>JAOXXN010000395.1:27409391-27443202 GCA_026770055.1 Myrmophylax atrothorax
CCCCCCCCCCCCCCCCACACCTCAGAACAGAAAGGTCCAACTTCCTTATTTTAAAATTAACTGCAAATCCATAGTCTGAGCAAAAATGGGGAATAAGAGCCAGCAGGCTCTCCATGGCACAAGCCCAGATTGGGCAGACACCAGGAAACATTGACAGACCAGAGGACAGCTTTTAAACCAGACATTGCAGCACAGCACACCCTCAGAGCCTCACATGCCACAGATTTTAAACTATTACTTTATATCTCATTAACAGCTTTCAGATCTTACCCATGTTTTATTCATTTTCCAGCTAGGGATACAGTAAGGCTTTTACTCACCTCACCAGGACCACAGGAAGCTTCCTTCCTTATGGACAGAGAAAACAACACTTTCGGACCTGATGGAGCTGGAGACGAGCACCAATTAGCTGACAAGAGGCTGACACGTTCTTCACCACTCTTCATAAAACATTGAGCAGTGCTTCTCTGGCCCATCTCAGTTTTCTCCATTTATTTATTTATTTTCAGGCTAACTGCTTAGTAGCTTAGCAAACTGCTGTTTTGCAAGGACAAATTTTGTTTTCAGGGTATGAAAGTACTCAGAAATAAATAGAGCTCTGACAAGTCCTTTACTGACTATCTTTCACTCTCCTTTTCTGGCAAGTCCTCCTCACTTCAAGGGCTCAGTTGTATTCTCTGCTTGAGTCCAACTTCCCTCAGCCTTTCTCCCCACAAAATAAGAAAAGACTGCTTCCATCCTTCAGCCTTAAAAGGAAGGGGTCTCAAGATAAATCTAATTTATCCCCTTCCCTACCTCATCACTGCTCATCAGCCTTGACTGCCTTCACCTGGCCCTCCAGACTGCCCTGGAGCAACCCACACCATCACATTTCACTTTGAGCACCTGTTTTGCCATTCCCTAGCAGCGTTCTCTGCTCTTCTTCCACATCCTTACCTAGAGATAATTCTTCCTGATTTTTTTTCCCAGTTTTGCAGCCATTCTCTCTAGCTACTCCTCCAAAATGGTGAGGCACAACACTTCTCTGAAGTGTCTGCTTCCAAGGAAGTCTTGGTCTTGCTATGGTCCACCTCAGAATTACAAGCACTAGAAGCCACTTGGAGTTGAAGGCAGTAATTTACAGAGTATCAGTAGTACCCTAAATCACTAATAATCACTGAACAACTATAATCTCAGCAAATATAAACCTTTAGATTTAAAAAAAAAAAAAGATGAAAAAGGCCTTTTTCTCCTTTTCCTACCATAATTGACTATATTAGTTCTTACACTGATATTTTGAAAGATGTTGAAGTCTCTAACTCTATTTGCCTGAAATAATTTTGGATATTGTTGTGATGTACATGCAACACTACAAAGTTGATAAGAGTGAGCAAATATTATATACTTCTGTTTTCAGAAACTAAGTGCTTCCTAGCTCATCAAATCCTGAGCTTATCAGCATGTCACCTGATCTAGCATGCACATACACATATGCACACTAGTAAGTCTAAATCATGAGGTCTCACTCCCTAGCTTTAAATAATCCTGACAAGATACATACAAATATCTTACAAGTATTGGAGACAGAAATTCTCTATTTGTCTCTGCAAGAAATACAATTTCCACTTCTTTTTAAAAGGAACTCATGTGAAGTGTGAGACACTGACCAATTTCAGAAGTTCAAGTTTTTTCCTGATACGTCATGTTTTTAACTTAGCACATTGGCCAGCTGACAGGCTCTAGCAGGGGAATGAAAAATTTGCAAATCCAGTGTCACATTTAATTCCTACAAATTTGTAATTGCCATTTACATTGCAAATGTCATTAATGAAGCCTTAAAGAATGCTTCATATATTCTTTGCTTCGCTTCTTACACCAGTGAACCATTTCATGATAAGTTCTGTGCATACTGAAGTGAAAAGGATACCCTTCTGAAGTTCTCTTTCATGAAATCAACCATTTTCTTTTCATACTATGTTTTATGTCCTCTAAGATCTTCTCTTCACCAACAATACTTTCAACCTAAACATGGTTTTAAATTATTAGAGGCCATATTAAAAAAATCCCCCAACAACCAAGAGTAATGGAAAGACAGTCACTGCTATGATAATTTTCAACATATGATAGCTGCTCTCTTGTTCTTTGTTACAGTGAGAATCTGATACATACTGACCAACTGATCTCATCTGATTTCCCTTTATATGTCTAATCAGAATTGTATGTAATTATGATTACATGAACTCATCTATCCTTCTTTACATGAAATAGTGTGTTGTGAACAACTTGGTATTACAGACTGGCACATTTAAAATTGCACACATTATTAAATAATACCTTATGTATAATTTTATTTGTTTTCAGAGTTACAATGTTCATGAGATAATAATAGAGAGCACATTATATACTATTGTTATACACATTTTTGCCACAAAAAGTTGAGAGCATTGGTAGAAAATCCTATGTCAAGTTATGTGAAAATATTTATCACCTGTAACCATAATTTCATAAAACCAATATACACTTTATATAACATTATGCCAGCAAATTACTTCTTTTTGCAAATAATTTTTGCACTATATTTATGTGTGTTCATAGTTAAGTGCATTAAATGCGTGTGTGTGTGTGTGTGTGTGTGTGTTTGCAATGCACAGGAAAAATACTACTTTACTCCTATAGTAATTGTAATTGTCAACACCACTGGACCCAAGAAGGCTAAATTACAAGATCTTAATTTTAGCTAATAATTACCTTCATATTTTTCTACCTAATGCTGAACATAACATTAGTTGGTATTTACCTCTTAATGTTTACAGAACACAGACTGTATATTTCAAAGACACAATCCTTACCAGCTATATAGTGACTTTTATCTCAGTGTCTATTATTTAAATTAGGACTCTGTTGAATTCTTATACTGAGGAAAAAATGATAGCAACTTTATTAAATACATGCACAGTACCGTGCACTACAGCATGATGAAGTATTATTTTTAAAATGGATGAATGAATCAATAGAAAAATAGATTTAATAAACCATTAACATTTTTAAGTCTGGATAAAAGTGGAAAATCATGCATTTCAAGCACAGTTTCATTTTTTCCTTGTTTTTTGATGAAATCTCTGAGAACTTAAGACATGCAGAGCTGAGAAGCAGCTCACTATGAACATAAAACAACGTTCAGATTACACAGAAAGTTTTGATTGATATTCTTTATATGCAGGACTGAAAAAAGGTGCCATTCTTGGACTTCCCTTCAACATTAGACAGTGCTGTGCAAACCTCAGACAAATCCCTGTACTCTATTTTCTAAGCTGTTAGGAAGTCTCTCAGAGGGCTAAGAAAGTTAAAACCTGAGCAACTGCCTCCCCAAAATCTATGACAAGAAACGTTTTGATTCCAGACAGCAGACTACAAAAGGGGAATACATAACAGTTTATAATTTCCTTAAGAGATCAACTTAGGGGATGAGTAAATTATGGATGGCATACATTTATAAATAATTATGGCAAAAATTAGATATTCTTTTCCTAATATTTATAGTTCATTTTGATGTCTCAATATTTAGAGTATGTGACTATGTCTACCAACTTATGAAACAAATGAAAAGTGAGTATTTACTTGCAATTACTTTAGGTTTTTTTTCTACCCCAACATTTGTGTGGACGTTGTCAATGTAACCAAAGGAACTGTGTGTTTTCAGAAGAGAGTCTACTCCAGTGAGTTTGATTAATTATGCATTAACCCATTTCTCTGAAGCATCCTTAACTAAATCTTTGGTAGGAAATGCAGTTTAATTACGCATGTGCTTTGGTTATTTGTGTGCATATGCACTATGCTATTGGTCAATATGCAGAATGATTTAATGTTTGCCATGTTACAGAGATGTATTCCTCATGAAAATAATTCTAGTGCTTCAACAAAGAGCACTGATGGCTACTTTTGCAAGTATTATTATCTTCACTCAGTATGATTGCCTTAGCCTTATAGTTTTTTGCTAAAACTTGCATTGGCTTCCAATCTTAACAAAAAATTACACAAGAGTAATCACGATCATTTGAATACTGCACATATTTTTAGATCTTTTTAGCAGGTACAGTTACTCATATACATAGGAGTTATTGGAATAAGATACAAGATTTTAATACTTAGTTGAATAAAAATATTCTCAGGGTAGAAAGCAATGGTAAACCAAAAACACAGGTTAATGAGACCTGTAATAAACTTTACTCTGAAACAGGACAAATTAGCTATTGATGTGAAGATGTTTGATTCAAGAGATACTATTGAACCTATGGCATATGATTACTGTAGTAGAAAAAGTTGAAAAAATCAAATTACCCATGACATTCTCTTTGCATATTCCATGGCAGAATTAGCCCACAGATAAGTAAATGGTAATGCATGCAACAAAAAATATGCTGTATCACTTTATGTAAATATCTGCTTTCATCATGCAAAATGCCTACAAAACTGTGACAACATTTTTTCTAGTAGCATAGTTTTACATTAGCTTAGTTACAGAAACAGTTAAACCAAAATCCATTATTTTGCAAGTAGAAGATATTCTAAAATTCTTGAAAGATTTCCAGCATAAATATTCCAAAGCCCGACAAAGCTAATTGTTTTTCTGAAAACTAAACTACATAGGCTTATTCCTTGCTGTGGTTCCTTGTTCTTTTGAGGATAGAGGAGAAAAGACTGGTTTTTGGAGGAGGTCCCATCAACATGGGGGCTTGGTTCTTGTGAGTAATTTTTATCTGGGAGGAGAAAGGAGAAAAACAGAATTATTCCTTGAGCTAGTTCAATTAAAAGTATCTGAGATGCCTTAATTATCTTTATATGTGACTTACAAACCTTCTTCATTTGATCCAAGAGGAAAGGAAAATACCTTAGTTGGTTTAAGAATGATGTTACGCGTGCAGTAAACCAATCTATGTGTAATCATTCTTTCCACAAATAATTTAAATTATACACACAATAAATATTAAAAATCATATGCAATAAAATACATGCAAATATGTAATCTAACTTTCTGAATGTGGGATTTATTGCTTGCTGTTGAGGAAGAATTTAAAAGTTAGAAAGAGCATACATGCTGGCAGACCAAGCTGTTGCCTATTATTAACATATAAGTGATGTCTTCATATGCTTTATTTATACATCTAATCAGGCTATACTTCTCTTTTACCACAGGACAGTGCTTAATTTCAAAATAACCGTTATGAAGAAAAGTATAAAGCTAATACACAATAAAGGTCAAAAAATATGAACTTGCATTCTAAATTGTTAATTAATTGTTAATGGAATAGACTCAAATATTGAAAAGAGTATTTAAAACACTTTGTAATACTGCTTTAAAGCCACCCGTTTTGATTTCTTTGATATAAAACTACGAATCACCTTAAATGAGACAACCTTAAAGTAGATTATGTCTGCAATTTTCTCTAATTCAAGTCTAAATTAGAGAAGACATTTTATGAATGTATGCTATGCTCAAAGCTAATTGAAAGCAATTATCAAAGTGGCATTTTGTCTGTGACTTTAAGATACATTGTAAGATAATAAATGGTTCTCATTATGTAATAAAAAGGTCACATCTTGCCTTTGGGCTAGTGACGTTAAGAGTTTTTCAAAAGCAATCCGAGACATTTTCTTTAGTGAACTACGACTAATACAAGAACCATCACTTATTAAATATCAGTTGTCACCTGCATAGTACCCACATCAGAGATGGGTATTTCTTTCAAAAAGAAACACCACCTCATTAAAAACTGGAAAAATATATCTCTTAAAGTACATACCTGACATTTTCAAGTTAAAATGAATATCCTTCACTTGCCATTCACTAATAGTAATGAAACAAAAAATATATGCCACGTGGATAGGCTCATTAAAATATAGATCAGGACATATCTTGGGGTGGAGATTTATTTTGCCTCTATCAGAGCCTTTACTTTACTCCCCAAATGCTCATTTCCATGCCACCTCAGTTCATTAGTCTTAATTTTCACGCGTGACCTCTTTTTGTCAACACTGTTCATTAATATCAAATTTAGCATACAGGGGTTTTTTTGGCAACCTAGATTAATTTCACATGGATAATAACTCTTGCTTTGAAAGACTGGCATCAACATATTTTCTCACAAGAATTTCTGCTTCAGGCACCACTTTAGAAACCAAATCTGTAGCTGGGGTAAACTGGCATTATTCCATTGATATCTCATAGTACCAGCTGATGATCTGGTCCTGAAAAATTGCCTCAAGGATTTTTCTAACTTTCACATGCTTTATAAGATATGTTTTGGGGCTCAGGAACAGTGATGACATCCTGAAGAGCAATACATGAAGTAATCTGCAGCTGGGGTGAGTGAATTTCTCCAGTCATAAGGGTTCAGCTTATTGCAAGATTTGTCCATGATGTGGCAGTAGGAATGCCTTCAGAGTTTCCTTTCAGAGGTAAATCATAGTAATTCCATCTTAAAATGAATAAAAGAGGAAAGCTCAAAAGATGGCTTTAGTATGAAGATGTGAGATAATCCTGAGATCCCATACAGATTGCATGTTGGGTTGGGGCTGCTCAATGCTCCTCAGGATGAATCCAATTACATATTTGACCACATATTCAGTAAATGTTTATCATTTGTAATGTTCTTTTTTGGCTTGAGCCATCTGTTTAAGAGACCATGACCTCTTCAGCATGTTGCTTCCTATCAGCTGAGATCAGCTAAGATGCCTGAACATGATTAACCACTCACATGCATGGGGATGAGTCCCATATGCATATCTCCAAGATGCATTTTCAACTGTTAAATTGGCATAAAATATATTTTACATTCTGAAAACACAAAAATAAAGTGTAAATTTAAAGTACCTTATTTTACTTTTACATGGTACTGTCTGTTAATATTGCATTGGTTAACAATGATAACCATCGATTCCTTACTTTCCTTCTGTAATTAAAAAAAAAACCTGATAAAAAGAGATCAGTATGTTTGCAAAACATTTCACTGTTTTGCCTAAAGTGGGCTAATTTTGTCTTTCTCAAGGTTCTCAGGCACTGCACTTCTGCCCTGGACTCTCACTTCTGCTTCTGTTCTCATATTGGCAGCACTACCACAGTTGGAGCTGTGAGTTTGGGTGACAAGTGACAGTGCACATTTTGAGATGGGAATAAGCACTGAGGAACTTGGACAGAGAAACAGTGTTGTAGGTCAAAGTGGAACTGAATATTTAAAGCACTCTTCAGGAGAACAAAAAAAAAAGAAAGTGAGAAATCTTTACTTACAAGAAAATAAGAGTTAAGTTAAAAATTCCTACTTACAGCTGTATATAGTTTTTCTCTGTGTGCATATGGAAAGTCTAAAGACTAACTTTTACCATTCGGGTTCTCTTTCATTCAGCAAGCACCTTCATGTCTTTTTAGTAGAAACACAATTACAAAAGCTTGAAATAATATTATTTTTATTTTTCATTTTTCCTAGATTTATCTGTCAATCACACAAACAAGCATACACACACAAATGAGAAAAAAAAGATACCTCAGAAAAAATCCAGAAAGCTAGACTCTTAACCTAATATAGTTTTAGGAACTGACAAACATACTCATACAAATTACTATGGAATTCTGGAAAATAGTTTTTTGAGATTACTTATTTATTGGCAATATGTAACACTTTGAATAAAACATGGAGGACATTTCAAACATAAATTAAAGGCAGTGCCTGACATGCTTCTAAAGAAAAAAAAAAAATATTTGGTGTACATTTACATTCAAAAAAACCCCCAAAATCAGGAAATAACAAAATTCCATTTGGTGGGTAAGCAAGTAGCCACGTGAATTGCTAGGATACCATAGAATTTTCTTGTAAACCCATTACACAATTTTCTAGGATAAACTCAAATTGTTGAAGCCAATGACAAACCTTTCATTCACTAACTGAAGCCAAGATTTCAGCCCATGATGGTTGGTATATCTAGTAAATAGGTTTAGCAGAAAAATACTCCATTTGCAATTTTGAAATCATCTTTCCAATATTAGAAAGTGTGTCTAATGATGTATTCATAGGAAGGAACATCAGATCTAATTAAAAGAGCATAGTTTTCAAAAGAAGAGAAGATAATTTCTCCTTATTTTTCCATAGAAAATTTTCTGATAAAGGAGAAGCCTGAATTTTTGATACTAAAGATATTTATAAATGCACAAACCAGGCATTTATTTTTTTCAGGACCAGGTCACAGTTTCAAAACATGCATTGAAGCCACATTAAAACAATGCATCCACTAAATGAAATGCAGTGAGCATCAGTAAGTTTAGTGTAATAATGATATCTTAGGTCAGTCAGTTTTGCTTTCATGTGCCTTTTACTACAGTATGTGCTGGTTACCTTCATGCTCCCGACTTCACAGAATGACTAAGTATTTACTGTTTCAGAGAACATGATGCTATAAATACAGGTAGTAAAGTGATGTGCTAACTGACAATAGAAAACTGGAAACAGAGATAATCGGCTCTGCCTATAATATTTCAGTTAATGTTAAAGGACATATTACTGTATTTTAAGGACAGAGGGAAAAAAACTAAGATGAAAAACTTATCCAGTTCGATCTTTTAGTTCATGATCCCTTTTTTGTATGTTATCAGCAGGGTTCAGATGTTGGTTTTTATGAGGTTATGAGGGTTTTCCCACAGTTGAGATGCCTAAATACTGCTCTCCTTACAGGAAATGGAGGGATGCAACACCTCAATATCATGGCAGTACCAAAGACTTCCATCTACCTGTAGGTGATCAAGAGTTGTATGCAGTATCATGGTATTACTAAGACCTCTACAATGTAGGCAGCGCTGAACAAAATTAACCTGTGACTTGCACTATGTGGTACTTTGGACAAAATCTCTTAGATCTAGAGTAGTTGTTTTAAATACAGCATTATGCAACACATCATAAATAAATTTCTAAACAATATTATTGTGCAAAGCGCAATCAAATCCAATCAGTTTGACATTAATTAAGCTCTAATAATATACTCTAGTCTCTCTCCTAAGTAGTGTGATCCGTTTCCCCTTCACACAGGTAGATTGGGAAACATTATGGTGTCATCATAATTTTTAAACATACTGAGAAAATGACAGAGCTGCAAAATTAAAATAAATGATTAATGGCATTTTTTCCATGTTTTGTACTAATAGGTATCACTGAGGTTTTAAATTAATAGAGCTGTCAGCTCAGGGTTGTTACAGATCCAGTGCAGAACTAAAATGGAAATTATGTATTCCACAGATACCTAAAGATGACACTTTGGAATATTTCAAGTTTTAATTAGTAGGTGCAATTGTTTTTTCCCCCTCCTCCCTAAAGCCACTGCAAATTAATTGGCAATTAGTCACAACTAATTCTTTTCTTAACACTCTGAACTGGAAAGAAAGGTGCATTACATGTTAGAGTATTTGTCTGGGGTGCAGAAAGCACACATGCAGTAAATTGCTTTGTCAATTACAAAAAACTACGGTTGTGAAATTAAGAAAAAAATATGCACAGGTAAACAAAACCAATTAAAGTCCAGTGTACCTAGGACCACAAAAAATAATGCCCAGCTGCAAAATAAAATGTAAGGAACTAAATAAATCAGTCTGGCCTTGAAACAATGTGGTAGTTTTGGCTTTAGTTTTTGCTAGGCCTCAAATTAGCAGGCTCAGAACATCTACATAGATTAGGAGAGACAGGTATCACCTGACTTAAGTAACCAAGGAAATATTTTATACCAGATGATGCAGACCGATTTGGACTGGTTTGAACTGGTCTGGACTGGTCTGGACTGTTTTGGACCAGTCTTGACTGGCCTAGAACAGTTTGGATCAGTGTGGACCGGTTTGGACTGGTCTTGACCGGTCTAGACCAGTTTGGACCAGTGTGGACCGGTTTGGACTGGTCTTGACCGGTCTAGACCAGTTTGGACCAGTGTGGACCGGTTTGGACTGGTTTGGACCAGTCTAGACCGGTTTGGACTGGTCTGGACTGGTAATTGGCTAATATTCTCTTGAAATCAGCCACCATAACTAGGTCCAAGATCTTCTTTGCTCCAAAGCAGAAGACGCAGAAATTTAAATTCTCCCATTATAAACAACTGATAAGAAAATACTAATACAGCCAGAGTCATGGAAAAAAAGATACTTTACAGATGGAGTCTAGAATACAGCTGCAGCTTCTTCATAGGATCTGTAGGGTGTTGGAGTCAATGGATCTACACAAAATCAAATCTGTGACTTTTAGTTTTCTCGCCTATCTTTGATACATAGCAATTATTAATAAAAGCTTGGTTTGGTTTATTTTGGTTTTAGTTCTTGTTTCTCTCCATAGGATGGTAGGATCTCTGTGCTCTGGCTCATCACATCTCTAGGGACTAAATGAAGAGCTAGAAAGAAACAATTCTTCAAAATTTACTTTTAAGGTGCATTTAAATGATAATATTTTGAAATGCTAATTCTGCATTTCATTATTAAATGACCTACTCCAAGAGTTTCTATCAGTAAATAATTCTAAAGATATTACATGTTTCAGATGTCTATGAAACTATATTTCTGGCAATCCATTAGGTGAGTTCTGACTATGGATTTTCATTTTTGTTTCTTCATTTAGGAAATATTCTTGCATCTTCTATAGACATTTCTGTCTTCTACTTTTAATCTAGTGTTTCTAGCAGCTTGACAGTCTTTCAGATACAATGCCAAGCAAGTCAGGAATAGATGAAAGAACTGAAAATTAAGATGGAACATTCTTATGGATTTTTTCAAAATAATGCTAATAATTTATGGAGCTAAATTGAAAGATTACTTTTCTTAAGAAAATCCTGATGGCTCAAGCTAGAAGTTTATTGAATTAAATTGAGAGTCTTTGAAGTTTCATTACTATTAATGACCTGTTTGGAGACCAGGTGAAAACAGAGATATCTTTCATGTTGCTATATTTGTTTGGGAGAGCTCTGATACAATTTCTTCTTCAGATAATCAGACAAAATGTTTAACATAACATTAACATTATCATCTTTCTTTCTCCCAAAGATTCCTCTGTAAAAACAACCCAGTGAAAATGATACAATTTGATGCTCAGATACTGTATCTTATTATACCAGAGCAGAGTGACTTTGGTAGACACTGCAGTCTGTTTCAACATACTGAATTATTTTAGATGAAAATAATTAACCCAAGACACTCACATTTTATAGTATGCACAGAACCTATAGGAATGCATTCCCATGCTCATCTAGGGATGCTAGGTGGATGAGCAATAGAAGATCATAAAAAGACATTAAAAGAAGCACACAACATTTTCTTTAGTACTAAAACTGATCATTGGAAGGAAAAAAAAAATTCACAGATCACAGCTTCTGGGGAATCACTGCAATATCTATCACATCCCACAATATTTTCTTAGACCTCACACTATCATTTTGGGAGAGCATGGTCTCTATATGCATGAGAAGGGACAGCTGTCAGCAAGGCATGCTATTCGTATAAAACTTTTTTTTCCAGCCAGAATGGAGAAGCAGCAAAGATAAACTTCTTGATTCCTTCAACACAAAGTACATTTCCAAGCCTGCATATGCAGGCTGCATCCCATACATAATATGGATTTGATGCAGAACTTGTTTACTTTAATAGGCATCATGGGAAAGTAGGAGAATTTTGATCAGGTTGAACTTGATTTCTTGAAAAGTCATTTGCAAAATACTCTGAAGAAAACCAGAAAGGGCTTCTGAGCTTAAGCACTTGCAGCCTGGGTCAGGGATGATTCAATATCTGCTGATTCTATGAATTTCTTTCTCTTAGTCTCTGTAATACAGGGCAGACTACTACTACTGAACTTAGATGATTCTGAAGTTGCTAAGATGATCAAAGAAAAACCTGAGTGAGGCTCAGCTGCTGTGTCTCACTGATGCACGTGATCTGTGCAAGGTGCAAGGCTCTCTACCCTGGAAATTTTGGGAGAACACTGGAATTTTTTCTCTAGAGAAGACAAACCCCATTAATCTTATATTGGCTTCCCTATGTTGCTTTCTGAAATTTGAGCTCTAGGAGGTTCAAACTCCTGACTATGTAGTTTGCTACACGTAAAGAGGTGGTTTGATTTTATGGTTTTTTTCATACTCCGGTTTGGATATACATCACAGATTTCGCCCTGGTATTTATGTGATCAGGTACAGTTTGGCTTCCAAACAAAGACCCCCATGAAGCACAAACTTAGAAATCAAATCTTAAGCTCCAATTGAGACAAAGCTAATATCGACCTTTGCCATTGTCTCAAGCATGATTCCTAGCTACTTAGCAGAGAACTTCAAGAAAAACCTCTACTGTAGTTAGAATTCATGGGAGGGGAAGAGGTTGAACCATACACGTTTTTTCCTTTTCAATACGTAGAAAACAGAGTGTAGTATACATGGAGCAATTGCAATAAACAATTAAGCTCCTCAGCAGAGAAAAAATTCTGAAAAATGAATATAACATAAAATAATATTTTTATATCTAAATTCATAGAGGTGCATCGGTATAGCCAAATAGTTCATGCATCTTCTTCTCAGAAAAAAATAAGTACATTCAACAGCATGGTTTTCTTACACAATTGTATATTCTCTTAACAATGGTCTAGTAAAAAGAATGGGTTCCACAGAAAAGTATATGCCATTTCTATCCCCTTTAAAACAGTACTTCAACTGGACAGCAGTAATTACCAGTTATAATTTACTGTTTCCTCAGGGCAGTAATTGAAATGTGAGAACTGTCTCTTTTTCCACGTTTGTCCTCAGTCGTGCAGGCAGCTTCTGCGAGGATTATCAATCAGATAGCAGGGATTTTGCACAGAGCAAGCAATCAAGACAAAAAAAGCTTGTTATTGCCAGCATCCCTCCGTAAATTCTCTTCTGTAATCTGGCAACTGAAAAATTACATGTCTTTTTCTTGAACGAGTAACTGCTGGATTCAGTACTGTTGCTCTGCACTGAACCATCGCTGTAGAAGACGTAGAGATAATATCTCTTAACTCCAAAAGGTTTCCTGCAATAAAATCCCCACTGTTTTCCTTCCACATGATATGTGTTTATATGGTTCTCCTCACATTGCAGAATCTTACCACTTCTATAGAGAATGAGAGTTCAGGCATGGTTCACACTGTTCAGCTGTACACTATGGTGTATCTGGTAAACATGAATTATCATGACCCTCTTCTGTCATCCTAATCTATATATTTTGAGCTGCATGCCCATTAGCACCTTACTGAAGATCCTCCCTTTAATTCTACTACAGACATAAAGCTTATGAAAGTGATCCAGTATCCTTTCTGGAGAATTACTCCCAGCTGTATTGGGATATTTCCTCTTCACATTGCTGTGTTGTCATACTTTCAACATGCAAAGCTGCAGCAATTGATCTACTTAAAAACATGTCGTCTTTAGGGAAACAAAATTAGCAGAACAGTATGTTAAAACGTGTTATTACATTATACACAACAGTGAAGAGCTTGGATTTCTTCAACATCTCCAAATGCTTGGTTAGCCTCTATAATTTACTGGAGAGAGATGAAAATGGAGAGTTCTTTCAGATACAACTTTTCTTCTGTTGTCTGCAGTTACTCACAGAACCTTTTCTGAGAAAGTTTCTATCCTATCCCATCATTTCCTAAGCTATCCAGATGGATATTTACCTGCCCTCACTTTCTATGTGTGGGCATTGAAACAAGAAACTAATTAATTTCCTTTATTTTGCCTTTAAAATGCAAAAATTAAAAAAAATTAGTTCTATTGTATAATTCAATCAGCATGGTTTGAATTCAGATTTAAATAAAATTTTCTTGATATGAGCTCTTAAAAACACCAGAAAATCTTCCTAAATTTTTAAGAATAATTAGTTACTTTATATATTTTAGCATCAAAAAACCTATAGAATTTTCCTCAGCAACAGGGATTCTAAATCTGATCCATCATCATAAATAAATGATTACATTAGGTGAAGGGATGCTGAGGCTGCACCCTTCAAGTATTTTCCAAACTCTAACCTGTGGTTAAAACCAGAACGATAAAGTGAAAATGCAAGGAGTATTGAAGTATATAAAAGCAGTGTGTTAAGATGTTAAGTAAATTGAGTTAATGCTGATGAAAATGGTTGTCTTTTAAAAAACAAACAAAAAAGTAAATTCTTTCTGCCATTGAAAAAGAAGAGAAATTAAAAAAAAGTTGCAGTTACCGTGCAAGGGGTTTGCATCCAAGGTTCCCCATCTATCTGCATAGGGAGAGACTTGCTGGTCCTAAAGGGACAAATTTCATAATATAAGACAAAGAAACAAGAGAAAAGTGATAAATGAATTTATTAAAAAGGCATATTTGTGATAGCGTACAGATGTAATCCTGATGTACTCCTCAACTCTTACGTAATTTCCAGTGTGATCCAACATGCTTACAAAAGTAACATCGTTAACTTAGTAGGCTTAGTCTGATTTTCAACACACAAAGCAAAATCATGGCAAATGTTCACACACGTTGCTAGTAATATGCTATTCTTTCATGGGAGAAGAGTCTAATTTGTGAAATAAAGAGTGAATTACACAAGAACTTCAGGAATAAACCTTATTAACTGAAAAGATAAAGGAATTTCTACTATTTTTTATAATTTAGACTATACTGCTACATAGTATATATATCATACTATACATTTTAACACTATAAAGGAAACAAAAAATAAATTTTAGGTCTGTTATCACCACTTCGAACTACAAAAGGTATTTTTACACTGTGTCTGACTATGAGTTAGAACACACACACGCAGAGAATGAAGGCTGTACTATATTCAGAGTCTATACCATGCTATAAATTTGAATTCTTAGTAAAATGACACTGATTTTAACATAAAGATACAGACAGTATTCTTTCTCTAGTTCTGGATGCCATATTAAGAAAAATATAGACAAATGAGAACGAAAAAAAAGTACTTGGTCTTTTTTAACCCTGTATTTCTGCATTATAAAAGTTTGCATACAAGACTATTAGAAGTAACATGGAGTGGATAAATCTAATAACAGAAAAAATTATCAACCGAGCACTCACGTTGGTCAATGGAAATTCTGGTTTGGATGTCACATGAAAACAACTAACAGTTCATGGATTTAGCCACTGTCATCCTTGGCCATAAATGAAGGGAGCAAAGAATGTTTAATGAGGTCTCACTTTATAGTTCTGGAAGGGTTTGAATCTTTTGCAGTTGTGGTCCTGCTGATGTGAGATCATAAACATTACCTTTTGGTATCTAGAGAAGGATATGGAATGCCTCTGTGATCTTATTTCTCTTCCACATACATATGAGAGAGTACTTTTGAAGTCAATACTACTCAGTCCTTGAGGAGAGTCTCAAAAATATGCCAGGTACTTTGGCAAATCCTACTTATTTTCTTGAAGTTTTTATTGTTGCTCTTCTGTTTTATGCTCATTTTAGGCTTACAATTGTAGAGCCTATGGTTTTAATAAATTTTGGAAAATTCTCCCTGAAGAATTTTCAGTGAGAAAGAATTGACTACCTGTCTCTTTTCCAGTCCTTATTTAATGCAAAAGTTAGAATAATTATTCTTTTGCTTTGTGCCCTAAGTCAAGTTTACTCTCTTTTGAATTTTCTGGCAACTTTTAGATCAGAAATAATAAAGCACAATGAAATAAGTGTACTCCACCATCAGTGGCTCACACATACCAATACATTTAATAATACCTGATGACAACAGATGAGCACTGGGCAAGCCGTCTTCCTGCACTTTTCAGACCTGTGTATATCTGTCCCATCTCCATGGCTCCTTCCAGACCAACCACTTCCATAAGCTGGTCACTCAGATCTGCAAAAATTGAAAAAACCCACACATTTCATCTAGACAGCATTTTGACAGCAGTCATATTGACTAGGAAGAACTCTCAGAAGACAAGTTGATAATAAAAGATATGGAGAACAGAATTGGCAAAAATGATTACTCCTAAGAAGTGATTGCAGCTTTAAGGTTGGACACAACTGGGCCTGCTGTCACACCATTCTAAAATATCCTGACCAGAAGGATTCTAATATACAATAATTATATCCATGGTTTATTTTAATGCACAAATACTGAACAAACAACCTCATTATATGAGAAAATAGGAGAGGTTTATTAATATTGTTTACCTGACATGACATGTTCGCAGTTCAGAAATCCATACTGCTCATTCTTTCAACAGATATTTAAAATCTCTAAGAAAACATCAGTGCTCCAGACCCTTTTGAATACTCTTATGTACAGTGAATTCCAGATAATGTGTACAACTCTGATTCAGCCTTTGTGTGTATGCATTAATATTACGAGACCGACTATTATTTTTTGTATTGGATCATTGTTTTATTTAGTGCATAGATGCATTGCGAAAAGGGAGAAAAGCACCTCATAGCAGTAACCATGCACCTAACATTCCTGAACTTGGTAGTGCTTGTTTGCACTCAGTTATATTTTTTTGTTTCACACTGCTTTTTGCCTCTGTAGCATTTTGGCAATAAACTTCAAAAACTATTAAAATAAATAGTCTATTGGGCAAAATAAATATTAGTTTGCTTGACTTCAAGGAGCAAGGACAAATTCTGTCTAGAATTTCAGGTATAAACAGAAGCTTAAAAAGTAATTTAACAGTCTGGTTTGAGAAGCAATCAAGCAAGGTAATGAAATGTTATCGAGAATCAACTAGGGTGTTTTGTATGAAATGTTTTATAGGCTCCTGTGTAAATACATGCTGCCAAGACCAAATGGACAAGAAAGAGAAACATTTCTTTTTTAGCTGTACAGTATGTGTGTTTTATAAACTGGTCATTAATATTCGTGTTTCCTAAAAGTACGTCATTCGGTGAAGCACAGCAATGAGGTAAAATGTTAGTCTGTCATCACATCGGAAAAAACAATAAAGGAGAGCACATTACTCTGCATATTTTCAACCCTTCCACCTTCAATGAAGGTAGAATTTCATGCTAAAAATCATATCTATGAGGCTATTGCAAAGTTTCAGTGGGAGTCTTTTCTGTTCACTTTTTTGGGTTTTCAATGAAGGTAATTAACTGAAAGAAGTACTGTGATGGGGGGTAAATATTAAAAGCAAATAGGATTCATGGTCTGGATTATTCTGCTTCCAACTAGAAAATCTGATACTATCCAAAGCCTTCCTTTTTCTTCTTATACTTTCTTAATATTCTCTGCTATTTTCATTTTCTAACCACAGTGAAACCAGTTCCATATAAAATTGGTGAAGAAAAGGATAAACATTATTCTTTCCTATTAAGGGAAAACAGTAAGATAGACAAAAGATTAAAACATACAATATGATTAATTCTAAATATACGGCTTTATAGTTTGCATCCCTGTAACACATGTACCCCCAATTTTGTATATCTGGCTTTCTTTTTTCTTGAAATGTTTTCTTGAATTTACTCACTTTTAAACTTAACTGAGATTTAAAAAAACCTTCATCTTTTCTTGGTAGCCACAGGGATTTAAATGGGAAGGTCCTACTCATTTTCAAAAGCTACTATACTATTAAAAGCACACAGAACTTTATAGATGCACTGAATCATTAAAATGTTTCCAGCCAAAGAAAACATCAAATTCCTATTCACTGGGTTATTAGAAAATTTGTATTTTTTAAATAGGAGAATAATTAAGAACAGATTTTATTACTGACAGCTCAGGCAACATGTGCAAGATTCAGAATAGTGACATTTGCAGTGATTTAAATTTGATGCATCATTTTTCAGTAGCTGTGAGATTAGTGCCAGTAACAGCAGGTAACTAAGGGCCAAATCCTGCTCTTTGATCTATACCACACTTCTCAAAAAATGTGGTATATTAAATGCTGAAAGATGGAACTGAACAATACTCTCATCTACCAAAAAAGTAAAGCCTTTTCAAAAACTTCACATTTGAAGCGGCACATTCCCAAAGTGGAGCTATTTTAGGCCAAATATGAATATTTTTAGAATTGAGCTTAAATTAGACGTAACTTTCCTTCAGAAGCAGTAAAAACTAAAGCAAATGTAACATGCAGTTATAGACTGCATTAGTTCATACTCCTGCCCTTGCTAATCTATTTGACCTGATGCCTTTCAATAGTTATATCCATTTCAACAAATCTTTGGAGATGCATTGACTTTGATCAGAACCCAGAGTGAACAAAAGTGGAAAAGAGTGTGTGTCTATTTTAGTCCCAATCTTCAATGATGTTATATGCCTATAGGTATAGGTACACTGGTTGAACATAAAGAGTCAAAGCATCAATGAATGAATGGCATTTGTTCTTAAAAGGTCTCCACTGACTCTAAAAGAGACTAAGTTCTATTAAAGGAGATCTGATCTTGTATGAAATGAAAAGATGGGAAAGGGGAAGTCATTCTTCGTTCTGGCAGAAGTTTATCACCACTTTCTTGGAAATACCTGGGCTGGCTTCTGTACTGCTCAACATATACTCCTAAATAATCTGGAAATAGAAGTAGATAGTGAGTTACTGAGGGGTGAACAGAGGGATGACAAAAGTGAATTATAAAAAAAGTTCAAAAATTTTACAGTACTGAGTAATGGGGCTATACAAAGACAGAAAGTTTAATATATGTAACTTAATGCTCATGAGGGGAAACAGAGATAACTACAAATATGTAGACTCTTACATACATATATATAACTTTTGGAAATATATATGTATGCGTGTCCATGTGTATATATTTGTGTATGTTTATTTTGCTGAACTACAATTGATACCATCATGCAGGAATTAACATTGTGGAGTTACTGTGGCTAGCTCTATGAAAACATCAGCACAATGCTCAACTTATGATCATCAAATATTACAACTGGTACACCCATAAGGTTTAAGTTTGTAGTTTCAGTCCACTCAGTAGTGCAGAGGAGGATCTAAAATAACTGGAAGTGACAAATCAAAAAAAAACATTATAACAATTATGGAGCAACTTCTGTATGAAAATAAATTAGATCAGTAGCCTTCAGAAAATAAGGAGATGAATGGAGGAAAGATGAGAAAATCATAAGTGCCATGGAGTAGGTGAAGATAGTTCTATAATTCAGTATTTTGCAAAATGCAAGAACCAAAGAGCTTCACAGCATTTCTAGACAAGCAGGAAATCCTTTTTTATATAATACTTTGTTATGCCATCCTAGACTTTGAAATACCTTAAATAAAAAATGATACATATTTGGTAGGATATCTTAATAGAAAATTCACTGTAAATTTGTGCTTTTATACCTTATTTCTAATACAGGTTGGTATTAGAGGTCAGATACTGAGTTACTGATCTAGTATCGCTATTCTTGTTGACTTCTTATAGATCCTTTAAAATTTAGAGGAGAATAACAAATGCTGCTATTCACTAAACATCATTCATCGTTCAAACATCTTATAATGTGGACCTTCCATGACATGCAGCCCTACTGTGTTTGAGACCTAATTGAGAAAGTCACTTTTTTCAATCCTCAAATTATATCCTAAAGTTACACACTCGTGTGTATCTGTGTCTCTAACAAATATAAAGCAAAAAAGGTATTGCTTTTTAGGGATGTTGCATTCTTCTGCATCCTAAATTATTCTAAAGGGAAAAAATTGGTGATTGTATTGATGAAATTCTCCAGTGCATGCTTCACCTCTTATAAGTAGTTTTAGAAAGTGTGGCTTTAGGAAACTGAGGGTTAGATTTTCAAGAATTTGGCACCTAACAGTGAACAAAAGTAGCTATCAGCTACTGAGCAGTTTTTCATTCTAGCCGAGTCATTTATTTGCCTAAGTGAGAGCTGAAGGCTCATAGGTAAGCTAGCACGGAGAGCATCTCAGTCCAGACCGGACCGTCCAAACCAGTCCAGACTGGTCCAAACAAGTCCAGACCAGTCCAAACTGGTCTGAACCAGTCCAGACCAGTTCAAACCGGTCCAGACTGGTTCAAACCCATCCAAACCAGTCCAGACCAGTTCAACCCGGACCAAAGTGTTTCAGACCAGTCCAAACCTTCCAGACCAGTCCAAACAGGTCCAGACTGGGCCAAACCAGTCCAGACCGGTTCAAACCAGTCCAAACCGGTAATAACCCATAAATGGAAGTCAGTGCCTAGAAAAGGTTTTTGGTGTTACAGTAAAATGGGACTGTGGGAAAACCCTCTTAACCTCATAAAAACCAACATCTGAACGCTGCTGATAACAAAAATACTATGGGAAATAAGTAGTCCTATGACACTTAGGATACATCTAAACAATTTCTTTCTCTTGGATCTCATGGTTCCTCCTTTCAGCAAATGTATGGATATGCTGCTTAAGAAACATAGAATATAGAGCTGCTGACCCCTTCAAAGTCTGTGCCCTTCAGTAAGTCAGTGCAAGTTCGAATTTTATTCACACAGAGGGACTCAGATAAGCTCAATGAAAGGTAAAACCAAGGCTGGATGAACTGTGTTCAGTCTCTTTACCTTGCACTGCTCTGTTCCTTTGTAAGCAGTGGCTGTGTGGTGGTTAGGAAAGGAAAGCAATGACTCCGAGCAGCCTGGTCTGTGTAAGGCATCCCTGCTCATTGGAAGAGATGACCTTTAAGCGTCCCTTCCAAGCCAAACTATTCCATGATTCCGCGCCTAAAGGCACCCCCGAGCTGCGGGCGGGTGCCCGAGCTCCTCAGATAGCTGAGATTTTGCTGCCACCGCGTGGTCACCTCGGGATCGCCCACGATTTTCTCTGCCCGGGAGCCCCATTGCGGGACACCAGGGAAAAGGGTCCCTCTTCTGAGACAGAGAAAGGAGGTCTGCCTGCAAAACTGCCCCTCAAATGGACGTGCCCTCGGCCAAACCCTAATCTGCACCCTAATGCTAACCAGCCAAGCCCAGCTGAGTCTGATGCACATTTGGTGAGCAGGAGTGGCTGCTCTCAGTGGGTGGAGGCTCACCAGTTTCATCCAGTTCCAGAAGATGCTCTGCAGTGGTTTCTGATTGCTCTGTGCTAGTCCTCCAGTGCTACCCTTTATAGCTGAACAAACAGCGCTCAGGACAGAAGAATCTTCTTTGAAAGCAGCAGTTTCAAGCAGGTCTGTTCAGTTTCCTCCCATGGGATTGACAGTTGATGATGATTTAAAATGTTTAATATTCAAACTGTTCTGCCACAGTCTTTTGGTCTGTAAGTGTCACCGACACAAACAGCCTGCTAAGTCCATCTCCACAAGAACATGTACCAGCAGTGGAAGTGCATCTGGAATTTATTATACTGAGTGTGGCCAGAGGGACAAGCACACAGTTAGCAGGGCATTTTTAAGGTTTCCTCTGGAGACTCACTGGAGCTAAGTTGGAGAGATATTACAACTGTTTCCAGAAATCCTAAAGCACTTCTCGTCCTAAAACTATCCTGTAGCATCCATCATGAGGCACAGACCAATTTGGCCCAGTGCAGGAATACGTAACATCCCAGTACAGCCCAGTGTGCTGGCAAATGAACCTATCAGCCAGTAAACCCTGAGCTCACAGAGTGTGAACTACAATAATTTCTTTTTAAGCTGTTTCAGAAGAGGACAGTGTTGTTTCACACAGTCCCACCAGTCAAGGAACAAATCATTCAGAACTGAAATTATAATGTCCCTGTGACTTAGTGACCAGGTATAAGTTCTTTCTAGGACACCTGTAAAATTAGTAGGTCTAAACAGTAAATACAGCTAAGGTTTTCAGTAAGCATGATTATTTCAGGCAAGGTGACCCATGGGAGGGAGATTTTTGTGTCAGTCCATTTCCTGACAGAAAGGCACTCACATTCAAAACATAGCCATCACAGCCAGCACCATCATTGTCAGTCAGAGGAGGAACAAAGACTAATTAATTGAATAAAGGCCAAATTATTCACTCCCATTTATAAGCATGCCATTGGCGAGAATCCCAAATGTATCCAGCTGTAACTTCACCTAGTTTGTTAGATATTGCAGTTGTCTCTAGGGTAGTGTGTTCTATTATTTTCAAGGACTTCAGCAATTGTCATTCTGTACACGCTCTTTCATACACATTTGAGCTACCTAACACAGTAGAGTGTCCTCTACTCTCATTCCCCTTTATATTGCTGAATTACAAAGAGAATGTCTCTGAAGAAGATGTGAATAGGGAAACTACTACTCCTTGACTTCATTGCTCTGTTAGACTCCCTGTACAATTTTTAATAGTCTCGGGAATCTGCTTTTCTTGCAGTTTCTGACTTTCTTCTTTTTTTTTAATTTCTAAATTCCTCTGAATCTTTCTCTCTCTGTTATTGAAAGATATTCAGTGAGAGCTATTTCTATAAACTCCACCTCCATGTAGTCTGCTAAGAAGGCCGTGTGTTATGAGTAATTTGCCTACATTAATATGAAAAAAAAGCACTGACATAACTAACTTGCATCCATGCAAAGGTTATTATTCTCTTTCTCTTCGAAATGTGGAACAGAGGCACCTGCCTCATGTTCTGATACAAAGAGTGAAAATCAGTAACATCCTCCATCTAGTACTTAAAGGTATGATAAAAATAATTTTTTTAAGAAGAAATCAAAAGTTGACTTACAGAATACAGATCAGACTCAGTTTTACCCAAATTAATAAACATTGCATATCCTTATAAACCAGTTTCAACTAAAAGGTAATGACCTTCGGCTCAGAAACACTAGTATGACAGACAGTAAGATCTAATGGACTGCACATGGGCTAGAAAGATATAATTCCAGAATTATATTTCCAGCTCCAACAGATCTTTCAATCTTTTACTGATTTCCAAACATTATCTCTGTACAATGGAGAGAATAATGTTAATCTAGGATTGTGTGGAGAAAGCAATACAAATTTAATTCTTCATTATGTACTAGAATACACCAGAAAAGCACAGAAATCCCTCTATAGCCAGCAAACTTGCTGTTCAAAGACATCATGTTGTGCAAAAAAACATGTGCTTCATACATTTCAATGTACTTTGCATTTAGCTAATAAATCAAGCACAAACTTTTGATCAAGCATAAAATTTTGATCAAGCATAAAATTTTGATCACACTTGTTCAAGTCCTTCAGTTTCTGGAGGTCTTTCTCTGCTACAGGTCCTCTAGGCTCCATCATCTATGCCTGGACCTGCTTCCTGTCTCTTTCTAGCCTCCCCCTATCGTTCTGTCTCGGAGAGGAATTAATGTGTTCCTCCATTCCTTTTCTATCTCATGTGATGCAATAATTCCATCTGCCCAAATTCACTCTCATTTTCCTTTGCACGTCAGATGACCTCTGTGACCCATTTCTTTCAATTCCCACATCCCAACTCAAATTTGCACATGTGACTGCCATGCACTCAGCTGGGAGAATGAACAGGGACTTCATGGTTTCCCAGTGTCCTCCTCACCTCCCAGTCTCAGCACAGCTCTGGCCTTTACTTTCCCCCCAAGAGAGAAGTCATTCTGTTCACTGATATTTCAATAGACAAAGCTGAGACAAGACCTATCATTGCAGTTAGTTAATTGATATATCTAGGTAATTTTTAATGTGTAAGCAAGGGATGGCTAAAGGGCAGTGCTGGGACAAGCTTGGCTCCAGAGGCTAGTTTTGGTGTGTTGCTGCAGAAACACCACAGCATTTCTCTTTATCCAGCCTGGGTTGGATGTAGATTGAGCCTCATTGCTGTAATATTATGCATACCTTCATGACTCAAACTCAAAAAATACAGGCCAAAGCTAGAATTTTCTTTTTTCAAATAGTCAAATCTAGTGGTTATGTATTATTTACATAAATTAGGAGATGAGAGAAAATGGATAAAAAGGGGGAGGTGAAAAAGTTATCAGTTCATTATACATTCTTCTCATTCTCTGATACAGCAACATCTATTTTTCACATCAGAATAAGAGGAGAATATGTCAGACCAAATCCTATGGGGGAGCAGGGGGTGTGGGGGGGAAATGTTGTTTAGAAACTTTTTCTCAGAAATTGTCCAAGTAGAAATGCTCCATACAGTCCTCAAAAACCAGTAAAATGCCTCCTCTCCCAATTATATTCAGATTTGGCCCTGGCTTGTTTTTAATAGAAAACCAGCATACAGCTGAAAATATAAATATATTCAAATGCAGTTATTTCTAAAAATATTAAGTTAAAATCTTTAGTTCAAATCTAAACAATATTTTACCTAGCTGGAAAGTAGCTTGGCAGAAAAAGACCTGGTGGTCCTGATGGACCAGCTGCCTTCACAGTAAAGACCAAAAGCATCATGGGCTGCACTAGGAGGAGCAGCAGCAGCGCTCATGGGAGATCATCCTTCCCCTGCTCAGCACTGGCGAGACATACCTGCAGAGCTGTGCTCAGTACTGGGCTCCTCAGTACGTGAGAAACATGGATACACTGCAGAGGGGTCAGCGCAGGGCCACAAAGATGATGAAGGAACTGGAGCATCTGACACACAAGGAGAGGATGAGAGAGCTGCGACTGTTCAGCCTGGAGCAGACAAGGCTCTAGGGGATCTTATCAAGGTGTGTAAAAAATACCTGATGGGGGAATGAAGAAGACAGAACCTGACTCTTCCCAGTAGTGTCCACTGAAAGGATAAGAGGCAATGGGCACAAATTTAAATACAGAAAATTCCATTTAAATAAAAGCAACTTCTTACAGTGACAGTGACCAAGCACTGGCACAGACTGCCTGGAGAGGTTGTTGAGTTTCCTTCCATCCTGGGAGATACTCAAAACCCAGCAGGACTTGTTCCTGAGCAACCTGCTTTAGCTGGCCCTGCTTTCAGCAGGGGAGCTGGACTAGGTGTCTCCAGAGGCACCTTCCAGTCTCAGCCACTCTATGATTCTGCCTGTAGCATTTGGCTCTCACAAACATGTTGCACCGCTGCAGAAACAGCCTTCAAAATAAACACTTAACCAGCATTTCCAAGTTTTGTTTATGAGGCTATAAATCCAAATTTAGGAGACTAATTATGAAGCTTTTTAAACACCAGACTCTGGACCCTTATATCTCTTGATTATTAAAGATGAAAGCAACACTTATAAGGAAAGCATTCTGGTTTAATACACTGGTCAATTTGCCCACTTCATAGTTTAGCAACACAGTCAGATGTATTTTCCTTTTATGTTTGCAGCTACCATAACAAAGCAGTAATTAACAGTAAGTAGTCTCTGATCAGCTCAGCGGGGCATGTGATAAAAAGAGATGATTCCAATCAAGTACATAAAAATGAAACCTATATAAACAAAATCCACATAAACAGGTGTTAAGTTTTGTCTGTATTCATTTTAAATAAATCTGAATTCCCTACAGGGCACATTACTACTGCACTTAGACCTGTTAAAATTATCCATAATCAAAACACCTAAAATAACTATTGTCACAAAGCTTTCATAGTTTAAAGGTTACCTGCAGCAGATGATTAAATTGCAGTAGACTGAAGTAAGGGGCAAGATCTTTTAATCACTTCAGTTTGTTTTATTTTTCTGTGTGACATTATCATCTCTCTTTTCATGGTTGGTACACTACAGTCTGCATCCAACACTCCTGGGGCCATGATCTCTGCTGTCAGAAGGAAAGGGAGGTATCTGTCACAGCATTAATCACAGTTATGTAACAAGTCTGGGTGAGTTTAGTTAGACTGTGCTTCAGGTCCACAATAATCCAGCACTACCTCGTCTTCCTATATTCCACCCTGAATCACTATTAACTGAAAAAATACGGTCTCCAGAAGAAGCCTGCTGGATGATTTCCTCTGAATTCACAACCCTGCTGCTAACTCTCTCCTGGAGTCTGAATTCTTTGAATCAATTTCTTTTTGCACAAAATGTGTAGAGAGTATTGTTGAATTTTACATTCTACCTTTTATATAGCATGCAATCCACATTCTCATTCATTGTACTGCCACTGTTAATTATCATAAGCTAAGAGGTTCGTTGGTGTTTTCCCCAACATCAAACTCCCATACTCTGTCTTGCTTGCATGCTTTCACATTTTCCCTTTGGTAATATATTATTTCACTATTCATTAATCTACTTTGGACTGCATTGTTCTGTATGAGCTTAGCTTCTGAAGTCGTCTTAATCATTTTCTGACTGTATTTTTCACATCAGCCTCTTTAACCTTCTATTCAGAAAAGAGAGTAAATGCAAAAATTATGCAGCTCGATTTCAGCATTCAGATCATTTGTAAAAATAATGAGAGTTTAGGGTACAGCTAAGCCTCATGATAGTCCATTAGTAAGCTCTTTCCAGAATGAAATTTACTTACAGTGGAACTACTTTTTAAGTAATTTATTTTAAATCCAGTGAGTTACTTTGCCTCCATTTACACAGGTCAAAGGCTAACACTGACAATCTCAAAAAGAACCCTGGTAAAGTCTTTTAATGAACTAACCTACCAACTTCACTCATATCTGCACTATCAATCAAGCCACTACTTGGCTGAGATGCTGGCTGATGCCAGCAGGAAGAGCTGAAGTGCTTTAACTGTCCTTTGCAAGGGAAAACCTAAACCAGCATTAATATGTTAGCTTTAGGTACAGTTTAATTTCCTCTTCTCTTTCTTCCCCTTTCTCATCCTCAGCACAAGACCCAGATTTGTTTCTTACATATGCATTTTTTTCCCCAGAAGATGCTTTATTTTTTTTTCCCTAAGTTTCTACCTGTGAGGAGGAACGTACACAAACCTATGATATTTGAGACAACTTACGACAAGGAAAAAAGGCAGCATTATATTTAGAGTGGGTAACAAAGGGGAGCTCATCATGCAGTTAAGTCATCAAGCGCAGAGTTCTAGCTTGTTAGCCAGCCTTTCCTTTGGATATATGTTTTCAAACAATTTCTGTGTTACACACATAAAAATCTATTCTAACGAAGTTTAACCACCATGTCTCCTCTTCTATTCAAGAACAGAAACTTCTTCACTACACAAAGATAGATCTTTTATTTATTTTTATTTATTCTTTTATCCTAAAAGAATTACTGATGGAAATGTTAGGGTGAATAAAGTTCTTATGTATCAAATGAGCAACTCTCAAAGCTGAGAAAGGATTACAGTACACACCAAGGTCGCAGTACAGAAAATCATCGTTGGTGCCCTTTTTTCAAAACATGCACAGCAGAAGTTAAACACTTGCAAAGCACAAAGTTGCATTAGTACCACCAAAGCCAAATGAGTTTGTGAGGGCTATACGCCGTTTTTCTGTTTTCCACTCCTGAGCAGTTAATGGAACATAATTGAGATCAAACTCTGCCTCTGTTTTCTCCAAGTTTAGAGTAGGTGGCAAAATTCCATGGTAACAGGACAGTACAGTAAAAGCTGCTTCAATAGCTCCTGCAGCCCCCAAGAGATGTCCTGTTGCTCCCTTTGTTGAGGAAACTGCAATATTACATGAGTGCTCTTTAAAAAGTCTCTTGATTGCTTGATTCTCAGCAGCATCTCCTAGAGGTGTAGAAGTTGCATGTGCATTGACATATGTTACATCTTCAGGTTTGATCCCAGAATCTTTTATTGCTGCAGACATACACCTAAGGGAAAAGACAAAACAGAATGCTGATTTTCCCACTATATTTTTGTCACAGGCAGAAACCAAAAGAAAAACTACAGGATGTTTAAAAAAAAAGATAGCACATGCTTCTGGACAAACTGAAATGTCTCTAGTATAGCCTTCTACCCCTAGAAGCATCCAGCTTAGCTTACATTGGAGGCCACTGACACTCACTAGACAGTGAGACAACATTCAGGCAAAAAAAAGATTACTGATCAACCATGAGATACATTAATTTAGTTAAACAGATCATCTGCAATGAACATATTTACTTAAGAAGATAGCAGATTATTTGTGCAGGACAATCTTTGCATCCATTCTCCTGAGTCTGGCTTTGCCTCTCCCTTCCTGCTGGCTTATTCCAACATATGTATTAGCCTCCTACTGAAGTAGTTAGTAGAAGATGACAAAAATATATTCCTCTGATTTTTTTATGTGTCAAATAAAATTCCTACAGAAGAGTAGGAGAAGCACATACACTTCAGATTTAATCCATATACCAGAGCAACAACAAAATATTGGCTTGAAGACAGTATTAAAATGTATTATCTCATCTCAAGGGTGGAAAAGCTCAACATTTTGGAGATACCAAGATTAACTTTCAACTGCTTCTTCTGTGAATTTAATTTATATGCTACTGCAATCATAAAATATACAAAAATTCTGTTACAATATATGCCATATCATCTCAAGGGTAAGCAAGTCTGAAAATATGAGATAAGACACTTCTGATTACTCATCTCGTACCTAAGTCTGCAGAACAATTAAATATGAATCAAATAGTATAGAGGGAAACATCATATATTTACACTTCTAGAAAAATCTGTTAACCTAATAAAGATACAAACCAATACCAACAATACCAAGCAGAAGTTTGATCTATTTGTGCAGTGATATATTGAATTTTGGTCTTAAATATTCACATACATTTGGAAGAAGGCAAACTAAACCTTCACTAAAGATTCCAATGTCAGCAATAGTACTGAGCCTACACAAAGCTCACCAACTTACACATCTAATTCAGCTGACAATTTGATTAGATTGAGGATAATGATTAGATGAGTATCATCTATTTGTGAACTGTTTCTGATGAGATAAACATTTATGAAGCTTTACCACCTCCCTAAGCAGCACTAAAGTGTATTTGTGCTATGACCCTCCACCAACGCTCTTAGCTGCATCAGAATGAAGTACTGAATATCCTAACAAACTAGATCCTCCAAGTGCTCTACAACTTTAATCACCTGAGACTTTGTGCAACAAATAATATGCTTTTGCAGCGGGGAGTCTCTCTTCTCCATGGACAAATGGTGGAGAACCTGAAAAGGTTCTACTGTACCAAAAAAATCTTAAAAAAAAAAGGGTTTCCATTGAAACTCATTTATGTGAACAGCTGTATGCACCAAAGGCAAAATGTTTTCACATGATAAAGTTTTTGTAACTCTGTGAAAAAAGCTAATTTTAGCAAGAACTGGCCTTCACCTTGCTAGTAAAAAACAGGTGTTGGGGAACAATAGTACCCGAAGCTCTTTTCAGATTTTCAAGGTTTTGTAATATTAATTCAAGATTGAACAGCCTTTCTCTATGAAAAGCATACAGTAACAGAAACAAATGTACCCACTATAATTAACATATGAAGAAACCATTATAATCAACATGGAGTTCTTACCTGAATGCACCATCTCCCTCTGGATTAGGTGCTGTTATGTGGCAAGCATCACCAGACAGTCCATAACCTAAAATTTCTGCATAGATCCTGGCACCTCTTTTTATGGCATGTCCATACTCTTCCAACACCAGCACAGCAGCACCCTCTCCCATTACAAACCCTTCTCTCTGAGAATCAAATGGTCGACAGGCTGCTTTAGGGCTCGAGTTAAAACTCGTGCTGAGGGCCCGAGCTCTTGCAAATCCAGCCAAGGACAAAGGACTAACGCAAGCCTCAGTCCCTCCA
Source organism: Myrmophylax atrothorax (assembly GCA_026770055.1). Classification (NCBI taxonomy): domain Eukaryota; kingdom Metazoa; phylum Chordata; class Aves; order Passeriformes; family Thamnophilidae; genus Myrmophylax; species Myrmophylax atrothorax. Next base: position 27,438,870 of record JAOXXN010000395.1, read on the forward strand.
GCCAACATGACATCAGCATCACCAGCAGCAATAAACCTAAAGGAGTCTCCAACTGCATGTGCGCCTGTGGTACAAGCGGTTGACACAGCATGATTCGGCCCTTTCAGTTGGTATTTAATGCTGATATGTCCTGCTGCCATATTGACTAAAATCTTTGGGACAAAAAATGGGCTGACCTTATTGTAACCCTTTGTTTTAAATAAGGCAGCTGTATCAGAAATTTCTTCCAGTGGAACCATTCCCATCCCAATTGCCACACCAGCACTTAAGCGATCCTGTTCAGACTGGGGAGACCAGCTGGAGTCCTTCATGGCAAGCTCTGCTGCGCCGATGGCCATCACAGTGGCAGAACTCATGGATTTGATCTCTGACTTTGACACAAAGCTTTCTTCACTGAACTCACCCTCCTTGTTTCCCCTTGGCACACAAGCAGCCACTCTACAGGGGATGCCTGCATATTCTTCCCCATCTAGTGATGTAATTCCACTGCTTCCCTCAAGAAGGTGCTTCCACACAAACTGAGTCCCCACACCAAGAGGGGACACTAAGCCAATACCTGTAACAACTACTTTCCTTCGACATGCAGACAGTGACTTGCTGAAAGCTCTTTTGTGGTTTTGTAAATGTAGATTTAAATTCAGACTCCAGAGACGAAGATTTGCAATCTTTAATAGATCCTGTGAGCACTGTGAGAACATGGTGGCAGTAATCACTTCAAGCACATTCCTGTATCTGGGGGGTGGAAAAGACACAAACAAAACAATAAAACAGCCAATGTGGAAAATATTCCAAGTACATTAAATTAATAATGCCTCTAGTGGGCTCATTTACTTTAAGCTGCTAATGAATATGAGTTTGCACTACTATGGAGATAGAGTATATAATATATATAACATATATATTTACATGTTACACATAGCATTTATATATATATATATAATATATATATAATGTATTATTATATATAATACATATAACAGAGCTCTGCAGTCGTATTATATCTTTATATATAATACAATGTAAAACGTGTTCTATATATACATTATATATTGCATAGCATAGACAAGAGAATGCATATTATATATATCACTATACATATGTATGTATAATACATTAGATATATGTGTGTGTATATGCACAGACTGCAGAGCTCTCCCAGCAGCGCGGCCCACATGCCCACGCCGTAATCGGTGCCAGGTGTCTGGCCCAAGCAATGTCCGATACCTGCTTCGCGGGAAAACCAGGTGCAGGGTCACTTCCCCCCCGGAACAAGCGCTACCGGACGCCCCTGGGTGTTTAAGGGGCAGTGTCTGCCTTTAGTGTTTTAACCAGGAGTCACACTCTGGCTCCACAGCACTTCCCGGAGCCGCCATCGCCGCCCCGCCCCGCTCTCCCGCGGCCCCCGTCTCCCTCCGCCCCAGCCGCCGCGGTACCTCCTCCGGCCGTTCCCCCCCCGCTCCTCGATGGTTTGCTCTGCCTCGCTCTCCCGTTCCGACGGCGCGGGACCGCACCACTCGGCAGGCCGGGGGGGAGAGGAGGAGGTGTGCTAGTACGCGCGGCCCTGCGTTGCCTCCTCCCGCCCGGCCCCGCCCCGCCGCTGTAGGCGGGGCGAGCGCGGCAGCCGAAAGCGCCCAGAGACCGGGAAAACGCGGGGTAATAATTGTCTTGGACTACGTGATTAAAACACGTAAGGGAAGGGTAAGAAAAACCCTACCGCCCCACCGCAAGGAAACACACGGTCTCCGGTGGAGTAAATACGCAAGACCTTATCTCTCTGTACAACTGTTTGAATGGAGGTTGCAGGCAGGTGGGGGTCCGTCTCCTCTCCCGGGTAACAAGTGACAGAACCGGAGGAAACGGCCTCAAGTTATGCTAGGGGGTGTTTAGATTGGATATTCGGGACATTTTCTCTACTGGAAGGGTTGCAAAGCATTGGAACAGGCTGCCCAGGGAACTGGTGGAGCTGCCATCCCTGGGGATGTCTGAAAGATGTGTAGACATGGCACTTGAGGACATGGTTTAGGGGTGAGCTTGAGAGCACTGGAAGTGATATTAAAGATCTTTTTCAATCTAAATGATTTCATGTAAGCATCCTCCTTCTCACAGATTCTGAAGCACTGGTAGAGAAGATGGAGGTAAACAAAGACTAAATGATCACTGGCTTAGCAGAAGTGTCTTGAAAATACATGTACAACAACACCAATGCACACAAGTAAACTGTGGTTGCTGCTTCCAGCTGCAAGAACTTTAGTGGATGATCCGAACTGAGACCATGCTGCTAGTTATGCCTGAGGTGACATCTGGGAACAACAAAGTTTTTACTTAAGACAGTGGTATCTCACTCAAAATACATGAAGACTGAGAAGCTGCCATGACAGAGCAGTGTGTCAATGTCTCATCAAAAGAGACATGAATTAAATACATCAATTGGGAGTTTACTTGTTAGGTGATACCTTTATATAACTATAGTGTACAGCAGTGACAAAACTGAAATCTGTTTACTCACACACAACACAACGATGCTTATTAGCTGCAAACACAGCTACTTACAGTTACAAACTGTAGCACAGGAATGAAGCATCTACTGCAGTAAAAGGGAAAAAAAACCCAGATGTCAAAAAGGAGGGACACAGAATATTTAAGACAGAAAAAATAAACACTTCTGTAGTTTGTTTTGTTTGTTTGTTTGTTTTAATGAAGCATCTGTATTTAATTTCCCTTTAGGAATAACATTCCTTGGACATTTAACATGTTAGTAATTTGTTGGAAGTTGGCGCTTGGTTTTCTGAATTTTCACATCGCTTTCCAATGAGTACTTCCAAAGCATTATTTACAAATGCCATACTTAGATGCATTATATAATTATGTTGCAGATAGCAGTATAATTGATCTTTGAATTTCAGAGGGCAGCCAGCATTAACAGCTGCATGAAAAGGATGTTAAAAGCCGAAGCATCCGCCAAGCAACATCAACTTAAATTAAAATCTTATTATTTTGGTACCAGTTCCCTGATTCTGAGGGCTGAATTACTAACTTTTCAACTATGCTAGTAGGAATAATAAGTGTAATCTCAGCAAAAGCGACTTGGCCTGTGTCAAATCTCAGCTTTTGTGAGGGATATATCTACCACTTTCTTAAAAAAATCACAGAAGCTGAGGAGTGACCTGTCCAAAGCAGACAGCAGAGTTGGAGTGTAATGTCAACCAGAAAATCAGGAGGCAGCCTGAATTTGAAAGACCTCTTTTGCTTGGAACTCTTTACATCTGAATTCTTAAGAAATCAAAGCCCCACAGGCCTTTGTGTCTGATGTTCTTCCCCGCAGCTCTTTCACTGATAGCACAAACCAGGCACCTGAAAGAAGCAGGCAGGGTATTTTCCCCTTTGCTGGGATAGACTTTGGGTAGTGCCCCAAGGGTGGAGTTGCAGCGGTGGCATTGCCACTCAGGTAGCCCAGGGGAGGCTGAAGGTGTGGCACCATCTCAGAGTGCTTCCAAACCAGGGCACTGCAAAAGGGCATTTATATCCTTGGTGTTGCTGCCTGCTAAGGGGCTCACAATGGTGTGAAATGTGGAAGATGTAAAAATTTTCATAGGAAACAATATTCTTTAACATTTGATCTTTGCCTACTTTCAAGCCAAATCAACAAGAAAGGAGATTTAATCAAGCTCTAAATGATGTCCAGGTATTAGAGAGACGAAAGGTGTAGGGCTCGACATGTTTCAGTGATCTCAGACCTAGCAGGAGTCTAACAAAGCTTGGGAAGAGGGATGTGCCATTGATAGCGGACACAAAAAATGCAGAAGTTACTGGCCACAAGGGCACTTGGCAGAACCCCCAATATAAGGAAGAAACTCAATAACCAATAGAAACCTAATTAATAAGAGAACTGGGTAACTTGTAGTCCATGAACATTAACATCTTTGTTTGCTAAAATGAATAAATAGCAAAAAGTTTTGGTAGTCACTGTGCTGTCTTTGCTGATTCACCACCCAGCAGCCCTTTCTGTGCATAACTAGAAATAAATTAAATACCTCCACTCAGTGTGTGGATTGGCCTCTCGCACACGGGGGGAAAGAACCTGTTTGGGACCACCCCGTGTGCTCAGGAGGTGCCGCTGCGCTGGGTGGGGCGTGGGCTGGACTCGCTCTGGCCCTTTAAGGCTGTGGGCACAGCTGTGCGGGCAGTGACCTCAGTGCTCCCAGTGCGCATGCGTAGTGAGTACCCGGCTGAGGGCCTTGACCTCACCGTTCCTAGTGCGCATGCGTACCGAGTGCCCGGCTGAGGGCGGTGACCTCGCCGCTCCCACCGCGCATGCGTTGGCGCAGTGGCGGAG
>JAOXXN010000395.1:27444710-27470886 GCA_026770055.1 Myrmophylax atrothorax
AGGCACATTTGCATAAAAACACTGTTGGTCAGTGGTAAATCTGTCTCTGGCAGCAGTTTGTCTTCGAAGAGAAGGGGCTCCATAGCTTACTAGATGTAATCAAATCCTAGTAATCATCATGCTGGACATTTTTTGGTTCCAGTTAAAATACTGGACAAGAATTTGAAAGCTGGTATGATGCCAGAAGATCCTTGAAATACTCCCAAGCTCAATGCTCTGTAGAACATGAATGCTTCAATATCTTCCTAGGGCACAGCATGTATTAAATTTCCAGTTACCCCTTATGCAGGAATGTGAAGCTGCTTCCATATGCAAGGACAGGGACTGCTGTTCTAAAAAATGCTAAAAAATGTGTTTAATGTCACATTATTTCCCTGATTTTAAATGAACAGCTTCTTCTAAATTCCTGGCAAAACATCAGTCAATCATGTGGAATCTGTACATCCTGGTTTTTGTTATGTTTTCCTTTAGAGAAGCTACCTGAAGTAACATATGCCTCAACATCTATAATTGTTTATATCAGAATTGTACAAGGTCCAGATGATGTCAAGGCTCTGTTTTCTTACCGAATCACAGACATATACAGAAGACAGCTCCCCTATCCAAGAATTTATAGACAAATAAAACAGACAAAGCACTGGGGAAAAAATAATGTTATTATGTCCATTTTACAAAGTGAAAATTGTGCACAGACATGTTTAGCTCATCCAAAATATTTGTTCTCATACTTAGCTGTATATATTTTGTGTAGATCCAGAGTCATAATATTATTTCCACCACATAAAGTTAAGCACATGAGTTTGCAGAACTGACCTGGCCAAGACCACATGTGAAATTTGTAGCAGAGACAGGAAATAAACCAGCAAATTCTGAATTTAAGGAAGTCTGGTTTCCCTCTTAATGTTGACTTAAAGGATATACATCAAGTTCTATATCTGGAGTATTTGACTCAGTTTTGAGTATTTTGCATTGCTGAGTTTGCTTGTAAACAGTAAAAATCTCAAGTGGATCCATACATCTATTCCATGCCAGTATCAATTCTCTAGTTTTATTCTTTTCTTTCAATTTTGTTTCCTGTTTTTAAAACAAAACAAAACAGACTAAGCGTGCCTCTTAGCCTGAAGGAAAGTATATCACTGCTGTAATTCCCACCCTGGAGAGATACTCAGATATGGTGATAACAAATTAAGCAGATATTTTATATACCTAAAGATACAGAAAAATGTATAAACATTTTATACCTCTGTGGACATACACACATATGATATATACCCATATTATGTGAGAAATTCCACCATCAGAATTGACAATGCACTAAATAGCTCTAATGGGGTAAGAACGCAAAGGTGCTAGTTTTGACACAAAATGAATGCAAACAATAAAATCATATCACTGCTGAATTCAGTGGCATAACTCTTACTGATTTCAGTGGAACCCAAACTTCACCCAGTATCTTGTGTCTTGCATCAGTCCAGCACAGAGACTCTACCCTCAGATGGAATCATTTAACAGATGCAATTCAGCCTGCTACTGTGTAATGGATTTTTTCTGTGTACATAATCATCTCCTGACTTTCATTAATCATAGAATGACAAGTTTTTCCCAAAAAACCCAGGAGGACAAAGAAGAAAGAATCAGTCCTTCTAATTAAATATTGTATGAAACTTTTTAATCTGCACAGAAGGCCTTTGTAAAACTTTTCCTTGAGTGAACTTTTTTCCCCCCCCAGCTTAGCAGAGGGAAGGACACAAGAGTTTTTCATAGAAAGTTTTTTGATTAATAGTAAAAGTAAAAAAAGGACAAAAAACCCCAACAACCAAAACCAACCCACCCCACAGCATTCAAATTAAATCACTTCCACCTAAAAACTACTCCCAAATACCAATGTTTAGATGTTCAAAATTTGAAACAAGAGAATTCATCTTCCAGTTTGGGATAATATTATGTATAAGCCTTTTATGGCAAAGCTTGGTGGATAAAATGTGTTCATTTTTAATGGATTTATTCTTTTAATAGTTTAAGGTACAATTGCATTGAACATGCTGCTGCACCAAAAAGCCTCCTATTATTTTAATCTGTATTCTTTTAAAAGTTATTTGTTCAAAAGGATTTCACTCTTACTCTTATACCCTCTTCATCCAACAGAACAAAAGCTGTTCTATGAAAGGAGTCTAAACTTGGACAAACCATTAAAAAAAAAAAGAAGCAAAGTTCCTCTCTGTTTTTATCAAATTTGATTGCTGCAGCTGTTCCCAGTTTCTGTATTTTAAAAATAGCCTTATTCAGTGCCTTGTTGGCTAAAGGCCAGAGTACCATTAGAACATGCTGTACGGAAAACCTCTATTCAGTTACAGATACAGAAATATATTTAAGATCAGTGGGGGTCATCTGCAGCAAACACTTGTATGGGGGAAAATGGAATTTTAATGTGCTTGGACTGCTCACCACTTTTAACAGATATTTAAGAACTTCAAACCGGATATCTTTCTATTTGTATCGGTATTATCATATTACTAAGCATCAGGTACAATACAATATGAGCAAGTCAAGATCATTTCAACTAACAAAAATAGATCTAATTCTCAAATTACTCCTTAGTAGTTCTGGCATTCACTTTAAATGGCTCCTAGTAATATTGGATATTTGATTAGCCTATAAAAATGCCACAGTCTAGAAAAGAAAAATACAGTAATATTGATGGAAATGTAGAAATCTGATCAATGAAAACCAGCCTTGATTTGTACATTTCTAGGAGGACTAGTACTAATAGGGGATAAATGTTCCCTTTCTGCAGGGTAGCAAACTCCAATAATGGCATTATCCCTATATTTATCCACCAAAGAGTTTTTTAGTTATCTGCCAGGAAGAAATGTTCATTCCATTTACACAAGTATTAAAACTCCTTTTGATTAAAGTAGTAAGGATTTTAGTCCAGGAGTTCAGAAACCCTCAGAGATGATCTTCATTTCTCTTCCTCTTCATGGGAACCATTTCTTTCCTCTACCATGGTAGTATTCCATGGTGTTTCGAGCTCACATTATGCAGAATGGATACTGGTTTGAACAACAGCAATATTTACATACTAATCAAGAACCTAACTCAGGAAAAATATTCTGAACAACAATGAGATGTCTCATAGATTACTTCTAATAATTTATGATTGTATAAAATGCCTGTGTTAAAGCATTAAAATTTATGTATTTCTACTGCAGCGGAGGAAGGAGTCTTCGGCATGATAAAGATATCCAAGGTGGTTATTTGGATAGGTACTCATGGCTAGGCTTCGCGAACGAAGATTTGGGAAGGGCACTACCCACGGATAGGTACTAACAGGAAAGAAATCAGCAGCTCAATATAGTCTTCCTAAAGTTTCTTCTGGAAGTGAAATTAAAGAAGCTTTACTTCATTTCCCATTTGGTGTTGTCTGAGGTGGCCTAGGATTTCCAGGGCATTACCAACAGGCTGAAAGGCCTGACAACTGAGCAACAGAAGAGGCAGCTGAAAGGATGGTATCTTGAGAGGAGCCCTAATGGTGATAGGAACTTACACAAGGAGAATTAAAGAAAACTTAGAGTTTTCTCCTGGCAGTGATTCAGAGAAAGAGTTTAAGAGATCTGGTTTTCTGGAGAAGCATATTTTTGTGCTGTCACCAAAAAGAATCTTGGAAGTCAAGTTAGCATGCTTGGTCAGCCTAGGAGTTCTGCTAAATCTACCACTCAAAGTTAACATGTGTTAGCTTCTTTGTGGAGGCTAAGGCCTGCAAAAGTGACACAACTTTTACTCATTTATTGTTTGGTGGGTGACAAGTTCGTTTGTTACCTCCAGGATTGAGCTCCAAGTATGCAAGCAGATCTTCCCAGGTCTTAGGTCCCTTGCATTTCTTCTGTTCTCATCAGTTGTAATTGGGGGGTTTGGTCTCTGCTATCTAATCTTGTAACATACAGATAATTTCATATATTTTTCTTCTTATCTGAACAGCACACATTGCTAAATATTCCATACTTTTTGTACTATTACTGATTTACAGGAAGACAGATCCAGGATATGTTGAAATCTTTTTTACTGGAGAAACCAAAGGGGGAAGTTACCTTTAATAGCACTGCAAGAAAACATCTTTGATGTGCTTTACATGGAACAACATTTCAAAGGAACGCAAAAATAAATTTCTTGTTATACCTTTCAATATTTTAAATATTAATGACTGACACCAAGATATTTTCAATATCTTTTCTGAACAGTTATTTACAACACACATAGGAAGAAAAGGTAATTCCATAACTGTGGTCAAGCACAGAACAGTTGCAAATTTCTTCTCAAGGACAAAAAGACCAGAGTCAGCCACAAGTATCACAGTAGCAAGACAAGTTATTTTTTGTGATCTAGTCCTGAACAGTATCACATAGAAAAAACAAACTTTATTTCATTCCAAACAAGAAAAGACTGCTTCCAAACAAAACTGGATCTGATTACAATTTACTTTTTACAATATACTGCCATGAAAGGAAAGCCACACTCTTTCACTAAAAGATGACCTGAACACACATTACTCAGCCATAATACTACTCACAATGTTTCAGGTATGTGAGAAATATAGAAGCAAAGTCCTTGCCCACAGCTAACTGTTCTCATGATCCTGTGCTGAAAATCTATATTGAAATGTGAAGTCTTACTGAATTTGCCTTTTGAGAGATTTGACATGGTAAGAAAAATATATTCTCAAGGATTTTAATGCAAAGTAGGAGACCTACAAAACTAAGGAGATTATCTATCCTCATCTTATTTTCATTCTCATTTTTCACGCTTTTTTTCTGAAGGATGGAGAGTAAGAGAATGTACAGAAAAAACAGATAATGAGATCAGAGTTATGTGAAAACATATGCATTTCAGTTGTTTTCAGACTGGACTATGTTAAACATGAATATGGCAATCCAACTCCAAACAACAATCCTTCTATCTGAGTTTCTGAAAGTAGTTCTGCTGTAATTCCCAACCTGATATGTTCAGACATATCCAGAAGGTGGACAAGCCTCACAGTTACTTACTGGCATTGTGATGTTCGTTGACATCTTCAAGAAATTATCTTCGCTTTCTAACTTCCCTAATTCATGTTTATTATATATTTTTGTTTTAATTCCTTTTCTAGGCATCAGGGCCCAAATTTAAATGGTATGTATATGATTACTCTTTCAGTTCAGACACATATGAACTTGAGAAGCTACATACTGGAAAGTAATGGTGGGAGGCTTGATTTTTGATTGCATATGGAAATTCATCTAGAAGGACAGATTTTTCATAAGAATTTTCACCTTCTAGACTACTTTCAATAAAAGTCTGAGGCAAATTTTTAAAGGACCCTAATTTTCATCTCTTCCCAACAAATTGTTTAAGAATTAATACTGAGCAATATCAAAATGACTCCATGCATGTTTCAAGCATGACTGTTAGGTGCTCTGTTTATACAGGCCTATTGCTATGGTAACTACTTCATGGTACATGCTTTCAGAATACTAATTATGAAGCAACATAAATAAAGTTGTGTTCAACAAGCAAGCTCAAATTTACATATTAGAGACATCTGAAAAGTCAGCCTTACTTATATAATACAATGTGTGATTGATTTTGAAAAATATTTTTCTTCATTGTAACACTAGCTGCATTTCTTTTCCATAACATTACTTTGCACTAGGATCAGCAGCACAAGAGGAATGCAATATACTAAGGGAATTAAACAAAGCAGAAGATGCAGGTGCACTAATAAATGGGTGGCCTTTGGAGTACAGTATTTATGTGTGCTATGACAAGCTAAACAGAAACCTAAATGTTACACACAAGAAGTGGTACAACAAGAACATCTGTCTGTGTTGGGGGACTGAACTGGGGGACTGGCATGGCTAACACCTCCAGTGCCAGGTGCAAAGGGCATTTCAGTACAGCTTGAGTGGTTTGACTGCTAGCATCTGTATACATCAGATTATCTCTTCTTTTACCTTCATTTTCCACTAGAGTATTTGTATTATACATCTGGCTTAAGATTCAAGCATACCAAAAGCCAGGTTGCAATCTTTCAGTTCCTGGATCTTAGCCACAGGGTTTTTTTTTTTCATTTGGGTCTCGCTTTTCGTAGAAGCATAAAGCCAGAGTCACTAGTAATTTCTAAACGTCTTGTTGTGGAAAATGAGCATTTTTGCCCAGGAAAAAAAGAACCATTAAAGCAAGAACAGTATATTTGATCTATTTAAAGTTGATCAAATACCTGTAGAGAAAGTTTTCCTCTCTAAAAAGTTGGACTAAAACTTCACATTTCTCTGAGAATACCCATTCTTCTGGGATATTCTAGATTTTTACGTAAAGTCACTTTTTAAAATCAATTTTCAAAATAAAATGAAAATTTGTATTTCAAGTTCAATTGACATACCTGATTCATAGAAATATTGATATTTGGTAGAAAACTTAAAATACTTGAATGAATGAGACAGCTGTTCTGAAATGATTGGTAGGAAATGCAAAACCAGTCACTTGTGAGGTACTCATTGAAGTCCAAACCTAATAATCCGTAAAATATTTGAGATTCCAACAGAGTCCATTGAGACCATGACCTACTGTATTAAGTGGCTCAGGCTTAATTTTTTATTTCCTAATTGGGCAAAAATTTCAGGAATCAATTGTTGTTTAAAGCTGAAAACTTAAAAAATCCAGCAGTGGCAATGTTAGTTCAAGTAGAAGTCAGTGGTCTGTTCAATGCTACCATTACACCAACAAAAGTTGAGACTGTTCCAAGAAAGGACTGTAAAGAGGGGGAAAAAAAAGAAAAAAAAAAGAAAAAAAAAAGAAAAAAGGAAAAAAAGGAAAAAATATAAGAATAGTTCTTGTATTCTGTGATAATGAAATCAACTCGTATTGATGCACTATTAATGAGTCTGAACCACAGCTCTCCGGGTTTTATCTGTCCAGCACTTCTAACAAGACCTAAATTTCTGTTCAAGACAGTAAAAAAACATTGCCAATAGTAAAACAGGACATAATGAGCTTTGAAGGAATTTCTTCAAAAAACTGCTTCTTTCTCCTGGCAATTCCAAATCACCACCTTCCATCCCCAGCCACTGATAAAATCTCTTGAATACATCTAATAAATAATCTAAAAAAGGAAGGGACAAATTTTTTAAGTCTACACTTCTCTGGGAATTAGGCATTTGTTTCACCACATTGTGAATTATCTTTCCTAACTTCTAATAAGGTGTGATAAAAATGAAGTAAATACAAACAAATCCACAGGGAAGAGACTCCAAAAACATTACAAGAGCTAAATTTAAGGGGAAAAAAAAGCTGTAAAAATTTTAAATCTCTAGTCACTCATCTTTTCTTGTTACTTCAGTTCTAACGCCAAATTCCTTCATTATTTTTTGACCTGCTATGAAACACCATCTGGCAAAAGCATGTTGCAATTCTAAATAAATGAAATAATTGGATGACTGCTTTAAAATATCTTTCATAAATAAGTATTATTATTATACATTAGCAAAACTCACTTCATTCAATTTTTGAGCTCTGATGCTGTGCTGTGATTTTTTTTCTGTCTGCAGGACCTGGGATTCCCAAGCAGTCTCGCATCTAGTGTTAAGACTGCCATGAGCCTGATGAGCTTCCACAGTCACAGAGTATCAGATGCATATGTCCATATGTTCCATTTGTATTTCTTCTATGCATTATTATTATTATTGCTACTGCTGTCAGACAAGGGTAACACTACAGACTCATCAGAATCATTGCCCTGAGGAGGAGATCACAGCCTGAGGGTCCTGACAGATCTGCAGCAACAGATTACAAACCATATGGCTGATGGTTAAAATAAACCAAATGGCTGTGGGTTTTCAGGAGCAATTTCAAAAGTGGATCAGATGTCCCTGTTATGAGACATCTCAGTCACAATTCAAAAAGTCTTTAGAATAACTTTGACCAGCCAATTACTTTCAACCTCCTACCACAAATGAGTCAAGGTCTGAGGAGATCATCCTGTTGCTGGACAGCTACAGATGTATTTTTTTTTTTTTTGTCTGCACAGACTCATTTGCTAGTCTGGGGGATCTTCTGCGGGGTGCATACCTCCCTAGGCATACATCATGGGAGGAATCAGGTCAGAAGAGACAAAGAAGTCACTGATTAATGGGATGCATGTTAAAACATTGCTCCTCAACAAGATATGACAAGCGTGGAGTAATAATGAAAAATAAAATATTTGTTAGTGATGAAAAGCGGTGTACAAAACAGCAGTTGGTCATGAGCAAACATTTTGCTGCTATAAAGACCCAGCTGCTTTGGCTGACTAAAATGAAAAGGAACAATGCTTTAGGGGTTGTGAAAGAACACCTCTCAACTAATGGATTACATAGGAAAAAAAAAGACTTCTGTATCAAGCATTAGTAGTTATAGCTCTCTTTTCAGAAGATACCTAATTTCTTTGATTTGAGAATCCTAGCTAAGCTTTCCATACACTAAATGAAAAACCTGTTCACAGCTGTTGAAATTAGTTTATTCTGTATGCCTGTTTTGTCTTTCATTAAATATTCATTTATTGATATTAGACTTATGAAAAATTTAGCATAATTTTAATCCTCCCCTATATGAATAGGAGAAATTAAAGGAAAAGAATGTTCATCCAGGTTTATAGGTATGTGTGATACAAATTGTGATATTTCCAGAAAATTACAACAATATCAGGAATTCATGAGAAAAAATGTCTTGTGCATCACCTAAATATTTAACTACAATATCAGCTTATGTTAATCATATTTCTAGAGCTGGGTTAAATATGTTGCAATTTTTCCATCAACCCACATGAATCGAACCTTTATTTAATAACTGCAAAAGCTGCCATTTGCTACTTTTAAGATATCTAATTTCTCATGGCCGATAATGGTCACTAGAGTTACAAAATGCTAAAAATACCAGTGTTCTTGAGAATATTGTTTGAAGCTGAAACATCTGTAGCAGCATGGCAGTTACCAGCTTTTTGTAATTTCTGGCAATGTTCAGTTAAAAAGGCTTTAAAAGTACAAGTAAAAACATTAGTGTTTTGACTACTTGTTAGAAACTGGTATGTATACAATTAATATAAAGGGAACTGCCAAGTCAATCTGAGCTTAAAATTCGAATATTTTATTTCTTTTTGAATTTGTAAAAAAACTCCCAAGCTGTTGCAAAACCTAATACTAATTGAACATTCCAGGTATTTTACTTTAATTAGTAGAAACATACTGTTAAACTCGACAGATACAGAAAATAATAAACAAGCAAGAGCAGAAGCATCCTTATACAGTTAAAATGTAAAGAAAACCCCAAGATTCCTCATCTTGTTTTATGCGAGAAAAAATCAAACAAAATTAAACTCTCAGAACAAGTATTTTCTCAATAGAAAGCACAAAGAGTTCAACAAAAGTTTGACTTAGCTTATATTCAGATATAATGAGAACTGGACTCAGTTCTAAACATATTGAATAAATGGAAAAGCTTCCTCTCAGAATAAAATAAAATTAATTAATGCTATTTTGATTATAGCATGAAAATCAAACAAAAACAAAGAGGAATATAAAAGGAGAGCAGTGAGGGAAAACAGAGTTAATAGCTAAGTTTTAAGATTTTTTTTTTCCATCATATGTTTTTTTCCAAAATATTCTGGAATACAACATTGCCAATGCTAATTCCCAGTGCTTAAACAGTTCTTTATATCATCGAAGCACAGTTTACACACTGAATATCATGGCACTTACCATGAAAAATACAATGCACAACACTATATGAAGTCCAAAAAAATACGGTCTTCGTAAGATTACTGAATTAAGGTTTGACTGTCTGAATATTGGCACTTTCTATGTTTTGAGGTCTAACTCTGCAGCCTTCAGATTGTTCTTTTAACTTACTTTTTATGTTCAGTCTAAATAAAACATAAAACCAAAGTAAATTTACAGAATTTTCCACTTAGAATAAATATGCATTTACACTAAACATTTCATATAAACTTTTATATAAATTTTCTGTTTATCTAATTCCACTACTTGTAATTACTCTTCAATTAAATCTTTAATCTTTTAATTGGCAAAAGCTTTTGGTTAAAAATTTATCTAAAGCTTTATCAAACTAAATTACATTTTGCTGAGCCCCCATCGCAAAGATTTTCTTTCTGCAATATTTCAGTTGTAAAGGCTAAGAAAAATATTGCCTATTGCTTTTCCTGATTCACAAACCAGGACCATATTTTGAGGTTGTATCATAGGAATTGTGACTACTGCTAATAATACGAAGTATAGATCTTTATTTGGGATCTGATCCAAAGCCTGGCAGTTCTGTGGGAATAAAATAAGCACTATGTATTTGGTATCTTAACTTCCCTAAATGGATGCAATATCAGATAAGTTGTGTAAACTATAACTGCTTAAACACTTTCACTTTGTTTGTATCTATATATTAATTACAGAGTGACAAAGACATAGGGAGAGAAGTCAGGGATTTTGAATTCCATTCAGCTTATCCATATAACTGGTATATAACTTAAGGAAAGCCATCATATCTCATTTACAATCCTGGTCCAATTGTACATATTGAATTAAAAGAACTATTTAGAGTTGCTATAGGTCTGGATTCTTCTGGATCTCATGGAAATGGAAAAACCTTGATTCGCACACATTCTTACAAAATTTTTCATGCTCTGTTTCACATGTGAAATCAATGATCAGCCATGACCATGAACAAAACACCAAAGCTCTACAGGGCATGGATCACTTTTTTTCTTTGTGCAGTACTCTGTTCCCTGTAACTCCACTGTCTGATTAGGCTCCTTAGGAGGTACTGGAATATACATAAATAATAAGCAAGAGGAGACAATTAAAAAAAATTGCTACTATTAATCTATGAGATTAAGATGTAAACTACGCACTTTGCCTTGCATTTCTAACTCCCAAGGGAGGTTTGGCAAAGAGTGTGTGCACTAGCCAGTGTCACTGAGCAGTGCTCCCTCCCCAGTTCAGCAGAAATTCCACCCCAGCACAGACTGATGATTAAGTTTTTGTTTTCCTTGGCTGAGTTAAGAAGTGTTCCTCACTTCAGCTCAGTCACTCAGCCCTCTTGCAAATGCCAGCTTACTGTTCACAACTATTTTTCCATCCCCAGGGATTTTAATAGGCATGAATGAGGACAGTTATGAAAGAAATTCAGTGAAGGAAAACCTTGAAATTCAGTTATTATTTGGGCATTTGGACTTTGCATCTTTTTCAAGCTGACTAGCCCTTGCTCATTTCAACAATGCCAATGATCTCTTTCTAGGCTGACCATCATAAAGCCACTTGTATACAGAACATGTCTTTTCCCTGAGCTTGTGCGTGTGTCTGAAGCTCAATAGGAATATTCACATGAACAGATGTTACTCAATGTGAGCGCTGGTTGCAGAATTAAGCCTGCCCTTGCTCTTCCTCTTGGTACAAACATCAGCTGCTCAGACATCCAGGCTCTTTTTTTTTTTTTTTTAATGGCTTTTTGCCATATGCAAAGAATGAAAAATGGCTTTCATAATTTAAAAAAAAAAATAAAAAAATCCCTCTATATTTCATTGCCACTTTTACAAATTAATGTTTATATACTCCATATAGTTTCTTGTATAGATGATAATAAGAAATTAAAAGTCTGTTTACCTGTTAGGTGTAATATTTTGTGGATTTCACAGATAAATAGAAACCTCTATCTGGTCATTTTAAAGTATATACTTGGATAGATACAGAAGTATGTTGGACAAACACTGAATTTTTTTTCATACTATGCAATAAGAACTGATGAGTCTACAGATTATGTTTGGATTGATACAATTTTTTTTTCATCCCAACAAAATTTTATTCCATACCAAATTTAATATGTCTTTCAGAGGTATGTAAAACAGTCTTGACCACTGGAAAAACCCCTAAGAATTACTGGACATACACTTAACTGTAATGTTTCTAAAATTTTTACATTAAATATTTCATAATATTTTTTTATCTAAATACCCTCCTCAGTTTTAACAGAATTATGACTGTTACAACCTCAATTCACATTTAGTGTAAGATACTCCAACTGAAATGATGAATGTTAACACTTGTAGAAATAAATTACATATAGTATTTGAAAATGAACAGTAATATAATATCTCCCGTACGTATTGCCTTCTTTTTTTTGAAAACTGAAGGCATTTTCTCCAGCTTTTTGCTTTTGGGTGATGGCCAACAGTGATCATTGGTATTAGTGTCTTTTTGACCATTTATATTTTTAAATCTCTCCAAACTGATTTTGTGCTGAAAGCACAGCTGAGGCTCACAAATAAATTAGAAAAGGTATAAAAAGATCCTTTGAAAATGAAAAATAAAAATACCTGAAGAGAGCAAGGTTCACAAGTAGCACCTATACAGCGAGGTTTAAAGACTTAGTCTTGTGGGCTTGTTTTTGTTTGTGCATTCTTTCTTTTTCTGCGTTATATAAAAATCTTCAGTTATTTCTCTTTGTTGGAAACTATGAACCCAGTAGCCTAGGAATAAAGATCTGGGATGGAAACTTTAAGGGAAATACATTTCAGATACAGCTGGACCAGGTGGTCCAATCTGCCAGTTTACAACTAATTGGCCAACCATTTGCTCTTCTTCAGACCCCTGGTATATCACCTGTTCTAATGATTTGTCAGAATTACAGCAAGTGGATCCACAATCTATTCTGACAGTTATTTAAGAACCCTTGACTGAACATCATCTGTCCCCACTGATTTTTGTATATATTTTGGTTTTTTAGGTATTCTTTTACTTCCTTATCACTCATTTCAAATGATTTCCATTAAGCATTAACTCATTGTTCTTATACATTTACATACTGAAAAAACCCAAACCTGAAGACAAGGTGAGGAAGGAGAATAAACAAAACCTTGTAACCTTCAAAACAAATCTTGATGAGTATTTCCAAAAAACTGCAGGTTCCCTGTTATTTGGTGAGTACCAACATATGCTAAATGGATGCAGATGCATGGTTATGCCATCTAACAGAGAAATGTGATCCTATTTAGCTGGTACAGCCACATTTGCCAACAAATTAGGGAATTTGGAACACTTGCTATCCTATTCTCTTCTCCATCCATGCCCATAAATTACTCTCAAGGAAAATAATCTGAATAGTACGAATACTTTCCTAAGTACCAGACACGTAAACATAAGCATAATTTATAGAGGAAAAAAACAGGCTAAAAAGATTCAGAATGGCCAAACAACTTCTCCCAGCCCAAACCCCTTAATACCAATGACCATGTTCTACAGTAAAGCATACATTACCTTTTTTATAGTCTACTACTTGGTTCAGATTTCTTATATCAACACCTTTGCCTTCTTCTGGAAAGTCCAAGTATTTTCTGGCCTAGTATCTTCCATTAGCAAAATTCATAACATATACTTACTAGTCTTTTCCTTGTTTTCTTATTTCTTGCTAATTCCTTCATTTTCTCAGCTTACAGAGAACCATGCCGGTACTCCTAGTACCAGAACAGCCATCTGTTGTGCCTTTATTATTTTATCATTCATTTTATGCCATCTTCCATGTCCTGCCACCTCTTACTAACACTGCTTACCGGATACTGGCATGCTGATTCTTTTAATGTCACAGTAACACCTTTTAAAACACAGTATATTTTACTTCTGTTTAAACATAACTGGTTTATTCATTATTATCACAGATTGCAATCCAATGCATCTAAATGCTAGTCCCCACCGTGCCCGTGCAGGGGATGCTGAAGGAGGAAGATGGAGAGTCCATCCAACCCTTTTACAGACACATACCCAAGTTTCCCCTCTGATCAGTAGAGAGCTACCTCCATTGAGTCTCTCTTCATTGGCTGCATAGCGAAGAAGCAAGTGTCAAACACTCCTTTTCACTTAGGATCTGATCCTTTAGCCACATTACAAGATAGGCACTGATTAATGAAGGTTTCCTTTAGTTAGAAAAGAGAATTATAGCTACAGCAGCAGTACTGACTGATTAGCTCGTGGTAGTAGGTGTTTTAAGCCCTACAGAAGAGTCCCTACCAGTTTTCACAGCATGTTGGGGAGCCAATGTGTAAAAACAACTATGATTTTCATGGGATTAGGAGTAAAGCCACAAAAAAGCATTCCTGAAGACAGGAACATGGATTCATGCAAAGTGAGAGTGTAGTACCCAGACACCTTTCTTGTATGAAGCCACTAACTGGCAGTCCATAGCAAAAAAGTAAAGGACCAGAAAGAGTTATCTGTGCTTCTGACTAGTATGGCATTCCACTGAGTCACAACAGAGCTTGAGGTAGGAAGTACATTTCTCTCTCCTCAGATTAATGCTAGAAGTCACAACTGTTATCAGTATCCAACCAAGCAGGTAGCTCTAGGCAACTGAGCAGTGCCTAAAGCATTTCAGTGCCTGGAAGGTTTAGACAGTGGTAGAAGTTGAAAGTATTACATCTTTGTCTGTGGTTTAGATGGATTTTAGGCACTTCAATCACAAGTTAAGTTGTATTTAGATTCATGGGATCCCATCTATTTATTAATACTAACATTTTGATATTAAAATTGATTCGATAGAACTGATTGGATCAGTTTCTCCTGCTGATCTTATCAAATGCCACAATGCATAGTGAGGCATTATGCTACATACCAATTAATTACAATGCCCCAAACCCAAGTACTATGCCTTTAACCTCTTGAAAGTCAAAGTTTATCTTGAAAATTAAACAGTTTCTAAATGAAATAAATTATCAAAATGTGATATGTGCTTATTAATTTTACAAATTGAACACTAGGATGAGATTACATATATTGTTTGTTCTTCAAACTCCTGAGTGTCATAGTTTGTCCTAGCAAATTTCTGTAGCTAGATTGTAACCTTGTGGTAGAGTAAGGAAAACATTGAATTGGGACACTATAATACCCTATTGATCTGAAAGAACACTGCATCTCATGGTGGAAAAGACTCCAGACCTTCATCAAATAGTGAATGAAAACAACAAAATATATTATTCCGAGGAACACAAAGAATAATGCTCAAAACCAGTATGTCCTGGTAGTGGGCAGTAAACCAGGTTTTACACAAATTCAAAGCAGTAACATAAAAATGACATGATTTATGTTGCGGCTCTGTCTAATATGTACTGTTTACTAATACTGTGCTTTGGGGCCAGTGAGGACTAAAGAAGTTCTACCTCAGGACATGCTACACTAGTATTAAATTTTTCTTTCCCCAAATCCATCTGCATTATGAAGTCAGGAGAAAAACCATGTGTAAATCCATATACAAAATACCTATAATAAATAATTAAATAAATAATAAAATCAATAACACACAATAATATATTCCAAACTAAAGTGTACAGACCTCCGTTTTTAAAGAACAGGCATCTTATAGGGATGGAAACCAGGTCAAAGGAAGATTTTGTAGTAGAGTATATAGTTTAACAAGGGAAAGAATTAGAGAAATTGTCCCCTGAAGAAAGTAATATAAAAGAGGGGCAGAGAAGAAGTAAAAGCATAAATAGTCATACTACGCTTGCATAAAGAAAAACATTTGAGGAAAAGAAATAAACAAGCTCTGATCTCTTGACTGATCCAGGGAAACAATTCAATTAAAATAATCAACATGCCAGATCTCCCTTCCTGATTTGCTTAAATAAGCTTGCATTTGCAATTGCAGAATTAGATTGTGCATATATACGTGCATGCTCCCATCCACCTCTTCTCCCCCAGGGAAAAATCAAACATATTTTAGCAAACATCATGAGGGATTAAAGGACCTCAATTCCCAAAATTTTGGCTACATTAAGACTTGTGTACATTAAAAGAAGAATCAATCTCATATTTAACTCAGCTATTGCTTTGGTAGCTTGGCTAACCAAACTTCAGTTGGGTCATGTGTGGTTTTGGTCAGAAACTCCGCATTCGCTCCACAGTTTTAATTTTTATTAGTTTCTATTCTACCCAAACAAAAAAGTTGAAACAGGCATTTTTATTGTATCGCCTTTTGAAATATCTGCACCATTCAGATTAATGTAACTTAACAAACAAACAAAAAAACTATCAAACCCCAAACAACCTGGATAGGATAATAACTAATGGCATGTTGCTATCTTTACCACTTTGAAACATAAATCTCCAACATAAGTCAAATATTTTTGAAAGAGTGATAAAGTGTTAAAGGTCTGTAACATAACCAAAGGTTATTTTTTGATAGTTCACACTTTCCTGAAAATATTGGGAAATCAATTATCTAGCTTTCATAATAGAGTATTATAATTTCTATAAAGTTTTCAATAGATTATTTGGTAATTATTGATTTGTAATGATATTTTCACTCCTTTTGTGCCCCCAAAGAAAAAGATCTTTTCCTAAATCCTTCTTTATATTAAGGGAACACAATTCAAACAAAAACAAGAAAAAAAAAAGAAAAAAGTTACTTTAACTATAGCTACTTAGACACTTTCTTCTATCCCATTTTTCACACAATAATAGCATTCAGAAATATTTGGCCTTTATACTGAGGATTTACAACTTCAATATTTGAATAAATATTAAGTGAATCATAGTAAATTATATCACAAACCTTCACATAATTTTTTTATTTTTAACAATTTCTGATTTTAGATTGCTTCTAACGTATGAAACCATGCTGCAGTAACAAGCAAAGATTTTAGCAAAGAACGAACCATTAAAACTCAGTGTGAACTATATCAGTCAAAAATAAATTCACAGTTTGTAAATGTATTGCAACAGTCACTGGCAGTAACAGTTGCAAATACTTTTAGTTCTACATGGAAAAAAAAAGTCACTGGATTTTCACTTTCATATCTCTGAAAATAATTTTTAAGAGGTGAATATTGCCATTTAATCTGCTATCTCTTTACTTAATAGAAGATCAGGTAACAGCAGAGTTCATGTGGTTTAACTTTGTACCGGCAGTGGTGGGATTCATGGCTCCCCACCTGGTACAGATCTAAGATTCCCGAGTACTTTTACAGAGCATTGCTGGGAGATAGGAGTGCATTTAGAGCAGCTTTTATAGTGCAGATTTCTCTGTTCTCTCTTTCAGAGAAGCGTGTCATAAATGACCATGAAAGCTGTTCTGTGAGCTCTGACAGAAGAACAACAAGGCATGCAATTCAGATTTCTTGGATTTAGGTATGCTATTGATGATTGCTTTACAGTACTATCCTAATGAAAGATCAAGTTTTTAATTTTAGAAGGCAGTCTATGTCAGACTGAATTGTTTGAAGAAACAAATTACATGGAAGAGAACTTATATTTAGCACAAGGGGAATGAGCATATTCCCTCTCATGAAACTACTTTAATGAAGATATATAGGCCATCAATTTTCTTCTTCAGTCTGCCAAACTGAACTACACCTTAATGTCTAGGGAATCCTGGCTACCTCTTTGCCTCTACTGAAAGTTCTGAGAACCTCCATAAAAACCTATTCCTCTACTACCCTTTAGTATTATAACCAGGAAGCAGTCCTTTTTATGACTAAGCTCCTAAGTATAGTGTTTCACCTTCCAGGTGAGCAGCACAACATTAGAAAGAAAAAATCACCAAGTCTCAAAAATTTATTTGAATATATTAAAAGAATGTAAGTGGTTCCATGTTAGCGTAATTAACACTGGGGTTATAGAACTTGGAACTTAGAACTATTCATATCTGACCAGAACAGGTGGATAACTACATCTGCATGCATACATGATTTAAGTTACAGTGACTACATTCTAGAATGGTCCAGTATACGGATTCTGTCATTGAACTTTGCTTTGGAAGTCTTTATTTGGAACCACAAAATCCAAATAATTCCCCTTCATACATCATCAATATCTGTAGAAATTCTTTTGAAGTTGTAAAAAATAAACCAACCAAACAAGGAACAACAAAAGAAAACAAAAAAGCCCATTCAAACAAACTTTCAAATGTTATGTACACTAGCTTGATAGAGCACAAACATGTAAATATGGGTATGTGTATTCCTATGTAGGTATATGTGCATTTGCATGAAGGGAGAAAGAAGGTAGAGAGGTATAAAGACTTACCTAGCTCTCATTGCAGAATTTCTAGTTTAAAAAGCTTAGAGACTGTATTATGTCATAAGCCTCTGGGCTTCACTAATTCCATGACTGCAGGCTTCTTTGTGATCTTGATTTTGCGATTGAAACTGATTGGCTGGCAGACAAAAGGACAGAAACAGCTGCAGCTGGTATTATTGATTATTTCCTCAATTTAAAGGAAGTAAATGAGGAGGATAACAACATTGAAGGACAAAGGCTAAGTTGTTGTTCTACAGCTCTGGCAAAGCCAGTCCCTGTCTACTGCCACATGATCTGAATTAATCCATAAAATGCAGCTATTATCATTTTAATACCATAGATTGCTGTGGAAGTCATAGGGACCTGCCTGTTATGACAGTGAATTTTTAATCTCATTTTTTTTAGTAAAAACTGAAATCTCTAATATGAAAAGACACTAAATCTAATATAAACATTCTGGAAACTGCTTTTGGGCTATGATTAGTAACACAAATAACTTTCTAGAAATACACTGAGCTTATAATAGTTTATGCCTACCCTAAGAGGTCCTGTCCTCTGAATGAGAATTGTGACTTCCTAAAGAAAACAGAAGATAACTCCTGAAAACCAGAAGCTACATGAGCTATGCACAATGGAAAAAATATAATCAACTTAGAGCAGGAAATGTGTAAATGTAGGAAACAAATGATACACATATTATTTGTGTTGCCCCTCTTTTTTACCCCCTTCAGTGCATTGACTTGACATTAGTCACTTTTCTTATGCAGGGCTTCAGTTGGAGGGAAGCAAAACAGACTTGACTAGAGCCTATTGCCATTAAAGAATGTATGTTTATATAGATGGATGGTATAAACAAGAGCATGCATATACCCTCTTGGTGTAAAATTAGGTTTGTCTCCACACAGCTTCCACTTGTGAGCTACTGGATGGGGTCTCCTTAGGTAGCAGGCACTGCACTGTTTTAAGATTCAGTTTTCGAGCAAGAGCAGCAGAAGTCCGATGCTCCCTTGCAACCAACACTTTTACAACAAATCTTAAAAATTATCAATACAGATGTCTGTAAAGACCTACAGACCAAAAAAAAAAAAAAAAGCAGACTCTTGCAGGAGCTTCTATGTCTCTCAGTCATTCCCACAGCCTTGCTCTGACAAATCCTCCCCCAACTCCCCAGGAAGCCTATTCTACCTCTTCATTCTCATTACTATTACCAAGTTTTTCTAGTCTATCTGAATCTCTTGATAAAATTTAATCCCATTACTCGTTGTTCTGTTCTCCATGTACATAAAAAACAGCTGATCCCCTTCTGCTTTAAGGAGTTGGAAGCTGTCCTCATATTTGTTTTTAGGCTTTCCAAACTGTGCAAGGATCTGTTAAAGAAATGACCTCTAGGATCTGAGGCCCTGCTTATGTGATCATAAAGACACTGGATGTGTGCATTACTGGATTATCTTAGATATTATCTGCACAAGTAGATCTCAATATTTCTGTTGAGAACACTCAGTATGATGACTCCTCCTACATTCATGGATCAACTGCCTGTGTTCTGCTTACCCTCCTCTTGCCTTACAGTCAAAGTATTCTGTCTGTAATGCTAAACTAAACAAGGTCAGATTTTCTAGCCCTGAGGCTAACTGGCACAGAATGGCTGCCTTCCATACAGTTGAATCTTTTGTCCCAGATAACAGTATAGCTTTGTCAGTACTGCCTATTGGGAACAGTCCCTGGCCTGCATCCAGAGATTATCTAGGAAAGTTAGTTTCCACCAGGTAGTAGTCTTCATAATACACATGTGCCAGGGCTTGAAGCTTTTCCCTTTTAATTTACAGCCAGAAATGTAGCCAAGGATGTTACCCTATCGTGTTAGAGAACTTTATGGTCACTAACCCTTTAGGATATGGTGTTCACTTACTGAGATTAACTACCACCTTAGAAATAAACCTCCAGGAAAAGCCCTTATTCCACTTCCAGGCTGCTAGTTTTACTTTTTAAATATTACACTACCAGACTATTTACATCTCCCCACTTCCTAGGTATCATTTTTAGGGTAGCCTAAGTAGAAAGCTATATATGGGTGTATTACTATGCAAAGCTCCCTTCTTAGACACACTATGAGAGAACGTGAATCCTTTGTTCAGATGCTGAGAGGCCTTCATAAACCACAGCCAAGCAGCTGTAAAATTACCTCATGAAATTCATCAGGGCAAAGTACAGAGTCCTGCACTTGGGGAGGAACAATCACAGGCACCAGGACATGTGGGGGCCACCCAGCTGAAAGCAGCTTGGCAGAAAAGCACCTGGGGTTCATCACCAGGTTGAAGATTAGACAGCAACGTGCGCTTGCTGTGAAGGTGGCCAATGGTATTCTGGTCTTCATTAGACACAATAGTTCCAGCAGATGCAGAGAGGTGATCTGTAGGGAAAGGGTTAGTTCTTTACAGGATGATTGTCACTTGGGAGGATGGGAACTGAAATCTGCACCGTCTGTGAAGTGAGTGCTCGATTGTGCATGCCCATTGGATGGGCTCGAGACTGACCGGTGGGGAATGTCACGTGTTCTATGCTAATGGAATTGCCCTCACTGAAGGGTATAAAAACCACGTGCACAACCATTAATAAATCGATTTGCCATTGTTCTCCGACTCATTGGGTTGGTGCAGTCACTGCCACAATGATCCTTATCCTGTACTCAGCACTGGCAAGGTTGTGCCTGGAGTCCTGGGTCCAGTCCAGGGCTCCTCAGTGCAAGAGACATGGACACACTGGAGAGGCTCCAGTGCATGGCCATTCAGATGATTAAGTAACTGGAACATCTCTCCTATGAGGAAAGACTGAGAGCTGAAACTGTGTAGCTTGGGGAAGAGAATGCGCCAGGGGCTCTTATAATGGGTACAAATGCTTGAAGGGAGGGTGCAAAGAGCATGGAGCCAGGCTTTTTCCAGACACTGAATATGCATCTTTGTGCAAATTTCTTTTTCCAATGCACAAAACGAATCATACTGTCAAACTGTGAATCCAGAAAACACTAATTGTTTAGGTACTATGAACTGACCCATTTGCCATCCTTTTTTTTTTTTTCACTCTGGGGGAACGATTTAGGAAAAATATGAAAAACTTGAGAATACAAACCTTTTTTTCTTTCAAGTTGAAAAATTCTCAGCAAGTCAGATCACAAAACCAGATTCTGAATAGTGTCCCTTATCTGTCTGCACAATTCATATTATGACAGCACTTTGCTTTTCTCTTTCATTCCACAATATTTCAGAATTTTTATGCCACTGTAAAAGAGCTGTATAATCTCTATAATAAGAAAAATTGTATAATTACCAGAAAATATTAAGAGAGCAAAATACGCCTGGGGAATTTCTGACTCAGATTTTATATTTTGTTTGTAATCCCAAGAGATAATTTTTGTGTTTAAGAAAAATAAGGAACTCACTGAAAGAGAACACAGAACTACTGAGCAGTTATCAGGAAAGGGGAAAAAAGGCATTAAACTCACCTCTGTAACAAAATACCAGCATGTTGGGCAGCAGAAGCTCCAGTGCTCCCTTCTAATGCCTCTGAATTGGCAGCATGCTCAAGGTAGAATGGGAAGCAGGATGTGTGTTCAAAAATTTGTAGTTAAAAACTTCTCTACTGGCCCATTAAGAAAGGGGAAGAAAATTACTGTAATTGGAAACTTAGTCAGTTAGTATTCATGGGCAGACCCAAGACGGTAAAAATCAGTTTACCTGAAAACAGATTTAATATTAGTCTGCTTAGTTTATCCAAGTTCTGTGAATCTCCACTGTTGAAATGCCAAACCTGCGGACAGCACAAGGCTGCGATTTGCTGTGCTCTGTTAGTCCGGGGTTTTATATAATCATGCAGGAATTATGCAGCTAGGCTAAGACAGGTCAGCTAGTGAGCCATGTTCTACTAATTTTTTTTGAGGAGAAAACAGTGATCCTAAAGACCATGTTATTCAGAATTCATGAGAAAATTTCTGAAGATTCATGAGGGCTGTGCCATACAAGTAGCTAGAGACAAGCTATGCTGACATAGAATGACCATGAAAAATGGTGAGAGATTGTTGCAAAGAGGAAACCAGATCGAGAACTGATAAGAGGCATCAAGGCACCCAGTAGCAATTGACAGCCTGGTTACTGCAGCACCCACTCCCCAAATTCTTCCATGCACGCAAGTTTCATATCCAAAGGGTAGGAAGATTTTCAGAAACCCTAATGCTGATTTATGCAGTAGCAGCAGTAATGCTGTCCTTGCACTTCAGTTTTTGTAAGTACATACTGTGTTCATGCAAACTTTGAGACACCCCTTTGAGACACAGGAAGCAAACTAGGTTTAATGAAAATGACTTTTGGTCACTTGCTGAATAGAAATGGCATGAGTAAATGTTTTCTGAAAACACTACAAAACTCTGTAGCTTGCACCATCCTGTATGAATCTCTTACTATGAACAGTCTAAATTAAAAGGCACATGAGTCATGTTTATGCCGTAAGTTCTCAAAAGTGTGCACAGCCTCTTTGAAAGCACATGTAATGGTGCCATAGGACAGACCACAGAAGATGTTCTCACAGAAGATGTTCTCCCAGCTCATACAGAGACTAAAGGAGAGGCCAGAAGACTGATAGGTTTACTGTGACCAGCTGACTGCACATGTTCTCCTGCTGCTCTCCCTATGCCATGTGGAAGCACTGGGAGAGGCCTGCTCAGCACTGACTCATCCTCAGGCTTCATGGACATCTTACCATTTTGTATTCTTCTTACAAATAAGAAAGTCCATAACAAGATAAAACAGAATTACTGAAGTATTTATTTAGATTGTAGTTCTGATTCAGACAACAGGAAAATCTCCTCTGTTTCAACTGGAACAGAATGGGAAGGATACGTGCACATATGACTGCAGATTCCTTTGTCTAATGCTGCTTTCACCTCTTATGAAAAGACCTAATCTGTTCTTGCATACTTAAAGAGGTGTTTATTAATTTTAACTTCCTGTAGATAATTTGACTGCTCTATGCAGCCATAAAATTTTATGACAGTAAACATGAGAGATGTGCCTAAATTGCACAGAAATGTTTCTAGACTGCCTGTTTTATTTTTCTTTAATAGTGTCAATCCCATTAAATTTACATTGGTGCTAATTTTATAAAAACTTGGTGTCAAAATTATTCAGGTGACAAACATGCTGAGTCAATTAATTTTAGCTATGGCTCCTGAATGACTGTGCACTGTACTTCTCAGTCTGAAATGTACATATGTGGAAACACTACAGCAAATGCTGCTATGCTTATCCAACTCCAATGATGACAGTGAGAGATCATTAAAATGTGATTTTAATTGTTCAAATCTCAACACACCCATCAGAGTATAATTCTTTCAAAATAATAACAAAAAGAGCTTATTTCTTAACATTGTGAAAAATCTACTGTGGCAGTAGAAGAGAAATATTCAGTTATTAAATAATATAATTTATTATAAAAAATAGCTGAATATTATACTGCTGAGGGCAGATTTGTCAATAAGCTGCTAGACCTTCCAAGTATGAAAGCAGAGTGCTCATGAGATTTACAGAGAGAGCTACAAACTATTCCAGAATAATACAGCACAGATTTCTGTAGACTGGAGAGAAGATAACGATTATGAAGAATAGATACACAACAGTGTATCTTTTGATGAGGGACTATTTCTAAGGTCATGCTCTGTGCCTACTTAAATTACCTTTCCCAGCCTGGAAGTCCTTAGCTGAAAGAAACAATACAAGGCTTAGAAGTTTGAGCAGTTCAAACCACTTTTTCCTTACACTGAAATGACTTAAAACAAGGTATTTCTTCGTGCTCCATGTTATTCTTGTGTTAGGGGTTAGTATGACTTTCAATCCTCTCTGCCGGAGATAGTCACAAAATGGCATTCAGGTCAACAGCTTAACCTCTCCTGAGTCCTATGTAACTCAAACACTGCAAGTGAGCCCTATCAGTTTGTTTATAGTCAACATTAACAAAGCTAGCATGATAGAAATAACACATACCTCAGTTCTTCAATGCCAGAATGTTATTTTTCTGCATATTCTCTCTGTAAGTATTTTTCCTTTGTCTGCCTTCTCTTTCTATGTCTTCCTTCTGTTTTCTTTCGGGTTTTATAATGGTACTAAATTTGAATTAAACAATGTTTTAGTTATAAAAACATAAGAATGGTTTTCACTTTCACTACAGATATTTTTATTTGTCAGAGTTCACAAAGCAGAACCTTGTTTGGTCTAGTAATAACCTAGAACTACATATCTGATCAATAGTTGATTTTGAACTCTCACCAAAAAAAGTTTAGTATGTGCATATGTAGATTTTATCCTTTTTTTTTTTTTAATAAAAAAATGCCCAAAGGAGAAAGATATTTCTGAAATTCTGTTTGACTGTACCACAGGGATCTCCCATGCCACTGGCACAATATTTTCCCAGAAAAATGATAAAATATTCCCAAATCCTATTTTCCTAACTTATCTTTCTGTTTGCTTCCCCTCATCCATTTTGCATTCATCTATTCATCTTTGGCTTGCATCTGTTCACATACTAGTCTATTATTCATCTACAGTGTAACAGCGCAGCAGCCACTGCATCCTTTTCATACAATTTTTGCTGCTTCTGTTTCCAACTTACTGTTTTTTTTTAAACTTATATAAGCAATCAAGCCAAGAAAAAGGGTATGAGAACATAAAATAAAATGTAGCTTGAACCCCAAGCTTTTACAGCTTAGGTTACTGCTGATGCCAGAGAAAAGTAATGTTCAAAATTGTCAGCTAGAAAGTTTTAGGCTCAAAGGCATGATAAATGAGAAACGCCTGGGATTCAACATGTAGGAATCATAACAGAATTCTGATGTCAAGGAGTATGAAATACTTTACAGGGTATCTGGCTTTTCTCTATAAAGGCAACCAAACAGAGCTCTTCCAAACAGGACAACAAACTCTTTGAGCATCACCTTGCAAAGGCTGTCCTTTTTTTACTTTTTCACCTACAATTTTCCATGTAAAAAAGTGGTTTAAGGGAAGTTTACATAAATATCACTAAGCCCAAAAGAGATGTTTCAGCTTTTCCACTATCTTTTCATAAGTTATTTCTTAAAGATTTATTTCACATTTTAATTCATCGGTGGGTCTGGAAATCTGGGGAAATTGATATGAACATCAGCATAATTTCATCCTATTTTCTCTGTCATCATCAGTTCTCATCTTAGCTTTTCCTCCAAATACAAGAATTCACAGCTTTCTAACTAGACTGATGCACTGCTTTATAGCAAAAGAAAATGAAAACACTCAAAGATAACTAAAACAAGACATAATTAAAAAATAACTTTAAAAAAACCACTAGCTTCCTTGTGAAATAAACTATTGAACCCACAGCCAAAAATGTTATGGAAGAAGTGAGTAAATGAGGATTCTGAAACATATTGAAATAAATATTTAATATTAATTGAGCTATGAGTACAGTTTGAGGGGCAATACAGCCTTTGTGCCTCAAGACATATAAAGCAACCATAATTTGTTTGAGGTAAGGAACTTCCTTTCAGGTATTCGTGCTTATCTTGTGCAAATTCTTGTCATCTCTGTTAAGCTGGGTGGTAGTTTACACCTGAATTTTAGTAGAGTCTGATAGTGTTACGTAGATTGGGAGGAACAGGTGTCACCTGACTTAAGCAACCAATATTTCATACCAGATGATGCAAACTGGGATATAAATACAGTGGAGGAGGAGGTTGCTCCTTCCCCTGATGGCTGTGGTGTAGGGGGACGTGCTCTGTTCTGCTCTGCTGGTTACGCCCAGCACCACCTCACCACTATGCTATCTACAGGAAAAGAAAATGTTTGTTCTTAGTCTTCTCTCTGATTGGGTCTGTCCCTCAGGGGATTGAGTTCTCTTGGGTGATTTGTAGCTAGAATGGTGGGATTTGTGTTCAGTGGGGAGTGGGGAGCTATTTGTTATTTCCAGCTTTTGTGTGTGTGTGTTATATTATAGTCTACTTTTAATTTTCCCTTTTTTGGTGTAAATATATATTCCAGTTTCTGTTTCAAGCTTAAGTGTCCAGTTTTTTTCCCCCTTTT
>JAOXXN010000395.1:27470986-27488790 GCA_026770055.1 Myrmophylax atrothorax
CCAGTTTTTTTCCCCCTTTTCTTGGCCGAGGGGAGAAGGGAGCCTTTGTCGCTCTGGTTTATACTTGGCATTTTGCCAAAGTATTCAAACCAAAACAAGCTGCCAGCATAGCTATTCAGAGAAAGAAGAATTGGATCAATAAGTGACATCGTTTGATTATATAGCAGTTATTCTTCTTGGATTCTTGTGCTTCCCATCTTAAAAAAAAAATAAAAATTACTACTTTGGTGTTAAAATGTTCTTACAAAAATATTTTTGAGCTGAATATGCATATATTTAATTATTGAATTGGAAACCCTATTCCACAAGCCAATTCTCTGGTCTCAGAAAATTTTAAAGGAAAAATAAATTCACGAATTGTCTGAGAAAATGACCGCATGGCATCACACACATAAAAAAACTTACAAAGGATGAGAAGTCTAAAGCATATATTTAAGAAGGAGAGTGTCAAACACTCTTCTTCAAGAGCACTATAAAAAAGTAAGCAGAAAAAAAGAAATAAAAATAAAATACTGTGTGGCATGGTATTGTACTAGTAGCAGCTGTAACATAACAAGATAGAAAAATATAACAAATTGCAACAGATTATTGAACTTTTGTAATTCATACCTTTCTGCACACATTTACATAAAAGCCCAAGTGCAAGGTAAATCTACATTCTCCAGTTCAGAATAGGCAAAAAACTAAATAGATTTCATGTAACTCAGTCAATGACCTGCCTACAGGCTGACATAATTTTCCCTCACTATTACTAGTCTCTGGTGGATACAAATTTTGACTCCATCTTCTACAAATGATATTTCTGCAAATTACCCAGCAATCCTGAGTTGGACATTAGACTAAATAAATCACACAAGCCAAAACAACTGTAAGAAACAGTTCTTATGCTGCCCTAGCAGTAATCTGCAGACCACGTTAGAGGAGAGAGAGAATTTAGGCTACATGCTCAATATGTTCATCCTTCCACAGTACAGATTATTGGCTGTACCTGTTGAGTTGGATGCTATCCACTCAAGAACCAAGAGTGAAATCTACAATGCCCAGGATTTCTATTTAGGAGTGGGGTATTATTTCGAAAAAGGCTTATCAAAAACCTATCGATAGGCTTATCGAAAACCTATCAAGCTTTCATCCTAGGCAATCTGGGTCAGGCTTTCCCCAATTTCCAGACCCACTGATGTCTTAAAATGAGAAATAAATCTTTAAGAAAGAACTCATGTCACTAACAGAACAGAGGAAAACTATTCTCCATAAAGTGTAATTGGTGACCTTATAAGAGTGCTAATATCTAAAATATAACTACTTCTCTTATGACTTCCCAAATCAATAATAATAATGTTTGAATATGAAGTTAGATCTTCTAAATTCAATGGAAATGTCAGTGACAGTAAATTTTAAGGAGATCTCATACCCAAAGACATGAAAGCTCTTCAATAAACAGAAGAAAAAGAGAAAGTCTTCTGGCTCCATCCCAAGAACACCTAATGTATCTCCAGTGTAGTACACACATCCTCAGCTGTTCAAGAAATCATCCATCTGCCCCCTCAAAATGACATTTTCTTAAAACCACAAACATGCAGCTTGGAAGAACGGCCCTTTAATTCAGGTTTAGGTGCTGACGAAGGAAATATTTCCAAGTATTTCTTTGTGTTCATAGAGGGTAAAAATGTTCTTTCATGTTTCAGAGCTCTTTTTTGTTTGTTGATTTTTTTTTTAAAATAAATGAAGGAAACTCTTACTGTGTCACATGATTCCATGGTTTGGGGACTGAAGAAAAACACCAAATGTCTTGAGAGCTGGCAGATCCAAGAGTGTTACAAAACAAGCCCCTGAGCCAACTAGACTGAGAGATGTTGGCCTCGCACAGTTGCTATAGTGTAATGATAAATGTTTAAGTTAAATGCCTATATAGCACTGGGAAGCTGCCTCTGACTTTATGTTTATGTAGGTACTTGATTAGGATAATCCCAGATGCCACTGTACACAGAGCTGCCATGAGAAAACACACTCCATGGTTCCCCCAAAGCAGACATGGCCAAGGTCTGACTCTGCTGGCCCACAGCCCTCTGCATCAGCCAGCAGCATCTCTGGGCAAGCAGGGAAGTGAAGGCAGAAGGCATGTGTTATCCTGACAAATATGTAGTAACACAGGCACACAAAGTTCTGCTGCTATCTAAGGAGAGTAGGCTTGAATTCAGTTGGGGCGGAGCAGCTCTCTTCCCATCTAAATAATGTACTGAATCTCTGCAACCACAATGCATGTCATACTGAATTTTGTTTCAGTGTTTGCTATATATATCACATGGAATCATTCCTTAAAATGCAAATTGCAAATCTCTTTCCTCACCAACTTTGTTTCTGTCCTAGAGGAATGGGCAGGATAATGAAATAACAAAGATAAAAATGGCTTAAATAAAAGCTATTTAATTCCTGTGCTTGCTGGCTTGTCTTTTTTACTCATTGAAGAGTTGTACTGAAATAAGTAAAACTACTCACACTTGAGAGAATTTGGGTCATTCTCTCAATTACATGATGTAAAAGGTTACTCTGCTGTGCAAATATGGTCTCAAAGCATGTTAGCAAAGATAAAAAAACATATAATTGTCAGCTGAAAGAAATATAAATTTTACCTGTCTAGTCCAAATCCAAAATAAGAAGAGACTGAAAAGCCAGTAGCCAGCTTATAATTCCATCATGTGGGCAAGAATGTTTCCAGTGCTTTTGGAATAATACTTCAAAATGTTGAAATTTTCTCAAAATTTGTTAAAAAATTATTCTAAACTAATGGAAATATTTTGCTTTAGTAACATTGAAACATTTTATTTTGATTCTGGCACATCTGTCGTATCATATAAATAAAAACACTTTAAAAATTGTATTATAAATACATTTCAATATTATTGGAGTAAGAGTAAAAATTATTGTATTGATTTTTTCCCATTGAAAATATTATTTAAATAATTTTTATAATATGTATTTAATTGAAGTTTCATGTTTTATGTTCATAATATAGCTCTAACTACAAAGCTTATACAACATTTAAATTACATTAATGAATAGATGGAGTCTCACAACCTGAAAAAAATGATGAAAATATTTATGAGAACATTTACTACCTATGCAAATCCAGTGAATATAAATTGAAAATAATGCAACAGTGGAGTGTTCTTAAAGCTAAGGACACACACGACAAACCAAAACAAGACCCACATAGGGCTGAATCTGGTTTGAAATTGAAATCACATCAAAAAGGCTTTTATTTTTAAAAATGTATTTGCTTGGAAAAAATAATTTTAAAAGTACTTCAAGAACTTAGAGAAAAACAGCTCTGAGTAATTATTTAAAACAACATATATACACTATTTGAGGAAATAAAACCTGTCAAAGTAGAGGGGATGGAGAGGGGGGAGGTGGGCAGGAAAAAGTTCACCTTCATTTCACTCACTTTTAGGCACTGAATGGCTGAAGTCAGTTTGTCACTCCAGGTCCTCTCTACAAAGAATGGAGAGAAATGGGCAGTCCCAGATGGTGACCCTGTATGAGCCTCAAAGTACTTAAATACTTAGGAGTTCTCACTTCCCAAGCTTTCCCTTAATGATCCTGAAAACACAAGGTGTCTGCAAACACAGAAAACTCATCACACCACGTGACCAAATATGCAATCAGTATAAACACACTGCTCATCACACCTCAGTTCAACTTTTGTACTGATACAGAACAGGAAAGAAATGAGAAGACAGCTCCTGGTATTAATTTAAACAGGATTTATGAAGAAACCACTGCTAAGGGACACATAGATTTTGGAAGCTGGTGATGAGGAAACACATATTTCCAGTCCAAAAGGAATTTTTACTGATCTGTGTTTCCAGCATAATCCCTGCTCCCTTTGCATGCTGCAATTAGCAGCAGTGACAGAAACATCTATAGGATAGTAAACACTTCTCATTAATCTAGTAAAAGAACAGCAAAAAAATAGCAATTGAGAGACTAACTTTGGTAAGGACAGGAAATGGTTGGAGACAGAATGTGACAGGG
The DNA here is from genome assembly GCA_026770055.1 of Myrmophylax atrothorax. Lineage (NCBI taxonomy): Eukaryota > Metazoa > Chordata > Aves > Passeriformes > Thamnophilidae > Myrmophylax > Myrmophylax atrothorax. The sequence goes on from JAOXXN010000395.1 coordinate 27,475,022, forward strand.
CAGTGAATGATGGGTCCAAAGCTCTAATGGAAACAAGGTATGTAATAAGGATGATTTTTAAAAGCAGTTATACATAAGTGTCAATTCCTAGCAAATAGGGGTTTTTTTTGAAAAAGAAAATAAAGATAAGGCTAACATACTATTTGTTCACAAGGAGCAATGGGCTATTGAATAGGAAAAAAAAAGTTTGTTGATTCATGATTCAAAGGCAAAATTGAAACTATGCAGATGGAGGTCACTGGGAATTGTTCTAATTAGCAAAGCGCAACAAGATAGATCATCTGTTTCTGCTTCCTCTCCCGAGTGTCCAAATATATCTCATCAAGAACAGCTGCCAGGAAATAAATAAATAAATAAATAAATAAACGTGAGATAGACGTGTCATGAAAACTATCAAGTGCCAGCCAGTGTTTCTTTAGGATCTGGAGCTGCCCTTTGCTATGAATTCCTACAAAAGAAGGAGTCATCAACATACTTCTGTTTTAATATAAATGCATATTGGAAGCGTATTCCTAGTTTTACTCTAGCTCGTGTTAAATTAATCATCAAACCTACTCAGATATATCCTCTCATTAAGCTTGTAGAGACTTACGTAAGCAACATACTTCTCCAAGGCATTGTGATAGACCTACACTAGCAGCTCCACCACTGCCTTACTGTTTACCTGAAATAAATTCTACTTGAAGCCAAAAATGCCCCTTAAAAGCAGTGTAATTTGGCATCTTCAAAAATATGCTTCCACAGAAAAAAACTACTCTCCCCTACCTTTATGATGTAATCCTAAGTCAAAACACCTCACGTTGTATATGTCACCATTATGAATGTATTGATTTTGAACATAACACAATACATGATTTATTATGAAAGAGAAGAGAAAAAGGAAAACATAGAGTTTACTCAGAGAAAAATTTCTAAATAAATAACTCATAATTAGATGAACTGAATTCTAGTCTTTTAGAAGGTGCCAACAGATGGTTTACATTTATAGAAAGTGCACTTGCTGACTTTTAAAACAGAGATTAAAATTCATAAACTATATCATTAGTTCCCCTTTGAAGTACCATTATATTTATGAGCAAGATTTGAATTTTCCCAGGTGAAGAGTCTTTAATCATAATTTTGCTACAAAAAAAAGTGCAACAAGTTACTTTTTAGCTACTGTTTTATATTTGTAGGTTCAAAGTTAATCTAATGATCAGTCAAAGGACAAACAAACGTGGAATCTGAACTAGGCTGATGTTTTCAGCTATTAAAAATTTCAAAGCAGTTGTAGCGTTTTTCCATTCCTTAAATGCAGGGCCTGTATCGTCAGTCCTCATGTGGTATGGGCTTATAAACTGACTTTGGTTTATAATATTCCTGCTTACACTTAACACTGTATTCACCACAAAAAGCAGTGACCTTGCAGCTCATGTAAAAGTGGGCATGGAGTTCTTCTCATGTAAGTTGATTAATTCCCCAATGTAAACACAATCAATATAGTATCTTAGTATTATTGAAACACTTCACTTTTGTTAAACTAAATGTTAGCACCTAACAGGGTTATGATTAAGGCTTACTTTACACCTATAAAATATACAGCGATTAGCTTCCATTAGGTATTTTCATACAGCTTTTTCCTTGCTCCATAGCTGATTTACAGATCAATATCTATTTTTTGATGAAGCAGAATAATACTAAAAGGTGTGGAAGAATCTCAGTAGATGGATGAGGAGTTTGCTGTCACAGGGTGATGATTAGGACAAAGGAATTCTCTTTTTCAGTAAAAGACTGTTAAATTAAAAAATAATTTAATAAATTAGTTTTTTCAAAACAAAGTTGACAAAATAAGAACTATTAAGGAAAGACTGTCTGCATATTTAGTCCACACTCAAATGCCTTTATGCTTTTGGTAGCATAATATATCAAACCATCATGATGCACCAGAACAGCCACCTGGGAGCTGTGGGCAGATATGAACAGGCTTCCCACAGTTAGGCATCTAAATGGAATATCTAAATGAGGAGATACGTGTCCTTATGATCAACTTGTCAAAAAATTACATGCAGGAGGTAATAAACTGTGCACAGCAGCCTACATCACTACCTAAGTTAGGCAGTGTTCCTAGAAATCATCTCCAAAGAGTTCTGAAATCTACTGTTTTGCATAACACTTAGTCACCTCTTAATTCTACACTCAGGTGAACAAAGTTTAATATTTTTCACACCAAATTTTGAAAGAATATTAATTGTGGTTATTTCTCATCTGAATTACCATGGCCACAGAATGCTATTCAGAGCCTGGGCAGGGGGTGTGCTAGGCACTATACAAACAGGAGTAAATGCTTGTTCTTGCCACTTCCTCATGTGGTCAGACTGTGTTTTTGTGTTTTATGAATGTGTACCTTGTTTAGAGAGAAAATTCTAAAGGGCAGACAGTGTTTTTCATAGTCCTTCTCATTGGTAATCCTGGTCTAGTCAGCCTAATGAAAGCATTTCTCATCAGACAATATGTAACCTGGAAATTCTTAGTACCCTTAACTAAAACAAATGAATGTTTTAAGCATTTTCCATATAACAAAGCCCACCATATCACTTATAAAACTGGGTAGATTCTATTTCAAATGCCCACAGTATGGATCAATCTCAAAAACCTTTCTTATTTTCTGCATAAGACAAAGGAGAAGCTAGTGCCAAAAAGAAAAAAAACCAAAACCAACTAACCAACCAACCAAAACACCAAGAACTTGACAAAATTTGGGATTTTGAAGACTTCTAGCTTTCTCCAGAGGGCATAAAATCTACTAAAAAAACTTGCACCCCTTTCACATGTAGTAGATCTTTATAGCTTTTTCTTCACACTGTATCACTGGCAAAGTGAGGTGATTAACATATTGACTCAAACTCAAAACATACTAAAAATCTAAATACTTTATTTATTCACTTCATTACTCATGTTTGGTGCAGAAATATAGACAGTGGAAAAGCCAGTTTGAGTGCTACCTTAGTTTTTTCCTCATATCCAACAAACTCAGAAAATATTCTTAAAAATCTCATTTACCAATATGGAAGACTACTAGGGATGCAAAAGCCAGGAAAATGTCTGTCTAAATTGTTGAAGAATGCATAAAAGAATCAAGTCCGATGAGGAGCTTGCCTTTAAATTTCCTGACACTCATATTCTACACATTCTTCAATGCTCTCCTTCCCCCTAATATCTATCAGATATCCCATCGTATCAAATCAGATGGAAAATGCTGTTTGGAGATGAAAAGGAAAGAGATTCCTGAGCAGCATCCCAACAAAAACAGGGAATGGTCACCACCTCTAGATCACTGCCTGTTATGTATGTGGGAGAAGTCAAACAAGACTCAGGATTAGAATTCTGCCAATTATTCAGATTGTTTGGATATATGGAGAATCATTGTGGTTATTGCTGAACTTGATGCAGTTAAATCAGACTGGTATGGAGGCACAGTGTGTAATACAGACTAAAGAGGTAAATAGGTCATCAGTGCCTTATGAATTAATTTTAATGGGAAAAGTGATCAGTGCTTTGTGGCAGAACAGTTTTTCATCTGAGAGCATGAAACACGACTGATTCTGTCAAAGAGCAATTTTGCTAGTTCTTATAATCATGCTATATTTACCTTCAGTAACAAGCCCCAGGAGACCACTAGGTATAACACTTAGATCTGAATCTAGTCTTTCACTCTCCATTCTCCCATGCGCTATTCAAAAAAACACATTTTCCCAAAAAGGTTTCATCTTATTCTGGAGAAGGAATATAGCTTTTATAAATTGATAATTAGGGGGTTTATGACTTAAACAACAACAGACAAAAATTCTCACTGCTTTTAATGTAATTTGTTAAGATGTGAAACAAAGCTACTTTATATGACCAGCTTAGAGATTGGTGAAAGTGAAGTATAGCCTGCGGGAAAACAGTTTTCTTAAGACTTCTTTTGGTACCCAAAGCCAAAGGTAATATATTCAATTACTGGAAATAGTTATTTCCAGTATATTTTATAACTACTACTAAAGTCAAGCCTGATATCACACCCTTGGGGGTTTTATGCACTGGAGTATTTGTAAACTAATAAAAATGAGATGCTATTAAAAAATGAGAATGGGCTGTGGCCCTTGATATGAAATAATGGAGAAACTTGCAATTCAAATAGTTTGATACAGAAGTTGATTCACAAGGCCTTCAGGAAAACATAATTTTTTGGTATTATTGTATGAATATCTTCCATGACTAATAAAACATACAACACTAATTGTATATACAATACTGTTTTGGTTACCTGTTCAGTTTAGATGGTTCTCAAGTATATGTTTTGCACAGAAAGAGCCCTTTCCACTTGTCCTTCCTCTCAGACATACTAGTCTGAAAACACTTGGAAAGTTACCTGCCTTGCCTTAGTGGAAGTCAGATGTGCAAAGAGTTTACTTTGGGGGATACCTGAAATATTAGGCTGCCATGTGCAGGCTGTCCTGTACATAAATGACTTAGCTGGACTGTTTGCCCGGTGACATAAGCTGTTTCTCTCCTATTCAGGTCAGAATGTGAATACTTTCAAAGCTCTGGAGTATTTCACTGGGTTTGATTCAGGTCCATTATTAATATCTAATTTCCTGACTGATATTAGAAGCCTCATTAATACTCTGAAATTTGACCATTAATATCACATATTGGTTGTTAAAGAGCTGGAAGTTTCTGATCCCTTAAAATGTTTTTTTCCTTAAAATAGAAGATGTATATTTATATGTTTGGCATCTAAGTTTCCTGGGACTAAAAAAAAAAAGTACACTAAACAAAACAGCCTATTCATTGTTTGCTCATACAGAGGCTTATTCAAAACAAGAGACACTTTGATTAGGTTTCTTGAAGAACACCTGTAAATCACTGTGTTGGAAATCTGCCTGTTACTGAAAAGGTTATGAATAGCATAAATAATTTCATGTATGATCTGTAGCTGCTTATTATGCTTTATACTTTTGCACTTAATAATGGAACAAAATAATAAATGCTGTTGAACCATCAAAACCTCATAGTCATTACCAAAGAGCTATGCAGCATACTGATCCACTATTCAGCGAAGGCATGAGCCGAATTTCTGCTCGGTCTGGCTACCCCAGCTATAGTTGCTTTGGTCCCCACCTGCTTCTTGTGGCCTGTCTTCAGTGTAGGGGTGCATATACACAGCTGTGAGGGCAGAAATTTCTGGGATAGCTGCTAGAAAAGTCTGCATCTGTCATGGACTGATTCAACCGTCTCTCACCTGGTTTGGGTCATATTGACTCCCACTCACAGAAGTAACTCAGGGATTTTAGCATCTGGAGGCTTTATTAGCATTCTCTTCAGAGCAGGATCACACAAATGTAAACAAAATATTGGCACATTAAGGAAACTGTTAGACAGTAGGAAGAAGGATTACCACAGCAAAACTCTCTAGGTTTCTCTTGTGCCTCTTTTAGACTGTCCTATCACAGCTGCATTGGTGAGTGGGCTATTGGGACAGCTTTTTTTCATCAAAAACAGGATAGCAAATATTTCTGAAGGCAATATTCCTGAGAATACTTAATTCCAATTATTCATTACTATAACTGAGTTTGAATAACAGACACGACTATAATCTGATTGACCTGATCTACTTCAAACACATGCCTCAGGAGCACAAGAGGAACCATATCCTGGTTAGGGAGACAGCTATGGTGCAGCTACTGTTGAAAGGTAAGTGTATGAACACGAGGGCTGATTTCTATGCCCAGGTTTGCAAGACCTAAAGTGTACAATAAAAATAGTCTATTTGTCTTCTTCAATTTGCACTGTTGCCTTTTTACGGTATTTCTCCACCTAGGTCTTATTCAGAATATGAAGTGTAATTAGGAAGGGATCTTTGCTTGCTCTTGAAGACAGGTGGTAGGAAAGAACTGTCAATCACATATAACAAAGTAGTCTAAGTATCTTCTACTTGCTTTCTCAAAGAACTATATGGCATTCACTATAAAAATGAATGGAAATATATGGGGTTTGAATTCGTTTCTAACAAGAAGGCATGCAGTCATAAAGGAGTACCATTAGTGCAAATTAGGAGCTGTTCCTTTTATGTAGGTTCTTTAGAAGCAGCAATAAATCTATTTCATTTTTATTTTCTCAATCATATAATAATTTGATACACATTTAAGCATACACATACAGACCATGTTCTGTCTTCAAACATCAGTATCTATTTCTGTACAAAGAGGGGATGATTTCAGAAATTTCCAGTAATGAATTAAAGAATTTTTGTAATAGTTAACCTGACATCATATCTTAATTTTGGGTCAAACTATTAAACAAATTTTAATCAAGTCTTTCAAAGCTCATCAACAAACTGTTATGTGGACTGTGCGTGTGTTTAATCCTACAGGCAGTCAGTAATCCAACAGAAATTAAGAAGGCTACATAAAGCTGAACAATTCCTTACACTTACTGTGGCTAAACTTAAAATAGAACTGAAAAATATTCTAGATATATATGCATAGTTTTCTGAGGAAACTGCCTATGTTTCAAACAGTTGTTCAGAGACCTCTTTGCAGTTACTAGCAAGATTGGCTCTTACCACTGTCATTCCCTTAACTATGTCTACTGACATTCCACTTTTGTCTTCAAACCAGATGTCATCCATTACAAAGAACATTCTCTCCACAGGTGCATTAGTGTCTCTGCATGCCAAAACAAATTCAACAAGGAGCAGGAGATTTTAGAATGTATGGTATTTTTTTTAATTATTTACAATTTTCACCCATCTTTCAGTGAGCTTTCTGCACCCAAACCCCCTTGACTGAGGGAAGAGGAGAAACCTCCAGCTGAAGGCAGCCTTTCACTTCAGAGTGCATAAAGGCTCCATTATTTAAAAGTAAAATAAAAATAAATTTACCCCCCCTGTGGTTTTGGGACTATGTTCTGGATGCTAGTAAGATAGAGGATTTTGGGTTAGGAAGAAACTCAGATTTGAATACCAATGACCTAGTTGCAACAAACGTTGCAGAGATGTGTTTAGCACTGAAAGGGAACAACACACTTTTGAAGAATAGGCTTACATAAAACTAGGTTAGTAAAAACTTGTGATACTAAACTTGCAACATTCTTCAATGTAGAGAACTTAAGCCTCCATTAGAGTAACTGAGGCTGCACTGCCAGTCAGAAATGAGTCCACTGAAGCACTCATATCAGTGCCTTTACACTGGGCTATCTCCTTAACATAACTGGTATAACTGTTCATAACTGTAATGAAAGGCAATGGGACTGGAACCAACATTTTCATGTCAAATCAGACTTGCTGCTGCATTATACTGTTCCTATCTTTCACCTTCAGTCTTCCACTAACTCTGGTCTTGTCTTCTTGGGGAGGTCATCACATAGTAAGCTGGGATCTAGACTTAAACCGCAACTCCTTTTTAGACACTTGTGGTTTATACTAAAAATGCTATTGTGTGCGATAGTGTAGGAGCACTTCCAGTGCTGTTAAATCACACATTCAGCAATTCTTCCTGAGTAGAGGCCTATATATTCGGTGCTAATTGCTGCTGACACTGCATGGATGCAGTTGCTGATGGCTCTGATATTAGTGTAAACAGAGTCTGTAATTAAAAGACCATGACTTTTCCTATGCAAACATTTCTTCCTGAGTAACTCATGCAGTGACACAGATTTCAAAATTTGCTCAGCATGTCAGGGAAAAATTGAAGGAAACACCTCAGGTGAAAGCACACAATTTTTAGATGTTCTAAACTTTTCACGGTATTTGTAACTTCTGAGGTTACGAAATTTTAGTAGCAAATAATTTATTGCTTCTCTTACAAATACCTAAATTCTGGGTTTGCTATTTTTTCTTATAATGGCAAAAATTGACCGTGCCATTAGTTTCAGGCAGTTAGAACTTATGAGTAATATCCCCTAATCATGAGATTTTTTTTTTTTTTTTAACTCAAAAGAAATATAATTCTTCATTATTTTTCTTCTAGTTTTTTAGTCTTCAAGTTTCAATCAGGTAATCCAAGCTTTTCAAAAGACCTCGAGATCTTGGTGCAGACTACATGTGGGGCAAAATAAATTAAGTCTTCTGTGAAGTGGGGAGGAGAGACAGCAAGTACTTCACCTACTAATTCCAGATGATTTCTATCTCTGGACTAGGGAGAAATCATGTAAAAAGTTGCAGGAATGTACTTGGTTCTCAGTGAGGGGAAAAGGTGACAGTGCTCTGAGAGCCTTTCCTGCTCACTGTCTGTTAGGTTGGAGGGTTATTATTCTTTGAGCCAGGGGGAGGCGGACATCTGTCTGCTTCCTTCCCTCACATGTGCAACAACTGTGTGTGGTCCTCTAAAAGAAACTATTAGCTATGCAGTTCTGTATTCATGTACCAATTCTGAGTGGGCTGAACTTGTGCCAATTAGAAAGTATGTAAATACCATAATAAAGTAAACAATTGTTTTAAAATAATACTTGTTCTTAATCATCTCTCCAAATTTTAAATTTATTCTTTTAAAATGCAAGTGTACCCTAAATTGTCTATTTTGAAAGTGTAAGCTTTTTTTACAGCAGCACCCTCCCCTAGATGATAATCACTGTACGAACAGCTGCTGTGGGAGGTCAGGGAAGTCAAAGAGAAAAAGTAGCCACTGGCATATGAAGTCGGTGATCTCCAGCTGCAATTGGTTTAATGCACAAAATCTACATTACTAAGAAGACTGCATTAATAGAGACTATTGGGAACCAATGTTTTAAATTTAAAAGGTGTTACACACATAAGGATAGGCTACTATACTCATTACTAAGTATCCTGTGACTGCACAGGTGTTTACTAAATACTTGGGAAATCTGCAGTTGATGCACAACAAACACACATATGCTTCTTAACACTGAATTAAGAGATTTTGCTTTGTTTACTGGTTTAATTAATGTTTCAGATTAGGGGCAGCCTTCAAGATTACATTAGAAACAGAGCCACTGTAAACACACATACTTTAGAGCATAAATCCTGCAGCAGCACTATCAGAATGCACAGCCATCACAACAGCAATGTCTAAGCTGTATTATGTAATGCCTTTTTGGGGTCTTAACATACAGCAGGAAGCATTTTCTGTTAAGGAGCAGAAATATGCATTCATCTGACTTCATATTCCTGCCAAGATAACCCAGCTATGCAACTTCACATGCTCTGCAACCTTTTGTTGATAGATATGTAACAGTGTCATCTACCATGCTGTAGGAGTAATATATGTTAGTTAAAGGGATTTTTCTTTTTCAATTATCTGGCAACATTTTGTCAATTATCTTGCAGCTCACATTGGCAAGACTTGTCATAAACTTCATAGGTCTGTCAGATTCCTATAATGATGGAACATATGTTAAGAAGACCCCCAAATCCCTTAAAAAAATCAAACATGTAGCCTAGACCAAAAGATATTTAATGCATGTACAATGAAAGGAATCTAGTGATTTTTTGAATTCACTGGTCACAATGTCACTCTTTCTTTCAATTCTTGCTAGTTCCTCCACTTTTAAAGCTAAAAGGCCATCTTCTCTCCTATTAGCTTTTGTTTTAACGCAGTCCTTTTATTTCCCCTGCAGAACAAATCTTTTTCCATGAGCCAGCTGCCAAGAGAAATTTTCTTTAACTACCTCTCTCAAAGCCACCCAAAGCCTTGATAATGCCCTCAAGAAATGTCTGACCATTTAGGAATTTTTTCAGATTTTGACAAGACATACTATTCAACACATTTTTCAAGTTATTCAAAATGGATTTTAAAAAATATTCTAGTTAGCTTGAAAAGAAATAACATCTGAACTCTAAGACACTAAATAGATATATCTCCAATTTCGTATAGGCAGTCTTGGTAGAGGTTGTTTTAAACAGACAATATGCCATTAAGGATACTTTCCCCCCCATTAATTGTATAAAATATCTCTTTTTCTACTTTCTCAATAATAAAAATCAGAGTCATACTCAGAAATGTGATCTATACAAAGAAAAAAAAGAATTTTTACAGTGCTAGTCAAAGTAATGTAAAAGTGAACTTTTAAATTCAATCATTCAAATAAACAATTGCTACAAAACCTCTGCTACACAAAATTAAATGAAACCTTACCTAGATAAACATGGTCAAAGGCCTTCTGATCTGTGGCTCTTCTGGTAGTGTCAACAAATTGCCACTAATTTTCTGACAAACGTCTACCTCATAACTCAACATAGAATACAAGACACAACATGTGAAAATAATTTAGCAAAGCAGACAAGGCTTCATAAAGGTGGACTCCTGAGTAGGAATTATTACTGGATCAATGCAGTTATGTAGATGATGTCAAATGTTCATACTCAGAATACAGGTAGTAAGAACATGCCTGAAGAAAGACCAGCAATGTTCTGTTTGTTACACAGATCCTGGCAACCAGCCTTAGCAGCTCAGAGAAGAGAGCCATTTTTTAGACTCCTTTCCCAAGGAGTTTTAGTGTCACCAAGGAGAGATGCCCAACTGAGAAAGTCTGTCATTCATTCATCTGCATTCTCTATGCGGCGAATAAAATGAAAGAAATTTAAGAGCAGTTTTCTAGCTGAGATAAAATATTTGGGATTTTCATACAATGTACTGCAATATTTTTTGCTTGTTTGTTTTTATTAAACTGATTTAATCATATATACAGGAATCAAAACCCTGAGACAATGCTGTAGCAACACAATGAAATGCTGTAGTAGGGGTCACCACTCAACACAATAATCAGCAGATGATCGAAATTTTGATCACTGTAAATACATATGTTTTAAAATCATTATCACTGCAAACAATGTTAGATTTGATGTTCAGAGTTCTTTCCTTTAAAAGGAGAAATTATTTCACTGAGGTCTAATCAAAGTGACCTCTTCATTTTTTATATTCAAACAATTCTTTTGATACAATATATGCACAAAATTCATATACAGAAAAACTGAAAAATATATATATCGCAGGTACATACCATGATTTTCTCCCTCCAGTATTCATAACTCTGTAATGTAGAAATTTTTCCTTTTTTTTTTTTTTAATGTTAGTATTGGGTTAACTCTTACTTTAAAATATAAGAGACTGCAAAGTTATTTAGTAGTATCCAGTCTTGCACCCAGATAGTATAAACAGTGGCCTCATCACAGTGATATTTGAACTAAGTCTTTGTGTCTCGCTATAAAGAAAGACCGGTAAGCTGAAAATATTAAAACTAAACCTTATTTATCTCCACAGTAATTGATACCTAAATAACTACCTCTATATTTTTTGATAATTGAGTTGCAATTTTATAGCAGAAAAACATTGCCACTATATATGGGAATAACCACACAGATTTTTAGTTGTAGAAAATGATAGTTTAATAAATTGCCTCAGACAGAACTCGATTAATCAACTCCATCGCCCCAATTAATTATACAGCAATTATTCTCTGATGTTTTAAATGTCTTCTGATTACATCTTACTCAGGAATTCTCAAAGTATCTACATCTTAATATTATTTCCGATGTTCTAACAAAAATTGCTGATTGTTTTTTACTAACATAACTTTTTCATGCTCTAAAGACTTATTAATCCATTTTATTGGTTCTTTGGTAATGGTTCTAAACATTCCCAAACTGGCAAAGAATAACTGAGATTAGCTCAGTTGGTTAGAACATGGTGCTAATAATGCCAGGGTCATGGGTTTGATCCCCATAGAGGCCATTCACTTAAGAGTTGGATTCCATGATCCTTATGGGTCCCTTACAAATCAGAATACTCTGTGACTTGAATTTTTAACTGAATAAATTTAATAACTTGGGTCATGAATAATTTCTTTCCAGACAGAATAGATAAAATGGCCACATAAGAGAAACCTTTTACTATCTGTATAAGTTCATACAAATATGAAGCAATTTGCACTCCAGGAAGCTTTTTACCATTATTTTTGTGGATCTATAAGCCTTTTAGGATCCAGAGGTCCTAAACTTTCAACTACTTTCTCACAAGAATATAGAACTGGAATAAAAAGAAACACAAAGTAGCAGGTCAACAAGGAGAAATTAAATACTTTAGAAGGAAAATTATATTCTCAACCACATCTAGAGTCCCAGAAAATGGAGGTGAGACTTTTTAGAAGATATTATGGGTTTAGGAACTCACCTAAGTTCCATTGGCTCTGAATCGTTTTAAATGCAAACTTACACTTGAACTTGTGCCTTCACATTGACCACAATGGGTTAACTAGGTTAGTAAGGAACTGATGGACATACTGGGACTCCACTTGAAGCAGCTAAAAAGGGTCATTTACAAACTTTAGATGAAATGAAAAGGCAGGGAACACTGATCAGAAAAAGAAATGAGAGGATCAATTTTTCCAGTAAGGGTTACAATTCCTCTGTGGTATCACATGACAGTGCTGCTTTGCTCACAACTGGGTATTTTGAGGTTCTTTCCAAAGGGCAAGTCCCCAGCAGAGAACTCTTATTTCTCAGAAAGAAGTAGAAGCCCCTAGGATAGCACTGTTTGGTCACCCAAGTCTATGATCAAATGAGTAAGAAAGACGAAAACAAAACAAAATACATACTGCCACATACATGCAGTATGCAATCAGACTTCTTAACATTGCATTCAACAACCAAACTTTTAGAGTTTAGCAAATGAACTTTAGACCATAAATTCTTAGAGTGTAAGTTCTAGACAAGCCCTTGAGCAACCTGATCCAATTAGACCTGCTTTGAGCAGAGAGGGTTGGTCTAGATGACCTGTGGAGCTCCCTTCCAACCTAAATTATCCTTTGAGTCTCTTGATTCTTCAAGCAGGAAATGTCAATTTGATCTGTGTTTATAAAACTTCTACTGTCCAAGACCTTTTGGTGTTATCATAGAAAAAAAATAAATAATAATCACTAACTGCCAATTTGTTCATACGCTTGATATAAAGTAATACAAGGAATGGTTTGGTAAGGCTCAGATTGTTTACTGGACTCTGAAATTACTTTTTTTTTTTCCCTAAGGATATCACTTATTTTCCTGAATTCAAGAGTATACTAAACTCACAAGAAACTAAAAAAAAGGTACACAAATATAATCTGTAATCTATTGCAAATCCATGGCTTAACAGTTGGCAGCTGAAGTCACTGAACAACATAAGCAAGCCTTTCTGATAAACTGAAGGTATTTAGCTAGTAACCAGAGTATTCATTATAAAATAACACACATACAAGTTATTTACAAGTTCCATTGAGGCTGTGCAAACCAGAAAAATAAAATATAGCTTGAGCCAATAATTTCACTATTTCTGCAGTGGTAACAACCATTGAAGGTTATTATAAATGTAAAGATGTGTGTCTGAACACTGATATGGAGGATGATGGGACAACTCCTGAGACTTGCACAGTGCACCTTTAAAATTGTTCAATTAGCCTCATGCAGATTTCTACAGCATGGAACACCATTCCAAGAGGGCAACAAAGCAAACACAGTGGCTTTAAGCTTTGCCTTCTCGATATCAGGGAAAGAAGCACAGCCAGAAAATGTATTGCCTGCAGGAACCACCTACTGGTACTATAGCTAGGTAGCACGATTTAGTGCTATCAGAAATCACAACATATACAATAAATGGCAAAATCTGTACCTACTTGCTTTTACAATTAACTATATACCTCTACTTTACTGCTCTTTTTCTTATGTCAAATTTCAAGGACTTCTGATGATAATAAAAACCCTCCCACTGACATATATGAAAGACAAGCAGTGTGTTTGTGACCCTGTTGCCTGGAAA
>JAOXXN010000395.1:27493961-27505463 GCA_026770055.1 Myrmophylax atrothorax
AGTGTGATCATTGTGGAGGAATTCTCCTTCCCCGTTTCTGGGTAAACAATTTGGTTTTTCCTCTCAAACTAAGACAGGAGCTTTGATAGAACTAAGTGCTGGGCAAGTTCAGATGACACATGAGATAATTAAAAAACATTAGAAGGAGTGCTTCACAATTTTGCATTTTGCAAGAAGGTTTAATCACTCCCAGGGTATTAGAACATAACACGTATCTTGTTGAGAGAACACCAACCCAATGTTACAACAAAATAATTGTTTGATTAGAGATGGGTGAAAAGAGAGAAGGGGGATTAATATTCATTTTGCATTGTCTGAATGGCCTAAGGGAAATATAATTTAATTAAGTCTATGTATATTTTTAAGAAACACCATGTTCGTAGCTAAAGAAGAAAATGTCTGCATTCTCAGGCAGTTAAGCAGGAAGCGTGCTGATCCTCAATGTGTTTTCACCAAAGTAAAAAAATAAAAGGGTCTATGTAACTGCTTTCCTAAAGGTAGTTCAGAACAGTATGAATGAATTGTATGGTGAATAGTAGTTGTAAAAGCAAAATAGCAAGAAGATAGTATCCTGAACTTAAATAACATACAATGGGCACAGGAAAATTGATTATACATTAAGGTAATATTGAGAAGTGGGACTTCTACTAGCAAATTTTACAAAGTGCTCTGGAATTTTTTGGTATGCATTTGTATGTAAATAATTATGTTCAAATTTGGACTGAGGCCCCACTATAGGAGTAGTTGATGCCCATTCTATTTTCTTGTCATCCCAGTAAAACATCCTGATAGGCTTAACTGGAGAATAATAATGAGCATACAGCAAAGTCCTAATAAGATCACAGCCTAGTTGAAAAGCAACCACAAAGAGAAAGGTATGAAGGTACAGGGTTAAAAATCCATGGATGCATGCATTCTGTGGATACAGCTGTGCAAATCAAAGGTGCAACTGCCTTCAGGTGCCTGCCCAGTAGCTAATGCAACCTCCCCGGTCTTTCCAGGTCAGCCACAGAGACCTGAAGTCCTGCAAAGGATTTGGCTCTTTTTTACTGAAGAAAAAGAAAAGCATCCATGAGACAGAGAGACTTTCCTGTGAAAAAAAGGATGACAACCTAAGGACAACGTAGTGATTATCTGAGGGGAAACCATGGAAGTATGCATGTGAAAGGAGAAAGGGCAGATGCTGAGGAATAATGTTTTTATTTAAAAGCATATACATGCATGTATGTATGTATGCACCATGAAAATAAGACAATTGAGCTGGGAGAAGAATGAAACAGTGGCAACTGTGTATTTGTGCACAGAAGGAAAATGAGAGGAAGAGGGTGGATATTTGTATGTCTGCTCAATACATTGTGCCCTGAATATTTTGAAAGGCATAAAATTCTGTAAGAAAAGTTGAGATCTCCTGTACTGATTTTGCTGGACAAAGGGTACAAATAATGTGTTAGAACTAGAAAATGTCTCTTTCTGGATTTTCTTGCCATTTGAAACATCTAATTGTTTTGGTTTTGCCACATTACTGTGAAGTTACCCTGACAAGAAAACTAGACAGCTGGTTTTGTTTATTTTGCAAAAAGTCATGAACATGATGATCATAACTAAAACACACTTCCTTATAGTCCTTGATACAGAGATGGTTCTGTACTCAGCCAAGGTCCCCATCCTGACCAACACTTTAGGACACATGGAGGCTTCTGGGACACCTTGGAGAATCCACTGAATTATGTTAATTATGAATGGACAAAACTAACAGCTTCTTTTACATCACTTGCCCAAGTTAATTCTCTAAATATTGCTCTCATAGTCACATGTGCACAGACACAAACATTTTTCTTCTGTCATGAGAAAATTATGTTTGAGGGTGCTGTGAGGAGGCAGGTGCAGATCCAGACTTAGAGAAGCTAGTTAGTGAAAGAAGAAAAGGATGATACTTATCTGGGGTTAAAAAAAAAAAAAAAGGATGTTTCCCATGTCATATGACACTATACTTCTTGCCTTTATATCAAAGTCTTGTCTTTATTTCTAGGCTCATCTTCAGGCTTCCTCAACATGGCATTCATGGTGTCTCTTCTGCTTAGGCTATGTGTTGCACAGATCTGCTGGGATGACAGAACGCATCCTGAGCCACTTCCCACTTAATGCATTTGTGCACAGACTTATATTCCTGGCTGGAACAGAAAAAATGCAAATTGTGCCGGGTTTCTGTCTTTCTCCAGTTACGCTGTATTAGCTGCCTAGAATCAGGAAGGTGCATTTTTGTCTTCTTGGTTTTGATTCAGCTGCCTCTCCCAGTTAATGATGTTTTGCTTCACAAGCAGAACTAGTTTTTACCTACTAAAACCCTGTATAAACACTTTATTTACTAATCTTCATGTTTGTGAATAGAAAAAAAAGACATATTTAAGTCTCAGAACTTAAACCTAACCCTTCCTAAGTTTGCAACTTGTGGGAGGCACTGTGGGGGATGTTTATCCCAATCCATTTATGGGGAGATAGATGCATGGTCATGTCTTAGTTTGAGGGAAAACCAAAATGTTTACCAAAGACCAAAGGAAAGGATTCCTCCTCAATAATCATGCCACTCCTTATTAAATGTAAGAAAAAAGGAACTTTAATTAGAAAACGGATATAAGAAGGATAACTGTTCTTAACTACTACATATATATATATATATATATATATATAAAAACTTTAAACAAACCAGAGCAAACTACTCCCCCAGCACCAAATGAAAAAACAAAAAAGAACAACCCGCATACAGTAGGTTCCTCCTGGTGCAGTTATATTTATGAACAGTGTCAGTGTGACAGCTTGGCTGGCTGCAAGGTGAATTCTCAGTCTTTTCCCAGCAAGGCAAAGACAAGGGGTGAACACTCACATGGACTCTCTCTCTCTCTCTCCTTGTCCTTTATTCAAAAAGAAGAAGGAAAAACTGTGAGTGGAGGAATGGTGATAATTCCCAGGAATCTCCTTGTAATCGAAGTCCGTCCCCAGGAAGACAAAAAGGTCTGCAGCATGTCCTCAAGCAGCCGTGACTCTTCTCTCTCTGTCTCTCTCTCTGTGTCTGTTTCTCTCTCTGTCTCTGTCTCTGTCTCTCCTCTCTCCCTCTCTCTCTGTCTGTTTCTCTCTCTGTCTCTGTCTCTCCTCTCTCCCTCTCCCTCTCTCTCTCTCTCCCCCTCTCCCTCTCTCTCCCTCTTTCTCTCTGAAGCTCAGGGTGCCCAGAGATGGCGGGGGGAAAAGCAAAGAGCAGAGCCAGAAAGAGAGCTCTCACGGGCACACAGGGAAAAAACCTCCTCCCACCCCCAGCTGTTGGGATTCTGTTTTCTCACCTCCAGCCCACCATTCAGCTGGAATCTGAAAGTCATCAGCCGTCTTTTGTCCTCAGTCCTGGCACTCCAAACCCAAATCTTTGAGTTGGTAGGGTGAGAAAAATTCTCTGAGGGACTCCTCCCAACACCACCTTGCTATGTTTGAACCTTTAACAGGTCATTAAGTGCTTGGCCTCAACAACTTGCACTGCAAATTCTGCGTAGCACTAGTGCTCAGAAACTTCTCGTGTTAGCAGCTTAGAAAGCAAACCCTGTTCCTAAAATGCTTTTCAGTCTCCTGATGACACTTAGCTTTTTTTGCCAGTCTTTCCTGTGTTCTCACAGGATCAGAAGAGAGCAGCTTTATGGATAGTTGGATCTTGGTAAGACTAACACAGAGGAAACGTGGTCTATCAGAAAGAACCTGTGACATTTCCATGCCTTATTAGTATTTTGTATTACCGATTCGGACAAGGCAGCCCATTGCCTCTGGTTTAGATTTTTATTTTGTATTGAAGAGGCAACTTTCAGGAATCAAGTATGCATAAACAACAGAAAACAAAGGGAGAAAAATAGGAGTTTGATCAACATGCAAATGAATTTATATATCAATTCCATATTACTTTGCCTTAATATATGTTTGCCATGGCACATCAGGCCTCTGAAATGCACTGACAGGCTGCAATAACCAGTTTACTAAGCTGCTCCTGTTGTGTAGAAGGTGCATTTGCTCCCCTCTGGCCATGGCCTGCCTCTCAGCCTGTCCTGGGACCTCCTCAAAATGTGCTGTCCAGGAGATGCAGAACACACACCGCAGACAGCAGGTACTTCTGTCAATCAGTTCACAAACAGAAACATTGTTACTCCCACTTCTGTCAAATTTGGGAAAGGATTTAGTGGTTAAATTGTTTCTGTTTCTATTTGTTGGGGTTTTTTTTCTAATGCCTGTCAAATCCCCTTTTCCTTAAGGGAGAATGGTAGAGCAGCATGAGAACTAGTCCAGATTTTTTGGCTCTTGTTACAGAGTTTCCTCCCTGCAGGCAGGATAAAAATGACTAAGAGCCTTCTACATGGGTAGAGCAAAAGCTGTCATTTTGATTTCTCCTGGATGGAAAACTCAAAAATGCTCAGCAAAACACAGAGCTTCCCTGCAGCTAATCCCTCCCACCACTGTCCATCACTGAATAAATGCTGCAGACATGCTTCCCAATGATGACTGCTTCTTGGCCAAGGGAGAAACTGGTTACTGCATCGTGGATATCAGGGGACCTGAGACAGGAGCCACCATGAATTTGGTTCTGATCTTTGCAAGAGACAAGTGACTCTATCAGGGAAGCTAAATCCTGCCACATCCACTACTGTTTCAGGCTCTCCATATTCAGAAAAGGGCAGCAGCACAACCCTGTGAGGAGGCACATACTCCTTGGAAGAGCACTTCAGACAGGCTCCTTGAAAGACAATTTCATTGTAGTTTCTTCCTCTGCTATCACCCCAGGTGCTTCAGCACACAGTGGTTACGTGGAAAAAGCCACCAAGCCAGACCCAGTGAGCTGTTCCACTAAGGTAAATCATGAGATCATAGGAACCCAAGATTTTCCAGTCTCTCCAGGCTCAACACATAGAGAATCAAATACATATCAGGTCCACAACTCCCTCCCTGCTCTACACAACTGCCAAGGAAGATATCTTTCACAGTCATTCATTGTCTAATTCATGCGTGCACAGCAGGACCTCCATTTAAAGACACACAATCCTCACCACGAACAGATATTGTATGTATGGCCAGACTTCGCGAACGCAGACTTGGGAAGGGCTCTCCCCACATGGGTGTGCCCTTCCAGCCTGCGTAGTGGATTTTTTAGGTGAGGCACAGCGTGCGCAGAACTGGCCCCACCGTTTAAGTCCTGAGGTCCATATGCCACGGCCGAGCGAGCTTGGACAGTGACAGTGAAGTTCTCAGGACTAGAACCTACAGCCCCCGGTATTCCCAGGAGGTCTCCCATCCAAGTACTAACCGGGGCTGACACTGCTGAGCTTCTGAGATCTGATAGGATCGGGTGTCAGGGTGGCATTTAACTGGCACAGTATAACACCACTGAATATTACCCTATTTCCCAACACTGCCTATACTATAATAGCCCAAAGAGGGGTTCCCCTACCTAGTCCCCAGCACTTGGAAACTACACTCCAAGCAGGGCTTACACACACTGGAGAGAGATTCTCTGTCAAGGTCCTTTCTGCTCAGTAGGTTGGTGACTACAGAGCTCATGAAAGACATGGGACACATGAGCACCAAATCTACAGAAGAGAGCAAAGTTCAGCCTAAGAAGTCATATCTGGCAGAGTGATGCTCAATTCCATTCCTGCTCCAAGGACTGCTCCACTACTTGATGGGCTGTCACCACATGCAGAACATACAAAAATTCACCTTGCCATCTAGTTAGCAGGAAGTGAGGTGCCTAACCTGACCTATTCCTTATGTTCCACTTAAAATAACTGGAGACAGAGTTAGCTTCAGTGAGCATTTTATTCTTCTACCTTAGATGCTTATTTGAATTGAGGATAAACACTTTTGTTGAGATGACTACCTACTGGCTATAGGGTTCATTTTTAGACCCTGAAGTTAATGTCACCCTAACTTTAACTGCCTTCAACAGGATTTCATTTACTCTAAACAACACACATTCACATAATTGCCAAAAACCCCCCCAAAAAACAACAAAAAAATCACACAGAAATATGTGACCTTTAGATTAAAGCTTCATTCTATGCTTCTAGATGTTCAGAATAGCTATGACACATACTTTGACAAGAAAAAAAATATTGTTTGAATAAAGTTAGACAATTACTAGTTGAAAGTTGAATGCCTTAACATAAACTATCTATGAAATAGGTCTAATTGGCTATTTTTCTCTGTGGTAATGTGTTAATGTCTATGTTGTTGAAAGCAGTCTAAACAAGATACAAAATAAGGGCTATTACCTTATCCAGCCATGGCATTATCAATACATTTAATAAAACTACTATTATAGAGAGTTTACTACACATGCCTGAAACCATGTCAAAAATAACCTAAGTCTACCAATAGTGAATATACACTGTGTTTATTTAGTGTATATAATACATATACTGTGTATATAGAACAGAGTTTCTCACTTTTTAAACAAGGAAAGGTCACCTGGCCAGAGTGCAGTTTATGAAAATTGAATTAGCCCGCTAGACCAAAATAACATGTAGTCTGTTTAAAGAACATGCCAGGAATCTCCTTGCTATAGGGAAGCTTCTCCTTCTTCCTGTAGAATGGAATTTGACACCTAATAAGAAAAGTATATTCTCTTAACATATTTTGAAATGTTTTAAGACCTTCACAGTCTCTGCATGTTTTTTAACTGCTATTAACTGCAATGAACTGCCTGTGTACACATTATTCTACTTCCAAAACTTCTGCATTTCCATTCAGACAGTCATAATGCAGTTATTAACAGAGATTTCCACACAGACTTACAGAACCACATTAGTAAGCTTGGTTTATGCCTAGGTGCTGTGACATGAATGCACACTGTCTTGAACTAGTCTAGTAGTCTGGCATATCAGGGAGTGACAGCTCACTGCAGCTCTTAAAAAGATGC
Source organism: Myrmophylax atrothorax (assembly GCA_026770055.1). Lineage (NCBI taxonomy): Eukaryota > Metazoa > Chordata > Aves > Passeriformes > Thamnophilidae > Myrmophylax > Myrmophylax atrothorax. Next base: position 27,500,902 of record JAOXXN010000395.1, read on the forward strand.
ACAAGATCAACCTGGCTAATACTTGGTTAAGTATCAGTGTGCCTGGTGATGTACAAAATAAATATGATGAAAGTATTGCACTGAAATATTCTAGTTTAAAGGTTTCACCCATTAATAGTTCATAGATATTGTCTTCAGGAATGAGTCCATTGAAGTGAGTGGAGCTACTTGTGCAAAAATGAATTATGTATAAATTTGCAATAAAGTTTTAAGAGACCATAAAAGAGATTCCATTTCAGGACAAGACTCTAACTGAACTTCAGCAATGAAAGCGAATCAAAGTAACAACCTCCACTCCAAAGGAATCCTACTTCATTTAGCAAAAAGTTTACCAGAGAGACTTTGAGAAAAATTATTTCCTTTTTGTCAAAAAAGTTTTTAAAATTTTATTTAATATCTCTGCGAGGAAGAAAACTGTTTAACACTTTATGTAAGTTGTATATATATTTCATGTAAGATATGTTGTCATGATTCAACTTATGTTTTGGATGCAATTTCCAAACAAGTAGCTCAGTTATTTGCACTTGTTTCTCAACTCATAATTTAGTTTCTATGCAGTATGTTCATCTTTTTGAAGCACTGATTTTTGGCATTTACCAATATCTGTGTATATGCAAACGAAAGTCCTATCTAAATAATGTTCAAGGATAGTTCACAGCAACCTCTAAACCTGAAAATGGGTTGTGGGTAGATATATCATAGCTGCATACATACTACAAGTTTTAAAACAAAACAGCAAATGGAAACATTTCAAGTATCAGATTCATGAACTCAAAACACTAATTAAGTCACCTGCTGCCACAAATTTCACATATATCTGTAGTTATATCTTTTCCAAATGTACTGACATTATGCAATAAAAACTGTACTAATAAATTAGAAATTAAAATTAAATTAAATAATTAAAAAAACACTCGATTTTTACCCTAATTACATTTGATGAAAGACCTTCTCTACTTCTGCACAGGAGCCAAAATGAAACCTGTAGTATTTTTTTTTCATTAACACTACAGGTAAACATGTTTTGGTTTTGTTTTGGGGTTTGGGGTTTGTTTTTTTTTTTTCAATTAGCTCTAAGCTAATCAGAGAAATATGTTTTCATACATACTTTATATGAAAATATCAAAGCCAGTTACTAGTTAAATACAAATACAATACAGAGACACACACACCTATACGCTATGAGTGCCTCATGTTGTCCTTTAGCATATATGCACAAATTTCTAATGAGATAAGCAGGAAATGTATTTAAATAGTTCGCATTTTAAATTGCTACATTTTAATATATTGTTTTTCAGACTACCTGCACATAATCAGATTGTTTTCCAAGCAGATGTCCATTTGACTACTTAAAGTGCAAATTGTGGTCTGGTTATTGAGTATGTAGAGGTGGGTAATGGAAAGGGCAAAGAAAATAGAAGCCTTTTTGCATCAAGAAGTAAATAGGAAAAGTATAAAAGGAAAGAGCGTAGTAGGCTCAGAGGAATATATCTTCCCCGCAGTGTATAGATATACAAGAAAGAAAAAAGATTTGGCAGAACTTTGACCCTTTTTCCTACAGCAATGAACATGCTGTCATGCGCACGGTTTCTTAGGTGATACGCACAAGAGGGGAAGGACAGCAGCAGGACCTCACTGCTCCAAGGCTTTTTTGGAAGTTTGTGAAGTCCTTTTGGGGCTGTTCTGAGATGAACAATGCAATATTCTCAGGGGCAACAAACTACCCAGCCTGAGGAGACAGCTTCCATGTAAGTACCCCATTTAAGGACTCAGAGTACTAAGCTTCAATTTATTAAAAAAAGTCCGAAACTAAATGTGCATGCCACTCAGAAGAACCAGAAAAAATGGTTAGATTGAAAAAAAACAACTCCCCACAAAATCCAACATCAAAACCTGATGTACATATATAGATATTTATCCATAGTAAAACATGATATTTCAATTACTGTCTCCTAGAAAGTGCAGTGTTTTGTCCTCAAGTGACTAAATGCTTTATTGAACACAAAGTGAACTGCAAGGATATTTGTTCCAAAAAAGTTAATAAACAAACAGAAGTTAACAGGCAGGTAGGTATTTATCATAGTTCTCAATACAGCAATACTTATTCCTGCACCATGCATTAATAGTTTGTAAAATGGTTTTTTCCAACTAAAAAGTACAATGTGCCAAAAGTGCAATATGCCTAAGAAAACAATCAGCCAGTGAAGAAATCAAAACACTTTAGAAGTGACAGTCAGTTATTTCCACAGTGAGTAGATTCAGATTTAGCAAAACTATTTGACAAGTCTAGATATTAAATTGGTTAAATTCCATTATTCAGCAATAATCTTGAAGTCTGAGATTAAGAAGCACATTCAGCCTGAGGACCTACCTTAGCTACCCGAATTAAGTGACTGGTCTTTGCAGTGCAAAATGGGAGTAGATCCATAGAGCAAATCAGTTAATTCTCAAATGTTCACACCACATTCATTTTGGAGCTTTACTTGCAGTCAGAGCATGCATACCCCAAGTCCCTGCCTCCATTTAAAAGGAATCCAGTTTGCAAACTGGGACAAAATAAATGTGAACCACTCAGAAATCCAAGAAGCAGACTCCTGTTCAGCACTAAAACGCTACTGCAGATGCAACCAATAATAGTATCCATGTACTTAGTGATGAGAAAGGTGCTCTAGTTTATGATATTGAGAAGTCAATCTCTTCCTTAAGATTGCCTTCTGGATGAAGCTACTTCCATATCCACAGTGGATATAAAGTGATTGGAAACAAAGTCATGAGAGTAGTTTTTCTAAACTAAGATGCTTAATATCTGCATTACGAACATTTCGACAGATAACATAGGAACTCCTGTTCACTCTTTAATATTTTTTATTATAATTTTATTTTATCCCATCCAGGAAAATAGAAATTGAATATAGCAATGCCCTGGTAATACACCAAATATTGTCAGTAGATTGAAATCACTGTTATGTACCTATGAAGACTTACATAACTTCCACACTTGAAGTGATAGGATCTGTTTCACTACTATCAAAAGGATAAATGTCCTGTTTCCCTATGCTGAGAAGCAAAACCAAAAGGAAAAATCTTGGTGAGCCCTTCACCCAACAGCCTGTGTCCATCTCTTGAACATCAGGACATAATAGAGATATTGCAGTGTACGCAGAAGCTTAGCACCTGATAAGACTTCAGCTGACAGAGTGTATTGGTAAGTCACATTGATATAATGAGAACATATACCAAATTGCTAAGACACACAGAAATTGAGTCCTAGTATCTATTACAGCCTCCAAGCCATAAAAAATCCTACCTTATTCCTAAACTTCTGTCATCCAGATAATTTAGCTGAATTAAAACTACAACGCATATTAATGAACTAAGATATAACTAGTGACTTAAAAATTATTCCTGATAAAATGTAAAAATAGGATATTCAAAACTAGTAAAAGAATCACAATAGTATAAGACAGTTAAAATCCTGATCTTTATTCTGTTTAAATAAGAAGGAGAAGCAGGAAGATACTCTGAAGCAAAAGATAATATTTTCTGCAGAATAAAAATAGGAAAAGCAAACAAACAAACTCCCTCAAACATTTTCAAACTCTGGTCTGTTCATCTCTTTTCTGTGAAGAGAGTGATGGTTTATAATCACGAGAACTTGAGATATGCAGGAATGTGTTGCAATGCACAGCATTCAGATTCTCAAAGTAGAATAGAAATTACTATTTATTATAGGCTTTGTGAAGAGTAATCACTAGGAAAGCATATAAGCCCTGAAAGAACAGATCAAGCCTGTGCAAGCCAACTACAGCTTACGTATTCAAGGATTGCATACAGCATCATGGTGTAGAAACATAAAACGTATAGACAGCTTGCTCTTGTTACTATGAAGTAGTTTCCCATTGCCTCTAGCCAAACCTTACCAGAAACAGGCCATGATTATCCCCAAGCTTCACACACACTGACATTAAGAAGCATTATAAATGCTCAGGAAGCATTTTCTGACTAAAATCTCCAGGTACTTCTAGACTCAAAGTCACAGTAGCAAACAGAGCCACATGGTGTGTTTAGTCTGTTTAACAGGTAACATCTGAGGCAGGTTTGCAGCTATAGAGACTGTAATGGTCAGCACATCTTTATGCCTTTTCGCCAGTGCTTCGCATCAGGAAAGTTAAATGCACAAGAAAAAGAACTGCATAAGAAGTTCTATCCTTTTTCCTGACAAGAGGCAATACAAGGTCAATTATACAACTGAATTGACTGATGGAGCCAGATAGCCTGTATCAATCTGTAAGCTTACCTTGGCACACAAACTTCAATTCCTTGGCATCTATAACAGTGGTTCTTTTATCGGACCTCTTCTTTTCTGTCCGACGATGGCTACGTCTTTTTTTTGTCTCTCCCCAAAGGTTCGATCCACCATGCATGCTTGGGATGTTCAGAATGGCAATTCCTTCCAGAGATATATTGATTAAGTCTAGCTGAATTCCATCACACTGATTAGAAAGGAGAAAAAAAAGGAAGAAAAAAAAAGGGAGAGAAAGCAGTGAGGGAAAGAAAAGTCT
>JAOXXN010000395.1:27508525-27521928 GCA_026770055.1 Myrmophylax atrothorax
AAAATCTCTTTTAGTTCTTTTTTTGTCTTCTTTCCTGGCCTCAGTCACTTTTTGAGTATTTATACTTTATTTATTATATCATATATTTTCAGATCATCTCTAAGTTGAAAACAAAAGTATCTACGCCTGAAAAGGGCTGAGATTAAGGCTTTGCTGTGTAACCAAGGGCAATAAAACGCAAGAGTATGTGAATGTTTTAAACTCCATTCCCTCACCCATCAATACCTGGTGGTTAGAAGGTGTACACTGATGTGACAATGCTTTTACAGTGTTGCAAGTATGGTCCATGCCATCCCCACTTACACTTCATCTCTACCTACTCTTATTAAATACCCTTCACATACCTTTCTTTCTTACTGAATTGGAAACAAAGTGCAAGTTTTTTAAACTGTAAAATCTTCAGCCTTGTACACTGACACATGATTATTAAAATAAATATTTTATTTTGTCCTAGTTTTGTTTGGTTTTTTGTTTGTTTGTTTTTTCATTTTGGTTTCTATCTTTCCCTTTAGAACCTATTTGTCTCTCTTCTCCCTTTAGAACCTATTTGTCTCTCTTCAACTTCTTGGATCCCAATTTGGAAACAAAAACACACCTTATTCTGGATAACATAAGAACTGTGTCCAACTTTGTTCTGCATTTCACACTCACACAGAAGAAAACATACAGAACATGAGTCAAGAATGTATATCAGGAAAACCAAGCTTAATTAGGTAAGAAATCAAATACAGGGTTGAACAAATATTTGCTCACAGAATGTTTGCTTACTGTCTCAAAAGTCAGAGGTGCAGATTCTTAATCTTTCCGGGCTTTGTTAATTCAAAATTTGGCTGTGGAGCAAACACGTTCTTTGGGCATTTTATGAGGAGTGAAATATGGTCTCATACATCAAGCTCTCATTTACAGTGACATCCTCAAGTAAGGGGCAGCAGGTTGAAAATTGGATTAAAACAGTGCTACTCCCAAATGTATAGAATGTTCAAAAAAGCATATTGGCAAACATTGTAATTTACTTATTGTAAATAAATCTGCAAATAACTACCTCCTAACACTCCCTGTAAACTTTTGGAAACTATGCTTTTTGTTCCTTATTGTAGGACTAATGATAATGACCAAGATAGATGAAGTGACTAACGAACATGTCTCATCTACTGGCAGTGTAATACTATATTAGTAATAATAGTTATTGACGTGAATTGGTAATACTTATACAACTGATATCAGCAGCACCACAAACTTGTACACCCACTTGTTTGCTTTGGGATGTCAACATTTAATCACCCTTTCAATGGTTACAATTATATGATTTAAGTTCACATCTTAGTATGTATCAGGATATGTATGATTTTCACCAGATACTAATATTTTGTTGGGAAAGCCTGCTCTTCAATTTCTATTTAATCAAAAGGTTAAATTGCAGTATATTCAAACCTAATCAGGTAACGATTTCTTCCAATAACTAATAAAATATTTTTCACACTACATTTCCATAAACCATGTGTGTGAAGCACTGTCTTGGGAAGCATGGGGGATTTTTTGTTAATATTCTTTTTTCTGGGGTTTTTCATTAGTATTTTGGTTTGGTTTTATCATATTTTAATCCAACATGAGGAGCATGTTTCCGCTTTAAAACGAAACATAACAGTGTAACAGGCAAGTCTGGCACTGCAGGTCTTACAATTTCAGTCTCAGTACTCTTTGCTACTGTTCTGCTACCAGGTGCATGGTCCCCTCAGATCATTTCAGACTTTACCTTTCAGGAGGCTTTGATCAGACTCCATTTGACCAGCTCTCACCATACCTCTCCAAATGTCTCATGCTTCTGTTCAAATACTCCATTAACATGTGCTGTTCCTCATTACTATTGGAAAGGAAAAGCACCATAATCCTCTTGAGAAATTATTTCATTGTTTTACATAAATTCTCAAGTTTGTACCTTTATGCATTTCACATTCTTCATGTACTTATTTATAAACATCAGCCCCCCAAACAGTTTATGGAATGTAGCCACTTACTCTATCAGCCATCAAAGTGGCAATGGCACGTTATTTTAAATTCCTATTTTGTCTGTAACTATCCTGTGTCTTTTCAGTTAATGTTCAGTGTATAAGGGAAAGATGACCCCTTGTACAGAGAGAAAAGCTATTTAATGAAGGGGAATGATTCAAAAACATACATATATTCTTTAAACTTTTTTCAGGAAAGTAAGTACAATTTTAGGGAATTGAGGTTTAAAGGTTATAAAATCTTGGGACCTCGAAATAATAAGATTTTTATTTTATTTTATTTTAATCCTGCAGCAGCTCTCACTCCCTCCAACAGTCTTTCATTTTTCCACCTGACCTAGCCACACTCCCTATTGATTTTTAATGCTATACTTTACCTCTTGACCTTGTCTACTGTATTAAGACTTCACTAATCATCAAACTGAACTTTGTTCCAGTGTTCAGGGCTACACTACAAATAGACACGATAAAAATAATATTTTGGAATATAGGGTCGAAAGGATGTGCACTGCTTTGCCTTGTTGGATTCAGGCACTCTGTACCCTTGTTCCCTGCATTTCAGCCAAACTAGTGACATTTCAAGGATAAAGGCAACAATTAGTTTCTTACTTCTATTTCTACAGATTCATGAAGCTTCTTACAGGTGGCTGAGAAAGTTTCCGAAGTGCCAAATTCAAAATACCAAAATTTGTTCTTCATTCTGAAACAAGAAAAAAAAAAGTAAAGAAAAGAAAAAGAAAGATCTTATTCACTCTCAATATGTGACAAAAGTGATCATCCTGTCTTCCATTATAAGTAATGGCAAAGGCTTGTGAACATGTGACATCCCATTTGAAATAGATGAGCTCATAATTTTCAAAGCTTAAATGTTGGTGTCAAGTTGTATGATATCCCCTAAAGGGATAACAGGAATGTGTTGAACTGACAGGTTCAAATGTACCTTTGACTTTTCTTTTTCAGTGACTATCAGAATTTTTTTTGTCACTTAACCAGTGACATGCCTCAGAAAAATGTATTGATTTTATTTTATGCCTTACACCTACTATACAATTTCTGATTCACATTTAACATCTCTATCCCACAGGGTAGTAGAATGTACAAACAGCAATCCCATCACGAAGAAATGCTAAGACAAAAATACAGCTTGCCTTAAGTTAAGGCAAATACTGGTTGTGCATGATGACAGATGGGTTATTAGAAGAAAATAAAAATTCCAGATCTAACAATCTTTAGATATTTTGCAGTAAGAGAGCTGTGCTACCAGGTAATTTGGTCATAGAGACATTTTAAATGGGCAATGAGACCTGCATCTTGAAGTTCATTAACAGGTTCTACAGGAAAATAAAACTGGATTTAATGCTAGTAAATTGCTTAGTTTATCATGACAGGAGGCAGAATTTTCTTCCTAAATACATAAAGTCTGCACTTCTGTTTTACTGAATTTATTGCATACTGTTAAATACAATTAGGATGCCAACAGCACCATTTCAAGTAAGTATGTGTACTTTTTTTGAACTCTCATGAGTAACTATTATTCTGTAACAAGAAAAAAAAGAAAAAACAACAACAACAAAAGACACTGAATTAGAATTCATTATTCACAATTAGGAATCCGATATGAAAACAGTTCCTCCAATTGTATAAACTGTTCTCTGGCACAGGCACAGCACAGTGTGCTTGTAACTAGAAAACGATTGAGTCTCCATGACCTAAAGTGGAGAAAAGTGAAACATAGATGTAGATGATTGTAAAATAAGTCAGCAAAAGTATAAACTCTACTTAGTACTTATTTCAAATTATACATAAAAGTCTACTTAGTGGTTCTTAAAACCTATTTAATGACTTTTAGAATTACAAAGTGAGAGGAGGCATTACTGTACTGGCCAGTTCCATAAACCTGTTGACACAAGAGCCAGCAATTCCTGATGCAGTATGAGAGGGGTGTAAGGATGTCCAACTTGGCAGCCTACACAAAGTGGCAAAGAGAAGAATAATAAGGAAGTGACACATTTATCATTAAAAAGTTACAGGAATTTCCAAAGGTTTTTATGCAGAAAATCTGAAAATACTTGGAAACAATTTTTGAGAACCTGCTCTGGGATAAATGGTATATTCTCAAAGGAGCTCCAACAACCAGAAGTATTCAGGCCAGGTTCAGCATTCAGATTTCATGAGTCTGTGAATGGAAATGATCTGGTGTATGTTTCTTCTATACCTGCAGTTCAGTTAGCACACTGACATACAGACCTGGGATCAAGTGCTCTATTTATGCCATAACTACTCTCATGGCCATAATAATTTATTTCACAACAGTATAAGTAAATTTTAGATTGGTAAACAAATACATATTTAATGACAATTTTGCCACAATAAAACTGTAAGAAATTGAATCACAGGCTGCTGTCATGTATATTTTCTCTCTCTCCTAGAGGAGCTTATGATTACAACTTCTTCCAGCTTTTAATGACATGACCAAAAAAAGTTATAGTCTCTTCCAGTTAAAAAAAAAGTGTTACACAGTAGCACTGTACAACATTGGTTTGTTGGAATAGGAAAGGGAATAGATTATTTTATAGAAAGGGAGGTTTTTTTCCCATATGCTTCAAAGTGCATAGCTCAATTCTTAACTTTGTGTTTATTAATCATGACTAAAGGCTGTTATCTAGTCTTGCTATTGTATTACAATATGTCAAAATATAAAGCCTATGGATGTAGAAATGACAAATAAAACTGTAATTCGAGAACCTAAAGACCTTTTATGCTTGCAGTGTTCCACACCTTCAAATATTGGTCCATTTTCTGATAAGTGGAATGATCTTCTTTAACAGGAACGAAACAAATTGGTAAGACAGTATAGAAACATTGCAATTTCTTACAACATTTCTATACTGTGAATAAATATCAGACTTAGAAACTTGGATAAGTTTCTTGAAAAAGTTCAGACTAATATTTGGTAATCAACGCAAAATAATCAACATAGTCTGTGATATGGCTTTGCTCCATTATCAGTTAATCAGAAATCCCCCTACTGCTAAAACTATTTTATATAACCTTTCTGATTAAGCAATTACAAGGCATATAATTGAAAAAATGTCCTGTATCTAAATATGGAAATAGTAAATACTTTATTCAACACCTGAAAAGCATCTATACTTCATTGCAGTATACACACTGTCAAAACATGCATAACAATAGACCTTCTAACATTAAGGGTCTACACTTTGGGCACAAGCTTCCTGCTACATTTGTAAGTTTGACACACTTTCTCCTGCAGCTTATTTACACTTCTTATATTTACTATTTATATTTACTATATTTATTTCTACTTCAATTGTGCAGTGTCAAGCTTCAACGACTTCAGCTAAAAAATTCTACATCAGAAAACTTCTGACTGTAATTTTTGTAAAATTTCAGCTGAAATACTTTGATCATTTTTTGAAAATGACTGGGGGAAAACAACTAAATTTGCTGATATTAAGTGTGCTTGATAACATACACTTTGAACAGTTTTAATACAGCTGCACTTTCTGAGCAGAGAATTTAAATTTAGCACAAGAATGGTGTTGCATCAAGAATATGTCTCTAGCCATCTGCATGAAAACACATAGGGATTTTAACTATATTATGACCACTTGGAAATAGACTTTGGGAAGGCTTTACTTTCAATATTCTCATATGGCAGTGAAACAACAAAGTTTCGTTTCTAGTTCTGTCAAGTTTTATCCTTTAACCTGTACTAAATATAGAGAATTTTTACCATGAAAGCACTAGAATTCTTTATTCTCCCAAGATAAATTCCTTGAAATGTCCACTGCCAGGAAGCTATTTCTACCACAAATCTGTGCAAGAATGTCTGCTCATGGACAAGCAGAACTTGAATTCCTCCAGAAAGTATACTATTTCCCAAAATATAATCTCTAAGTACTGCCTTCTGAAAATATTTTTTACAGCTATTCCAATTTTGTTGCAGAAGTATGGTTTCTCTATGAGTGTCAAGAGTTGATCTCAATCTGTATCATAAACTCAAAACTTCCATGCAAGAGCAGCATAATGAATTTAAAAAAAGAAAATAATTCTATGGCAGGAAAAAAAACACTAGGAAAGAAGCCATATAGAGTGGGTGCTTATAATTTCATCCACCACATATCTGGAAGGTGCTCAGAGCCACAGATTCAGGCTATGCACTTAAAAGGAAGAGATCTCTATCTCTCTTTTCTCTCTTGTTCACTCTTTTGTCTTCTGTTCCAAGCAAATGCGGCATAATAACATGTAGAACCACCTCTGCAGGGAACCAAAAATACCACAAAATTGTGCTGCAATGAAGGTGCATTTCCACAGAGGAGAAACTGCGAGCAGTACAAGAGGAAAAAGAGGCTGACAAGTATATGTGAAAAAAGAGGAGATCATCATCAGGGAAAATAGAGGAACCAAGAAAGAGAAAAATGAGGTAAGATAGGAACCTAATTTCAAAATGCACTGCAGTCCTGCAACACTGAAAAAATAGAGAAGGGAAGAAAAATAAAACAATACTAAAAGCAGACTCAAGTAAAAACACATATTTCTTAAGTCTGAAAATACAGATAATAAGGTCTAAAAATGAAACTAGGAGTATAGGAAATGCCACGCTGGGCAAAAAAGCTGAACATCTGTTCCAGTGTTCTGTCACTGACAGTGGTTAGTACCAGAGACTTTGGAGAATAGTGTAGAACTCCATATAATATACCACTGGGAATAATCTAGCTCTATGGAAGGCTTATTATTATTTATGATTTTATCAAAGAGGTTACATTTAGAGGATTCATAAAGAAAAAATCTTTTACAATGAGGGTGATGAGACACTAGAACAGGAGCACAAAGAGGCTGTGGATGCCCCATTCCTGGAAGTGTTCAAGGCCAGGTTGGATGAGGCTTTCAGCAACCTGGTCTAGTGAAAGGTCTCCCTGATCATGGCAGGTGGGTTGAAACTAGATGATATTTAAAGGTCCCTTTCAAACCAAACCATTCTATGATATTAATTTAGTCACTTTGTGGCCACTTCCATCATAAAGCAATATGAAAATGGTATGTATAGGGAAAATTGTCTGATTAAAAAAATTTTACTAAGGTGTGCCTGAAGTTTCTGCTTGTGGTTTAATGAATCCCAGCCTGTAAGACATATATTCAATGGCAAGTTATGGGTGTATTCTTTGCTGGATTAAGAACTGTCTGGATGGCCACGTCCAGAAAGTGGTGCTGAATGGTGCCGCATCCACTAATGACACCACCGGTCATTAGAGGTGTTCTCAGGGATCAGTGTTGAGCCCAGTCCTGTTTCGTATCTTTACTGATGATCTCCATGAGGGCATTGAGTTCACCATTAGCAAATCTGAAGACGACATCAAACTGGGTTGGAGTGTCAATCTGCTGGAGGGCTCTTTAGAGGAGCCTGGACAGGCTGGAAAGATGGACCAAATCCAATGGTATGAGGTTAAACAAGACCAAGTGCCGGGTCCTGCACTTTGGTCACAACAACCCCATGCAATGCTATAGGCTGGGGACAGAGTGGCTGGAAAGCAGCCCAGTGGAAAAGGACCTAGAGGCGCTGGTCAACAGTCAGCTGTCTGTGAGCCAGCAGTGTGGCCAGGTGGCCAAGAAGAGCAATGGCATCTGGGCCTGTATCAGCAATAGCATGGCCAGCAGGACCAGGGAAGTAATTCTTCCCCTGTACTTGGCACTGGTGAGACCATACCTTGAGTGCTGTGTCCAGTTCTGGGCCCCTCAGTTCAGGAAGGATGTTGAGGTGCTGGAGCATGTCCAGAGATGGGCAGTGAAGGTGATGAAGGGTCTGGAGTGTGTGTCCTATGGGGAGAGGCTGAGGGAGCTGTGGTTGTTTAGCCTGGAGAGGAGGAGGCTCATGGGTGACCTTACCACTCTCTACAACTACCTGAAAGGAATTTGTAGCCAGGTGGGGCTTGGCCTGTTCTTCAAGGCAACCAGAGACAGGACACAGGGATATAGTCTTAAGCTGCACCAGGGGAGGTTTAGGGTGGACATTAGGAAGAATTTCTTCACAGAAAGGGTGATTAGATATTGTAGTGTGCTGCCCAGAAAGGTGGTGGAGTCACCATCTCTGAAGGTGTTTAAGGAATGAGTGGACATGACATAGTGCCATGGTCTAGTTGACAAGGTGCTGTTCAGTTATAGGCTGGACTCGATTAACTTCAGAGGTATTTTCCAACCTAATCTATTCTGTGATTCTGTGAAGTACAAATTTACAGCATATTATATGTCAGAGAGATTGTATTTCTGGTAACAAAAATGTGTGGCTACATTGCATATTATCTAATTAAATAGATACTCAGTAACTGACAAAATAAATAAAACTTCATAAATATTTTAAAGCTTTGTACATTCAATATAAAGAATATTTTTAGCAAGTCTCTCACAGAAGTTTTCAACAGACAACATATTTTTCATCTTTTCTTACAGTTCATAAATCTATTATCTAGGTAATTTTATACTTAGGTAAAAATGATTTCATTGCAGCACATAATATATATTAATAAGAATATATGACTTTTTCTAATGTTCTTCTTTTCTTTCTACTTCTGTCTTAACAATCATATAATTCCTGTTCTGCTTTATAATGAATCATACGCAAAAGTAAGGAAATAGCCAGTGGAGATACACATCCATAAGAGATTTATGTTTGACTGGCATGATTTTAATAGAGACATCTTTGCATTTTTTTTCTTTTTTTCTGGCAAATCTAGGTGTTAATCTCCTATGGCACAAAGCTTGTGGGTTTGATCCCCATAGGGGCAATTCAGTTATGGGTTGGACTTGATGATCTTTGTGGGTCCCTTCCAACTCAGACTGTTCTGTGATTCTATGATTCCAAAGTATAAGCAGAGATCATATAGTGAAGAAAAGTTAAAATCCTGATAGAACAGTTCCAGCTTTACACAATAAATAAAATTTTCACATTATAAAACGATATCACCCATAGTTGAAAAGCTACCCAATAAATGCTTATACCACTAAGTATCATTCTCTCTGACATTTATTAGTTCTACTGCTGCAACCCTGCATTTGACTCCATTTTCTCTGATGCTTTATAACACTGATTTGCACTGTAGCTCAGTGTAACTGTATGCAGCTGGGCTGCAAACTCCACTGCCTGTCTGCCTGCCTGCCCGCCTGCCTGCCTCTCCTCTCCAGCTCTCTGCCCAATTTTCCCAAAACTGTCTGCAGTTCATTCCATCTGTATCTCCCCTCTTTCCCTCCTGCCCATTCAGTTCTAGTCCTGCCTTCAGCTGTGCTCCCACATCTGGCCAAGAATCCACTCCTGGATACCTGGCTCACTCTGACCACTTTCAGTAATAAACACAACTAATGAAGAGTTGCAAAAGGGACTCACAGTACTTAGTGACTGGGGTATAAAAATGTAGATGACATTTAATGTGGAGAAAGTGATGCATAGAGGAAAATAAAAAATAATTCTAATTTTACGAACAGCAATTAGTTCTCAAGGACAAAGTCGTGGGCTTGCAAATAGCTGAATGAAGCTTTCCTCTCCTGGAAGGGAATAATGTGGAGGGGGAAAGAGGAAACCACTTCTTATCTCAGACTCAAACTATCCATTTGGATTAAAATATTTGCACAGACAGTCCAGCTATCAATACCAGTCAGTTCACACATTCAAGACATGTACTGATGCTCCCAAACATCATCTGTTGTTTGTATATTTGCAGACAAAAGGTGCAAAAAGGTGCAATGAATTCCACTGGAAGTGCTCCCTTTGCAAGGGCTGCCAGAAAAAAACTCAAGAACAACACCAGGTTAATAATCATATCCATAGGCCGCAATCATCATTTATTAGCTATTAAACCTGTTCTCATTAGATTAACCATGATGCGTTTTTTGCACTCTCCTTACTTTACAGATTCCAACAAAAAGAAGCCTACTACTACTATTTTATCCTAAAATAAAAGTAAAAATGCTCATATTGAAATATAAAGAACATACCCCCAAAATGTTAAGATCTTTGGAGTACATGCTAGGTGCTGTAATGCAGTAAGAACTCATGACTTTTGAGATGTACCTCAAGCTGCATCTGTTTTGTGCCAAATGAAACAGGATGCTCAAGAGGAAAAACAAAAAAAAAGGTATTACTCTAGAGTTACAGAATAGTGGTATACTCAACTGAGACAAATTAGAGGTTAACCTAGCACCTGATACAAAACCTAGCTATTATGTGATACCTGACTGACATAGTTTACAAGATATTCCTCCATATAAGAGGGTACTGTTTCTAATCTTTGATAGTAATTTGTTTAAAATAAGGAATTCTGATGACTGCTTTTGAATACATTCTGTTTCAAGAAAGTTATTTGTAAGACCAAAAAAAAACAGTTTAATTTCTCAAAATATTTACTTAAAAAGTGTCTTCATTATATATGATTTAATCTGCCATTTTGCTCCACTAAATGAACATCCTTGTTACACTTCTTAAATCCTCTGTGTCCATTCATCATAATGAAGATTTCTGTTCTTAACATTTTTCTTATTTTTATCCTCACATTTCTCCTTGGTTTCTTTCTCAAATTCCCCAGTCTTGGGAGCAGATGCTGAGGCACCAATGACTCATTAATCTCAAGAGGTTTTTTTACCATGAACAAAAATAAAGTCTATAAACAGTTTCACATTTACCAGCCTCAGTCATACTAGAGAACCAACGAAGGTCTTTAAAAAAAAAAAATAATAAAGCCCTCTTCGTATATGTTATAATAGACCTACTATCTCAGAGCAAGGACACAGAACATCTTTTCATCTTTAAATTATGTCAGACAAATAAAAATAATTTCCTTTCCATTACCCTCTAATATGGATATATAAAAGGAGACATGACACTCAGTAGTACTTATATTATTGAGATCTCTATTAAGATAGTTCAGAGGTTCAGGGACAGGTTTGAAGGAGCAACTCATTGGCTGCTTCACATGCACAACTGTAGCCTTGTTTTAGAAAACAAACAAACAAACAAACAAATAAACCAGTACTGTTCATCTGTAAAGTAGGTGATGATATGTAATTAAATAACCTTTTTCTCTACCCGGTATTTTAACTCTCACTGAAAAACTGAAGTATCTCAATACTGCTATTCAATTCTTGCCAAATAGATCCTCCCATTCCCTGTTTGAAACACTATGGCTTATAACATTCCCATGATGGAAACAATGAGAAGATTAAGTGAAAATAAAAAGAAGAAAAAGAAAAAAAGAAGTAAGCAATAAAATGCTGTCAGGCAAACAATGAGAGACTCTTCCATGAACACATAGGAGAAACATCAGCCTCTGTGTAGGAGAAATGACTAAATCTTTTTTCCTTAGTATCCCTACAGAAGTAGTGAAACCTGACAGAACTAGGAACAGACTCTTCCTGTCTGACTGGGATTCAGACAACTTCAAATTTTCTTTTTCTACTGAAAGAGCTGGTTTATGAGTTTAGGAAGCCTCACACTTTTGAAGTTTCATTGTCTCCTCATTTTACCCCTATGAGAAGACCACTTTTAAGAATGAGGTGTCTTGCCTGGGATTTAGTTTAACATCACACTTCACCCTGTCCATGCACTTGTCTACCTGTAACATATACAGGTGTATTCCTGTTAAAGACAAAAGACATCTACTTAATGGGACTGAAGGTATGATTTACCAGGCCTGAGTAAGCAGAATTGCTCTCCAGGTTCCATTGAGAGAAATAAATGGCTCTCCACTGACTACACAGAAAATACTAACATCTAGTTTATATGTGTGCAGACACTTTTGAGTCCTACATTAGCTGCCTAATCTCAAACTGAAAACCTGTCTTGTTTCAAAACACTACATCTAGACAGAAGGCTGTCCTTCCCCTAACTCTTTCAAGATAAATGAAGTGTCATTATTTCTCATTTTACTTACTAAAAAAGAATTTACAAAACATATCCTTGTAAGTATTTCAGTAGTACAAGGCATCTAAGCATCCTAATACCTAAGGCTTTTAGTAACTTACCACAGAAGAATCCAAGATCTGAACCCAGTCCACCTGTGTTCCTTGTTGCACCTTAAATGCAAAAGGCAACATAAGCTGTTCTGCCTCTCTCATCTCATCTTCTAGGAATTTTAAATAGGCATTTAACCTATCATTCTCTTGAGGAAATGCATGGACACTCTGCTACCTGCTTTCCCACAGAAGGGCTACAGAACAGCTTCCAGCTCTCAGGTGCAGATCATTCAGGAGAGAACTGGCAGGTGAAACATGGGCCAAGCTTCATTTTCTTTGTGAAATGAAATGTCATAGTTATTAAATAGAACTACATTCCTTTTTATTTTGTAGAGTAGGATGAGATGAGTGTTGCTTTTAAAAGGCCACTGATTGTTTAAACACCTGAAAATATGACAATTAATGCTGTATTTGTGAGTCTATATTTTTAGGCAACTTTTTTCCCCTGAAGATTGAACACAGTCATCAGCTGTGGTTAAAAATGCTGTTCTGTAAATGTGCAGAGACTTCAGAATGCATTTTTAGTGCGACAGAAGGCCTTTACTTAGTAGAAATCAGTACTTAGCATTGAAATTGCACATGGTAGCTGTATAAATAATAAATTCTACTACTATAATTACTTTCCATCTTACTCTTCAAAATAAAAATTTAGAAGAGTAAAGTTAGGAAGAGTATCAGGGTTTTGCTCCTATGTACAAAGCTATGGGGGCAAGGATCATCCCTCCAAAAATCTTGTTGGATTATCAGCAAATAACAGTAATATACCCAGCATGTCATTATTTTACTTATTAGACTTCTGTAGTGAGAGCACTTACTCTTTAATCTCTGTGCTCCATCAAAATTCAAATACATGTAGACAAGAAGTTGATCAATTTTTCAGAAACATACTTAAAATAAACCTATAAAATGGTTCCCTATATACCTTTTATGGAATATGCTTGTGATTATTATATACATTTCACTTTGGAGAACCCCTTTTTGACAGGAATATATGTAAAGATCACTTTAAGAAATCTGCCTTTTTAATTTTTGATAAATATATGCTACAGGAATTGTAAATTTAGTACCAATGTCTGGTAGGATTCTTTTCTGCAGCCAGAGAATTGGTGAGGAATCAAACTTTATGGGTGATAATTCTAAGCCATCAAGCCTAGTAATTAGACCTGTGCTTCTGCCTAAATTATATTTGTCTAGTTCAGTGCCTTCAGTTTTCCTTCTTATGCTGCAGCTCCATATTGCATTTCTAATCATTACTTCACCCCAGCTTTTTAAAAGCTTTCACAGCTCCATGCTACCAGCTGTTGTTTTCTTTCTTAATGCATTTCACTTGCAAGGAAAAAAAACCAACAAACCGAACAAAAAGCCCTCAACACCCCC
>JAOXXN010000395.1:27522028-27533939 GCA_026770055.1 Myrmophylax atrothorax
CCTCCCCCCCCCGATTTAGATTTCTTTGAACCTCATCCTTATTCACTGCTGTTCAGCTCCTGAAATTAATGGAAACAATGATTCTTTGCTTTAAAGTCAGCAATACTTTAGGACTTAAATTTCATAAGGAAATCAAACATGGTAAATCAGGATACTGTAATTTGGAAGCATTGATCTGATTTCTTGAAGTTTGCAGAATTTGGACGCTTAGTATAAAAACTTCATAATTTTAGGTGATGTAATACTTTTCTAAATGATCTAAACTAAGCCAAATTAACCAACTCTTCAATTATAGTTAAAATACATCTAATTCATAATTTGTTCCAATGCAATTATTCCATAGCTTAAATTTAAAAAGTAACAACAACAGAAAAAAACTGTCAAAACAAACAGACAAAGCTTATATTAAACCGGCAATTTTTTTTTTTTTAATTTTGTGTGTGTGTGTGTGTGTGTCTCTTCATGTTATTTGACATGCAGAAAATAACAGCTGCACAGCTTTCATTTAACATACATGCACAGATGAACTGTGAATACTTAGTATGGAAATACAAATTATCAGCACATAAAATGCTGCATCACAGCACTTGCCATAGTTGCATGAGAACTGCAGGTAACACTTCTAATGACACTTGCATAAAGCTCATAGAAGTTACCTTGCAAGCTTGGCTTTCTTTTAAAAAACCAAATCTTAAGAGCGTATTAAAGTAGCATCTAAAACAGGTCTGCAAAATGCATTTGGCCATAAACTTTCTAAGGCTGTAGAAAAGTAATAAGAACCATAAAATATAGGTCTACAATATACATCTGAGAAAGGGCAAATAACCTTTTTCAAACCTAAACAAACAAACAACAAAAAAAAAACTGCTTAGAGAAACCACGTATGAAGCAGTCTGTAAAATTTTCTGCTTGGGACTTCACAAAAGCAAGTACATCATTCTTAAGTTAAAGCTTATTGTTCTGACCACAAAAGACATACTAAAAAACAAACAAAAAATAAACCAAAACCCACCATGGTGTACCAATTTTTTTTCAGTTTTTCAGTGGAGTACATATATTAATTCACTGTTTTTCATTTTAATGTAAATTGCAGAACTAGAATGAAGTATACACTGAAATTTTAGCTTTTCTCTAGTTCCTGTGCATCAGTCCACAAGCTCAAAGGGGCAGTAAAAATTATTATCATTGTACAATTTATAACAAAGTCCTAATGAGTCTTACCTCACAGTAATGCAATTTTTGTTGGTTTAGGTCTTACCCAGAGAATGGGAAGATACTTGAATATTTCTTCTTCCCATCAGTTTTCACTTATGTAGCATGGTGCTGAGGCTGAATGAAATGTCTCAGTGGGGGATTTAATGATTTAGCTGGTAGGAGAAGTGACATAAGACACATGTACGATTTGAAATATAACTTTCAGATTTAAAAGATGCATATTTGCACATTCTTGTGGGATCCTTAGAGCTGACTGTAATTCTAGTTTTAAGGTAACAAGTACAGGTTTCTCTGTTAAGATATAAGCAACATATTAACCAAGTCTAAATGCCTTCAGAGAAGGGGTTGGGGAGGAGGGAAAAAGTCAAGCCTGTTTAGAGAAAACAGTGATGTATTCTATTATGTTAAGGCAGAACTGTGCAACACTTTCTGAGAAGGGGGTCTTATCTTTTTCAAGTGGACTTCAAAAAGATATTCCTGCAGAATTTTCCTAAGTAGTAATTATAGACTATGTGTTGGTAATTGTGTAAAACTGTGGCTTTATCTCCAAGTAGGAATATTATTAACATACCAGCTCCACTCTTCCAAGTCCCATGAGAACACGCCAAACAATAATTTTGTCACCACATTTTTTTCTAGACAGGCTATCTCTAGGAAAGAACAGTCATATTATTATTTTTCTTAACTGTATCTCAATATGTGGCAGTATGCCGAGGAACATTTCTTAAAGCTTGCCTAATGTTGAAAATACTACGTTCCAGCATCTTAGATTGCTTTTTCTCTGAGTTGTTCCTTAGAGCTAGATATTGCTATGAGCATGAAGTATCATGGGCAATTGTCACATGATAAATTACTGTTTTCATCCATCAAATATTAAAGCTGCTCACTACTGACCTTGAGCACCACTTACACTCCCAGAGCCACAGCCCTTTTCTAAGTCAGCAGGGTACAGCTGGCACAAATTCAGCCGAGCAATCAGATTCATACCCATGTACAAAAGTTAAGTCTCTTAAAAGCGCTGTGTCTCACAGAGTACAACCAGAGCTTGACCACTCTTAAGAAAGGTGCCCAACACCTGACTGCTCCTACCGAGGAGTATTACCTGCTCATATTGATTTGCAGCAAAGTATTTCTCAGTAAGCATTTCCACTTAACATCTACTCTCATGGAACCTGTGTAGTGGGAGATATTTACGAGTTGCTTTCAGCTTAAAAATAAATCACCTCTAATTCCTCTAAGCGAAATCAATCAAAAGTCTTTAAAAAATGGACTGGTTTTTTGGTCGATTCTGGCAGAAAAGTAAACAGCACTTCAGCTTTCTCCACCATTAAGGTCTAAATGGCCTAGAAAGTAAATCAATACCTCCAGTCAGCCTTCTGGCTATTGTTTAGCCAGTAGATATGGATTTTCTCTAGCTTACTGCACTCCTTTGGGACTAACCTGTAATCCTCAGAGAGTAATAATAAGTTCATTATCTAGTTCAGCTCTCTGTTGTACATTTAAATGGACCACATCCATCAGCAGCACTTGTTAAAGTTAAAGGACAATGACATCCCATTCAACCTATTTCACAATGAAATACTTGCAATACCGGATGGAGAAAATTATTGTAAAAACCCTATTTGCTGTCAGGTTATTAAAAATGAAATATCACAAATGAGGTAAACAGTAAATAAGGATTTTTCCTTATGTAACTTTGTTTCTTTGTTAATGAGTTAAATTGTGGTGAAGTTTATTTCTGTCATACATCATGAAATCCTTCATTATTCATATCAAACCGTTTCAAGTATTTCTGGTTAAATACCACTACAAAGCAGGCAGCTGTCAGAACCAATCAGTACTTTTTTTTTCCCATTCCTGAGCTACCAGATGTTTGCTGGACTAAAATGATTTCTCTTCCCTCTGCCTAGAAGTGCTCAAGAAAGCTCTCTCATTTTTAAACACTGAAGTTTTAAAAGGCTCTACTCTCAGATCACAGAACCTCTGCTCTGCTATCAGCCAGGAAGAGTTACAGTCTTTGCTCTGAGCACTCTATTTTACTGGGTACACACATTTTCTCTGATAAAGGTATAGTCTATCACAGCATGACAAATAAAACATTAATTTTACAGCTTTTATAATGAACATTTTAAAAAAAATACAAACTAGCAACTATTCTCTAGATGATCTGAGTATTAAGAAAAACCACTTACTACTTACTAGTGGCTGTGATTAGATCCATACTGTAAATTATGCACATGAGGAATGCTGCCTGCTGGGGAATGTGCTGCATTTTATCTACAGCCCCATACTCAGCCCTCAGATGGTTATACAAACATACATAAGAGCCACAGACACAGCCACACCGCCACAGCTTCTTTTCTCTAATTCAAGAACTATTAGGAAGAATGGAACAGGAAAAGGATGGGGGTTATGGCTCTAGTTCCTATAATAAGTAACTATTCTTTTTTTCTATCAGAACTGCCTATCCAGATAACAATCACATTTAGTTGAGTGACAGTCTTCAATTCAAAAGGAGAGCTGACATAGTCCTAAATAAAGATTAAGGAACTGATCCTTAAAATGGATCTTCTAAATTCAGAGGTAAAGTCCAAACAGCAATGCTGTACGAAAGGACAAATAGAAATTTATGACAGAGTCAATTCCCAAGAGGCAGCTTTAGTGAGCTGCTGTTGGTACTGAGATCACCACTAGGTGAGAGCTGGAGAGCACCTGAATTCCCCCACTATGTTCTCTCTATCAACTCTGATCTGTTCTAAAGTAATTCACTTGGTAAAGGTTTTTTTGGATCACTTCACACAGCACTGTAATGAAAATCAATAGAACTTACGTTCCTAAGTACATCTCACTTTAAAAGTATCTATTAATATAGTGTGAAATAATGCTTATACACCCTAAAAAGGGAGCCTTAAGGTCTTCTGAATGTCACTAATCTTTGGAAGAGAGTAAGGTCTGGTGGAACAACAAGTCAAAGAGATCAAAGCCATGGAATGAAGTGCCTAAAAAAAGCATTCCAAAAGGTGTCCTTGCAAAATTCTTCACAAATGTTGGTTCTTCTTACTCTTTTAGTATGCAAGATGTAAATCAAAAATAAATATCTCCTCTACTTTTTCAAAGGAGTTAGGGGTTCACATTATCCCCAAGTGGTGCAATTGATGCTCTAGGAGGGGATATTTGTTTGCTTTTGGTATTGTTGTTGAGGGATTCTGTTCCCTTCACTATGTTTGTTCTCATGGAACTGTAGTGGCATTGACTTGTGAAACAATTCTTTCACCAGCTCATTATGGCTACTGATGAGTACTTGTACTCTTCATTCCTAGATCAAATCTACCTACTTGCAGCTTTTGCGCCTTTTAATATGTCATCTACTATACCAAACAACCTTTTTCAGTTTTAAAAAAAAGTAACAACCCATGCAGATGCTTGCTATGATCAATTAATAATTTAATCTGCTTTTTATGATGAATTATTAAGATTCAACTGTTTGGTAGCTTATTTCAGGAACCTTTGCAAATTTCAATGTTCTTTTTAAAGACTGGACACTAGAATTGTGTAAACTTCACAGCAGTGTTCCCATGAACAACATATGAATTTTAAAAAATGACTCTTCTACATGTCTCATTCTCTTGCTCATAAAGCCAATGACCTTGTCTCCTCTTCAAGCCACAGAATCACTCTCAAAAGTTCCTGTTCAGCTCATTATCAGGCATGACTATCCAGTCCTTTCCAGAGTCAGTGTTGTCTAAAATAAAAGTTCATCATTCTCCGCACATGACTTACATTTGTATTTTCCAGATATTTGAACCTCCATTTTAGGAACAATTCATCCAGATAACTGCTATTGACATTTTTTAAGTATTATTTAGCACTTTTCCAATTTTTTTAAGACAAAAACTTTGCTCTTAATGTTTTCTTACATCTCCCTGACAAAGACGTTTCATTTCACTGTAAGAAATAATTGCTTATGTCTGTACAAATATATTGCACATATATAATTATATTTATGGATTAGCCTGTGTAGACTGTACACTTATTTTGCATAACATGCTTATAAAAATACTAGAAACAAAATATACTTAAAATTAATTTTGGCTTTCATGTAGCATATTATAGATTCCTTCCAGTCAATATCCTTTTAATCTCCTGTTACATTAAAAAGTGCTGAAACCTAGATGCTCTTAAAGAAACTAAATCTTTAAGATACTTCTTTGATATAATATCTTCTGTGTTTAGTTTTGTATCCTTATCTCCTTCCTATATAGTACTAGTTTTGTACAGGAACTAAATCTTCTTCACAATCTGTATAATATAATAATTATTTTAAGCATTTGTAATACTTCCATATCCTAATAGCTAGTAAGGGAACTTACACGCTAACATCTTGTATCTAGAAAGAAATCTAATCCTACTAATTCAAAAATAAAATTCACATGTTTCAACGAGGTTAGGTTTTCAGTCTTGATCTTTCAAGTCATTAGCATAATGCTCTCTTGGAAGTCTGATTTTAGCATTGGTCTATTCTTTGTATACTGCACATTTGTAAAACAGTGATTATGTTAAGAAAAAGAGGTCTATATAAACATTCTCTCATTTCTTCACTTACCTGCTCCTGCTGTTTCTCAGGTCTACAGCAGAATGTTTTACCCAAATGCTAGGACTCAGGAAGGCAAGTTCTTGACAGACCTTTGCTGATGAGGTGTCACAAGATACCAAAAGTTGCCCATAGCTAAGGGTTTAAGTAAATGATTGAATGTTAACAGCTGATCACCATGCTCGGTTGATCCATACATGAGTGGAAGTTCTGTGAGACAGCTAAAAGAGAAATCCAGGAATCTCACCAGGGTACAGAAGGAACATGGCACCAAAAGTACCAAAGCATTACAAGTGCTAAAAGTTACCAGAAGCAGTCACAACTGATGAAAATTGTTTAGAAGTGGAGGAAAATAGACTTTCCCTAGTGCAAAGACCTCATAGATAGCCCAGCTTCAAGACACACCTGCTTTTCTTTGCTGCCCTTAGAGAATGTGAGAATGGAATTTATTCTATGAGATAAGCAGTGTGCCCCTGGGTGCTGGCAGGACAGTTGTCTCTCCAGCTAGACTTGCACAACACATCTTGACAGCCTTAAGGCACTGAGGGAGATGTAGTCAAGAGAAGTGAATTCAACCATAGGGGAAAAAGGGACAAAAGCACCTAATCTGTAACTCCTTTGAGATATTCTTCACTTGGGAGCAGGCAGACAGCTGTTGAACTAAAGTGACTTCTTAATTTATTAACATTGCTCTTTTGAGAAAACTTCTCAACTAGATGACATGACCTTGGAAATAAAGCGCTTGTGCAGGTTATGTGGCAGGCTTTTGCATACTTTACATAGTTTGGAATATGACTTTTAGCATGGTTTCCTTTGGCATTAAGGTCTCTGCTGAATACAATGCAATGTCCTGGCCTCATACTCCCTCTGGGAGACTATGTGTCAAGTTCAATTAGCCATGGGCTTCTGGCACAAGGAGTTCTGCTTTATGTTACTTGTTTGAAGTCTAATCAAAGTACACATAAAGACCTGGTAAGGACCAATGAGAGGCAGAGGATCCAAGTAACCTCATCAGTGAAGAATAGAGCACAGCAGTCCTACCATCAATGGAGAAGAAGTTTGAGACGTCCAGCAGAGGCCACTAACGTGGCTGGGGCTGGTGCATTTGTCCTGTGTGAGGAGAGGCTGAGGAAACTGGACTTGGTTTAGCTTGGAGAGGAGGCAGAGGAAGAAATAACAGACTGCTGGTGCCCATAGGACTGAGCCAGGCTCTTCGCAATGGTGTATGATAGAAAGAAACAGAGGGCATAAATTGAACTAAGATCTGATAGGACATAGGAATTTTTTTCAAGAGACAGCTGAAGGAACAAGAATAGTTTGTCTAGAAAGGTTGTGCAGTCTCCATCCTGTCCTCTCGGACTTCCAAGGCCAAACTGCATAAAGACTTGAGCAACCTGGTTGCCTCATAGCTGACCCTAGGATCTGGGCATGGACATGGGAGAGACCTGAAGACCAGGATAATATTTGATGGCTCTGTGACTATGAGCAGAGCTGTGAATCAAGAGGGTAAGGGCCTGGGTATATTCCACTAAAAATGTACACATATGCCTAAGAGAATCCATCAGTGTTAGACAAGAGTATAACCAACTATTTAGGGAAAACAGAATTACCAGGAGGTATCGATGACCTTCAACCTCTACAAGTCTTCCAAGAGGGAAAAAAAACAACACAACAAAAATCCAGTATTACAGAAAACAATCTGCTAATCAACATGTTATTGATCCCTTGTCTTTGTCAAGGTCATTTAGTGTTTTAAAAAATGATCTCACACTAAATCTTTAAGGAAAACGTGGGTTAATTTGATTTACAAAGTAAAGTGCTATTAATTATGGAAGACAGTCAATAAAAAAGCTGATTCCTCTAAACTCAAGGCAGATCTTATTGCCTATGATTTATGATGATGATTATGATGGCAAAATATTTGTAGTTCTCACTATCATGTAACTTTGATTAGCTGAAACAAAAGATTCAAAGAAGATATAATCAAGTTTCAATACAAAGAGCATTAGGAGAAAAATAACCTTTAGAGCAGTAAAAGTAAGCTTCTAGATTAAGAACAATATACAAAAAGAAAAGCATGATCTCTTTTTTTCTGATGCAGAGCACATAAACCTCTCCTTTTTTAATATCAGATTTAGACTTCTGTCTTGCTGCTGATGTTTCCTTTTATATTACAGTCCCTAAATGTCTAAGTTACATAACCACACATCTCAAGGGAGCGCAGCACTCATCTAAAAGGATGTACTCATTGCAAATTTTCCCATTTGGGATTATTAGTATGTCAATAAAACTTGGCAGTTTCTCTTACAACTAAGGCAAACCTTAGATTTTACTAAAAACACCTCATGGGACATAAAATCAGAAATAAAAATATACAAGATAAGCCTAGAAAAAAGAATAAGAACAAAAAATTATTTAAAGAAGAAAATCAATTTTAGAGGAAAGAGTAGAAAAATGAAGAAATTGGAGAATTCATATGAACGTATCACAATATATGCAGTTTTCCTTTCACATTGTTTTTAGTCTGCAAAGTGTTAATTGAATAATTCACACTTCTTAGAATAATTGTTTCAAGTTGCCAACAGACAAAGAGAGAACAGTATTGGTTATGCCAGGTCATGTTTTCCAACATTTTCTCATAACCACAAGATTTGAAGTATGTTTCTGTCACTGACGTAACCAAAGGGCTTCAAAAGTCAACATGCATAGCTTATGCTTTCAGTGTATGTCTTAATTCAGCCTGGATTTTACATAGTTATTTATCCTGCAGAACTTAGAGAGAAGAAAAGCCAATTTTGCACAAACATAAAAATTCAGTCTACCAAAATAATCTTCCCGTATGCACAAGCAGTTGTTTGAAGAAAGTATCATTAATGTATAGTTGCAAGGCACCAGCCAAACAGTCTTAACTAAACGTATGCCTGTCACTAAAAGCTTTCATTGTGTTTGCTTTGTTTTCATGTGAACAATATGGCACTTAATTTTGACAATCTGTCATTTTTCTAGCATGTTCCGAGAGCGGTCAGACAGAGCAGTACTTTTATGTTTTCCATCAAAAGCCTTACGATGCAGAACTGCTTGTCTTCTATTAGAGTCCTTGTCAAGCTCAGTGAGCTGTTCAGGCTGAGGGAGGACTATGTCATATTGTTTCAAGCTCACATGTCAGCAAAGAGAGATACAGATCTAGAGGTTTCTATCAGCATTACTGCTTGCTTGTGCATTCATATAGAGCAGACATCTTTGTTTGCAAGTTGCAGTTGGATAGTGTTGTAGTGCTAGTATGAGCAATCTATAAAAGCCTAAGATAGGAAGGGGCTGCATGCCCTTCACCAGCCTGCTCTCCTGAAGTAGCTGTTTAATCCTGCAAAAAACACAGGGGCAAACATGGGGTAAAATATTGACAACTCCAAACACTGTAAGTTGATATAGAGTTGGCAAATCACTTGCATAATGTTATTCATCAGCTCTGATTTTTAAGTCCAGTGGAAAATTGTATTTTTCCATAGATTTAATTTTCTTTTCACTCTTCAGTATCAAATAATTTCTGAGAACTTTCTCAAAAACATATATCTATAGGTTGTTTCCAATTTTATAAAGTTGTAATCCTAAAATAAAGTCTTCCCTTAGAGAAATCACTTTCTAAATCTCTCTCGAGGTAATAAATAAATAAATAAATAAATAAAACAACCAAAACAAAAAGAAAATTCCTGAACAAAGAGCACACTTTAATTTTTCATAAGAAAAATATATATAAAAATTCACTCATTATAAGCCTGAGAAAAAGAGGGAGCCATGACACCCACAAACATTACTCTATTATTACCAAGAAACCTAAAAGTATGTAACAATTTTGCATTACTTACATACATAAATACAAAAAGTTATTTTCCTGCAAATAAGTAACCTCTTTTGGCTCTCTACCAGAAATAACATTAATTTGAAATTCGTGCATCATTCAGAGGTTTTGTTAAACCTCTGCACAGATGATACTTTAAGGTAACTTAAAAGCAGAAAAATGATATCTCAATTTAAATATCTGTCAACTGGCATTCTAAAGTTACCTACCATTCTTTGATGTCTTCTTCAAGTGCAAAATAATTAATTTAATTATAAAAAATTACAAAAGATATCATGTTTACAACGAATTGATGTTAACTTACATCAATCAAAGTGCCATATGTTCCTAAGATCTAAATAACTTCTAACTGCACAATAGTTAGAGGTTACATCAATAGCATCTCTTGTGTATGAGCTCAATCCCATTCACAAGCCTAGATTTGCCTTGTTTCCAGACTGTTGTACATCTGTGATAGAGTTCAAGGGAAAGCTGTGGCTGTTTCATTTTTCTGGACTCACAGATGAGTCAGCCAGATGCCTTCTCAGAAGGCTTGAGATTTGACTGTACAGGACTACAGAGCAGTAGTAGCATCTGTACAGCACACAGCATAATCAAGCCCGTGGCAGGATCTGGGCTTTACAAAGTACAACATGTATTGTACACTATAGCCTGAGATGTGCCAGTGCACATTAGTTCCTTAGGAGTGGATGGTAAAGCTGCACACACATTAGGGTTGTCTGACACATCATTTGGTCTGTTACTGTGTCCTCAAATCATACCAGAAGTTTGAAGTCCTATTCAGACTGGAGCTCTGCTTAGCTGTGCTGTGCATCCCACAGGCTGAAAACATTTTCCTAACTACATAAATATACACCTTCCAAAAAAATGCCTTGACTTTCAAGAGAGCTGTCTTACAGAGATCAGGTGCTCCAAGTAGGCTTATTTAAAGTTATTTATGAGCATAATTTTAAGAACTTACTCTTCAAAATCAAGTGCAACTGACTAGATAGTCATAACAGCTAACTTTTTTATTATAACATTTTTGTTGTCATTCTTATTATTCATACAGCAATAAGAAAAGTCTGTCATGGAAGAGGACACAATTGTGTCACAAACACAAAACAAGAGGATGGTCTGTGAATCGGAAACCCCTTACGTTTAATGGAAAATGTAGGGTCTGGGGAGTTTTCCACATTATTGATCAGATAAGAGGCTTCTTTTCTCTGAAAGGATAGATTTCCAAGAGAATGCCAATGTTATTATTTCTTATATAATGGTGTTTTCCTATTTGGAACAGCAATATTGCCAACTTTAATATTAAAGTATCTTTGCATTGGGCCTTAAAAAGCATGGCATTGGAAAAAAAATATATTTGGGTATTTTATACTTGTCCTTTGCTACTTTGCCTAAGGGAGCATTCAAACCACAACATTAAAATGTTCTCTACAACAATAAAGACAAAAAAACACATTTGCAACTGAAAGTAAGCTTTTCTGATAAGGAATTTAGGACTGAGACCAAAAATATTCAAACACACCAACATTTTTAATTAAAAAAATCAATACTATTTGCCAATAGTGGAAACAAAAAGCCTATATTCCATGAGTCACTTGTAACTCAAGAACAGTCTCATAAAGTCCTTGGGTAAGACTTCCTATTTGCATAGGGAGCTCTTGCAGGGAGCAGGCCAAGATTCATACAAAAAAAAAAGGGAAGAACACCAAGGACTAAGAATGAGACCAATATGATGTGTTACTGAAGGTAGTAGCACTCTCCTCCAATTTGCATTTATTTAATATTTATTCATCAGTTTATTTTTAAATTGTAAGAAATTATTGTCTGACTGAACATGCTGTTTAGAAAGGAGATTTAGGAAGCCATGGTGAAGGAGGCACAGGAAGATTAGAAAAAGTTAAGATGTGGCATCTGGACAGATTCAAACTACATCTGCAGGAATAAAATTCCAGGCGGGTACTACCGTGACAAAGAGGTGGTATTTTCTTTTTACTATCAGAGATTAGGTAACAACATAGCAAGGCAAGACAAAGGCCAATATTAGTTTTCTGTGCCTCATGCCTAGCAAAACACTGGAATGTGTTTCATTATTTGTTGAAATTACCCAAGAAAAACAACAACCTATAGTGCTTTAATATCAATGCCAAATGTCCCAGAGAGGGAAAACACCTGGGATTGTCAACCAAACAACCCACCATTTTAACCAAAAAATGATCTATGGTCACAAGCATCCATGGTTGGAGAGAAGGAAG
>JAOXXN010000395.1:27535147-27557960 GCA_026770055.1 Myrmophylax atrothorax
GAGGGAGGGAGGGGAGGGAGGGGAGGGAGGGGAGAATTTTGATTTGTTGAACCAGCTTCAAAAAACAGTTAGATTTTGAAAACACAATACATGAGACTGAGCTCCATTAGATACTTCTGAATGTTTTGATTTGATGTACAGTTTCTTTGAGGAAAAAAAATAACATAATCAGATTACAGCAAGGATTTACAGCGAGAATCTGTGGCTGAAAATAAGAAGAGATCCAACAGCTCCACTGAAAAGAGAAAAAGAAGCATGTTATGATGTTATGCCACATGCACTGCCTGGCATTTATTCAGCTCACTGTAGCTGAAAAATAGCTGTGAACATCTATGTTCCATTAACACTATGCTAATTATTATCATTGTCTCATCAGTAGTTTATTTACAACAGCTCTGGGTGACAAGGATACTGAGAAGCTCTGTCAAAGCCATCACCTGATGAGATTTTTATTGGCATAAGATCTCTTTTTCCCTTAGTCAGCTACATTACAAAAATCACTGTTTCATTAAATGCAAATACTATTGCCTGCCTTTGGCATTTTATAATAACTCTGATCTGGCATTGCATTAACTGGTTTCTGTTGTAAGTGAGGATAAGATAACCTATATCTCTTCTGAAAAAAATCACTTTTTAAGAGTAAAACATCAAATGGACACATCAAAGCTTGCTTAATAATCTTTTATTTCTGATTCTTCCATGTAAGAAAAGATATAAAAAGAAATGCTATTCTCTAACTAAAAACAAATTCCGTAGAAAGGTTAGCACTAAAAGAGAGCAAATGTTTAATTACTCTTCATAAATGGCACTTACTTACAGTTGCATTACTGAACATTAAGCATTCATTGTAGATTAAGCTTTGCTTATGAAGATATTCTGGAGCTTTTTCCTACTTTCCTTCCTTAACTGTCCATACTAACAACCCTTCCAAAAAACCTGTGTTCTAGCAAGGTAAATAATCCATAGCTGAATGTATCCAGGGGACTAATTTTATGGTTTTGCTGGATGTTTTGGTAAGTGCCATGGATATTACTGAGATTTCTGATATTTACCTAAAATCTATTTAAGCAGATCTTAGACATGCTAATTTAAGAAGGATTCAGAGCACCTGCCATGATTTACTGGGCACTACATACTTAAACATTGAGACAAATGTACTGCAGTTAGCCTGATTCTACTTCTATCTTTAGCTTCACTTTTCCTCTTTGGCAGATACAAACTATGATAGATATAAAATAATTGCTCTTTCTTCCTTCTTCTCCTACAATTTTTTTGAAGTTAGAAATTTGGTATCTTTAGTAAAAATTAATTCAATTAGTATTTGAGGTTGTGAATAACAACATGAACAAATGCTGCTTCAGTATATTGTATTGTACTAACTACTGGGCTATTTCCATACTTCTTATTATATTTTATATTTATTTGACAGTTTTTCTTCTAGCAATTTTAATTATCCTTGTCATTAAATAGTTCCATTATGTTATGCTGAATGGGAAAAACATCATCTAACTAAGAAACAACTCCTTTATCAAGGATAAAGTGTTGGCTTCTTCATAGACTCACTTAAGTTGAAAAAGAACTTTAAGATCATTGAATCCAATCATTAACCCAGCACTGCCAAGCCCACCACATCTTTTAAATACCTCCAGGAATGGTGACTCAACCACTTCCCTGCACAGCCTGTTCCAACACTTGACAACTCTTTCAACAACGAGACTTTTTAAATATCCAATCTAAACCTTCTCTGGTGCAACTTGAGGCCATTTCCTTTTGTCCTATGACTTGTAATTTGAGAGAAGAGACCAATGCCCACCTTGTTATAAAGTCATTTCACGTAAAGAGTAATAAAATCCCTCCTGGGCCTCCTTTTCTCCAGACTAAATAACCCAAGATCCCTCAGCTGTTCCTCATAATACTTGTGTTTCAGATCCTTCACCAACTTTGCTGCCCTTCTCTGTACACGCTCAAGCACCTCCATGTCTTTCTTGTAGTGAGGGGCCCAAAACCGAACACAGGATTTGAGATGTGGCCTCACCAGTGCTGACCACAGAGGAACAATCAGTGCCCTAGTCCTGATGGCCACACTATTTCTGATACAAGCCAGGATGCTATTGGCTTTCTTGGCCACCTGGGCACATTGGGCTCATGTTCAGCCAAGTACTTTTCCACGGCGAGCTTTCCAGCCACTCTTCCCCAGTCCTGTACTGCTGCATAGGGTTGTTGTGACCCAAGTGCAGGATTTGGCACTTAACTTTGTTGAACCTCATAATGTTCACATCAGCCCATCTATCCAGCCTGTCCAGATCCCTTTTCAGAATCTTTCTACCCTTCCAGCAGATCAACACTCCTGCCCAGCTCCCTGTTATCTGCAAACTGACTGAGGTGCACTCAATCCTCTCCTCCAGACCATTATCATTCTTCTGCTATGTTACTAATTAGAGACATAGCTACAGAGGAAGGAAAAGCCACATTCTGATTCTGGTATGAACCTAATTTTAACAGTGCTTAACTATTAAGTTAAATCATCATGTGTCATCATTGAGCCAAACATGTGATTCCTTTCATATCTCTTCGGCTGGCATTTCAAATGTGCATAATGTCAACCCAGTCTATCTGAAGCTGCAACTGATAGTGTTGCTTATCATCACCATAAAGTTAGGCTCAACAAGTCTTTCCATAGTGGAACTGTTTGAGAAACCACTTATGAGATTAAACAATAATCCCCTTTGTATCAAACAGTTGTCTCCCTTCTATCTACCTTTCTAATGATCATGCATGATTCACATTAAAGAAAATTCCCGTATTAATTACTGCAGAAAGCTTATTTTTTGAAAATGTACTGTGAATATCAGATCAGTCCTCACCACATCATCATAAGCAGATCAGCCATAATAAACAAAAGTATCATAAAAAGGAGTTTGATACTACAAGGTTCTGTTTCAAGCAACAGACTTGAATATGCCTTAATCACAGAATATCCTTTAAATTGTCATGGACGATTATATACATGGAAAGTACTAAGAAACAATAAGTAAAAAAAAAAAATACAAAGAGTAATAATGTTTAAAATTTTATACTTTAAAATCATGAGTGAAGATAAAGGAGTAATTACATTTAAAATAAATAAAAGAAAGGAGGCACAACCCAATGAAGTGGAATTTATAATAGAACTACTTGCCTTCTCCACATGCCTATTTCCAGACACTGGGCTTTGAGACTAACAGAACTCATGTCAACCATTTAGATAGCAGGAGACAGGTAAGCACCTTATTGTAAATATTACTCTTTTTGCTAACATTAGTGATGTTTCAAATTTCATCATTATTTAGTTCTAAGGGATCTGTCTCCATTTATGATCTATGTAATTTGGCAACCGAATATAAAAAAAAAAAATATTTCAGACCATGGCCTCAAGGACTTTTGTCGCAACTTATTTATGGCTAAACATAATGGAATTATTCAGTAGTTGATTCAGTGAATGCAAGATCACACCTAAGGAAAACAATTAATATAAAACTAGCCGGTGATTTCTTAAAGAATTCATGAATACTTGAAATTACTCTTAATTTTTCACTTTTGCATGCAGAAGAAAAAGAAGCAAAAAAATGACAAATAAATTTTTATATCGACATTCCAGGGAGTGTGCTGCCTATGCTGCCATTTGGTACATAAAAAACCTTATAATAATTTTCCTCAGCTGGGTTACAAGGCTTTTCTGTTAGGAGCATGTATTTTTGCTTGTTTACTTTTGCAAATAGTAATGCAGATACTAAGACTAGGTTTTAATGAAATCCATATAACTGTGACTTTTAATGAGCTGGAACTAGGAATGAAGAAAGAAAGTGACATGCAAGGTTTGAATATACATTGGGCTAGGATTTTGCCCTAGAATTGATGGAGTTCTGGGAGAGGTCTTATGATGTCCAGGCTTCCTCTGCTGATGGTGCCAGAATCTCATCGTTCACTCCCCTTGAGCTTTCCCTCTTTACTTTGGGATTGGATTGGAAAAGTATCTCCTGAATCCATAAGTATATTTCTAAAAGAAGAAATTTGGCTTAGCTTTGAACTATGATTAAAGGGTACAAGTCAAATGGACAATGGGGTGAGATTTTGTGTTTCAGTGTGCTTGTACTGAAAACACACCTTTCTATCATCCTTTAATCTATTTACTACTTACCCAAAGGACTTTCCTAGCCTTTTATGATGTCAAGTTTCAGCAAGGAATGACTTTTTATGACCCTATTATAAACCCATAAAAATGAAGGTTTACAATGGAAAAACTAACAGATGTTTATTTCTAGCTTTAAAAGAGGGAACTTTGGACTCCAGAGAGAACATTGCTTTTATTTAAAAATAGTCAGTCTTCACAACTATTTAGCATTTTTTCTTGGAACTCTATAAGCTATTTCCTACAGTTTCTTCAGCTAGATCTATCACTCTTACAATAAATTATTTGTCCAGGTACACTACAATCTGCCTTTCCCTTATCAATAAAGTCTTATTCTTATCTCTGGAAAATATGTTCTACATTTAAATTTGTCATTAAAAGTTGAGTTAGGAATGAAGTTGTTTACAAAATTTAATAATGCAAAATGCGTATCAATAAAATGCAGGAATGAATGACTTAAAGCTTAAAAATTGATTTTTTAATGGGTTTTTAGAGGCAAAAAAATTTAATTGATTTTTTATTTTTGTAAAAAAACTCAAAACAGAACAAGTCCCATGTTAAAAATAGTCCAGAGTGTTTTCAATGACAATTGCATAAAATAATCTGTAGGAATACTTAGTCCCTCCATTGCATTAATGAGTTAGTGCCTATAGAAAAAATGGTTGAGAGACAATCTTACTGTGAAAGTGAGCAACATTATTCCTATCTAATAAAGAAAAAAAAAATTCTTAACCAAATCCTTAATTTGGTTCAAGTTGCAAGAATTAACAAGACATATTTTCACCACAGTAAACAATGAGCTTAAGCTCTAAACAGTGATAAAGTAAACAACATACACAATCCTATAAAGTCAGTACTTTTCCCAACAAGTCAAGTTCAAAACACATGCCTTGACTTCTGGTTGTATGCTGCTGTGATGTCTGGTAATAACAGAACACCTTTAAGACTTGAAAAGATCACACATAAACGAACAGTGTAGCATGTCTGGTGCATACAATACTAGGAAAATTGATGGGGTATTGCAGCACAAGCCCAGCATTACTCATTTGCAGATGTATTTTAAACAGTCATTTCCTATAATCTTTCTGTATTTCCTCCCCTGCTTTTGCTGACTTTCCCTATAATGAGTAGATTAAAAGGAATGTACTTTGTCAACAGCAAAGAAAATGGGCCTAATTCATTCTCTACAAACGCAAAAACTTCTTACAATTTTGTAAGAGCCTTTTTCTATAGATTTTTCTTGATACACGGTAAAATGCCTCCACAACAAGAATCTGAAATTATTATGGCTGCTTAAAATAGAATGATTAAGCCTAATCGCAATTAGGAAACTTCACAGAGAAAACAATCATAGTTTTTCTATTGTTCAACCCTGATGCAGAGTGTCTGATATGTCTATTCTGTTAAATTAGTATTATTCAGAGTTTGGGTTCTCTAGTATAAGCTTTCTCAGAATGGAGTCTACCCAATTTTGGTGATACTCTCTTGAAAATCTGAAATCCTATCCATACCTCTCTACTCAAATGTACTGAAAGAAAACATTACATAAAGGAGTATACATATAATGAGGAAAACAAAATATTACAGATTAGATTACATGAAATACAACCCAAACAAAGCTTTTTGATAGTCATTATCACTGTCATCAGAAATTTCCTAAGTGTAGTGAATGTTTGAATTTTCAAAGTATGAAATAAAATTTTAAGTTCTCTCACTGCACCAGTGCATGTACTCATATTATTATATATATATTTAATTCATATGCATTACTACAGATTAAATAAAGAGCACAAAATAATACCACAGAAACAGAATTTTTTTAGGGCAGCACACAATTTATTCAGTTAGGTTTTATCAAACTAGTTGAGAATATGGGGCACCCACTTTTGATTAAAGGATAAAAGGACACAAATTCCTTACAATGACAAATGTTAAAGGAAACAAGGAATAACTTAGGAAATCACTGAAATCTTTCAGTTAGGACATTAAATATACTTAGGAGGAAAAGAGGTATGTCATAAGATAGTGTCTTATAAAACGGTTAGTAAATTAAATTAGGACTAAATCCAATTAAATTGACAAAATTCTATTTTATATCATAGGATGTTAGGATTATTTCTTCCTTCTCTTTCAGGCAATGCTATTTCCTATTTAATGTACCCATGAATCTACTTATTTTATAAAAGTTTCAAGAGCCCCCATGATCAGGAAAGTACTTCAGGTTAAATACACACTATATAGATGTCCTCGTGTGGGAGGTTCAATAGGTATGTTTGGTATAAGGAAGCCCTGCAAGGAACACACAGTTCACAAATAGATGTACATCAATATAGACATGTAGGACTATCGGCAAAGAGAAAATGAGGGCTTAACAAGGTAAAGAACAAAACCCCAAGAATGAGATTTTGCTTGCCCGATTTTTTTATTAATCAACCATGATCCATACAAGGTGAATGATTCATTGATGAAGTTTATTCCTTCAAATGATTTATTAAAAACTAAGAAATTTATAGATGAACTTAAATGGCATAACACCAAAAATTTCTTGTAGGGGCTTGGGAAATAACCTGCATTGTGCCCTCTCCATCCAAAGGTTATCCTGAGGGCATTTGTAGATGCCAGTCTCCTGGAAGGAACAAAAATGGTAAGATAAATGCTGCATCCCAAGCTGGACTGAGAGGAAAGGAGAGCCAGTAGAACTTCAGTAGTTCAGATAAGGGGGAGCAAGGACAATAAAATTAGGAAACACTGAAAACAGTCACTCCCATGCAGGCATGCACATACAAGGTAGCTTCGTGAGAGGGATGGTGTTAGCAGTCAGAGACAAGACAACATCAGGATAAATGTCATGCATAGTGAAAGAAACAGATCTGAAACATAAACATCCTGATTTTTTTTCTATACAATTATCAGTTGCAATTACACATCAAAAGAAACAAATCTACCCCCAGTTGCGATGGATGAACATCTGCACTTTCCAGACGTTCTTTTCCACAGGATTTCTTTGCAACAGCATAGAACAACCAATCAGTCACTTAATGACAGCATTATAACCCATTATGTTCAAGAGTCTATTACTCTACGACCTTACAGTTTTAGCACATACAATATGTCTAAATTGGATGTAATACTGTGGATCAATCAAATTCAAAATTTTATTTGAATCTGACTGTATAAGTCTACAAATGATTTATACTTTGAGTGAGTGGAGAGGAGGAAGAAGAGTCAAAATTACAAAACATCAAATAGGCAATGAGCCCTTAAAGAATTAACTATTTCTTTTGTTGATACATGGCCTGTACACAAACAAGATAATTGCAGTTTAAAGAAAGTGTCTGGCACTTTTTTTCTTTTGTAACAAAGCCCAGAAATCAGCAAATACTGATTGGTTAATCAGAAACACATAGCACAGAGCAGAACGTGGAACTAAGACCATATGTGAAAATGGGATTGTCACAGCAAGGACACTAAGGGTCACAGGACGTACATCTGTAGGAAATCAGTCTTCATTAGTTCAGCTGCTTATGGATCAGTTTGTTAGTATTATATTCATCTGTGGATGTGCAATCATTAATAAAATGGAGTTGTAAGTTACTTTTCAGAAATGAAATATAATATATATGTAGTCTGCCCAAAGAATGCAGAAATCACTAGAAACACCCATCAGATGTATTATTTAAAAATGTTACATTTTGCAGCATCTTGACATTTGCCCATTTGTAAAGGCTATGGCTGATATATCACAGTGGACAATTCTTGCACTACTGGAAAAGTGGCTGTTTCAACTGATGGTCAAAATAGTTCCAAATTCATTACTGGAAAATAAGATCTTCACTGTCTGTAAGCAAGTATTACTCCACCAAAATCAATACTGTTGATTGACTGTAACAGGGAAAGTGTCAGAAACATATATCAAAACTTCTCTATAATTTTCCTTTTCCTTTTTTTAATGATAACTGATACACCCAATCACTATTCAAAAATAGTTCTGTGTGTCTTGAATAGGAAAATCTGGAATTTAATCAAATTATATGCAAGTAGGCATTAATTAAAACACCGGCCAAAAGATGGGCCAAAGTGCCTACACTGAGTTTCTAGTTGTGATAGAGAGGTGCTGTAAGCAGCACCAGAGAATGGGAAAGGCTACTTGAATATTTAAACAGCATGAAAGAAGTCAACAGTGACTATCAGATGAGTTTATAAACATGTGATCAGATCTGAAAAGCCATCTGTGTTAGGCAAGTTAATGGTATGACACCAAATACAGGGCGGTTTTAGCTAAAGATAAATGATACATATTTAAAAACCACAGGTGATATTCTTGCTCTATCATCAGGCTAGTTAGGATACTAGAAACTGGATGCTGACAAAATATATACAGAAATTAAATGGAATAGAATTCAGTCATGGTTCTGTTTAATAGCAGTTAATGAGTACATGCTGCCTTTCTCTTATCATGAAGAGTTGTCTACTGCCTTCAGTTTTGAATGTCATCACTTAACAAAATAAACTACTTCAATAAAAGACTCCTTCAAGTATCTTCAGAAAAACGCCACTTCTACCATTAGAGCAAAATGTCTACATTAGTTCAAAGTAACAGGACAGGTGGAACTTTGATTTGACTAATTTAAAAATTAAAAAGTTAACTTTAAAATGCAGTTATCTGTGATATATGCATTATATCTTTCAAGTATGTTTAACAAATTCCTAGGTTTCTTCTTTTCTGAAACTTTTTTTCTTTTTGATACATATGTAACCCTTCTCAGATGAAGAGTTGCTTCTTCCCTTTCTTTTTCTAACTAAAAATTATATAGTATATTATTATTTCTATCTATGGCTATAGATCAATAAAGATTTAGGTTAGATGTTTGCCAGCACTCCAGATACCACTAAGTCACTTGAAGTGCCAGTCTTGTTCACATTATCAAAAGTTAAATCAATTGCCCAGCTGGGAGTTTTTACTCCAGGCCAGCTGTGGTTTTCTTGCTACCTTAGCAGCATAGATCGGCGTCTGCCTTCTGGGTTTACTTGGAAGTGTTTGGAGTTCTTATACTTAGTTTTGGTTTTGTTGTTTGTTTTCTAGTTTGGTTTGGTTTAGTTTGTTTTTAAATTCCTCATATTGCAGGTATAGGGCTGCTGGCATCTGTGATCACATCTCCATTCTTTCCACAATATGATTTTGCATGACCCATTATTAATGTTAATTTCTCATGGCAGGTAGAGAAGTATGTAACAGTACTGGAGATTTGATGATCCGTGGACATTTTTGAGTAATTTTATTGCACTGTTGTCTGTGAAAGCAATGAATTCCATTTGATGCCCCAGATGTTTACTTTAGTTCCCATCTTTACAGGTAAGACAAATAGAGAGCAATGGTCCCCTCTGCTTTCTGGGCATCAGTAATTCAGAGACTTTCTGTACTGGAAACTAGACTATAATGTTTAACAGCTCTTGATCTCCATCTTTCATCTGTTTGCTTAAATGCTATGTCATTCTATGGATTGGCAATTCTAAGTCAGGAGGGTTTGAAATATTCCCTCAGGTCATTCTTTCTGTCTATTTTATTAAAAATATGTTTTCATTACTACAGTAAAAAGAAATTGAAAGCTAATAGATTTGACTCTTCTATCCACAATAAACCTCTGGATGGATACTTAATGAGAATGTGTATACCTGGGATAATCAAACAAAGCAGATCCCTAACCAGCATAGGTTAGCGAGACAGGAAATCCTACATTTCTTACTCAGACAGTTTCCATAAAAATAAAGAAGTTTTTGTTAATAATCTAGTCAACTCACGTTCTCTGTCAAAAATTACAAGATGCACACTCTTTCTGACTCAGTATGATCAAATCTCACCTCTCCACTTCCAGTATCAAAGATACTGAAACACAGGATTCTTACTCTGTTTACAAGGAATTAGCTTTCTCTGGCCAAATCAGTAATAAATTCTGTTGATAATGTTATTAGGAAAGTAGGGCAACCCAGACTGCAGATCTGTCTGACATCAAAATTGTGCATATTCTAAATTGCTACTTAAAGTAAATGGGATGAGATGGTCAATGAGAGTATTTTAAAAATCACTCAACACTCAAGCCACAAATTACCATATTTAAAAAGAAAAAAAAATCCCCTCAAAGCAGGTCCTACAACAGAATATTTAGTGTATTCACATGGCTTTTCTGGTACAGCTACAAATATTTGCTGGGAAATTCATGACAAATTAGTTTTATTCATGACATTTTCAAACTCCTTTATGACTCCCTGTAAGGCATAAAGGAACAGACTGACACCCGTTTAGAAAGCATAGTCACAGCAGCACTGCCATACAGTGTGCAGATCTAAAGGAATGTTTCTGTCTCTGTGACTGACTGGGAGCCACTATAAAGATTCTTTGCCTGCTTTATCTTCATCTGAAAATAAATTGCTGTGGGGTTAATCACAATAATTATGTACTTTCTCCCTGTCTAAGAAGCATTTGCTCTACATCTCAGAATGGGGACTGTGAATAACAAAGTTGAGCTTGTACATCTGCTCTTTGCTGAGTGTTGACTTAATCCCCCATCCTGGTGTCCCACATAATTACTTTGTGGAGTGTAGGTGAAGAGAAAGACTTGGATATCATGCATTGCTGTTTCCTTCTCCAGACATGTTTTACACCATTACTGGAACTGCTGTCTTTTTATCTCCTACTTTGCCACACAGCCCAAAGAAACATTCACCTTTACAATGGCATAAAACTAAAAGTATGTACAGACTAAATCAAAAATTGCACTAAGCAAATCTTGTCAGGTTTCTCATTAGAAAATATGTTTTATTTACTAAATGTGATTGCACATGCATGCTGTATTTAACTAGTTTATTATTTTGATTGCATACCTCCCAAATATGTTTTCCACTAACGTAATTGTGTTAATTTGCATCTTGAAAGGGCATCTTTTCAAAACTGAGCATTTTATCAAGGTTATTCCTGCTGAATCAGAAGAAATTCACACACGCTGTTGTAAAATTACCTTCAATATTTAGCACTGACTAGGGAAAAAGAAAACAAAAACCATTCAAATCTTCTAACCATAATACCAGGCACTGAAGTGAGACTGACAGGCCTGTAGCTTCTGGGGT
This sequence comes from Myrmophylax atrothorax, assembly GCA_026770055.1. Lineage (NCBI taxonomy): Eukaryota > Metazoa > Chordata > Aves > Passeriformes > Thamnophilidae > Myrmophylax > Myrmophylax atrothorax. Next base: position 27,546,438 of record JAOXXN010000395.1, read on the forward strand.
CCTCCATGCCCTTCTTGAAAAATCAGGACATTTGCCATCTTCCAGTCAGCTGGGACCTCTCCGTACTCTCAAGACCATTCAAAAATCACCAAGAGAGGTTTTGCAATGATATCAGCTAGCTCTTTGAGGATACAGGGATAAATCCCATCAGGCCCCATAGCTTTGTAGGGATCCAGCTAGAGCAGCAGATCCTGCACAATTTCAGGGTTGCCTGGGAATTGATCATTCTCACAGTCATGGTCCTCCAGTTCAGGAGGTCCCTTGGTCCATCATTCATGTGGAAGACAGAGCCAAAGAAAGTGTTAAACACCTCTGCCTTGCCTCTGTCCCAGTTTGTGAGGTGACCATCCTCATCCTGTAATGGGCCAATGATATTTCTATACAGCCTATTGCCATTAATATATTTGAAAAAAACTCTTTTTATTGTCCCACATTTCTGGCCAGCTTTAACTCTAGTTGAGCTTTGGTCACATGGATTTTATCCCTGCAATGGCAAGCAGCATCTCTGTATTCTTCCCATGTCATCTGACCTTGCTTCTACTAGGCATACACCTTCCTTTTTTGCCTTATTTTCAAGAAAAGATCCCTGCTCAGCCAAGCCAGCCTTCTGCCTTGCCTGCTTGACTTCCAACATTTGAGAATCACCTGCTCCTGTGCCCTTAGGAGGTGATGTTTGAAAAGTGACCAGCACTGATGGACTCCAGCCCCTGCAAAAAACATTTTCCCATGGGACCTTACTAATTTCCTGAGCAGCCTGAAGTCTGCTCTCCTAATGTCTGGAGTTGAGGTTTTGCTGACACTTTTCCTCCTGTCAACAGAGACTTTAAACTCGATCATTTCATGTTCGCTGTGGCCAAGAGGCCACCAATCTCCACTTCAGTCATGAGATCCACTCTGTTGACAAGCAGCAGATCAAGGAGAGCATTACATAGCTCTTGCCTTCATTTTATTCACAGGTGATTTTGCACCCTTTTATTTAAACCAGTGGCCAAGCCTGTATTTGTTAATGTTTTTCCAAGAGGTTTATGTTTGGTTTTTTTAAAAAAATCAGTACATAAAGGCGTCTTTTGTTTCAATGGAAATGCATTTAACACAACTTTAATTTTTTTTTTTTTCAATTAGGACATGCTACATCAAGGTAAACAGATTTTTTCATCTGAAAAATGCAAATTTTAGATCATATAGCTTCAAATTAGTAGAAAATAAACAGTTAAATTCAAGAGGCTTTTTGAATCTACATAATCTAAAAGACTTCTGATTAGTACCTGCTGCCAGCTAGACCACTATCCACAACCTTCCTCCCTCTGAACTTCATGCACTGATGAAAAGAGCAAACGTCACATAGTGTGCATGTGTATACCATCCAGGTGTTATGCCTCTGTGAAAGAGAATGACAGTGCTTACTCTCTATTTTGGGCCTCTACATTCTGCAAAACTGAGGTAGGAGAAGAATGTGGTGTAGGCAATAATACTGGTTTCTCACCGCATTGGGCACTACAGATGAGAGGTGGCTTCCTTAATCTAGAAATAATAGCGTATGCAATCCTCCAATAATACACACATTAAATAATTTGTTATACACAAAACTGGAATGAAATACCCAGATTAGCTACATAAAAAGATCCCTTTGGCTATATTCACAGGTGACTAGTTTAATTATGCCAAATTCCATAAATTAATTACATTATTCCAAACCAGATGAGTTGTGTCACAGTAACAGCTAAGATATAGCAAAGATTAAAAAAATGGGGAGGTAACAGTCTACCTTGTTATCACTGCATATGTTGTCACAGCTTCTCAGTGAACTGTGACTGAGATGTATTAGCAGGTCAAAAGGGCAAAGCTCTTCAATTTTTTAGAATTCTAGAAAATGGATGACATTCGAAGAAAAGCTTACTCCTAGCGGGGGACCAAACAAAGTGGTACTTTTTATATGTATTCTTAAAGGGGGAAAAAGAAAACAAACAAATGCAGGCACTGTTATTAAAAGGCTCTACTTCATGCCAGGCTTCTTCTATATGTTTATTGTGTACAATTTACCGTTTAAACCCCCTATCAAGCTCACACAATGATTTGGATAAAACCAGAAAGAAAAGTGCTATGCATCTTGCTTCCTGCAGTGGAAGAGGTTGGGCCAGAGGTGAGATTTCTATGAATTACACTCATAAGTGCCTATTAATTATTGATAACAGTATAGTTAGACACATTATTTTACCTCAAATTAGGGCCATGCAGCTAGGTATTCACAGGAGCTCTCTCCAGCAGCTTTATGCAAGTGTTGGCAGCTGAATGAGGTTGGACCTGACTACATCTACTTTAAAGAAACAGATAATTAAGTATCTCCCAATCACCTGGCCTCTTTTTTGCTTTTTTTCCCCCTCTCCTTTTCAAAAGGTTAACACTTGAATGCTTTAAAATCTGAGCAATAAGAAAAAGATGGGATGACCTGCTAAACTTTCTAACCTTAATTACTCTTGAAGATATTTTTAACATCTAAATTTCCACAATAATTTTGCTAATACTTAATATTTTTCCATTTAGGAAAGCACATTCTGCTTGCCCTCTGTGGCATGATGAAGGCTCAGATTAGCAATGTAATCAATAGAGGAAGCACTGCAATAACTAGTAAGATTAGTAAGTTTGTTGCAAAGGGGTTAAGGGAGAAAGCTCAATACATAGTTCTATTTCATCAACTCATTTCTCAAATTACATCACATTTTTTGCTATTGAATGTCTTTGTAGCATACATAAAAAGGATGAAGTATCCTTGGATAATCAATGCCTTGGGCTGAATTTCAGAAGATATCAATTCGGTCCTAGACTCCCTGGAAAATCATTTACATCTTTACATACCTGTTTCACTATCCTTGAAGACTTCATCTTACACATTAATGGACTGTGAGAGAGAAATTATAAACACACATAGAGCTAATGATGTAAATATAACTGAAATTTACATTCTCTTTCTTAATTTTGTAAAGTTTTCTAGGGTTTTTAAGCACAAATTATTATTTGAAAGACAAAGCCATGCCTCTAAAGGAAACATTAAAACTAGAGATGGGGCAGGACAACATGGTTCAGTAAGCATTTTTTCTTTCAATTTCCTACTGCCCCGAAATGCTTTTGTTTGAAGGTGGATCTCTATAAACCATCTACTTTCAACATGGCAACATACGGAAAGCCAGTACAAGTAGTTTTACAAAGCGCCGTAACAGGATTTCTGCACTTACTTGCACCTGTAAGTGTGTCTTCTAAACTGTGAAGAGCTTACTATACATAGAAAGGTTTGCAGACTGCAAGTTGATGAGGGACCATCAAGCTTCTTCAGTAACATTTCAGTTATGGTATTTTACTTGTGTTAGAAATCCGTTAGACAGGATTTGACAGGAAAATCCTGCTGTCTTTACACTCCTCACTTACCTCTGAAAGTCAAAAGTTCTAAAAGAAAACTTTGGGATACACCTTATCAGGCTTGGGACACTGGAAACAAAGGTTGAAAATGTATCCTCAGAACCTATATTACCTTTTCCTGCAACACAAAGAGAGGACTTGCACCTAATAACTGCTATCCCTAGGAGTTATGTAGTTCAGAGACACGTTCAAAAATGCCTTTTTTCTGAGTGCCTTATGAGAGTGTCTCGTTCAACCAAAAATATCTAGAATTATTACATGAAGTACCATTCAAAGTAGCTGTTTACCATGATGATTGTTGTCAGTGATCCATTTAGAAAGGGAAAAGTGTGGTCAATTTTTTCTAAATTGCTGATCTACAGGCTTATAGAGCCATTATTGGTCAATTTCTGGGTAAGAGTGCAGGCTAATCTTTGTCATTTGATTTACCTTAAATGATAAGAAAATTTTTTTAATATCCAAGGATGATTTAAAAAAAAACTCCTTGAAAATATTAAAAGTATATTTTATAAATCCCTTCATGACTCACTCTATAATATTAATTTACTGCTGTTAAATCAGTCAGTATTGCATCCCCTTCTGTAAATGACTGGATATTTGTCCTTTTCTGTATGTATATTTAGCACACTATAAGAAATATTCTTTCACTTCTTTCATAATGGTAATAAAAAGAAACTGATTATTTTTCCCTTGTTCATAAAAAATGTCTGCACAGCAATCTGAATTTGATTAGGCTGGTATATCAAATATATATATGGAACTGTGCACACAAAGTAATGTTACAGGAATGTGTATACAAATGAGATGATTGCAATATTTAATAACTCAGTGAACCCTTGCTAATATAACACTATTTTTCTGCATTTGTTTATTTGAAATTGAAGCAATTTCTAGATAGAATATGCTGGGGGTTTTAGTGTTTCAGTCAGCCCTCCTTAATCAACACAATGATCATAACTGCTGCAATAAAACATCTCAGATCTTGAAAGTTTGGGTCTACCGATGAAAAACTAAGCTATGTTTGTGAAAACAGTTTTTATTCTTTAGTGTAAGACTAATTTCAAGCCTGTTGCAAACAAAAACCAAAATACTAAACAATACCACTTCCCTTTTCCCTAGAATAAGACTTCATTGAACTACAGAAAAAAAAAATCTCAATCTTATTAAAAGTGATGGAATTGGAACACTTAAAGACACTTCAAATGATCTTAGGCTTCACACTTTCCACCTTGGGCTTAGGCCAGGAAGTTAGTTTAAAGAAATATTTAATTCTGCACGAATCCTAAGCAAAGGAAATTGGCTTCAATGTCTTAAAACATAAGGTCAGTGGATATGGCCCTGATTCAGTGTGACAGACACAAGGCCTGATTGTTTAGATGTGAACTACTCATTTCACATTAATTGATATTTCTCTACTGCCTTTACTTGAGTCTAGAGTCACCAAAAAGCCCACTCTGTGTAGACAGTACCTCAAGAGAAACTGCACTTAGTTTTGTTTAAAATACAGAGTTAATCATTGCCAGTGTATTGCTTTTTCTCTGACAGTGCTTCAAGTTTGCAGAGAAATTAGAAAATGATTGTTAATTTACACATACAAGATAATTCTATGTGACTTAAGAAAGATTAAATGGAACAATCAGGAGTGACAGTGGAAGAAATTAAATCAGGATATGAATGAGCGCTGTTTTATACTGTAGGTGTTCCTGCAAAACCTAATGCTAATACTTAAACTCATCAGTTAATCACTTCCCATATTCTTTTTCAAATATTAACCTTTTAAAAAGTCGAATTAGCTGAAGAATAACTTGATATATTATTAGGATTCATTTAAAAAGTCCATGCTGAAAAAGAATGGTTCTCTTTTTAAACAGTTTTTAATTATTATGAGGCTTATATGAAGAGGAAAATATATTTTAACAAGCATCCACACAAGTGGTCTGATTATGTTATTCTAATCTGCAAACCTAATTATCACCTTCTTACGGAGTACAAGGAACAGCTTTAGAAGAAAATTAATGTATCCTATCAGTGGGACAGTTTGTCACTTTATTAAATAATCATCTTCGCAAATAAAATCGTTAGAAGCTTCATTGTATTAAGGAAAAAATAAAACCCCTCACACCATTACATATTAAAATTAACTTCCCACCGTTTCTTTAATGGTCTATTAAGCCTTCACTGTGGTGGATTATGAAGTACAAATGAGGAGATCAACTGTTTCTAAAATTGTAAGAAACAAATATATTCTATGTGCATTTTTGATTAGAGTGAGCTACAATTTAGCAAACATTTAAACTATTTTCACTAGTTTGCAGTGTACAAAGTGTATATTAAATCCAAAGTAGATAATTTAATTTTTCTTCCCTCTTTTTGATCTGAAATATAAGCTGTGGGACAAAACTAACATCTCTCTATGTCTAGCTCTTCTTCTGCAACACTGACAATTAGTATTCTATATTTCACCATAGAAGACAAAACCAATCCAAACATAATCCAAAGTGCTTCTAAAGATGCCCCTGGAATAAATTTTTAGACTGATTCACTGCACAAAAAGTAGAAATCTTGACAGAAATATGTAATACATAATTATTCAAAATATCATTCTGCCTAAGGCTAAAATTTGACTTCCATATCATCCATCATCGTAATTTACTTTTTGTAAAGTAACTGAGGAATGTCACAGCTTGTGAACATATACAGGAATCTAGCTTGTAAATAAATACAGGGTCATATTGTCTGCCCTGTAATAAAGAAGTCCAACTGGGTTCACCAGTAACTAAAGATTTCCTTTCACTGGTCATTGGAGTGCAAGACTATGGTGCAAGTTGCTACTTTTGCTTTTTTCACCCTTGCAGGATACATATTATGACATCTATGTAGAGCTAACCTGCATTAATTTTAGCTACCTGGGATTAGGCTATATTATGCAGTGAAACCAAAAAACCTACATATAATGAAGCCAATTTTAATGGAATTTTCATCTAGAAAGAGTTGTTAGATAACAGATGGAATATCAGCTTAAAGCTACATATAAAATCAACCTTAGCTATGCGTTATTAACTATCTCTGGTGAGTCAACATACATCACCTGGGATTTAGTACACACTTTGGTATACACTTTGTGTATACCATATTTGCACTAAAGATTTCAACTTAATATCCAACATCTCAGGCAAGTGCTCTTACCTTTGCAATTCTAGACACGGTTTTCATAGTTACCTGCTGGAGTTGTCACCCAGGCAGGAGGATTAATCGCATAATAATCATCCAAGTCTCTTTGATGAACCTATACTGTATCCATCAGTTCCAAGCTGTTCAGGTACTCTCCTTCATACAAATAAACATCCACTGTTTAAAAAACAAAGAAACAAAACCCCAGGCCTTTTCTCACAAGGCAACTTGTACTTTACTTAAGAAGCAAAGAGGGAGAAGTTGAGTCTTAATCAGCAGGTTGCAGCTGGGACTCTCATTTCAAGCAAGCACTGCAGCAACTGGGAGAGGCGAAATTCCCTTTCTGTCACTGAGGCAGGTTCTGAGTTTTTTATCTGAATTAGCTTTCTCTTTAAATAGGAAAAATGTTCTCACATCAGGGAAACTATTTCCTTCCCAGCACTATCTCCGAGGAAGCTTTACTAGCTTCATAATTTTTCCTCCTTCCAGGAAGCAGGTTACTTTGCCCTCACAGGCAATCTAGAATTTCATAAGGTAAAAAACTATAAAGATACTGTTTTTCCCTAAGTATTATCTGACACAGTTAAAAGTTCACCTCCTGTGGCTTGTGGGTAATATATATCCAGCCATAAAAATTGTTCAATATTCTGTGATACTATACATGGGACATTACCAGTAGTCTGTAAAATAAAACTATCGGTCTGAAATACTGGAGGGTTACTTAACTTTAATGTACAAGACAGTAACTGAGTTAATGAAACATTGACAAAATTGTTTTTTGTGATAAACTCTACCTCTCTGCATTTTGTAACTTACAAATGTGAAGATCAAAAGCATGTCTTGTGACAAAAGCTGAAAAATAGAAAAGCTCAGATAGACCAGGATTTCAGTGATACACTGACACTGTCAGACAACAGATCTGTACTTTTTGCCAAATCTAAATTCTTGGACAACAGAGTAAGGAAATATTCACAATTAGGTATTACAGAACACTCTTACAAAAGCATAAAAGTAAGTAATTCTAGAAAAATAGGATAGCAGTTATTTACTCTGCAGTGGCATTGATACTTTCCTTCACGCTTCTGAACTGGCTTCAGTGAGGAAATATCACTTCCCTAAATCTTAGCATAATTTTTCCATTTTTTTGGCATGCACTGGGCTTTCATTCCTATATGCTTTCAAAAGGGATTGCATCTCCAGAAGCTCTCACACAACTTCTCACTGTGCATCCAAGTCTTGGCACAGAAACTGAATATAACCTTTTCCAAGCTACACGTATTAATGTATTAGTTCAGAGCACTAAATGGCCACACTTACGGTTTTATTACCGAACTTTACATTGTCAAGGAATACTGTTGCAGAAGTGTACACCACATGCAGCTTTACACCACTTTATTTCACAAAGAAAAGTGTTATGAAAAAGATAGACATCATATAATAAAGGCTTCAGAAAAAAAAAAATAAATAGACCAAATAAAGCAACACTTAAGACTTCAAGTAAGAGACACGGCTGAAAAGCACTTTTCTCTTGCCCTGTCAGCTTCTCCTTTTCCCTTTTTATTAAAACACTAAACCATGAGCATTAAGTAGCTCTTAATTTAGCTTTATAATAAAAATTGAAATCCTTCTTAACCTATAGTTTTTTTGAAATCTGTATCCTTGATTATTTCATAAGGTGAATGAACAAAGAAAGGCAAACAAAAAGGGAGTCAAATCAGAAAGTGAAACAAGTCCTAAGATGCCATAGGAAAAAAAACATAAGCATGCCCTGTAGCATGAAAAAAACCCATAAAATCAAATAAAATTTAGTCTCAAAGACTTCCTTCACTTAAGACAACTAAAACACATTTGGTAAAGACTAAGAAGTTGGTATAATGTCAGAGACTAGGGACCAGTAGCTTCTGATCCAGTGTACTCAACCACACATTTTATCCAAGGCTTCAGCTGTACCTCAAACCTTGTAACAGAGCATGCTTCCAGGAGGGCAAAGCTCATGCCAACTGAGATGGCTCTAGAAAGATAGTCATAGTGGCATTAACTTGTCCTTTAGTGATTAAATCTACTCTAAACCTCAGAAGAACATGCGGTCTTGTGCTTCATGCAGACCTTGCAGTGCCATTCAGCCTAGAAGTAGTTCATTACACAGCAGGTCAGCTGTGAGTGCCCATGAATCATTTTGAGTAACTGTCAAGAGTCAGTGAAGGTTCAGAGTAGCCTTGACAGGCATCTTCTTTTTGTAACTCTAAGTAGATTTCTCTTTGGCAGTGCTTGCTATGTCTAATATGTCTCTCTGACAGGGACTGTTCTGCCCCATGCCTATACTCCCTTATTCTACAATTTTAGTGTCTTTGGGCATTGTATGTGTTAAGGAAACTATCTAGTCTGACCATTCTCAAGACTCTCTCTCAGTCACGCTCCCAGTGCCGGAGACCCTAACTGGTGGGACTGAGGCCCCTTCACAGCAGGCAACTCCAGTGAGCCTGGCGCTTGCCCCACTTGACTCTCTACACACCCCACACATACACAGTCAGACCAGGTTTTCTTACTGGTTCGACTCTAGGTTTCACACAGCAGATTCTCAGAGATGTCTAGTTTCATAAAGTAATCTATTCATGGTGCAATAACAGAGAAAAAGGTCAAGCTGGATGTCTCTGAGAAGGGATCCCCTATAAAGGGACCCTTGGGCTTTTATACCCTCACAGTCCGAGCACATGCATGTCTCACTCTTCCTCCTGAGTCTTTGGCTCCTGCTGTGTCTCCCAGTGTCCATTCACCTGGCTCATGCCACCAGTCTTCAACCCTTTGTTATAAAAAGGGTTGGCAGTTAATGGCCTCTTGGCTCAGTCTCCCACCCAGAACTCAATCCGCAACTCACACTGCAGCCTGCAAACTGAGCTCCCTGCACTGGATGTATTCCTCAACAAGGTGATAGCAAAGGAGCTTTGATAGACAGAAGGAAGACCACTGTGTAAACTTATGAAATATGCCAGACTGCAAATACTTTAAATTAGTGTCTGTGTTTTCCTGTTCTAGATTTAACAAAAGCAGTTAGGAATCTCTCATTTGTATGCAGATATTACTATACTACACATAAACCATCCTTTGCAGCAGGTGTGTCCAGGTTCCATGATACTTATTATGCTTATGTGACTAAAGTAGTGGATAAATATTGTTAGTAATTTAAACAACATAATTAAAAACTTAGTATTTCATTAGACTTTCAGTAGTACAAAACTGCCTCTTCACCTGGCAACCTGGTGACAGAGTTAAATTCCCACCTGCTTACTTGTTTTCTGCGTTTCTGCTGTAGTTGTGAAGTACGGCATTTGTATTTGCATTGTAGACCAGCTGCTATTTTGTTGTTTAGTGGTTAAAATACTTTCCAAGTAAAGGAGTGTGTCTGGTTCCTCCTTATCAGAAGGGGGACCTGAACTCCAAGCTCCGTCTTCCTGGCTGAGTGCCCTCACTATTATGCCTGTGTAAAAATAGTCCCATGGCTGCAGCATCATGGCTGCTGTGCAGCTTTCCTACTGCAACCTTTTTTTGAGTAAGCCCTACTTAGTTAGGTAAATTCACTCAGGTTTAATTTTTAAAAGGCCACAACAATTTGTCAATTAAATTTCTCTTCCCAAATCACTTTCACTGAAGATTTACACTGCAGTTCTCTATGAAATCAAAGCAGCTAAGCAGTAGTCATCTGCCTTGTACCAGCAAGAAGAACATATTTCTTTGATTAACACACTTTTTTTCTTTCTTTGAACATCAACAAAATCTTGATAGAACCCCTACACTGACAACTTAACACAGCCTTCCAGGCTTTATTATCAAAATTCAAATCACTTAAGAAGATTCTGCTACTTCTGCTCCTACTATAATTATTAATATAGCATCATAGCTAAAAAAAAATAAAATCCAAGAAGTATCTTAGCTTATTAAAAAAAAAATCAATGCTGCTCTTGTTTTATATATGTTGTGAGCACAAATACACTAACCACAGGAAAGTTCTTACTTGGCCATTATACTCCCAAATCACAAGTTATAGTTCCAAAGAGCATTCAATGCCTTTAGACATCTTCATAATTGGCTCAGAAATAGCTTGCTGCAAGAAAGGTTAACAGACCTTGCTGTCCTCATCTGGACAAATCTTTATTAAAAACAGCATAACCAAAAGTTACTCAAGAATCAGGAAACCATATTACTTGCTGTTCCCTCAGTCTAATTTGAACCAAAAAATGGCAAATCTAACCGAAAGCTTCTTCCTTTGATTAGTAAATCAAAATCCTGAGTAGCTTTTACCACGTCTACCTATATCATGTGGATTCAAATGGTATTCTGAATTTTGAGCACAGCAGGAAAAAAAAATGTAAATTCAATATGACACCATATTAATCTATTAACCTAAGGAACAATGTTAAGTTTTGTCATTTCTAAGTTGACTTACAGGGATTGAAATGGGACACAATCAACTGGATAGAATCTGAAAAGTCTCCAAACTTAATAAATTCCAGGTAATTACTAGGTAACAGTTTTTGGTGTCCAGTGTTTTTCTATTTTCTCTATTGAGATCCATTTCATGCCATGGCATGCAAACATAGCAGAAACATCAAGCTCATTCTCCCAATCCCCAACCAGTAAACTAATTCAGAATTCTGTAACTATAGTTCATTAAAACTTTCAGGAAAAAAAAATGAAATTACATTGTTTGCCACATGTTTCTTTTCCTATTTTCTATCCTGTTGACAGTTTCCCCAGAGAGTAGTCCCGTGGTGTAAAGGAGAGCATGTGGACTCTGAATCCCAAGGACCTGAGTTCGAGTCTCAGTTGGGACCATCCCCTGGGCGGTTCAATGCCTCCCTGCCATCCAATCCCATCAGATCTCGGATGCTCAGCAGGGTCAGCCCCGGTTAGTACCGGGTGCTGTGACAGTCCCGAGGACTTCAC
>JAOXXN010000395.1:27564849-27578797 GCA_026770055.1 Myrmophylax atrothorax
ATTTCCTTAAGATAATGTTAGAAACCTCAGGTTCCTTAAAATATAAATGAATTTCAAGGTGAGTCTGCTAGCAGATGTTATTAATGGCATATGATTTATTGTGACATGAAATCTGATCTGAGACTCATGGTATTAGCTGAGCATTTTATAAATTATAATTGCCAACTGCTGAAAATATGTAGAAAGACCACTGATAAACTAGCTTCATCTTCAAGGCCTAGAATATCTGCATTTGCTGTAAGTTTGGCATCTCTAGTACTGCTGACAGGGTACAATACATTGGGATGCATAGATCAGGCTTGAGTCCAGACTTTCTCACAGTATAATTCTTTCAGAATGAGAAGCCTCAGGGCTAGGGAAAGAAGATGGTAGGAAACAAATATGTACTGTGGGACTTAAAAAAACCCATACACTTGAATTCATACTAAGACACTGCACAGATACTAAGCAGATTGAGCATTTGAGGAAAAAGGACGCACCTCTAAATGTCAGATGTAAAATATATACTTTTAATGTGAAAACAGTAACAAGTAAGATAATATTCAAACACAGTCAAACATCATTCCATACAGCACTAAGAACACAAACAGCATATTTTATCATCCTAAAGTATATGAAGATTGGCATCTACCCAAGACTTTTCAGGTCACCCACTAAACTAAAAAAAGCCTAAAGAAAGTCTATGGTTAGGCTTACAGTGACAAAACATTTATGTTAATAATTATTTCTAGACATCCTCTGTTTATTCCAAATAACATTGTAGCTTACTTTCCTCTCCCCTTGTGTTTTTAAATGTTAATTAAAGTTTCTGAAATGTTGCTTTTACCCATCACAACTTATGTGCTAAATTACCTAAATAAGAAGAGACAAACATAAACATTGCATTATGAATGTTATCTACTGAAAAAACTAGATATTGAAAGAGGATGAATTTAAACTAAATGTCATACATTTTTAATCTCCATAAAAGCTCTGCGATAATAGTGGAAATTCAAAAAAGCAAGACAGGAAACAGACGCAAAGTCTCATTCCTGACTTTTTTTCATAAATACGGTTGTTTAAAGACAAAAGCATTTATGCGTAAAATGGCATTCACTTGCCTTTACTAAGAGTATATGTGGAAGAAACCCCTGTCAATGCACCAGTGTGTGTGTGGGAATGAAACATAAGGATCACCATCTGCAGCTGTCTAAGAAGTGTTCTTCAGTGCCTAATGGCAAAGTATCAGTTAAGGGATCCTCACAACCACAATACACCATCCTGTCCATGCTAGTCTGGTAAGTTAAGCATCTCACCTGTGAGAACAGTTTATTTACAATGCTTTGCATTGCAATTGAAATACCAGATAAGAAACAGTTACACTGCAAGTGGTCTGGAAGCATATACTTAATATAAAATGAACCAATTTTATCTCTTTTATAAGAATCAATATTTTAAAAGATGTCCAAACCCTAACAACTTACAGAAAATACCTTAAAACATGGAAAAAATATTTTTATATGCATGCATATTTAGATTCTTACCTACTGTTGAACTTCTCTGGATGTTTTTCTCTCATGATGTGGAATCTGTGGGCAATTGAAGCATCCTAACAGGAAAAAAAATGCCACCATAAATCTCTTGCAACAGGAAAATTGAAAAACAGAAGACCAAAGCTGTAAACAAGGCATATTTTTTGTAAGGTGTTTTGTGAACAGTCATTTTCAACAACAGCAATACTCTTATCACTTAGAAAGCTTACAGGTACATGGCTCTCAGAATGGGATATATCTGAACTTAATAATTTACTATTCTTCTTGCAGTCTGCATCATTCCTTTTTACAAATCAGACACCACAGTTACATTTACTGAAAGCGTCTTCAAATTTCATACACCAAATAACATCCAGATGTGGTGAAGGTTTACAATAAGACCACTGATACAGTTCTGCCTAGCATAAATACTAAATAAAGTATTTGAAATCTGTTTCTTTAATAGAGGTGAGTGACAGATTCAGCAAAGTTACTTTATATGCATATAAGTTGATATTTGCATATGGCCATTCAATAGCTTTCTCTAAAATTTGGTAGACAACAGGAATAAATGTCAGGAGATTTCCCTATTGCTATATGTCAGGGTAGGAAATCATGAGGGGGGGAAATGGTTTAATATAAAAAAGAGATTTGTTAATTAAATTAACTGTATTTTATAAAAATATTTTAACAATAAGTAAATTATGCTAGTAATATAATTAGATAACCTGTACGTGAAACTAAATAGCTGTATGAAATACTTATATGTTTATAGCTTGTAAATGAGAATCAAAGCACTGTGCTGGTGGTAGTTGTTGAAAATAGAGTATTTAGAACTGATGGGCTAGAATCAGTTTACAAAGCATTTTTGTATCTTCTTTGCAGGTATGAAGTTAATGTTTTCCTCAGTCCAGACCATGTAATATTTATTTCTCATGCTAATCATTAAAACTTTATAAACTGGGAATCATTTTTTCATCTTTTAATGTATGTATTAAATGAGGTTTGAGTATGAAAACTACCAACTCTTGAGTGTTGCAGAAGATAGTAAACACAGAATAATCCATTTGGATCATGTCTTTATAACTATGTCTTATAATTCTGGATATATAAGAGTTCAGTTAGTAAGAAAATTAAATGAATTTCAGTTTCCCTGTATAAGCATTTGTGAAAAAGTACAAATAAAATTGTCACTATAGCCAACTATGACATGTATGAGCATCGTCCTCCCTCCGCCAGCCTCCTTTTATTACAAACTTAAAAGATTATGGAAATATAAAACCAAAGAATTTGAGAGAAATATTAAATTCAGTACAAGTCTATATCAAGCAACATTTTAAAGGATTTTCAAACAATGAAAATGAAAATTTAGAGGAAAAAAACAAAATTAAATCATACATTATTAATTATTCCAAACATGACTAAGAATTGTGTTTAAAATAATTTTATTTTCATTTAAACTACTCAATGTTTATCTAAATCACAAGTAAGGGTGATTAACTCCACTTAAGTATTAAATTTTATTCATGATCTTGTTAGGTAGTTTCTAAAGATGTCCACAGTTTGTTGCTTTATGTACATCATGTGATTTTTTATGTATTTTTCTAGTATATTTAAGAATTGAACTGTCATTCAACATTTTACTGTTCTACAAGGAAATTACAGCAAAATGCTCCAGTGAATGGACGGTGTTCATCAAAAAATGCCTTATTGTTCTGTCCTGTCATCCAAATTGTCATCTGAAACTTTCAGTACTGTATTCTGAAAATGTACTCATCGTTACTTGAAATTTATTCTTATGTGCAATTCTATAAGGCAAATATCCAGGTGATCCCACAGTTCTTGGAGATGGATGAAATAAAGCTGACAGTAAACCCTGAGACATCACTGTTCTAAACAGAGCCTGCCAGCTGAACTGAAATAATAACTCTGTTAACTTCAGAAAGACCCATCATTCATACTTTATCCACATTAGATGTGCCAGCATTAGAAAAGTATATTTGTAAGCCAGTTTTATATGAAAAAAGAAATGAAAGGACTACTGTTGTAGTTAACTGTTAATTTTCTACACACTGAAGTAAAAGACAGAACCAAGACAAAATGAACAAAGGAGTAGTAGCATTTTTGACAGAAACTAGGAAACACTAATCAAGAACTAACTGTCTAATGAATGAAATGAAAAGGCTAATGCGCTTACTCATGCATAACAAATGCAAGGCACAAACAAGCTAGGGATCAATGCCCACTGCAGATGGCAAACAGGCAGTTGTTTCCATGGAAGGTTGATTTCATCAAAATTTTCCCCTCTCTGAACATTTTCTGACTCCAAAATGAATCAACTAACTTAATGAGCTGAAGGTAAAAAAAAAGTAATACACTAAGCTAATTCTGACAGGCATGACACAAGACGACAGGCATACATCAGACCATTTCACAAAAAAAAATACTGAAGAGCTACTTTTATTAATGGAAACTGTAAACTAGAATAGTAACTACACACAGATAAGCTCAAAACTAGGAGAGCTACTAAGGCTTTCTTCAGTTTATACTGCCCAACTGCTCTTTCAAAACCTGAATCAAATCCAATGTAGAGAGTCCTTAGATTCCCTAGCACAAGGACTTCTTCCCAACCTTAACTCCATGCTACAGGAAAATCTGAAACTAGCCCATGCTGGCTGTGTATTAGCAGAACAACCCTTTGCTTTATGGGGAAAAAAGGGAGAAAAAAAAGAAAAACAAGAAACTGAATTTTCTGGTTTCCAAAGGTTCGTATTCTTTGATATGACATGCCCGTAGCATATAGACTGTCACAAATGAATGAAACATAATGGGAAGAATGGAAAGTAAGAGGAACTTGAGAGTAGGTAGGAATGCAGGTACTGTCTCCTAAGAGCTGCTGGAATTACCAGATGCCACCCCTGAATCCTGAGGAACAACCATTAGAAGTTTGCTGGATGAGGAGAGCAGAGGGTCCTTTATTGTGAGCTCTTTTGGCTACATTTGAAACAGGATTAATTTTAGCATACTTCCTTCAGCCATTTCACATAGTGGCTTCTAGCCCAACCTGTTTAGAGCATACAACTGTTGTTAGACCAATGGGGAATTAATTTATTTTTTTCTGTCACACATGTGGTAGTTTTTTATGTTAAAAGCACCTAATTAACTATACTGAGAAACAGAGCAATGTTCATATATATGGAAAATCAAATGCTGTTTGCATATTGTTGCCTTAACATGCTGACCTTTCCTGATACCCCATGGTCTGTAAAATATGAGAAATTATTTTTGCATTTTATTATAAAACTCATACAAAAGACAAAAGGCAGTATTCAGTAAAGCAAACTCACATGCTTCATGGTATTATCCAGCCAAGTAACAAGCGAAAAGGATTTTTTTTAGAAAAGCCATTTGACAGTCAGACACTGGTCTGTAACTAATATCACCTGTGGGCATTGTTTATAATTTTTAAAATAAACTGATAAGTATTGTGGCCTGAATATAAATATTTACCATTTTTAAAAGTAACACACTACAAGTGCATGCAAACATGCCTAAAATTCACAAAAGCTTTATTATTATTAATAATTGTCTGAGGAGACAAAATATTGATGTCAAGCCAAGGTGAAAAGAGGAGCAAGGTCTTACAGTACCACTCTAATATGAAACTATCACCTTTCACTTCATCCATACTGCAGTCACAGAGCTCATTTTATACTTCAAGCATTGTAATATTTTTTTCCAAAGCACCCAGACCAAAGCAACCAAAAATTGAGATCTTTTTCAGGAACACTTTTGCATCAAAATCACAAAGCAATGCTGAATACAGAGCATTTATGGCAGAACTAAGCAAGTAGACTATCTGTGTTTCTGAGACTATTATAGGAATATTTGAGGTGTATGCTACCATTCTAAAATACTGCATCTATTTTTTGAGATATACAATATTTTTAGTCATCAACATGTCATATGACAATAGCCTAGATGATAATTTCTCTTAAATTTCATAGTACCAATCTAATCTGAAAAACACTACCACACTGTGTGCTCTTTTGTATGCCTTTCTCATTTATATAGTGTCCACCCTCTCTCATTTATATGGTTCCCACTGGCTACTGTAGCATTTTAGAAGTAGAGATGAAAGAACAGGTACTTGAAGAACAGAAAAAGCAGTTTATCTGAGTTTAAATTCTACGAAATTGTACACAAACCCTTAAAAAATGAACCTCTACATTGCAAAAATATTCAACCTGGATGCAAATGTGATGAACATGCAGACAAATACACATATATGCACCCTTACATTTGAACCTGTTCAGCGTCTGACATAGCTGGACTATCGTTAAACCTCACTCAGGTTTGTTTTAAATCCTGACAGTGAAGATAAGATAGAGAACAGACAGAGCATATCTGAATCTACTCCTAGGAAATGGAAAAAATATTTTAATTGAACTAGGACATTTCTCAAAGTGACCTGCCAAGAAGAAAAGAAGCTTAAGTTGCTACACCTCTTTAATACCTTATGATTGACTTACACACATATATATTCATCTTTTTAATGGGTATTAGTATTACCGGAAAGCAATCTGAAGCAGTCTTTTCAGAGGAGTAACCTTATACATTGTGAATAACCTTATAGAAAGATTAATGCATTTAATATATGTCTATCTATAAGCTTGCTGTGATTAAAATTTCTATTAAATAATAATTTTTATGCTGGTGAACAAACAAATGACCAGTGTGCATCTTCTTTGGATATAAATGATCTGATTATTTTTTTTCCTAAGATGCTTTTTTAATTAAGACTTAATGGATCCACAAGGCTAGGAAGCTTAAGGGATAATTCAGCAACCTGCAATCTTTGGATCAGAATGCAAATCTAACCCGAATAACCAGTTAGCTCACATCAGTTATGAGTGTGGAATAGTACAGATGTACAAAAAATATCACTGAAAATAGATCAAGAAAGTTCACTCTAGTGGCTTAAGGCTAAAAGTTATTTTCAAGATAAATAAACATCCTTATGACTATGCATTCTACTTTCTGAACATATACACAAAGCACAAAAAATACAGGTACATCCTTTATTTTAATATTTCCCACCCCATAATAACAACCTCGGATAAACAAATTGTATTGAACCATTGAATGACCAACCCCCCAAAAAAGGCAGTCAAGAAGCTTCAAGTCCTGCCTTGTTTGAATCCAGGTGTCACTTCACATTGAACTACCAGGTTTTTGATTAAATTACATGAATTAACCTGAGAGAGGAAGACATTAAAAAACCAAACCAAACCAAACCAAACAAAACAAAAAATCAATACATTAGTTTTTGGTGAAAAGCTAGTTACTATAGTGGTCTTCGTTCCTACTAATTTTATGAGCCACTATATCTGAGAAAGATATAGTTTGAGAAAAACAGAGCAATCAGAGATTTCAAGTGCTTTTTAAAACAGCTTTACTAAAAGATAATGACCATCTACTTTCCTAAGAAAAAAATTTGGAGAACAAAACTTTGAGAAACTTGGGTTCCTGGCTTTTAAAGGAAAACACAGAAACTGTCAAGATAATGCTATGCATTTTGCCAGTCATATTCTTCTGAGCCCTCTGATGGTCATGTTTAAATACATTTCAAAGGCATACGTATTACTAAGTCAAGTGACAGTTCATATTTTAAATACTCATTTAAATAGGTAATATCTCAAAACCCCAGGATGAAACATCAGTAGCCAAAGTATTTCTAAATGATAGACAAAAGACCAGAGGATGGCATATCTGTAAATGGTAACAAAAAAAAAATTGGAACAGGACTTCAAATGTAAGCATATTTCATCTCCCTTTTCATTTGAAGTCAAATCTTTGTTGAGTTTTTGACACTATGCACAATTTGATTCTGGAATTGTTTCACACAGACACAGAAGGGAATCCATTTTGCAGGAAAAGATGTTTTTGTGGGAAAAACTACAACAACAACCCCTATGTTCTGCTTATGTACAAATCTGTAACAAGCAGACACCTACAGAAATTAACTATCTTTACTATCCATCAGTTCATACAGGGTGACCACATGTCTCATTCTGTACGTACCAATACAGGGACCAGTCCTGCAAGACAAGCCTTTGTACCAGTAACTCAAGGACTTTATTTGAGGAGCTATTGCAGGTTTGAGAAACTGACAGGTCATTTCTATGTATCTATATTTTTAAGTTTTTAATCAAATTCAAGGACCATCAAAGAAGACTGGCAGGTAAGACAGTCAGGCTATTATTAGACCAGATGTGTCATGTGCCCCACGACTCAATGGCATGCAGAGGACATGTACACTGTAAGATGAGCCCTGCTGAGGATACACTGCGTTAATGAGCACATCTTCCTTTCTTTATATTTGGTCCCCCTAAATTTATTGTAACTAGAGAAGTGTTCTTCTAGGTCCATGATGAGTGTTTATGTGGTCACTAAAAAGAGAAGAAGAAAAGTGATCACATGGCAATTAGCCAACATAGCCATATAGACAGTGTATTAAATATCTTGTATATTAAAAAAAATCTGTGATAAACCTTTAATAGCATTTCTGATAACTGCTGATCGAGAACTATGTAGAAATGGTCCCAAATTATCCTGTACAGTGAGTTTGAGCATAACACAGTCAAGGACACAGCTCAAATTGCAAGTCTTTACAAGCAATGCAATGCAATTTGTTGTTGCTGTAGCTGTTGTTCAGAAACACATAAAAATGGCTCCCAGATATGTTCATGAAAAAGCACAGAAACAAAGTTTACATTACAAGCTGTCTGGCTTGAAACGAACACCTAGACTTTCATGTCAGCATTTTTGCAGTTCTCAGGAGAGAGAAGTGAGTAACTTGCTCAAGTACTAAGCTTGCCTTTTTTTGGGGGGGGAATACTAATTAGTGCCATTGCATCAAAGCTTAAAGAAAAAGACAAACTTAGGATAGGGAATAATTGCTTCTATCCTGTCTTAAAAGATTTTGCTGAACTTATACATGGTTTTCAAACACTCTCTTAAGAAAAAAACAACTCCTCCCACAAAAAAAAAAACCAAACAAAAACAAAAAATCAAACCCCCAAACCAAATCCTTTTAAGTATTTTCATTTTGAACACTGTTTAAGTTTTCATTAGAGTAGTACTATCAAGGGCTGAATGTAGGCCCTAATTCAGGTGTTTAAACTGTCAGGATATTTTCTCTATCCTCCCAGTATGCTCAACAGAAGAAAAAAGCTCTTTGGAAAGGCTCTTCTAAAAGGTACGTTGACAAGTTTCTGCTCTGAATTGCCATTTCAAAACCTTTCGTTATTATTCACACATGAAACTGAGCCCACCTAGCTTCTTAAGTTTATGAGGTTATGCCTGAAATGCAACAGTTTGTGCAGTCCTTTGAAATCTTCACTGGGGTCCAAGCCAAATCTTGTATCACCACCCATTGTATATGCTCATTTGCTTGATAGGGATCAAATAATAAATGTTCACCTGACTTCTCCTTAGCAACTTCCCATAACTTATTAGTCAAAACCTTGGCAACAGTCTTATAATTTTAATACATATTTATGTTATTCATCTGTTGCCATAGCAGGTATTTATTTTTATAAGAAATATGCAAACCACTGAAACATCTCTCATTGATTTACATTCTGAAAGAATATTTTTCTCTTAATTGAAAAAGGTCACTGTTTTCCTCATTCATTATGTTTTCTATTTGAAATTTAAATTTTTTGCATTACAATATTATTTATTATCTTCCCTATTGGACAAAGAAATATTAATTTATTAAAAGCCCCAACATACTCATAAATTAGGGCTAGATGCTGGATTATTTAGCTACAGATGCTCTCTCCCTCTCTCTTCACTGATTTATGACAAACTTTTTAAGATCCCCTCCCTTATATCACACAGCCTGTTTGTTCTTTCTCATAGGACCTGAAGCAACTTTCTTGACTTTAGCTCAATATCTGCATTCATCCTTGTGTTGCTTCAATTAAAGTATTTTCTGAACCCTTACACTTTATTTTCTTGGTAAGGTGCAAAAGGTTTCTGATTGCCACTTCTGTGGAGGGTCCATCAACTTACTCCCTCCTTTCTCGTCTAGTGATGTCAGCCACCTCCTTGTACCAGTAAGAATTTGAGATCCAGTTCAGACCTTAAGGGTCTGTCGAAGTATGACACAGCTTTGGGAAGGCAACAATAGCAACTGGAGAGCATGCTTGTAGGCCCTAGGTATGCTACCTTTGTGGGGGAAGAGTGAGAGGAATCTGACTCTTTTCAGGTAAATATTTGTACAGTTCATGAGGGCTCCCAGGTTCTGAAGAGGTAGAGGAAGACCCTAACGCAAGTACCTACACATGAATAAAATGAAATTAAACTGTTCATAACAGTATTAGATTGAAGAGATGACACCTTAGCAGATCATTTTTATCATACACTGGTTTTACTGCTAGTATTAATCAAATTTGTAACTTAAAAGATGAATGAATACTTGTCTTCGTACATAGTGTAAGTGGTCAGACTTCCTTCAGGAGCGCAAAACCCAATCACATACTACATGGCAATGACAAATATTTCCATGAAAAATAAGGGGTTAATATTCTCTAAAACATGTTTACTAACCAAATAATGTAATTAGTTCATATAAAGTGTTTGATAACAGTTGATCTCAAGGTAAATAAAGCCTAGGCTCTGCAGTAAAAGCTATCCGAAACACAAAATAGACTAAAATATGGAACTAGGTGCCATCTTACTGAGCACTTAGGTGCTGAAAAACTATATTCTCTATGAATAATAGGATCCCATATTAAAAAACCACCAACATAAAACATTCTATGGCTTAGAGAAAAAAATGTCTTTTCTGGACTTTATATTTGGATACATGGAAAAGTGTTCAAATATGTCCTAATATGAACATGTGTAGTCAAATTCTACAAAATTAACTCACATAGATTTTCCTCCCAAAACAAATCAAGCTTTTTCTATAGCTGCTTTAAATAAAATATTTACATATGCAAAATACTTTACAGTGCTGATCTATCCAGCATACGACATAGAGAGCTTAGGCAGTACCTATTTTTGTAGACTCTGGACATGAAAAGGTTTTGAGGTTAAACATATTTATTTACTCCACAGAGAGATTCTATTATATGATATAAAGGAAATAAGTCACAGGTTATTATCAGAGTGTTGATACTTCAGGACAACAAAAAAATTGAGGCTTTCTTGTACTGAAGTCTCTAATAACTAAGAACTGTAAACTTTCTTTTAACAAAATCAGGATGGAGTTATAAATAGTTTCAGATTAAAAGGTAAAAACAGTAACTTCAGAAACTAGCAGTTCTGTATTTCACTATTGGTTTATGCAATACTGTTTCACTATTAAGCAATCTCACAGCAAAATAAAAAATACAGTTCTTGACATGGTCAGAAACCCTGGAAACTGCACTAAAACCCTTTGTTATGATTTAACATGTACAGAATTTTGAACCAAAGAAACAGAAATGTCCAAATTGCTTTAGAAGTGCTGAATTAATCCTTCAGAAAGGGTCAAAGAAATGCTTCAGCTGCCTTTTCACATCTCAAGGATCCAAAGTTGCAGAAGACAGGTGAAAAAGTCTAGGCAAGTGTAATGGAATTGAGAAATTCCTTAAATTTTCTAGGAAAAAAGTTCTCCCTCCCAAGAGTGCACTTGCATAACACTTTTTGCCTAACCATCTGGACAGACTCAGTGCGTCATGGTTGTTTAGCAACTTACCACTTTCATGGTAGCTTTGAATATATTATGCCAGTATCCTATTTGCAGCCTCAAATTGTTTGGGAGGCTTCTGTATCTGCATAGAAACTCATTGCATAAGTTCCACTTACTCAGGATTTCCAACACATACAAGGTTTTCTAGAAGGCTAAGTTGTTTACACTAAATACTAGCATACAATTCCCCAAAGCTTACAAAGTCACTCTCCAAATGATCAAACTAAGGGTGAATCCAGCCAGAGTGCAGAGCCAGGAAAAGCAGCGAGAGTTTAGGAGACAAGTAAAGCACATGGTCAAACGTAGGTCCGTATATTTTCACTGCAAACAACATGAAAGGGACAGTTTCTTTGAACTCTAGGCCAGACAATGATGTTATAAATATATTTTACAGATGGAGAACTCCATTGTTTTTTGATAACAATAAATCAATTGGCTTCATGAGACAGAACATCTATTTATCTTAACAACAATAGAGCAGGCTGAAAGCTGCTCCTAGATTTTTATAAATTTGCAAATCAAAGAGCACCTGCTTGTAAAGTGCTGCTTTGCTCAACTACTTAAATAATGTAATCAAAACTAAATGACAAGCTAGAATTCCCAAATTTGCTGCACAGTAAGCAGACACTTGTCTAGCTGATATTTGTAATAAGTAATCCTTATAATGATAGCCAAGAAAAATGTTGTTAGTATTAACTTTTACTCAAGCATAAATATCACAGCTATATGACTTTAGAAATTATCTCAGAATAAGATTATCTTAATGGTTGCAACTACTTTGTATAATACTAGCATTAATAAGGGCAATGTAAATCAGTTAAATCCTAGTTTTACTAATGGAGGTTTTTTTGCTAATGAACAATCAAAACCTACAAAAACATATGCAATTGTGCAAACAAAATATTTCCAAACTTTTGGAAAAGCCTGAAACCATGATAAATATTTTTTGCAGTTTCAATTATGTACATTGTATTCAAAGCCTTTTCCTAGCCAAAAGTAATATACTATTGAGACACTGTTTTAAGGACAACAGACACAACAGACATTTCCTCCTGACAAAATGAAAGCTGCCGTTCAAGCAGCCATGACTTTCCAAATAAATTAATCTATGTCAACCTTCCCCAAAGGGCCTTCATGTATACATTATCTGTGACAAAAATACTGTTTCTAGAATAAGAAGCACGTTTCCCCTTAGTTTTCTTTCCATAAAAATACTTACACTGTTCAAAATTACTAAAGTATCATCTACAGCAATTTCAGTGTTATTGCATAAATTGTAAATTATGCTTTCAGAATTATGGATGGAATTTTCAAAAGGCTTCAATTTCTATAGTCTTTTGAAAGGACAATGAATTCTATAAAAAAATCAAGATTACAATTTCAGCATTTCAAATCTACACAAAGTAATTCAAACAAATGTTATGACATTTAAGATAATGAAACCCTTCATTTATGCCAGTGTGTCCTACTTCACATATAAGGAGTCAGAACAGATGTCCAAATATTGTAATGCCAGAGGAAAGTTAGGGCATATCTTGATTAATACTCTTGGAGCAGTCCATGGTGTCTCTTTAAAACTGGCATGAGTTACTTCAAAATATCTATTCAAAATCCATTCTAGGAAACACAGCTAGACAAAGTGTTCCCAAGACAAAAGGAAAACAATAAAGCTTTGTATAACCCTTTTAGCAATGTAAGCTGCATATTATCGACAGACCATTCATTGCAATCAACAAGTGATTAATTGCAAATTTGTTGCTAAATTGACCACGAAAAAGACAAGCTTCAGGGTACTGTTAAAGAGGAAGAACTTATGTTAAAAATGATTGGAGACTTTTTGTAGTGAATTAATTCTAATCAATACTCTTGTTGACTAAACAGTGGAATAATGACATCCTTAAATAGCATATGTACCCATTATTGTAGACATTCAAATTAATATTTAACCTAATGCCTTGCTTCTTTTTTTCCCATTGAAACAGCATTTTTCTAATTCCATCTTTAAGAACAAAAATCAACCAATTTTTTGCAATGTCTAATATCAATCATCTTGAGAGGCATAACATACACGTAACAAAAATTAAGAATACAAAAGTAATGATGCTTGTTTAGACATGAAAGTCTTCTTTTTAATTATCATGGGCATGGATGAAACATCAGATGTCTTCAATCATATCTACCTTACAAACTTTGGAACAGCTGTGCAATCTTTTAGTTTTGTGCAAACGTGTGATTTCAGTCTCCTGGCTGTGCTCTTTTCCTCCTATTGTAGGTGCAGTCATAACACTAAAACTTAACTTTTAAATGATAAATTTGTTCCTATGTACTACTGCAAAATAGATAGCATTAGTGAGGCGTACTTTTGCCAAACCAATATTATCTTGAAAAGTGTTTTACTTCTTACATTTGACCAAGAGTCTGGTTCTCAAATTTTTGTTCAAGAAAATAGATTCCCACTAATTTACAAACACTGCAATTGATAAAGAAATAATTTAATAATTAAAATCAACATGGCTCGGCTTCGCAAATGAAGATTTGGGAAGGGCTCTACCCATGTGGTGTGTCCTTTGAGCCTGCGCAGTGGATGTTTTAGGTGAGGCACAGCACGTGCGGAACTGGCCCCACCCTTTAACTCCTGAGGTTCATCTGCCACAGCCGAGTGAGCTTGGACGGTGACAGTGAAGTCCTC
>JAOXXN010000395.1:27578964-27615944 GCA_026770055.1 Myrmophylax atrothorax
GTTCGTTTCTCCTGCTGGTTTACATTTAAACCAGCGCAGTGTATTATACAAATATACAAACAAACATTAAGCACATACTATGCATATATATATATATATATATGTATACACACACACACCAAGGAAAAAGATTTGAAAATATGGAAGTTTCTCTCCAAAGCAAATTAAACTTACCTAAAAAGCACTAACAGACTAGCTAAGGGTAGAGCTCAGAACTGAAAGGCAAGCTGTTGAAAAACTGATACCAGTTTTTTAAATATTTATGCATCACAAATTTTGGTCTCACTAAGTTTTCTGCTTTAAACATCTCTGACATACTGTTTTCTTTGAGGCACTTAGATGACATAAAGAATCCACACCACCATGCTTTAAAAATCTTAGACAAAGAGAAGAGCACAAATCCCAGAACTATACCCAAACCTCTATATAATCAGGTACTTCAGAACTTGACTCAAAATCCTGTATGTTTTATGAGTCAAATATATCTGGCCATACCACTTTGTACTCTTCACTGTAGCCTTCAGGAAAGTTCCTTCACTTGCTCAGCAGCCAAAAACCTGTAAGGAGGTACTTATGTCTACTTTTTAAAGAAGTTTATCAGAGCTTACAAAAATAACTCCATCTAGTCCAGTGTCTTGTTTCCTGTTGGGGTTAAAAGTGGATTCTTGATGAAAAATTTAGAAAGGTGAGCATGAAGTGATACTGACTCTGCATATTCTCTCTGCCTCCAAAAATTGGTTTTGTTAAAAAAATGGGGGTGACAGAAACCTCCTAAATTTCAAGCAGAGCAAATACAAAGACTTGCATCTGTGGTGGAAAAATGCTACCATACAAGCTGGTGTTAAGTGTCTGAGAAGGACATCTGCAGAAAAGGATGCAGTTGTCATTGTGGATTATAATATGAACATGAGTCACCAGTGCACCCTTACAGCAAAGAAGGCAAACAGCATCCTGGGCTCAAACAGCAAGAGTGTATCCACCAGGCACAGGGCAGGGATTCTTCCCCTCTCCTCAGCACTTGTGATATCACATTTGGAGCACTGTTTGGTCTTGGGTTTCCCATTACTTGAAAGATGTGGATAGACCATGTCTGTAAGTATCTGAAGGGAAGGTGTCAAGAGGATGGAGCCAAGTGGTGGTTCTAAGCAATGAAGCAAGAGACAATGGGCAGGAACTGATCCTCAGGAAGTTCCACCTGAATAGGAGGAATAACTTCACTGTTTGAGAACAGATTACCCAGAGGCGATGTGGAGTCTCCATCACTGGAGACATTTAAGAACTGTTTGGACACAATCCTGTGCAATGTCCTCTAGGATGACCCTGCTTGGGCAGGGAGGTTGGACAAGATGACCCACTGTGGTCCTATCCAACCCTACCCATTCAGTCATTCTGTGATACCATACTGTATTTAGCAGACGGACAGTGCTCAGGGACTGAAGCATGTGACACTAGAGCAGAGTCTACAGCAACTTGTTCAGTCTCACAGAAAGCTGGTAACAGGTGACTTTATTGCTGTCTACAGCTACCTGATGAAGAAAAAACTGATGGACTCTTGTCAGAGGTGCATAGTGACAGGATGAAAGGCAACAAGACACAAGTCAAACAGTGACCAGACTCCTTGTGGAATCTCCATTCTTGGATGTTTTCAAGCCCCTAAGGAAAGTGATCTGATCAGACTTGCTACAAGTAGGATGTTTGTCTAGAAGATCTGCAGAGGATCTTTCTAAACTGAAACATTCTCCAAGACCAGAGGTCTCTGTTGAATAGTTCTCACCAAATATTCCTTCTGTGAATTTCACAGTCTCTTGATCCAATGCACTACAAGCATCTTTGGAGTTCTGCAGTTTCTTTCTTTCATTTACCTTGATGCTGGAATCCAGTACCTTTATTTGTTGCCTTCTGGTTTCTATACTGGAAGAAACAGCAAACATAAATTCACCACCCATCATCTCCTTCTAACTCATGCTTACATAGACCCTTTCATATTTGCTGTGTTTTCTATAGCAATGAATTTTAGCCTACATAACTGCTCCGATGGAAGCTATTTCATATCTTTGATAATTCCACTTGACTTTCATTAAGTGTTTTTCCATTTTGACATTTGTGGACTGAGAGGACCCAAACTGTACACACTAATTCAACAGATAGACACACCTCATGTGTATTTTAGTACTTTTCCTCTATTTTTTCTTTTTTTTTTTTTCTCCTAATAAGAGAACAGTGCTGCTGCTTTAACCTTTTATACAATAAGCTAGAGTCTGAAACAGTCACCCAGGAAAGAGAAGGCCCAGTTTCAGTAACATGCTCTGATATTTAGGGATAAAACACACATTTTCATTGTCAACAGCAGCATATCAACAGCCTAAATTGTTTCCTTTATTTTTACAGGGAAAGTCATGCTTTTCTGAAGACTGGATAAAAGATTTATTGAGAAAGAATACAGAAGATGAGAACAAGAAAGCAGATATGACTGCACATGTATATGATGCTGGTTCATGCAAGAAACAGAGCAGACTGATGTAGGGGATTAATGAAACAGTAATTCATTCACAAAGTCCTTCCTGTGTTCTGCTCCATTTTATACGGATTGACTTTATATTACATGGGAAAAACACATCAAATATGAAGTAGCAATAATATTTCTTGACTAACAAGACGAGTCTTTACACATTCTGTTTCCACAGGAATATTTTCCCCATGTTTCAAGCATATAATTATATCCTCTTAATTTGCTTGAATATAATAGATTTATTAATAAAATTTAGACACAAAAATTTAGACACAAGCTTAGAAAAATAGTTCCTGGGACCATGAAGAATAGAATAGAACACAACAGTTGGAAGGCCCTTACAATGGCCACCTAGTCCAACTGCCTGATCCCTTCAGGACTGAACAAAAGTTAAAGTATATTATTATGGCATTTGTCCAAATGCCTCTTAAAGCACTGACAAGCACAGGGATTCAACCATCTATCTCTCTAGGAAGCCTGCTCCAGGGTTTGATGGCTCTTTCCTTAAAAAAATATTTCTTAATATTCAGTTTAATGCTCCTGTAACTCAGCTTTGTATCATTTCCATGCATCCTATCATGGGATACCAGGGAGGTCAGCACCTCTCTCTCCTCTTCTCTGTCAAAAAGCTATAGAGAGGAATGAGGTTGCCTCTTACTCTCGTTTTCTCAAACCAAGACAAACTCAGTGTCCTTGGCTGATCCTCACAGAACACACCTTCCAACCTTTCCACCAGTTTTTTTGCCCTTCTGGATGCATGCAAGTACCTAAACATCCTTCTTTGGGGGGCCCAGAACTGCCCACAGTACTCATGTGAGCCTGCACCAATCTAAAAGCAGTTCTGTAGTTTCACAGGTCTTCCTTCATGACCTTTTTGTAACTTAAAATATGCTCCCCTTGTATTTTTTCTAAAAAAAGATTATTGTGTGCTGTTTGTACAAATCAGTGATAAGATCTCTGTATTCACTGTTCACACTCTGTACCATTCTACGCTTTAAAAATATCCACAGCCAGCAGCAGAATCATTCCTCAGTGATATTGCCTCTAGCAGTTCAATACTATTCATTACACCAGTTACTGGGTGTTTTTCGCAAACCTGTATTGTCAAAGAGCTGCAGGCTTTGTTCCCTGCTAACAGTAAGAGAAACTAAAAATGTGTTCTCAAAATATTAATAAAAATGACAACAAAATATTTTTTTCTTAACTAAGAAATGAAAAGTTACAGGATAGGGCTGTGTTTACCAACAGAGGTGAAAATGTTATGTCTAATTTTCATTAGATTTAAACAGCTATAACACAGAACAAAAAATCCTCAACATCCATATGACAAAGTAGCCTCCTTTTGGTGTAATAATGCTTTTAAACTTTCTTAAATATATCCTCATAAAGAATCCTGTTTGTAGGTTATTTTTGTTTGTTTTTAATAGGATTAATTTGTAATTCTGATATGTAAACCAAAAAACTGACACGCTATATGAATTCAGTAGCCTCTTTGGATTCCAGCTGGCTTGGCTGTGTGCCTTTCTAATGGTAATGAAGTCACACAGCTGCTAGGACAATCAGCTGGAGTTCAGATCATCACTAGCTAAATGGATATCCACTGACTGGCTTCTTATCAGGACTAATTAAAGTTCAGTGTTAACAAACTGTAGGGTTACATAGGTTTACATGGTTACAGCAAAGTGCCTTTTAAAAATGAACTTGTTGGAGTTGAAAAAAAAAAGTCTCTCCTTTTTCTGCCTATAAAAGTTACTTTGTGCTGGTCAACTCAGGAAATGTTCGAACCTACTCCCAGTGAAGTGAAAGGAAAATTCCCATTCATTTGCATAGAAGTAAAACAAATCAGTTCTCAATGTTTCAGGGATTTTTGAAGAATACTGTTATTCAAATTACTTCAGAATGCCTCAACTAAAGGGTCACTCAGCATTCAGCTATGCCCAATTTTCAGCTTAGAAGGCAGTACACACTAGACCTGTAAGAGTTTATTGGCTTTTACTTTGCCCAAACTGCTATCATGCTTATGCCACATAAACCAGTGGTGTTTCACCATTCCCACAAGAAGAAAATTTTCTACTAAGAAAACACAAGCAGATGTAAAATATTGCTTTTTAGCCTAATGGTACTACTGCAGAATACAGGTATATCCTGCCAGTTCTGTCGTTTATTCCAAGATCACAAGTGTAGACTGAGACAGAGGGGTGGGAGGACAGTTGACTAGAGATTTCAGTATTAACCACCTTTCCTACAGATAAATGGAAAAGTACAAAACGTGTCAATTCTTAAATCATTAGTGGTATCTTTTCCACCTCTGTGGTTTTTGTAATCTATTTTTATTGAAAAAAATTTCAATTATTAACCTTATTAGAACATGGAACATGCAATGCTACTTGCTTGACATACTAAGACGGGACAAAAGGTTGTGTCAGTCTAGTGAATGCACAGGGACCTAAAGCATTCTCTACATTCCTTAGTCCTTAGGCAAAATTTCAGCTGCTATCATGGGAACAAGTATCAATTGTTTTATGAGTGAAAATTTCACTGAGAAACAACAATTTAGCCTCTTCTAAATTAATGAGAAATTTTTATACAGATATTTAGTTGGCCAGGATTCTGGTCATCACCTTTATGAATTACCTTACAAAACAGGAGCCGCACAATATAAAATCTGTAAATGAATTTAAATGTACTTTATAAGGTCTTCTATATTAAGACTTTATCTTAGCTTTACTGTATCTATATAGTAATTTGTGAAAATAGGAAAATACCCACCCAAATTACAAGCAAACTACACCCTGTCCTCCAAACAATTCTTTTGATCTCTTTGCTTTCCTTTTTAAGGTTTATCCAGCTCATTCCCATTGGGTTTCCTCTAGGAATTGAAACCTAGTCAGTATTACTTATGTGAAACTCAGATGAAGGGCTTTGGCAACATTTCCAGATTATAATCAGCAAAATATCACATCTCCCACTAACAAATATATGGAAACTCACCCACATAAATGATATCATCCTGATTCAACTAAGCATGCTCAATGTGAGCAGTGACATTAATGCACAGGGAGAAGTCCACAGAAAGAAAATAACAATACTCCTACAATTAATTATACTCAAAGACCAAAAGGCAGATAATTTACACTTGCACATACTCAGAATTCCACATTGTATCTCTTGCAAGCAATAAAAATATCATTTTAGTTTAGATTTTTTTTAGTGGCCATGAAAACTGGCAAGATGACAGCATTTTCTACATCAAGTCCTATATTTATCCACTGAACTTAGGTTTCCTTGCCAATATCCTTTGGCTTTTACCTACAGGAGCTGCTTCTGCTGGCAAGCAATAAGTTCACTTCCATGGTTCACAGTTGAGGCTGTCAACAAATGTGCCAATTGTATGACATGGATATCTATTCAATAGAGAAGAGTCAGCAGAATTATTCTATAGGTTGTATAAATGTCACTTGGTGATAACTTTTGGTTACTGTATACCTCAGCTGAATTTAATTCTGTAATCTGTTACTCTTCTCAGGAACTTATTCTAGAAAGTAATTAATCAACAAACAAGTAGCAATTGGCAGTTGACTTGACTTTTTTCACTAGCAAGCACACAATTTTATCTCTAATTTACAACTCTACACTAATATCAGTGGAAATATTCCTATTAACTACTGTGAGCTTTTCATTACTTCTTACCAACTTGTAATGAATGAATACTTTTCAGATGGAAAATAAGGAGAAACATCTTTAACTCAAATGATATGCATTGTTTTCCCCTCTTACAATTTAGAAAAGATAACTTCACTAGTAAAAGAGAGTTAGATGAGCACATGATTTTTTGTTATGTCCAATCACTGCAGTATACAGGTGTGCCCACAGGATATAACAGTGATAAAGTGGTGTCCAAAAGAGAGAGTCTTTGTACGAAATAGAAACCACTTGCAGTGTTTTGCAGTGTAACCATCTAGAGCAATTGCTCTTGGCAGAGGTCTAACCAATTTATGAGCAGGCAAAATGCCATCTGAACAGATGGCATGAGGTACACAGCCAAATAGCCATGTATGTGCATCGGCTGTGGGTAGTAATGGCATGATTCCCAGCCATGAAGGTCTAAACAGTTGTCCATCCTGATCTTAAATGTTCATGTTCATAGAGAATTGTCATCAATAATCCAGCTCTCTACTAAATTATTTTTTAAATGAAAAAATGTTCTTGGAGATGAAAATAGCAGATAGTTAAGTTTCAGGATAACTCCTGTGTTCATTTCCATTCTACTTGTTGCTTCCTGCTCTCTTGATACTGTGCAGCCGAAGATCTTGATCTGACCTGTGCTGCAAAACTGCACACGGATTGTATCTTGTATCAACATCTTCCTCTTTCTTCTTGTTTCCAGATTACGCAATTGGCCCATGAGATAAAAAACTCAAAATGTTCTTCTACTATGGCAGTTCACAGGAATTACTAAGCTTTATGAATACATCCACGGCTAGGTACAAACCTCACCTGTTCATAATCATGGAACTACAAAAGAGCTCTCATTCAACTTTGCCTGACAGCTTTACAAACAGTGTGCCTCAGCTATGTCTAAAGATCCAAAGCAATGATCTTGCCTAAGAAAATTTCACTTAAATTTTTCAGTACTGTAGTGCCACTAATAATTATTAACCACCTATTTTTTCCAAAAAATTGGTAATTTTCTGCTTACAGGCTGCCCAAGACAGATTAAGACACATTTGTACTCCGTACTTGAAATGATTTTCCATGTGATTTCAGTGATTGACTCTTATCCTTAAATCTCCACAGATTTTCATTATGTATGTTTAGCAGCGAGAGCTCAGTTGGTTTGTTGATTGTACACAAAGGTTACACTGACAATGTTTTTGTACTTTGTTTGGATGAACAGAAATTCTACAATCAGGATTTTGATGCAAACATCTATAATTTCAAGTTCCAAATGAAAACTTGAACATAAATACATTTTGTTTTTCTTAAAAATGCTTCCTACTAGTAAATGTACATCCATGCAACACAAACTGGTTTACTTATCATTTTTATCTTTCTGAATGTTGGGATAAAAAACCACAAAAGACAGACACCATTCTGTAAACATAATTGACTATCTGAAAAAAAAATAAAACATGTTCACTTACTTTTAAAAAAAATAATCTTATGATACAGCCTAAACTTTTTTTTTTCAAGCAACAGTATTGAATTCTGTATTAGCACCCATCCAACGATCCAAGATCTTTTTATTCACCCATGCAATAGTATCAATTTTTAGAGAAAATGTTGCTAGCTGCAATTTAATTAGTTTTACTAAATGATCCCTCCCCACAATTTCACCACTATAGATGAATTGTGGATAACTTGGGCTGATTCAATAGTGTACCTACCACTGTTCAATACAATGCACAGAAGACCATCAGCTATAGTCTTTTAAGACATTTAAGATGGATGCCTTTAGCACATGCCAAATAATCTGGGAAGCAAGAAGACAAATTTGGTGCCCTTGAAACAAAACCAACAAAAAGTCTACTACGGATTTCTATAAGTTCAGGAAAAAGCCTTTAAACATACTACAGATTCCAGATTATCAAGATTTATATATAAGGAGTCACAGAAAATAGTAGGAATATTTGTAGTGGAAAAGCTGTGTTACCTTTAGCAGTTGTCTGTTGTTTGACTTGTGCAAGGAACTGACCAAAAGAGAGCAGTTTGCTTGAAATAGAAAATGAAATTCAGGGGAGAAGAAGAACCATGTAATCTCCAAGCAAGCTGTAATTGTCAAGAACCTGCTAAATCAGCTCTTACTTTGCTTTTGCAGTATGTCTTGAACATATTGAATATTTCAAGCTTACAGAGAGAACTTGTCAAACCTCAAACGGATTTAGCAATACAACTATATGTAAAAAATAAGCTAGCAGAGATGAAGTCTACATGAGCAAAACATATTTTTGTCCACAGAACTAAAGGTTTCAAGTAGTTTTCAGTAAATGATAAATGTACAATTGGTTAACACTACACTTTGAAGAACAAGTTTGGCTCAGTAAGTGGCATCAGAAACACAAATATTGCCTGGATTGTTAAACTGATAGGTGCACAAAGGAGAATAAGTGACATATACATGCAGATGACAGGGATGTTGCACATTGAGCAGAGGGATAAATATTTGGCGATGGCATCCATCTGTCCCCTATAATACCTATCATAGCTGGGGAAGTAAAAGCCTTTCACATTTCCTGTTTGTACAGGGCAGCTGTAACAAGAGCAGATAACATAAATGGTTCAGGAATTCAAAAGAATTTCTCCTAAATTTGCCCAATTTAGACCTGAAACCCATGATGGATTTGACATTATGGGATGAAAATTGAATGTTTGTCCTATGTAGAAAGATAGCGAAAAAAGCAGATTAATGAATGACACCTATCTTTTCAGGCCCACCAAGGAAGACCTGCAAACAACAGCACTGGTTAAAATGGGAAAGAAAAATTCAGAATGAGGACCCACGAGAAACCCCCAAATGACAGCTACTTATATCTGAAGACCAAAAATTTAGGACAAAAAGCTAGGACTATTCAAAAAGACACAGATATTTTAGGATCAAATGATCAAGAATGCAAACTATGAAGATATCAAGAAAGAACTTAAACAGCCAATGCTGCACTAAAGCTGGCAAGAACTGGAAGGCTGAACACACTAAAAAAACAAAAGCACTGTTTATAGAAGAGTATTATGTCAATGTCAAAAAAAAACAGGTGAAAAAATGGTATGAATAAATAAACTTTGATAAACTGTTTTTCAAGCAGCAGAACTAATGAAAACTCATTTTTTACTGATACGTCTTTCTGTCATGTTGACATGCCTGTCTGTTATACTTACACATCTCTAACTTCCAAGACAACTGTGATGGACAAGAAACTGTGCCATCTTGTAGCTATTTCAAAACTAAATGTATGATAGTTAATGCAATATTGCTATGAATTAGATTTACAGCTGAATTCTACCTGCTTTTCTTTCAAACATAGCCTCTGACCTACACCAGCTAGTGATTTCTATGAATTACAGATATCTCAATATCTCTTTCACTTCACTCAAGAATCAGCCTGAGGCTCACACAAATATGCAATATGCTCATGTACGTTTTATTTCATTAGGGAACATGTTTAAAATCAATGAAGCTGTAAAGATGGCTGAGGACAGAAAACAGGGAAGGAGTAAAGAAGTTGTTTTTCAGAGGAGTATCTCTTGAGCTTATCCAAGGGTAAGGAATAATGTTGGGCACTATTGTTTTTCCAGTGGTGAATGTAAATGTGGATAAAACTATAAAGACTTGGAACTGATAACCCAGGAAAAAAAAAAATCCAGTTTTCCTATAATAATAAGGAACCTATCTAACCTTCACATTTTAGTATGGCACTGGGCAAAATCCCACTCGTAACAAGTCTCAAAACTAAAGCAGTAGCTTCTACAGGAAGTGGATCATAAATTTCTATGCTGAAATCCAAGATATGCCTACAGTAAAGGGCAGGGTGGATTTTGGTCAATTGGCACCTTCTGGTAGTTGGAAAGTACTAGTGTGTCTTTGTGACCTTGCTGAAGTCACTTACAGGGAAACTGTCAACGAAAAAAAATCAATTCATACACCTCTGCCTCAAAATGACTTACTTAGCTTCTGTTATTACGATTCGCATAAATCTCTACCATTACGACATATATGAAAAATAATGTTCTCCATTTTCCATTTTGCTAATATAATGAACTTTGGAAGTATTTTCCTGTATTTTGGTATTTACACATGCAGTTTCTGTTCTTAAGTATGAATGTCTGTAACTGTCCAGCAATGGAGGATAGCAAAATTAAATAAATATCTAAAAAATGAAAACCGTTTATCTTCCACAATGCTTAAAAACTCCCGTAGGAGATTTAAGTAGAGGCATAATGATTGAGACCACATTAACATCAGTATTTCAAATTGCCCAGATTTGGATTTAACTGCACACTTTTTCTATTCTGAATCTAACTAGGGGACAATTACATACTTACCTCAAAGAGGTATAATAAGACCTAATGTTAAATGATTTAACACCACAGAGAGAAAGGCAGAAAAAAAATACTGTTACAGTCCCTACATACAGACAAAAAGGTTTATGTCATCTAAAGAGCAGAACATCATCTCGTCTCTGTTGCATAGTGACTTATTTTACTTCAGCAAACCAGGCAATTTTACAGTAACTAGTGTTCAGTTCACACTCAGAAAGTAATGTGTCAACTCCAGTTCCTCCATGAAAAACGTGGCAGTACATTGCATCCTCAACTCTCAAGTGATTAGAAAAACAATTAAAAAAAAAAAAGGATCTCTTGCAGGACTAAAAGTCACCACATTCCTACAGACTTTGGTCATTACTAGGCAAAATGGGTTTGTGAAATAGATCCAAAATGGAATCTAGTATTTGAATTAACCGAAAATATAATTAGAGAAGTCCTCGACACCAGAGCCAAGGCATAACATGTTGGGGTTTTTTAATAATACACCTCACTGACACTGCTTATACTCCTTTTGGAAACATATGGGCAAAGCATGGCAACATATGGGTTAATCAAGAACCTTAAGCATCTGCTTTTGTGATTAGTATTTGAAAGGAGATGAGTGCTTCACTTGCAAGGCACAAAATGACATGGATTATAACAGGTACTGTTAATGACAGTATATTAATGTTTAATAATGCAGAGTGATTAAGACTGGGTCTGTACTTTATTATTCTATCTTCTACATATGTCAGAGTGGCTTGAATACCTTTTGGCATGATATTTAATTAAAAGTAAAAGTTAATTTTTCTCATTCACATCAGGTATAAGAATTATGACTTATGATTATGCTGGGTTTTCCACAATGACTTTCTTTCTTTAGTTGATTGCTTACAGTTGGAATTAATACAATTTTATTTTAAGTTCTTTGTTTTGCCTACAAAAATGTACAATATCATACTAATTAACTGAATATTGTTTAGCATAAATAAATGAGTGTTGGGATTTTTTTTTCCAACAGGGTTGCTAGACAAAGAACTCAATTTGCAAAAATTAATAAGTGATTTAAGAACATATCACTCATACATTTTTCAATGGATGTGTGCATCACAAAATGACTTTATGACCTTTCATCCTGCAAACCCTTTGAAAAATTACAGAAGATATATTTTATCCCTTTAATAGAAAAACAAAACACAGAATACTCCGCAAAAAAAAAAACCACCTTGTGAAATGAAATATTTTGTCCATGAATATCACACCCAACAAAACTGACAGTAGCAAAGCTGCAAAAGAAACATAATATATGTCTGAATACATTTTAGGTCGGTTCAGAGAATCTCCCACTAATCACATCCTGTCATGTTCATACAACTATCTTGCTAAATATACCAAATATGAGCAGAGAGAAAACAACCAGTCTGATTTCAAGTCACTCTTTGAACTCAGAATGACTGACACAGATTGGTATCAGCCTTCTGTATCTGTAGAATTCCCTAGCAGCATGACACTCTCTAAAAAGAGTAAAATTAGATGCATAACTTTTAATACATTGGTTTTTTGCAGAACACCGACAAAACTAAAAATAAAAAAGTTTTTTTCTAGATCATCATCTAATGTTACTTGTGCTTCTTCATGCAAATTCACTACAGAACATGATTTGCTGGAGATTTAGGTGCTTTTAAATTCTTCTTCTCAGGCTCTGGGTTCTGTAAAATGGGAAAACTGTTTTCTTATATTGAACCTCACCGGGAAATTACTTTAATTTGCAACCATTTCTACAGCAAAGAGAGCCATATAAAAGTCTATAAATAAACAACACTGTAAATCCAATTTATTCAGTGAATAA
The DNA here is from genome assembly GCA_026770055.1 of Myrmophylax atrothorax. Classification (NCBI taxonomy): domain Eukaryota; kingdom Metazoa; phylum Chordata; class Aves; order Passeriformes; family Thamnophilidae; genus Myrmophylax; species Myrmophylax atrothorax. The sequence continues at coordinate 27,591,342 of JAOXXN010000395.1, forward strand.
TTGCCCACACCAGTTTGCAACTCTGCTTTAAAAAATATGTTTGGAAGCTCAAGGGATAAAAGCCCATATGTTTGTCTCCTGTATAAGAATGTGAAGAGAAGGATAAATTACTTTAAGACATTCAAAATGGTTCAAGGATTTAACTGATGTATAGACCTTATGTATAGTCCCTCTGATCTATGTAGATGAAGGTGATGCAGTATGGTTAGATCCAAGTAAAGAAAAAAAAAAGCTACAAATCCTTGCCAGGTATGTGCAAAATTTTAATCTGCTCTGTGTGTGACTTATCTTCTGCTATCTTTGAGGCTTAAGCAGGATGTCTTTCCTAGGTATTGTGACATTCTGTATCTGTGCTTTCCTTCATATGTGCATATGTACATGTGTGTGTGTCTGTCTGTCTGTCTGTGTGTTTATTTATTTATATTTGGGGGTTTGTTTTGTTTTTTAATAAACCTTCTTATGTTTCTCTGGTATTCTCTGCTCCCATCTACTTACTTGTTCCTGCTGTTTCCTCAAGCTCTCCCCATGCACCCAGATTCCTAAGACTATGACATGGACAAGGCAGTCAATTCTGCCTTTAGGAACACTATGCAGAAATACGGAGTGAAAAACCATGAGAATGAACAACAAAACAAGAGAACTGATGGAAAGTTCATTTCCTTTCCACCATTCATGACATTTTTTATTTTTGCAGGTCTCTTTCTAGCACCAAGCCCAATTTCATGTGGCTGAGCAGCGATTATAAACCTCTGTTGAAAGTCACCTTGCCTGAGTACTGCAACTGAATTTAAAAGAAATTGCTACTGACGTATATTAATCATTTGACTCTTCACTTGCGGTTCAAATAAACACAGCATCTTCACTAAGAAGCTCATTTTAGCACTCTTCCTTTTCTTGAAAAATTAACTTGTCATAATACCAATAGGTTTGCACATACAGTTTCAGCAAGGCTATATTTTACAATATTCAAGCAAAAGGAAAAGAACTGAAGAAGAGTTGAAGTTCTTACAGTACTTAGAACATTTAGAAATATGGGTTATTATTTTAAAGATTTGCTCGCAATTCATCTTCAGTTGAAGTTTTAATGTAGCATAACATAGGACTATAAAGAAATGGAATCTTACTACATTACTGTTTTCATAAAGAAACCAGTTGCCAGAGTTATCATTTTCATTACAGTTTAATGTTGCTTCTTCATTTGCCCACAACAGCCCAAACAGATTCTGATCCCTGACCTCATGCAAACCATTACTATTAAACCGTATCATGCCAACACTTCTACATCGTAACTGTAGAATATCATTACAATATCTGTAATCAAACTTTTATAAAATTCACAGTACTTAAGACAAAAATATAAACTTCAAAGAGGAGAAGAAAGATAGGTAGTTACATTTCTTAATAACTTATTAAAAGTTTTGGTTTTACCATAATATTTCCTTTCTACTTTAAAATCTGAAGCAGGTGAAAAACTCCAGATCAATATGGTTAAAATAATACTACTTAATAGCAAGCAGTACTCAGAAAGACCCCAGGGACATAGATTACTTCTCTTTCAGCACTGCCTCTAGACATGGCTAAACTCTTCTAGTAGAGTGAAAAAGCAAATATTGATGCAGACTTTCACCAATCCTTCTCTCCACCACTTACCCACTTCCTCCCCCCCTCAAAATAAAAGGCACTAAACAACTGCCCCCCAGCAATCTGAGCAGTCTCTACAAGCAGATTTTTATAAAACTTCCATAGTAATCTTTTAATTTGAATGTCACTTTGTTTGCCCACTGTAGGAAATGGGCATGAGTGAAACAAGGGAGTGGGTACGGCTGCATGTTTGCTATGTAGTAATTGTTAATCTGTTCAGTACCTGACTCACAAAAGTAAAGGTTTGATTCCTCTGGCCAGAAAGGAAGCATGAATTATAAAGAATTTATTTTTTTTAAAAAACAGAACATGTTTCATAAGTGCTAAACACCTCACAGAATATTTAGAACAGATGAGTAATTACACATTAAACAGAAATTTCAGCTGAAAAATCAGGAAATTTAATGATCATAAGTAGAATTGTCAAAAAACCCCTGCAGAACTGCAGGCACTTGGACACTGCAGCACCATGAAGTTTATGCTACTGTAGGCATCCATCAGACTGCAACCACAGAGCATACAAATATCTAATTTCACTTGCTTTGTTCTTACTGCCCACGACTTGCAACTATGCTGCTTCTCAAGGTATCCTTATCTTGTGGAACCCAATAGAGATACCCAACAGACATTCACTACATTCAACTATTTCACCCAATTGGAACATTCTCACTTCCAAAAACATTTTATGAGTTTATACCATGCTGACATTTATATACAAATTATAGTGTTTCCATGTATCATAACCCTTCTAATCATGAACAGCTTTAGTAGAATTCTCTGTGGAAGACAGCTTTGATAGAAAAACATTTCTGTACTCCCAGTTAATTACTGATTTTTTTTCCACCAATTAGAAATTTGAACTCAATCCCACAGATTTATAATTTATAATCAGTAGCCAATGCATACAAATTACTCTTGCTACTCTTTTAAACATGACTAAAAGTTCAATTTATTAAATGCTAAATCTTATGAAATATCCACAGTAAAATGCTGTGTAGTTAAACCTTCTCTGGCTACTGGACATCACAGAATAGTTATTTATTTTAACTAATCAATCTTAAAAGCTACTAAAGGCTTTTCTACACTCAGCATATGTGTTTGCACTCTAACCTACTGGATTAGTATTGCCAATTTAGACTCTTAATCATTTAAAATATATATATATTTAAAAGCACTAGGATAAATAATACAAGTAAAACAGAACATGTAGATTGAAACAGGATGATTAACCTGCTAAAAAACCCCTCAGCCAGCAAGGCAAAGAGAAAAAACATTAATTTAGACTTCCTGCTCTAGTAATTCAGTGATTGAATCTTAGTAGATAGAGGTTTCAAAATTTACCTCAGTTACAAGGAAATTGCACTTCGGTGCATTTATTTCATTCCTTCACTCCCCTTCCCACCTGACTCTCCAGCTGTATGAGAGGCTTCATACTGATTTATTTGAAAATAAGTAAATAGGGACAAACTATCTTTACTTGCAGCTCTGCTCACAGAGACAGACCAAACACAGAAGAATGTTCCCAAAGTTCAACAGTGCTAATGAGTATAGAATTCACATATCTTCCTGAAAACCGCTTCAGCAGAGGTTATGAAGGCCTTTATCAGCAGATGTTACAAATGTTATTGATGGAGTCTCTTTTCTGATGAACACATCAGAGAATGAAGCTATAAGAAAAAAAAGACTGGGCAAAACTGACTTCCTAACAGCCAGCTTAGAACAACAACATGTACAGCATGTCAGTAGCTTGCTTTTTTGCCAACTAGTAACACTATAAGATATAATGAATAAAGACGTTTTAAAAACTCTTGATAAAATTATTAGAGTGCCTTCAAGCAATTGCAAAGTGAAGAAAGATGAGACAACATATATGGGAAGTATCTTACATTTCATTGAAAAAATACAGCAAGACATAACAAGAATAAAATTAACTTTAGCTCTTCATATTACAGATTCATCCTCTAAGCTACCAAGAAATAGACAGCTAACTTATCTAAAAGTTAAAAAGAAACATCCAGTTCTGTAACTTCAACCTATGTGACTTAGACTAACACGGTTTTAGGGCTACCAATTAGAGGAAAAGATCTTAGTTACAAATATAAATTCTTTTTGCCCGCATTCTTTTTACAATGAAGACCATCCTAAAAATATCTGAGTAGCAATATGAGAGCGGCAATACTTTCAATAATTAACTTACTGCAATGCTTTCCTCACCTTGCCTGGAGAAAAGCTATTCACTTTTCTACTTCAGGCTATCACCAGTAATATGGAAAAAAGTGCTCTTAAGAATCAAATTAAGACTTACTAAAAATATTCATATCCAATTGATTACTAGAAAACTTTTTCTTATCCTTACAAAGAAATTTTCTCTACTTAGTTTTCTGTTTTCAATTACACTAGATTGTGATTGTAAGAAAAGACAAACATTTTGCAGCTTAGTTTATCTTCAGAACAATTTTAAGGAGAAAATTCTTTTCACTGTGAAGCAAAACAGCAGATTGTAAAAGCTTTCACAGTGATAAAAGTACTGTGAGCACAAACACCCATCTTTACTTCAATACACATAACGCAATTTTGAAGCTATGGTTGTGAAAACCATCTTTATGCATATCAGGTGTGTTAAATGTCTATTTTCAGAAGAATTCTTTTACTCCAAAACATATGCATTCAGTCCTTAACAACAAAAGCAGTAAAGTTTAAGAAATCTCTTGAAAGCATTTTCTAATGATCTTCCTGTATCTTTCTGACTACACAAGTGTTTAAAGTGTAATTCATTTGAAGCCTACTCTGCTCTCTATATTGTTTTAAAATATACAACATTTAACACTGGTGGAATTAATGATCAAAAATCCCTATGCATTAAGTAAATAGTACTTTTATCCCTTCAATAATAATAAAACTAAGTCTTCATTCCACTGAAATTCTGTTTGTGACATGAATTAATCATAATATACATCTCTTATCATACATTCAAAATTTTCTTATTTTTTTCTTGAACATGTTTGAAATAAGTATTTTTCACCCCATCATTAGAAAACAAACATTCAGTCCTGAGGCTGCACTGAATAAAGGAACATATTATGATCTAGACAGCCTTATATTAACATGCTTAATGCAGCAAGAATTCAGAAGAATGATTTTGTACATAACAACTTACATATACAAATAATCAATACTGTTAAATGTCTATTACTGCTAAAAAGAGATACAGAATCTCCTGAACTGTTGATAATATTTGTTGTTGCTGTTTCTTTTTTAAATTACTTCTTTAAGGTTTTATGCTATTTGCTTTTTTCCATCTCTTCATTGGGATTTTACTATCATAGGAAACCACCAGAAATATAAATGAGTCTGTAAATAGTCAAAATTCGAACTCAGATGTGTTTACTAAATGGTGTTTGTTGTTTCTGTTTGATTTTTTTACTTTTATTTTTTAATAAAACAGTAATAATGGTAACGGGAGCACTAATGGATTTCTTGACCAATCCTTTCACCTAAAATCTCAAAGGCTGTGTGTGGATTCTATTAAAGTCTACAGGAACACTCTCTTTGACTTTAATAGTGCTAAAGTGCATTATAGCATTTAGTATGAGACTTCTGGTCTCACAAGGGAACTTGGTACACTGAGCAGTGTCTTAAAGTTGCCCAGTTTTTTTCTTCATCATTCTATTACCCTGAACTCAGTTTCAACTCTATTCACACAGTCTGACTGCATTTTGACTTGCTCCTGGTCTCAGATGAAGAAAGTCAGCACTGAATTTTGTGAGGCAGATGAGGGGCTGGCTTGAATTCCAAGCCTCCTCCATAACCATGACACAAAACTGGCTTCAGCTGGTTAAGTCCCAGTCTGCCAAAAATATCCCCAGTAACTAGACAGATGCCCCTGCAGTTTTATTCTTTTAGGCCCATGTTTACTTTCAGCTATCTGATGTCATCCCGCTGAAAAAAATGGAATCTGCAAGATACAGATATGTCAAATAGGGGGAATTACATACACAGCAAATTTGACAAGCTGTATAGATGAAGCTGAAGTGATTTACATGTGAAGGAAATAGCAGGGAGGGGAGCAAAGTCCTTGGTCTCACTGGTAATACTACCAACACATGCACCTCCTGAAAGTCAAAACCAGAACAAGCAAGAGTACCTTGGACTCAACTCACAACCAAGGGCAGACTCTTCTGGGGGATTGAACACACAGTTCATAAATCAAACTAAGGCATCCCTACTGGAGAAATTAAACAAAGAAAACCAAACAAAACCAAACCCCAAACCTTCCTATGACATAGTGGCAGATAACACACACTTACTCAGTAAAACAGAATTTCTTGAGCTATGGAAAACTGGAACTGTAGAGAGAGCACAGCCAAACCAATCACAGGTGGAAGCATACAGGGTTGTTTCTCAATAATTCACAGTGTACAAGGAACTTAGAGGGAAATGCAAGTTTAAAGTCACTTGCATGTTGTTACGCTTCTTTGCTATGTAGAGGAAGTCAGCACTAAAATTCACTGCTGATATTTGCAGGTTAATTTTACATTAAACCAGCCAATTCCTTCTCCTATCATCACACTGACTTTTTAATTTGGTCTTTTGTAACACTGGTGTAAAGTTTCTATTATACTCTTCCCCTTGAAACTAGTCAGTGCTCAGTTACCAAAACACAATTATACAAGTCAAATTCAATAGTTCAGAATCCCTGACCATGGATTAGAAGTACTTCTAATGTGAGATTTCAATATTCAGCACTTCTCTATAAAAATACCATCTTCGATTTATTAACCACTATTAGTGTCAGCCTGATACACAGTCATTTTCTGATGGACATAATCATTGATATTCACAATAATCATTGACAATGATAATTATTGATAATAATATCTTGCTGCTATGGTTTCCAAACAGCGAGGGTTTAGCTGCTAAATGATAGAACCATAAAATTTACAGGTATATGTTATTCCAAGTGTAAAACCCTGAGAAAAGCAGGGACAATCTAGAGTCCCCAGGCTTCTGAATCTAATTGTGTAGAGATTAATTAAAAAAGATTAATTCTATTTGGTTAGAAATTTTGGTGTGAACAGAGAAAGTAGTATTACTTGTCTTGTAAAAATACTGCCTTCTGTAGCCAAAAATACTGTCATTGACTCCCAAAAGTTCTTCCTATTGCCCTGTGCCAGGACACATTTATTATTTGTATTAACACAGCATTTAAGAATTGTTGTCATGATCCCCAGGGCAAAGAAGAACTATACAAACACAGAATAAAAGGTCAGTTCTTGTCATGACTGTCTAGAATTGGAAGAAAGAAAAGCTTTATTGGAAACATCATTTCCTTTGGATTTATTAGCCCTGATTAATTGTGGCATTTGATATTTATTTACGTCACAGTTCACACTAAATACTTAATAAGCTCGAACATGAAAAAAAAATCCAGCAAAAAAGGAGCAAGTTCTTGATTTTAAAATTCAGAAGTCATTATGAGAGTTGAATATGGCATAATAAAATAACAACAAAAGACTTCTAAAGACTAGTTTTAGTAATAAATATCTTTCCTATCTGCTATACCATCTTTTTTGACTAAGGAAACTATTCCACACCTAAACCTCAGGAATGAATAAGCCTTGAGGTTACATATATCTTTGTTATTCCTTTTTTTAAGGGTCACACATCCATTTTCCTCTCAATCTGGCTTACATTACTATTCAGTGTAGATGTGTCAAGAAAGTTATATTCCACTTCCATCCTTTGAGTAAACCTATTTCTTCTGGCTTAAATAACATTCCAGTCCACTACAGTATTTTCAAGAGTGTTATGTGTCACAGAGCACAGGTCTACCACAGATGTTTAAATCATGGATTGTAAAAAGTTATCACTACTAATACATCTTCTCAAATTCACAATCTTTAGTTTATCTTCATAGAGACCAGAGACAGCTTATTAATTACAGAGTTCCAAACTTGGCATTTTGAGTGCTCTCACCCTTCCTTCACAGCACTTGTCAGTTTTGGGCTCTTGCCATCACCACTATACTACAGAAAATCAGTAAGTCAGAATTCATTATGTGATTCAATCAGTTTTCCAAGTGCCTAATTTACCCAAGAAGAATTTCATGGCCTCTAAAATTATTTTCATAATCCTTTTTAGCCCATGTTTCCTGTTCTACATCTTCTGTAATAAAACACAGCCTTTTGAAACAAACCTAGAGATGTTCCTCAGATACATAAGGTATTTCCCAATCCTGCCAATGACACACAAAACTTTTGATTTTACACATGAAACCTTTAGTAAAATTTATGGGCAGTGTATTACGTGAGATCAGCTGTTATTATTTGTCTTCTCCTTCAGCATGGATCACTCCAAAAGTCTACTGAAATACAGTTGTACTTCCATAAGATTTATGAATATTTCTTCACATCTCATAACTTTGATTTTTATATTTTTCCCATCTACATCAGCATGTACATCCCACGATCAGAGTTAACCACATACAGATTCACTCAGTGCTGTTCAATGCACTTAACAAATAAACAAGCTCTTATTTAAAACCAGAGTTGCATTGTATTTGGTGGCTGCTGCTTTTTGCTGTTTCTCCTAATAGCTAATACCAGACAGTTCTACACTGATGTGAATCAGTGAGGCCCCAATTCTGCACTTTGATAATTATCCTTTTTCCACTTTAAAATTGCCATGCATGTCCTTACTGCAAAAGTTCATGTTGGTGTCAAACCATGGTACATGATACAGGGAAATCAGAAAAAGACTGAGATTTCTTGATCATTTGGGCTCTGTTGGTGCGTGCCAGTATCAGTAGCTACAAAGATCCATTAAGGTTAGTCTGAAATGTTAAACATACATACATATATCTGGCCTAGTCATATGAGCTTTCATGCATATGGCTGAGTCTTTTTTCTTTTTCCCATTGTTTGAATCTCCTGAGGTTATGGGAACTAACCTGACAGTGTTTAAAAGCAGCTCATGTCAGTCAATCAGTTTATCCCAAGAGACAGCTGTGAAACTTGATTTGGATTCAACAAATATTGTATGCCATGTGGATAGATGCCTAAAAACCAGCTAGAATAGGCTACTTAATTAAAGCCATATGTTCCCTTCAGTTACACACTGCACACGGAAGCAGCTGGTCACAAGTTATACAACTTACATGCAAAGTGCTAGTAAACCCTTTATGTGGGAAATTCGTGTCTAAATGACATACTGACAGTGCTGGGTAGTACACTTTGATTCTTGGATGTACACCATCCAGGTTCAATAATGTACCGTACTTAGATGATTGTAAAAATATTATTTAAAACTTGATCTAGTGCAAGAACAAAACAGTTGGTCTCAGGCTTGGGTTTTTTTGTTTTGGTTGTTTGTTTGTTTGGGTTTTTTTTATGTAATGCAGTATAACTTGCAAAATAATATTGAAATAGCACCAACAACTAGAATTACCTGCAGTGTTTAATCAGTGGTTAGATTGATGACCAGAACAACTGTAATTTAAACACGTGATTTCCTTAAGCTTTCTATGTGCCTGTGTTTTTATCAGACTCTGAAATTAGTAAAACCTTGATCATGTCCCTCAAAACTTCACAATCAATTCCCTAAATCCAGAAAAAAACACTGACTGAAGACTATAGTAGTGATTATGCCTTGGTGGTGACCGCTAATTAGTTAATGTTATAATTCCTATTGGCAGGTACTTGCCAATGGTAATGAAAAAAAGATAGACTATAGTTTTACTTGCAGTGGGGCTCTTTTTAATTCAGTATATAAGATGGTTTATGTCACTGAAAATTTAAAAGCACAGTTACAAGAACTTTAGCCAGGTAATGGGACAAGCCTTTAGTTCATTAGAAAGCCTGGGTGGAAAATAAGTTTCTCTGTTTTTTCTAGGAAACTGACTTCATTTGGCTGGCTTTGCGAGAGCTAAATATAGGTACACCAAAGGAAACAGAACTGTATTAATATGTTTTTGGGGGTTGTTTTCCATTTCCACAAAATATATACAATCTGGCTGAAAGAATTGTGAAAAACCCTTAAAAACCAAAGTTTTATATGATCCTCAAAGAAATCTATTTGCAAGGAGTAGCTTATAAAGAGCACAACAGTGCAAATCTATAGGCAAGTTTCATAGTGAAATTATAAGGTATCTTACCATTTATGGCATAAAAATCTCAGTTTCCAGAGGGGCTGCAGTTTAACTTGAGAGAACAAACACAAGTTCTCATTTCTACAGAGTTTTTGGGCCTCTCATTTTCAAGAATGGTAATGACTGCACAAAGCAGAACATAAGGATTCAACAAACTGGCTAAAAAAGCAGTTTGGAGAGGAACATATTAACTCTCTCCAGTATCTGATGGGGCCATTCCAGTCCTTTAGCCTACATATGGTATAAATAATATTGTGTAATTATGTTATCCTTGCCAAGTGTGATACTGATGTTATGTATTTAAGAAAGCAAAAACTTTCATTCCTGTTCTAAATCAGGACAAACTAAGGTAGAACTTCATCATCAGTTTTTACATATATGAAGACTGTGCCTTCATAGTCAGATGTTTCTGATATTAAATTTGTTGAATACCAGCAAGGTTAAGATATGTATAGCTCAGGGTACTGCACTGGGAATAAAGGGACTATCAACCATTAACCCTATTAACCACTTCACTAACTTTACACTGATATAAGACATCTTTATAAACTGGTTGAATTACAAAGAGCCTTATTGCAAGTAAACTATAATCTATTCTTTTTTTCCATCATTGCAATTACGATGCATTCTGCATCCATTTGAGACACTAGCTGCCAGTTTGATCTTGGAGTCTTGTAGCTGTTACAGTACTTCAACTAACAGTATCAATGTTTGTTTCTGTTACTGAGACCTAAATCAGGAATGGAAGTGCAATACAACTTTCCAAAAGATAAGACTCCTAAATCCACTTAGCATTCGTAACTGGTTAGCTGCTCAATATATATGCTTGTGTATATATATATCCAAGCTAGCAGAAAATGCAGATTTTTGCAGCCATCTAGGGGGTGTTTATATTCTACTCACAAGGAATAAATATCTATACATTTTCAAGAAGAATATAGGGTCTAGTGTGAAATCTTTTAGTTTGACCTGACTAGGAAGACTATGTAATACATCCTGGAGCTAGAGATTCCTCAGCAGCACTTTCATAACAGTTTGCAGTCTGCATATGAAACTTTATGCAAATTAATGGCAGGCAGGGGATTCCAGAAAGTCACCTCCTGGTCTTCTTTTATCACCCAAATACAAGAATTCTGTGTTGTTTTACATGCATTTTACATTCAGTAACCTTAATTTTTTGGTGTAACTTGAAAAAACATTTTAACTGCAAGGCGTAGTTGTTCTTGGCAGTTGACCATAAATTAGCAGAACAAGGCAATCGATAAATATACATGTTAAAACTCAATGATTGTAGCCACCAAAACAGTCATTGGAATATTTATATTCTATGAAACAAGGGAATTATAGATACTGTCACTCTTTTTGACAGAAAAAAGACACCATACATGCTGTTTAACTCCAACCATAGTTAAAATTAAACGGTACACAAAACGACACAGATCCTCAGAGTTTAAGCAATGAGCCAAGCGTGAGAAAGACCTTATAATTATTCAGTGCTGCTTTTCAACTCCATTTTACATATGTACATGCTCTTTTTCTGCAGCATTTTAAATTATTTTTTTCTGTGAACTACAAAATCATTCTTGCCATAGACTCCACTTTAAAACTGTCATACAAATAAACTGGGTCCTTTAAATTCAGTAGCCTTTAAATAGTTTCACTGAAGCCTCACGCTGCACATATCAACTGCAATAACTTTTTGAGATTTTAAACAGAAGAGGGAGTAAAGGCTGAAGAGATTGACTGAGATGATGTGATCAAGGAGGACATGTAAAGAATGGAATATTTTTTTAAGTAAAGTACTTGCTTTGACAATACTTTGAGAACATTATGAACCATCCCATGAAGAAATATGTAATATGGTTCAAATCAAGTAGGCCAGCTGGTTAAACATCAAACTGCTACATATATTAGCTTTGCAAGAAATGAGAAACTTGCCCACTTTGGCTACACATTTTCCCTTACATAAAATATTCCTTCTAATGATAACCAGCAGATAAAAAATCCACAGTATTACCTATCAAAGAAAAGGTTCCTTAATAAGTACTGTGGTCACTGTGATTCTATAATCGTACTATTATATCTATTTTATGTTATGATACCCCTATTACTCTAATTTTTGCATTATTTTACAACTCTGTTGCTTTCAAAAGATGATGCCTCCTTTATTTGTATGTCTACTCTGACATTTGAAATTTCTTTTGCGACACATGTGTAGCAGTATAGCATTAAGTACGCTAGAGCAGCAAACAACCATAGACAGGCAGAGAAGCTGAGCAGACACAGGAGTTCCAGGAAGCTGGAATGGGAAGGACTATCTCCAGCAACCCCAGCAACAGCCCACCTATGTGTCGCTACTTCCTCTCCTTCTTTCCTTTGAAGTGGGAATTCCTGGTATAAATGAAATATGTGGGAAAGGTCCCACTGACCATGCATACGCCACATACGCAGAGTTCGTTATGATTCCTGTCTAAATAGAAAATGACGCTGCTATTTCTAAATAAACATCATTTCTTCCTGAGCTATGTAATTTGTGTTCCAGAAATGGTAGTCTTGAACTGAAAGCTCAAGTGATGAAAGTAAGCAGATTATTATCTCCCCGATTAATTTGCTTAGTTTCTAAGTTTCAGTGACTCATGTCCAATCTTGATTTGTCTAGTTTCAGCTTATATGTTGAGGATCTTTCCTATCATAATAGACTGCTGTCCACCATGCATTTTCTTCCCAATTAGTTGCATTTAGACTGATCAAGTTGTCTCTCACTGTCTTTTACAATAAAGCTCGTAAACATTCTGAACCATCTTGTCACACTTTTCTAAATTTCCTTGAATCTTTCAACATCCTTTTTGAAATATGGATGTCACAGCTGGATAAAGTTACCAGGACTGCATAAAGAACATGTTATGTTTACTCAGCATTACCCTCAGAAGAAATTCAAAGATCATATTTGCCTTTCTAGAAAGAACTTATATTCAAGTGATTACTGAACATGGACAATCAGTGCTTCAAAGGTGCTGCTTTGTTGTATGCAACCTTTTAACTGCAAGCCCTGTCCTTAATTTCTAGACAACTGACTGTCTTAAAACAGAAACCCCTTAATATGAACAGCTATTATCATCCAGAAATGAGAGAAGAGGAAAGACTGAGGTTGACCCAGACAACATACTTGTTAAGTAATGTATTCTTTGAGATTTGCCCTTGCTATTTCTAATATTTGGTATCTGAGAAGCCTTTCTAATTCTTCTGACAGGCTGAAGTGTACACTAATCAATAATAGAGAATTTAATCTCCAAGAATACATTCTGTGCCCTAGTACTCAGTTAATCACAGTGTTGTGCAATGAAACAGAGTCTGTCTGAGCTGTTATTTCTATTCTGAAATTTTGTATTTTGCAGTCTGTTAATCTGAAACAATTTTCATAGCTATTCCAGCCTGGTCTGGAAATTAGAATACTGGATTAAAAAGAATATGCGTGAGACTCTTATCTGGTGAGAAGGAATGTGAAAAGAGATTCAAAGGGATTACACATTTGAAATGTGCTGATTTATTTAAATTGTTTTAGACAAAATTGATGCACTCATTTCTGTGGTTGCTTTTAAAGTGGTTAAAGAGTGGTTAAAATTGATTTAGTTTAATTGGGTTAAGTTAAACTGTTCTAGCTTTAACTGTGAAACTGCTTCAATGTCCACACAAAGCAGTTGAACCTACTTAGCTAAATGGAATTAGAAACTGATTTTGATAAGCAGGAACAATTCCTATCACACAAAAGTGATAGATAAGTGATAGAGTTAAAGAGAGCCATGAAGACGAGGTCTTAATAAATGGGCATTACAGGATGAATGAATGAACCATGAAGAGGGAAAAAGAGTGAAGGGCTGAATACAAATGAGGGTAGAATAGATAGATATATGGAGAAAACAGAAAAGAAGAGCAAATAAGAACACAGATATAGTTCAGACAAAATAAGGATTTTATAAATCATGCCTCTAAGAACAACCATCTATGTCTTGGTCTGGCAAGCTGCTAATGATTTTTGCCTGAGTAGAGACTGAGCCTCTAATTTGGCTCCAAGAGTGGAAATTTGTTCATTCTTGCCATGTACCATCTCAATGAACTATTGTAAGAAAACATGGTTATTATCATCTTTTGCTAAGATGCCAGGTGGTAGCACTTAAAACCTCTTTCTACAGGAGTAGAAAGGGGATTTGTTTTCATTATTCATGAGAGCCATTTTTAAGGGATAACTAGTAACATGAAGGTAGTTGAGAATCAAATGACATCAAGTGTACTTACTTCTGGGGTTACAAAATGAAATGAGGTGAGGTAGTTACTTGAATTCTTGACAATTACTTATGAAATGAAGGTATAATGTGGTGAAAAAAAGTTACAAGAACCCAATTTCATTAGCCCTATGACTTTTTAATGTTTTGTTTGCATACACACATGCTGGTGCCATATAGGCCAAACTGATATCTAATATTGTGCACACAAGATTAAGTGCTCCTTTACATTGTAAGCTTCATTTTGGTGTCTGATCTGACGATTCAGAAATATTGATCCTCATGACTATGTTCATGTCATTTTCTGGCATGGACATATTTTTTCCCCTGAAATTCTGCAAATAAAATTAAACAAACCCCAAACAAATCAACAAAACCAGTGTTTTAAAAATATAACCACAATGCATTTACTACCTTTTCATTTTATCTCCAAAAGCTTTATAAGTTAGAAAATGAAAATCTCCAAATACCATATTCCTTCTTTCCTCATCAAGAGATAGTTTAAGGAATTTTTTTTCCTTCAGATTTTGAAGACATTTTGCGACTAGAAGGATTATATGGCTGTATATTATATAACCAAGTAAATTAAGTTTTAGGTCAAAATTTGTAATTATGAGACATTTTCAAATACCTAGACTTTGCATAATTTAACTAGACAAAGAACCATACTAAACCATATGTCATTTAAGCTGTACACACAGAACAAAAAGATGCAATGAAGAAAAAGAAGACTGATGCTGTAACTGAGCATCTCTAAGCTATCTCTGACCTGATCTGGTATGTGCAAACAGAACAGTATTACATGAGGGAGGCTGTTCTGATTCTGGGCTCATGCTCAGGCATCATGATGTATATCTCTATCCACATAATGGAAAATCCCATATCATAGATTACTTGCAGATCAACAAAAGTACAAGAATAGCACCACTATTTTATCTGTGCTTAATAGTATAAATTCAAAACATGCCAAAAAATTTATGGGATTCCCCATGGATGCCCCATCCCTGAAAGTGTTCAAGGTCAGGTTGGATGGATCTTGGGCATCCTGATTTTTTCATAGGCTTTTGCCCTCTGAAGCCACAACAAAATGTAAGAGCCTGTGATTTTGTCAAGTAAAACAAACTTTCCCAACAGAAATCATTAGTAATAACTAAAGTCTGAAACATGAATTTTTTTGATCTATCTACTGATCTGCATAATTCTTTGGTAGTTAACACACATTGTACATAAATTTTGCCTTGTTTTTAAACTGAGACACCTGGTCTTTTTTTTCTTTAATTTTTTATGAGAAGAGAAATCACCATAAACTCAAACATTAAGGAGATCACATGTTGAACAAAGGAGAAAATTTCAGTATTCTTCTCTATGCATTTTGTCTGTGTGATAGACTAAGTTAAATTGCAAGATTCAGCTTTAAATATTAACTTAACCCAATTAGCCAGACACAACTAGATAATCAAGTGAAAGAGTATTAGTTGTCATTCACTGAGTTTTTTCATCTTATGACCTGTACAGATTTTCATAAGGTGAAGGCCAAAATGGACCACAGAATTTTTATTTGACTAGCATTTATGAATTCATGTATCATTATATAAATATTACCTTTGATTGAGATCTCATTAAAGGTCTCCCTGTCTCATATCAAAATGTCAATAACACTCCTAAGAAGGGAAATGTCATTTAAATAAGGCTGTGTTTATTAATCTAATAACTTCAAAAATGATCATAGAAAATTACTTTTTTCTCATTAGGCTCCCATTGTTAGTTTTTTTCTTCAAATTTTTTTTCTATCTTCAGAGATATTTTGCAATGAAAGGAGAAAACAGTTAGTATTTTAACTTGTATTTATCTTCCTGAACTGAAGAACTATCAAGGAACCCTCCTGCCACTATGCCTCTTTTTGGCTTAACAAGGCATTTTTTCTAAACACTGGCAGAGCTTTTCCTTCTCTCAGTTTCATAACATACTCAGTACAAAAGCAATAGAACAAAATAAATAGGATCACCACAGTGAAACTCTCACTGAAATCAAGCAAAGCAAATAGAAACCCAGAGTGTAAAGATATTTTTAATATGACCCAACTTCTACTTAGGCATCAATCCTTATGACTGGCTACATTGACTTCCACTGCAGTTTGGAAATTAGGGGTGCTTTCTTCCTTGTAACCCTAGCAAAAGTGAATGTGGTTGGATATTTCAGGTAGATTATAAATCCGTTTCATGTGTCAGATTACAGACAAACAGGGAAACACATCAGTGAACATCTGATATCATCCCTTTGACATGGAGTTGGTCCAAGGTAGAAGAAGGGCAACAGAAGTTCTCTCTCAGTCACCAGATATGGGATTTTGAAGATGCAAGGCAGCAGATCTTTTCCCTGGTACTCTGGAAGAGAATCAAAATGCTGCAATAATTTAGATAAGCCCTGTATGGATTAGAATTGGCTTCCCAAGCCATGTATTTTACTGACTTTTTTTTTCTCTTTTGACGAAGATCGCCAAGGTTGGATCTATATAATCTCTGCATCTTCCTGTTCCTAAGTACTAGTTGTATACAAGTCCAGAGGATCCCAATTTGCATCTGCTTCTCCAGACAATACTAAGACTTCTGCTATTTATTTCCTTTAGCATTCTGTGTTATCTGATTTGATTGAATTCAAGGATACACCAAAGAAATAAGTAATGCAGTAAGATGCAATACATACAGATTAATTACTTTTTAAATTTGGGATAAACATGACAAATAATTTTTAGGATAACAGCTCTAGACCACAACTGTACATGGCTAATACCATGATCCGTTCTGAAGTGACTGGTGCCAGTTTTGATGCTGCTCTCGTATCATAGAATCTGCTAGGTTGAAAAAGACCACTAAGACCATCAAGTCCAACCCTTGACCTAGCACTGTCATATTCACCCCTAATCTATGTCCCTAAAAGTGCCACATCCACACGTTTTTTGAACACTTCCAGGGATGGTGATTCCACCACTTCCCTGGGCAGCCTGTTCCAATGCCTGACCACTCTTTCAGTGAAGAAATTTTTCCTAATATCTAGTCTAAAACTCCAGTACAACACAAGATATAAGGTATAACAACATTAGTTATAGAGTACAGTGAAAAGGAAAACATGAAAAGCCAGAGCAGAAAAGTAAGGAAAGCATACGCAAACAGCATAGACACTCTGGCAGCTGAGGAGCTTTGTCAGTGCAGGGACTTGAATGGCTGAATGAACAGCCCTTCCATTGCAGCAGTACTGTTTTTAATACCAAGGACAGTCCTCTAGGCAGAAACCTCATTACCAGGATGGTACCACAGGCTGCCATGGAAAGGCTGCTCTGTCTACATTACACAGTTATTGAACAGTGTGTATGTGGCTTGGTGGTGCTAAACCAAGGTGCAAGTGCAAGTGGGTGCATACACACACAAACTGTGCTGTATGTGTCGATGTGCTTCCTGAGACCCTGCTGGGAGCATCCTCTGTGGTAAGGGCGCAGGATGCACTGGAAAGCAGTGACTAAAATGTGTGGCCCTATGACTTTTACTCCAGTGTGCCACACCAGCCCATTCAGCCTTGGTGACATCATCAATAACATAAAATGACAGTGTAAGAGCAACAATTTTGACCCATTGTTTGGCATTTTATAAGCTTAAGTAGTCTTGGGATTGTCACAGATATAAAGAATATGCTATGTTATACGCTCAGGGCTCCAGTTTAAATGAAGAAACTAAAATTACAAACAGTGAATAGAGTTCCTTGGCTATGTGTCTGTAGAGGCTCTTTAGTACAAATTGTTCCAGTAAGGACATGGAATAACTTATGTTCAGTAATTTGCTTCTAGCTGCACCTGGTTCAGATGGTAACATAAGACTAAGTGTTTCTTGGCTAAATCCACCCACTTTCAGTTTAGTTAAATCATGTTCCTTTTGGGACTTTGCCATCAAAATGTAGAAAACATGCAGATCTGGAGATATAAAGAATATTTTTGTACCATGGAATATCAATTAAGCTATCAACTTTATAGATGTGTAAATAATGCTAAATGGCAAACAACTCTAGGTCTCTGAGATTTTTAGATATTTCCCCCCTCGTAACACACACACTATAAATTCCATAGTGCCCATAATTTAAATGTCTGATATACTATTATCATTATTTTAATATATTTTGTGACATGAACTCTTCTCAGATATATGCAAGTCTCTCAGAACTAAAAACTACTTCCTAAACAATGTTTGTTGAATCTTTTAAAGAAGAACCTCTATATGGCCTCTAGGTTGACTGCAGATATGTACTGTACATGTGATTACGTGGTGGATGCCAAAATAATAATCCCCTGTGCCTATTTAACATCCAATTCATACATCAAATTTCTCCTTTAAATCTACAGAGGTGCCCACCTTAAATATCAGAATTCTATATTTCATTATTTGTCCTCTTCATCCCTGTGTCTGTGTTCAGACTGCATTTCTTACTCTTTTTTGACTTATCTTTCTGCTTTCAAGAACATGACAGTTATGCCTACATAAAACACACGAAAATAGCATCATACTCTATTCATTATGCACCCAAAGGATCAATATCTCAAATGAATTTTCCAGTGCTAACAGCAACTTTGAATGTAGTCAACAGGTGGACCGTTCTAAATTAAGACAAGCAGAATTAGAAGGCAGAGGAAAATAATTCCAATGGCTAATTTCCTAACCAATAAGTAATTCTAAGCAATTAGTTAAGAATTTATTTCTTAAATGTACATAATTAAATATCTATAAATTTAATTTGATCTAAATTGCCTATAAAATGGATCTCCCTCTTTGTTACCTGTAATAGATTGAGTTTTATACTGTGTTCTCAGAAATAACTGTACTTCATATTCTCAAAGGGCACTTGAGTCAGCATGATTCTGATTTCTTTGGTCCCTCTCAGCTACAGGCAGTTTGAAAAGACTCAGTAAGGCTCTGGCAGACCTGTGAAAATAAAGTTCTGAGACAGGCTCTTTAATGGCATGGGAAAAAGGTAAATGACGCTGTCAAGAAGAAGTAGGTAGAGCAACTCATTTACATAAACTTGTTTACATGTACCAGGATTAACTCTCACATGAAAGCAGAAAGATTACAATTGAGCTATTTTTCATATTGTTTTACAAGTGTACACAGAGACATATGTCTTGCAGCTTAGCCAGGTGAAAGTATCAGTGTACAAACAGCCCACCTTATGTACTGTACAGCTTGCACATTTCATAAACCTTTTCCAGACCCAACTCATCTCCACTGCTAGACTCACATGTCTTCAACATCTCAGCCTTTTTCAAGGAATTTTCTCAGTCCTCTAAGCTTCTTCCTACCTTAAGCTCAGAATGAGTCTTATGAACAACCTTAAAACCTTATTCACCTTACTCTTGACTTCAGTATAAAGTCTTGTTGCCTTATATCTTTCCTTGACACCTTCCTGTCATCACTAAAAGGAGAATTACAAAATGTAGACAGGGACTAAAGTTTCAATGTCATTTGAATACAGATGCTTCTCAGTCTGTGGGAAAAAAAACCCACATCATATTTCCTGACATCCTTGACATTTCTTTTAAGAACTCGGAATAACAGCATTAAAAAGATGAGTGTACATCACAATTATATTATTATAATATGAATAAAATACTATAATGAACTCTTAATCATTACTTAGTACATTATTTTTCATATGGAAAAAATAATAACTTACATATATAATGAATAATATTGTACTAGGACTAATCTAGTTGTAAGTTAATTACACACTGGGTAGCTGATTTAGTTGCATTTAGCTAAGGAGCTGTTCTGAGTGCACTGCAGATTAATTATGTCTTTAGGCATATACTCTCATTTATTACTGTCACTTGCAACAGTAGCTGTTGACTAGGCTACTTTGTAGATCCCCCTTTATGAAAAGAAATGCAACACACTCCCAAAACAACAACCAACAACAACAACAACAAAACAAAACAAACAAACCCAAACCCCCAGCAAAATCCTTGAACATACAAGACTCAAAATCTCTACTGGATAAGGTATTCAATGACAAAACACCAGAGAACTGCAAGTTTCATTTTACGACACTTCTCAAAAAATACCCTTTGTAGTATCTGTTTAGTAAGTTTATAGTGCCTCTTTGCATTTTATTTAATATAACCAGCTTTCCCAAACAGGAAATTTAACATACATCTTCCCAACTGTAGAAATTATACAATTTTACTAATCCCTTAGAAATGAAAGAGAAGGATATAGGTAACTGCCAAAGACTCTCCTCAGGATTCTTCTTAAAGTTTTTACTGACTACAGGAAACAAGTCACTTTCCACACCAGAAGAACAATTTTATGACAGGAACAGGTAGCAAGTGACAGCAAGTGCATGAAATACCCACAAAACTTAAACAAGGGAGCTTTTCTTAGTTCAAGGCATTCAGCATTGTTCTCAGCTCAACACAAGAAGTTAAATGAGATTTAAATATCTAAAATGACAAAAGAAAAATCTACATGGGAAAATAGAAGGGGTATAGGTAGGTCAAAGTTGGATACACGGTACTCCTACATGAGCTTTTCAGGTTTATTGCAAAAGTGTTGGAGCAGCAATTAAATTTTAATGCAATTCTCTTAATCATTCCCACTTCCTGTGATTATTTTGAAGCAAAGATTGGTGCATCTCAACTAGAGATCTTTGGAAGACAACACATATAGTGCAGCCAGTGTGGTCCTCCCACAATATTGGGACACACAAGCCAAACCAATGTTAGTCATTTAGGTCACTTTAGGACAAGCATGTTTAGAAGAGTTCATAGCAGGGGAACACACTACATCCAGTCTGAATTAAGACTCCCAAACTGCATGCTTTGCAGACAGAAGGGGTCTCAGCATCAATTGTTACACTCCTACTGAGTGCGACTTTAAATATAGCCCACAGAACTCTTTTCACCAGACCTGACAAAACCTACAGAAAATTCAGCACAAACCTCAGTATCCTTACTGCTCTGCAAGGGACATTACACACACAAATCTTAATAAATGTATTTTGTATACATACATATTTTCAGAAAGTTCCAGGACAGACGGCCATACCTCCACACTTTGGCATTAAAATTAGAATAGATTATGCTTCCTGTTTGCTTGTTTATTTAAGTTCTTTGAATTTCTTTATGCTTATATAAAATACAACAAATGGTAACTCTGGAAATCATCTTTTTTGTAGCAGTAGTAAGACTAATTATGTAGTAGAGTACGCTAGGAAACTTTGGTTCTCTGTATAAAAGTACCTTACACATTGCATGCACTACATTGCAACCACCTTGCCAGGGTACCCTGGTACACTTTATGAATGGCAGAGGGCTATGGTGGCAAGAGGGATTCAGAAGGTAAACTAAATCCATAGCAGTAGAAGGAAACTAGCTAACAGGAAACACCAACAGCGGTGTTGCAGTACAGATATTAGCAACTCTAAGGCTAGGTAGTCATGTTCTAGCTATGGAAGTCACATTCTCCATGTCCAGGGAAATATCGCAGCATTAGCAAGAAAAAACGTTTAGAGAGGCTTCTGCTGCTTCTTATTTATAAATTATTCTGCAGATCCACCTTAACCTTAATAGTATATGCAATATATGCTTGGGGATTTCTGCTATATGAAAAAAAACCACCTGCAACAAAAACCCGACATCATCATATTTCCCATGTCCAAAATTTCTGCAGAAGGATTTCAATAGCAGTAAAGCTGAAAACGTGAAAAAATATTCAAATACACAAGTAGCAAAAACCTGTAAGAACAACTAATTTATAAAAATTATCAATATAAAGGAATTAAACAAGATAATGACACATTGAACTACCAACGACTTTTAAATATGACAGTATTTTAAATCTGAGATTGAAGTTGTTCTGAACACAATCTTTCTGAAAGAGAGTAGAATTCTCTCCACAGATAGAAAAAACATTTTTACACGTTTGGCTACTAGACTGAGGCTATGACATACCCAATATCAATATGGATATTTTAATATTACATCTGCATTCACACATGGATGAATTGTTCATTTTCTTAACCTTTTTTCAGGAAAAAAGAAGTGATTTGGATTATAAAGCAATAATACTGTTTATTATGAAGTGTTCTTTTCCTCTCTGGCACAGAAATAATGCAATATATCACAGCATTCCATTAGCACATTCAAAGCGATTATTAGGATTCACAAAATCACTTAGGCATGTGTTTACGTTCATATTAGTTCAGCAAACCAATAAACGTGACTTTTAGTTATGTATACCTACAAATCTCACTTCAATAATTAATTAGCTACACCAAATGCCCAGAATTTAATTTGTGCATTTGTCCAGTCATATTAATGAAAACGCAGAAAATGCTTAAAAAGGTAACCAAGTATTTAACTGCTTCATTAGATCAGGAAATTTGAAACATATACTTAAATTTCATATTGAATTACTGTTAGGATGTCTATGTGTTTAAATTCTGCATTGAATCAGCAAATACCTTTATGGCATTTTCCTATGAGGGGAAAAAAATTCCTTTCAACCACCATGAACACCAAAGTTCTATGAGGCCTTGAAATTTCAAAATATAGGGCAACCATAACACTAAAATTCATTCTCAGTTGTAAATATTACATACCATAATAAACTCCTTTTTCTTGTAGTAATGAATATACCCTAAAATAGTATAGGTAATAAAATAACATAGAAAATAAAAGATTAGGGGATCACATAGTCAGTTAGAGGAACAAACCTACTTAAGACTCCTGTATGAGAGACTAAAAATTCTCATAGTCAAAGTTCCTATCATTACTAATGAAATGTTCTTTCTCAAGAAAAGGCAAAAAGTGGTATCTGTGTAAGATTTTTCTTTCGTTCCCAGTTTTGGAAAAAAAAAAAAAAGAAAACAAAAAACAAACAAAATCAAGGAGATGTAATGGAAGTGGAGGTTGATGACTTAAGAGTATAGTTGTGGGGAGTCCTAACAAGTTCAAATTTATAAATAAGCGAATTAAGAAATCATATTTTTCTCTACCAGCAGGATAAGAGGCTCCTAGTGATTAAGACTGAAGGATACTAAGGCATGAATATGCAAATATCTATTAGATAATGTACTTGGATAGTAACATATAGGTGTCACAAAAGTACACTTGTCTTTGTCGTAGACCTTTACTACTTTGCAATAATAATTCTTCAGAGAACACATCCTGATTGTAGTACTACTTACTATTATTAAAGTTTCCCCTCTACTCAAATAACTGTTGGGTTTTTTTCTATTAAACCAGCATACAGGACTGACTTTTCTCAAAAAACTTACAGAATGTTTCCAGGCACTTTCAGATATCTTTACTGTCTTAACTAAAAAACACTTGCAAAAAAATATTTTTGTTGTAGATCATCCAAGTGAGAATATCACCATATTGCTATGAAATCAATTATCCCAGGTTGCAAAGACTGAATGAATGACTGAGGTGTTCTACTTCCATAAGTTCTGCTTTGGCATTAAAATTCTCTACCTATTGATGTTAGAAAAGAAGTCATTCATAGTAATGCAAGTTGCTGAATTGCCATGTACAAGTTAATCAAATGGACAAAAACAACAGATGGAACAGGAATCTGGATATCCCAGCTCTCTTCCAGGTTACTGTCTTAATTACTGTCCTAGAGTATTCCATTCCTTTTTTTCCCTCCAATATGTTCTTATGTATGTGTTTGCACACGTATTCAATTTTTTTAGCTGAAGGGAGGCTGGGAGATTCTTATTTAAATCCTGTCTCAGTAAGTAGACAGATAAGATGTTTTCCACATCTTAAGTACCTCATGAAAATGAAATAGTTTGAATGAGATCAGCTATAACTTTAAGCTTTCTAAGAAGCTAGATTTTGCTGACAATGACTCTTTAGGGTATGTAGGTAAAGGAGCAGCAATAGCAAAGATCCCAAGTAGGCTTACCCTAAAGCATGCATTCAGGTGATCAGTCTAGACAAGGGAGAAGCAATTCTGGATCTACAAAGAATGTAAGCCTCTAGGGGACTCTGCTGTTTTCCTAAGAAACAGCAACCCTTGCAGTCCTCCTGGAGAGAACATTAGGCAGTCCACCTAAGTGTGAACAGAGAGAATATGTATGTTCTTTACATATATAACAGCTAAATAATGTGGTCAAAAATAAGTTAGTTTAAAATTTTAATGGAATTTCTCCCAAAAGGAAGAAAATAGAGACAAAAATCAGAGTTAGCTCATCAGTCATTCATACAGAACATTACCAGTTAACAGAAGGATATGCAACGATTGCTAGTATAATCTTTAGAGCTGCCCTCTGTAAATAGCAATCAGAACTATGGCACTTGGTTTCCTCTTATATCTTGAATACTGCCTTGACACCAGTGAGACCTTTTATTTTAGAATGGTATCTGCTGTTTTAGCATAGGGAAGGTTATGCTGCGCCACACTTTATCTAGTGTAAGTTTCCTTAAAATCTATCTCAGTAATATTTCCTTCCATACAAATCTGTACTAAAAGGCAATGCAGTTGTTTG
>JAOXXN010000395.1:27625800-27637862 GCA_026770055.1 Myrmophylax atrothorax
GAAAAATAAATATTTAATAGAATAAAAGATGTTTAAAACTCTCAAACTGATAAGAATTATTTTTCCATTTGTTTATTTTTTTGTTTATTTATTTTTTTCTTTATTTATTTCCTCTTGCTTTACTCTCAGCTAAGATTCCTTGTATATCAGGAGATCTGGGAAGACCAGATTAGAAAGGATCTAGAAACAGGTGTTTTCTTAAACTTCATTTGCCAAAGTGCTTTTGCTCCCTAAAAGGCAGCATGGAAATCTATTTTCTGCTCCTATGAAACAGATGAATCCTGGATCCCTCAAGTAATTTCTTAATTGTGTAACACAAAAATTGCTGCAGAAGATAGTAAGTTGCAATAAAAAAAGTCTTTTTTTTTTTCCAAATAATACTCCTGGAAGTAACTGTATAACATTTTAGACCTCATGAAAAAGATGATGACACAATTAAGAGCTGCAAAGCTTCATTCCTTTCAAATACAGGCAATACACCTGATATTTACGTGATTTATAACTCTGAAAGCTATTTGAGAGTTATAATTGGTGGTTTGCATTTGCAAAAAGATTTTTTTTTTCAACCAAGATTAGAAAAATGCCTTTGCTGTCATTCTTTCATGACATCAGTTTTACTTTTCAGTGAACTTCTAAAAGGTTCCCTCCCCTAAAGCACACACTTTTAAACACTCTAGATAAACTTTCAATTCCGTCTTTGGAACTCTCTTCATTCCCTTCCTAATTTCCATTGTTACACATGCCAATTTTGTTCCTCTGTAGCATCTCTATTGCCAAATAAATTATGTGGAAGACATTCCCCCTAATAAGTTTTAAGAAGTTTAAGTCTGTAATACCTTGACTTCTGGGCCTTCCTAATATTGGTCTACAGCACTTCACAGGCAACTGACTGAAAGAATTCAAAAACTGAAGCATCTCTTACTACATTATCTCCATTCTGAGATAATGGAATACAAACAAAAATTTGGTAAGTGGAAAAGCAAGTGAGCTGAGGTAAATTGACTTAAAGTAACAACTTAGATTTGATTCAGTTGTGGAATAAACTTTGAACTGAAATTAAAATAGAGTAATAAAAATTTCTTGCTTTCAGAAAATCCAGACCACTACAAACGCTGAACTTCTGGAGATTTTGAATGTCTTTTGCAATTTTAATATCCTTAAAAATAATCACGTTCCAAAATAATATATTTCAAACATTTAAATGAACAAGCTTTTATACATTGGTATATAAGGAAGAGCATTAAAATTAAAAACATGATTCAAGCAAAACTATGTGAATGCTAGAGATTACCTATGCAATCCAAAATCCAGCCTACTGTTCCATCTCCACCACATGCTAGTACTCTGAACTCAGCAACATCTCGGAAAAAATTTAACCTAAAAACAGTAAATGAAGATACCCAATTAAAATAAATATATTGTGCATTATGCAAACATTTTATGGCTTAAGACATTTCATTTAATAGTAAATGGCAAGTGAACACTTGAAAGAATAATCACTTCTGTTCCTGTATTTAATTTTTTAGACAAATACAATCCAGCATTGCATTATCCGAAAAATTTCAAACAAAATTGTTAATTCAAGGGTTATTATGGTACACTAATATTAAAAACCATTTGGACCTGATGGTTAATCCAAATGTTTGAAACTATTGACAGAAAATATTATCTGTTCACCTAGTTTTAAAGTTGACAGGTAGTCTCTCAAGACAGAAAATTTTAAGTTGTCTAACTGTATTAGTCATAACGTGTTCTTGTGAAGCTCTATCTATAGAACTATATAAAATTCTAAAAAATTCTAAAAATTCTATTAGGCCTTGATCAAATCAAGAACACATGAAAAACCACAGAGTAAAAGAGCGTGCATGGGAGAAGGAAATGAAAAGTACAATGATCAAAAAAACTACATAATATGTAGAAGATGACAGGACAACTTCTAGTTCTATTAGTTTCAGAACAGAATTTTAAGGATAGCAAAACTACAAAGAATTAAGCCCATCACATGTCCCATTCCTTCCAATTTTCTCTGCAATTTCAAGTGTCAAGTACAATGCCTGAAGGATGCTTACTTGCCCTGTATTAAAGCCTGCTTTGCCCTTCTCACCTCTTACGTTCCACTTCACACATCTGTAGGAGAAGTGCTATAGGATCTCTTCTGATCCAAGATGTCGTGTGCCAAATCTGACTGGGTACATTTGGGGAACATATCTTCTAAAAAGCACATGTGCTGACAGACCCTCTGCTGGAAGTCACCTCCTACTGCTGTAGGAGTAGGCACTGAGATAATCCCTGGCCCACAGGTGTGCATCTCCAGCACTTCAAGAGACCTGGCACAGAGACAAATGTCTCCTGTCACCAGCATTACCACTTTGACCCAATGTGTTGGGTCTGTACAAAGTTACCAGGTGTAATTACATTGCTTCCAGTACTGAGGGTATTTCAGCTTAATTTAAAATCAAATTATAGCCCAGAGGTGATGTCAGGCTACCAACATCTATAAATATTTAAGCATTTTTACCTCATTTAAAAATTTCCAAAAGAAAGTCCAGGAAAAAACAAACAAACAAACAAATAACCAGAACAACACCAAAAGTCCAGGGTTTGATCTAGCATTAATGCAGATCAGCAGAACACTGACCTAAACCTCTGTCTCTTCTTACAAACAAGCTGCTTAATCATATGGCTGTCAAACTCTTTTTTATTTTGACTGCATTTTTAGTCTACATCAAAAAGGTATGATTTCCCAAAAAAGTGGGGTCAGAAGAATCTGGCAAAACAACATTGTCAAAAACATTTTCAATAAGCTTCATTCATTTTTCCCTGGGACCGTTTTATATTCACAGGCAGTGAATTTTCCAAGCAAAGTACAGCATTAAGTTCACATAACTTTTTTTTAATGTAAATTTAAATATAAAATGAGCATACATTATATAAAAATCTAACACACAAAATATATAAAAACTATGCATAATATTCCTTGCATTGTATATTTGCATATATAAATACAGTGTATATAAATACACTATAGCAAATATAAATATTTATAAAATCAAATTACTTTATAAAATTAAATACAGTTATATAATTATATATGTAAATAAATCTCATTCATTGAATTAGAATGTGCAGCGTACATTAATAGTTGGGAAGGGAACATGGTTTTCCATTTTATACAGTTTCATTCAAACTCAGTAAGTGTTACAGTTGTAAAGAAAGCATTTGAAAGATTTCTTTATAGACCTTCAGGGAAAAAGTAAGTATTGCCTACAAAAAAAGTTGTACTCAATGAGTATTTTACTAGAACCTGTTACTTTTTATCCACAGAACATTTTGGACATGATTTGAAAAGAAAAAAAAATTGTTGGCAAAAAACTTGTTAAAAGTGGTTTAAAGTGAAACTGAAAAAAAAATTGGAAGTAATAGTAAAGGGTGTCAGATTAAAGGATTAGAATAGAAAATTTAGTCCTATTTTCCTGAAAAAAAAAATTAAACACTGAAGGTGTTTGATACCAGCCTATTTTTATTTTCTTTTACCAGAAACAAGGATTCACACTGAGGCAATTACTGAGTTTCTGTTGATAAATCAGTAATTTCCACCTGAAAGAAGGCAACTGTTTAAAATACCTATATTAGTCTGATTCAGTTTTTCATCGTCACCTCATCAAATCCATAGGAGTGCAGGAAAACTATGAGTAAAACATCAGTACTAGAAGATGTAACTATTTGCTGTTGAATCATGCAGTTTATTGATTTATGCACGGACAGACACACACACATTCTTACAGAACTGTTAAAGGAAATCCCGTCCCACTCACAAGTAAAACTATTTGAAAACCTAAATTGCAGTATTTTCCACTTGGATACCTGCACGTGACCTCTTCTCCTATGCCCAGAGGCAGTGCACTAAGCAGAACTTCAGGTGCTCTGCCACACAAGCTGGCATAACAACAGCAATGTGTGAAATCATTCAGCTAGTCGGATTTAAGTTTCCTATGTGAAGACTTGGTGAGTTCTAAGCACTACTATTTATGATGTACAACAGTAATTTTTATCATTAGAGTGCAAGCAAACCACCATTGCTGTCTTTCTCATTCTTTGGCAAAAATGTAATTCTTCAAAGGAAATATGGACCAGATTCAAGATTTTGTTCAGAAGAAAATAACTACACAGTTATTATCCTCTAAAAATATTCCTGGTGTGTATATCTTCCAGAATACTCTGGGTATTCCAAATGTCCAAGAGCAAAGAAATGCTCTAGCAATCAATTCAAATAAATCAAGAAAAATAGTGTAATTTTCAAAACAGGGCTATTGCTTTGTGAAGTTACAAAGGCCCAGGTGCTGTAGATTCCAAACTAAATTACAGCATAAGTTGTAGGGATTCAGTTTTGCTGTCTTGAGCATCTTCTAAATGGGCAGAATTTAAGATGTAAAAAGGCCTGTTGAGGCAAAATTGCAGACAGAATTTAAAAAATACATGCTCTCCAAATTAAATGCTTAAGGAAGTTACAAAGAAATACAACTTTTGTGGATATAATTTCTATTATTGAGTATAAAAATAACATAAATTAGACATTTTAAATAACAGACTTCAGGGAACAGGGGCCTTTTCAGAGGGACAAAGCCTTAGTGAAAGGCTGACCTCTCTACAGAGTCCTGTGGGTCTGTGGCTCAACTGCTATTCATCCCACTATTATTTACCTCTCTGTGAGGTGAACAATAACTGAATTTCAGATTCTTCAAGATCATTAAAACCACAGTAACATTTGTTGTCAGAAGTAGAAGACTCCTATTGAGATATAACAACCAAACAGGGAAACTCTTTTCATGGCTAAAAACACAGGTGCTAGGCACAAAGTACACAATGCATCAGCCCAGCAATTTTCACGTCACTGTGTTAACTGTGGCAGTCTGTAACTGTGTGTTAACTGTAACTGTGGAGTATTTTTTATGCTTGTGTTCAGCTGCAGAGCTTATATGGTTTCTCCAACTCACTTGTATCTCTATACTTCAAATTAAAAAAATGTGTAAGCCATTAATTATTATACATATGTTTAAAGTGTACTGTTGACCTTTGGATTAGAGTTCCTTGATTTTCAGGCCTCGAAGAAGGTTGGTTTCCATTGCCAAAATGGAATCAATGCCAGAGTCACTGTCGTGAGGTTTATTTGCATTATGTACATATTCTTATATAGACTATGTACATGAATCTTGACACCAAGTGCTCCAAAGGCCTTAGCTTAGGTGTGCAAAGAACCTACAAGAAATGTCTTTGTTGGTGTTCCTGCATTTCTCCAAGTACCGCCACATCTATTACAAAAGCAGGCAACACATCAACTTCAGAAATTGCACATTCAGATAGTGATACTAAAATTAATTGTCAACATGTTCAAAATATTTTTCTGTTGACCTATTACACACCAGCACATTTATAAAAAAACACACAATAACTGGGCATGGTGGGCATGTTTTTTGCTTGGATTTTAGGGGGACTTGCTTTTTTTGTTTCTTGTTTGGGGTTTTGGAGCCCTTTATTCCATCACATTTCCACGAAAGAACATGGTTATGCCAATGAAGAGGAAGAACAACAGACACAGCAATTGGGCTGCTGATTGTTTAGAAAAAAACCACAAACAAACAAAAAACACAACAAAACAAATAAACAACTCCCCTTAAAAAACCAAACGAAAACCCTCAGCAGTTTCACAGTCCCCCTAAGATCTACATCTTTATTAGACTCCTAGTTCTCTTGTCTTTCTCACTGCTTTTTAAAGAGGAGATACTTAGATTTTTGACAGAAATGAACTGGAAATATCAACTCATGTAAGCCACAGATGTTTGGAACTCAAGTTAGAAAACTTGTAAATGTTATCCTCTAGGCTGATGACAGCAGCCCATGAGAAAAATAGCATCAAAAATTAAAAACACTAACTTCTGGGTTAAATCAGACAGTCTGGCTCTACTAAAAAAAATGTAAATTCTTCCCTAATACTATAAACATTCTATAGGTTGAGTAAACATGTCTGAAAGTAATATTTGAAAGGAAAAAAAATCTCAAAATAGACTCAATTAAAATTATTAAAATAATCATAAATGCTTTAAAATAAACATACATTATGTTTATCTCTTTCTACTAAATAACTGAGATGAGAAATACACTTTTGCTTTTCTCTGTGCTATACAATATACAAATCTGTTCCATTTTGATCTAAATTACATATATGACAACACTAAATAAATGTAATATTTTGAATGACAATCCACTATAACTGGCATTATAGAGATGGATGAGTGACTGAACAGATGGATGGATGGGCAGGTTTTATTAGGCCATCCAGCCCTCGCAGAAAATGAAACAAGTACTGGTAAGTAAAATGCCAGAGTATACTCAACTTCTCACGTAAGGGACAAATTATATGCCGCCTACATAGTATAGCCAGGGGCAAGAACTGATGGCAGGAAACAAACTGGAAATTTAGGATTATTCATTTCTGTGGAATGAATAAAAAAAATACCAAAACAAGCAATGTCTCTTTAAAATTAATTAGAAATTTCTTCAAAGTGACTCTGAAGTAAAACTATTTCGATTCCTAATAGGAAGAGAAATTGAAAATATGTTCTAAAAAACACTGTCCTGGTTCAAAAGACTAATGCTTAAATTGCTTCAGAGCAGGGTTTCAGCCTGCACTTAACACTGCCCTCTTGTGCCTCTGCATTAAAATGTATTTTTCTTCACATAGGAAAATACATGAAAATGAGTCAATAATGGACAGAAATGCAGCCAATTATTTTTTTAAGTTTAATGAAACAAAATAAATTTGAACAAAAAATATTTCAGTTTTAAAAATCATCATCTCAATCTTTAGCATGGCATTTCTATTATACGGTACGTAAAACAATATTGATTACTAGTTTTGTCTTAGCTAATTCTTCAAGTCTACTTATTCTTTAGACTAAGACTACTTAAATTTTTTATGTGTCAAGACAAGCATAAGAACAAATACAATTTGATTAATAAAAACAGCACTGTCATTCAGGTACAAGATAATTATAGGCATGAAAGAAATCATGCATGTCATTATTTCCATTTTTGAGCTGCTTTTGCACCATTCAGCAGGTTGCACCTTAGGCACATTGTAATGCAAGACATCCTAACTTCTAAAAGGATTAAGCCAAATATGCTTTTCATTTTCATCAATGCTATGCACATCTCAAGTCTAACACAACAAACAGATGCTGGCACAGTATTATTTAAAGAAGGAATATTTGTATATTTGCCCTTAAACCCAAAAGTACCAGCAGAAACTGTAAAAGCATACTCTTTCCAGTAATATATATGTGAAAACTAAAATACAACTTTGCAAGGCACAAATCATGTACATTTCAACCTTCATCTTCTTTTCTTCCAAACTCAAATAATAAACAAATAAAAATGTAAAAAAAAAAAAATTAACAATATGTCAGTAAACATATAACTCCTAATACTCTTTTGCAAATCTTTTCACTGATGTAAAATTTCATATACCAGTGACATAATAACATCCAATACATACAAAATGATACACAGAGCAGATGGTTTGGTGCTGCTCTGTCTCTTTTCTTCTACCAAAGCAGCCACTACTTAAAATGGAGACAATATCAGGTGGCAAAGGTTTGTATTTGAGACACTGTAATTCTCCTGTCTTCACATGAATGCAAATTAGGAAGAATCATGGAGGAAGCACATTAAGCGACTGACTGCAATGCCAGCTGGTTCAGAGAACACTTCATTCCCCTTAAGAAGTCACTGACAGCAAACCTAGCCTGGCCAGGCATTTTCCAACCACTACATCACCAGGATTATGTAACTGATAAGGAGTGTTCAGTCACTGTAACTTGAAACAACAATCCATATCTGACATATATAATATATATATATATAGACACCCCCCCCATATATATATATATATATTATAGACACATAGTATGTTCCCGTATGTGTTTATGGAAAAGAAATGGACATCCTGCAGGTCAGTCTTTGATGTCACTTGGTATTTATAATATAGAAGTAACTCCCACAGGAACTTGGCTTGCTGAGATAAGAGAAAAAGCTGCATATAGAATGATATTTATGCCACAGTTCTTATAGACTTCTGCATGGTTTTCAGTAAAATGTATGAGATGTAGCTTTTTTGTACGTGCAAACAAATAATATCTATATATTTATGCAGCCATACAGAGATCTGCAGTGTTGATACATTCCAAACATGCTATATGTACTTCAGTTGGTTCATTTGATTACGTAGCATTTTATTAAATGAGTTCCTGGTAATAATATTAACTGTAGACTTACCCTGGCATTGGTCCACTTCCAGAAAGACTATAAACTTGACGAGGATTTAAAAGGTACTGAAATTTTCTATAAATTCTGAGGAGGTAAAAGAGACAAGGAGAAAATATTTACTTACATGTTTGGAATTTTTTTTTAAACCTATCAAAAGAAAGAATTAAAGAAGTTAAGATATACTACAATTATTTGAACTGCAGGACCTGATTTATACAAAAAAAATCAAATACTTGAACACAGCAATTGTAACTCATACACGGAGTGTATTTTGGGGCATAAAAGTGAGACAAGTGTTACAAGCTATCTACAATTCAAATGCTGTGTATACACAGAAAAAATAGGATAAGGAGGTATAATGAAACAAGAAAAGGTGAATCAAATAAGCACTTCAAAAAGCATATTGATTCCTATTAAAGTAACTCCATGGAAAAGGAGAAATTTCTTCCTGAAATTTATTGCTAACACAAAATTACAAGTGTGATTAATTGCAAAAACAAATACACTTTGCCACCCACCAGAAGTGTCCCCATAGGCTGAACAACATTCTGAGAAAGCAAGTCTATGGCCAACTACATTTCCACAGTATTACATTTAAATGGGAAGAAAAATAAAAAAAGATTGAAAACCACTTTTACTTAAATTACACATTTTAAAATTATCTGCATAATAGGAAGCAATTTATTGATACAGCATGAAAAGCATTGTCCTATCCCATAGAGCATCCTATTTCCTGTCCCACTCTCAGCAAATATTTCTTCAAAACTGTAATTTTAGAAATTTAAGGTTACTTGTCCTGAAAGTATGACAGACCTTTTTTTTCTTCGTTATAAATATTAGACATGTCATTTCCTACATTGACTATAATGTGATAGCTGATTCATTTCTTATACAGAAAGAAGTAAGCACACAAGAGCTGGAGCTCAGAATGAATAAATATATACCTGGGATCTATGGCAATAGATTAAATTATAAATCCCTGTGTCTTGCTTTTAATTTTAATGTTTCTGTTCTTAAGCTAATTAATATTTTAATGTTTTTAAGAAAGCATTTCTTTTCCCACTGAAATATTTCTTCCTTTTCATTTAATGGCTTAGATAAAATAGAAGCATAATAAGAGCTGAATTCTAGGTTAAAATATCCACATTTTCAAACACAACACAATAAAACTGTCTAGACACAATCTATGTGCACACTGAGGGAGTTTTTTAATATTATTTTCTTAATAGCAATACATAATTTATCAGGATAGGTAGAAGACAAGTGTGTAAAAATACTGAATACAAACAAATTCATAATTATCTCTAAAATTGCCAAGTTGGAACATTTTCTTAACTTCTCAATTATTTAGTGCCATCAGCTTCTTCAAAAATCATTTTATTCAAGTACATTCACTCAACCTATTCCTGACAGAAAAAGTCAGTATGAAATGACTACTTTCACTTTGCAAGTATGCACACATCATTGTCAATGGCTGTGATGATGATTAAATCAAACTTCTGACAAGGGATTTACCAAACTAAACATATATATTTCCATTTGCAGTATTTTACCAATGTAAAGGGGAAGTTTTCTAGTTAGTATGCGTAATTTGCTTTTCAGAGACATATAGCATTTAACCTGGTCAAAGGTGCTGCTAATCTAACTTGTGTAGCTGACCATAAGAAGTTGATGAACAGTACTGTTTGAAGTCCTAAAGGTTGTTATTTTCCTCAAGTTTGGTGCTACAAAACATCCTAGCTAGTACCTACACTCACAATACTGCTGTCAGGTAACAGTAGAATGCTATGAAAGCCTCCTTATAAAGAGGGAGCTAGGTTTCTCCACCCAAAATCCATAAGTTCAACTGCAATAATGAAGAGATTATGCTGAATCGTAGTTGACTCAGCGCATACCAGTCATAGGTACTAGTTGAACATCAATACCAGCTAATCACTCTGTAATGACTCGCTGCAAATGACACATCAAGCTTTAATTTATTACAATGCATTTATATATTCCAGTCTGTGTAAAATTAATAAATTGATGGTTCATTTCCATTCATACATTCTACCAGAAAAAGACGAAGGAACTGTCTATAAATGTTTGCCTTCACTCTAAACTGTAACTAGATCTAACAGGGTGATGTGCAAGCCGAGGAAACGGACAGTAATTCAGCATAGTTTTACATCTACAGTACCAAACAACCTGTGGTCAATATAGGCTTAATTTAACCCTACTGTTAGAGAAGAAAGAAGCCAAGGACTCCTTCTCAAAATTAAAAGAACGCTAGTGATCTTCTCTCCCAGACATACAATGTTTGAAAAAGATAATTTGAAACTGCTTTTACATTTTGTCTCAATGCTAAATGAAAGCTCAGAAAGCCAGATGAATCAGAGGGTTGGAGGGAAAAGGTACTATGAACCAAAGTTATTTAAAAACAGCAAAGGTTACAGATATCATCAACCTGTACTGCACAGACAGTGAATGTGGAGTCAGCAGGAAACATCAGTGTACGGAAGCTGATCTACAGTGCATCCAACCACACATTTGTCAAGCAAACAATTGTTTAAACTCACCTGCTGGTCAGGCAAATAAACAGGGAAAGTGGTAAGTGGAAATCAAAGTAATGAGCATGGCAAAACAACAGCATGATTTAGAAGGATTCTTATGAGAGAAACATTACCCTTAACAACAGCCTTTACATGCTCTTTGTAGCTTCTTTCTGTTGAAAGAAAACTATTTTGTCGGTGATGTACTAAATATATACATTCTATTCACAGATTATTCACTGTTGCCTTGATTAGTCAGATCACAAATGCAGACATCCCAGACTGATAGCCCTGGGATGAAATGCATGTCCTGCAACTTTCTTCAAGCACAATCACTGAAAAGATGTTACAGTGTGATACAGCCTAAGAAACACACTTGACTGGGCTTGATGAACTCCTATCCAACCTCATGCTCAGCTAAAATCTATTTCTGCTAAATGGAAGGCTTAAACTCATCAATTTAAATTGGGGTTTTCTATTTTCTTCTTCTTAAACATTGACTTATATTTTTTCTATTATAAATACATGTATTGTCTATTGAACTGTTGTAGTTTGGAATGATAATGCAAATTCCCTCCCTGCCACCAACTCCCCATGCCATTAGTTAACAAAAGAAGTAGTTAACTGCTACCAATTTCTTCTTGATCATTTTGGGTGGGGGCAGACTGGGGGAAGGTGTGGCAAGGAACGGGTTTGCACTGTCTCTTTTGGTTTTGGGGACATCACACAGCTCTGGCTGTGTGTGCTGCTGAGGGCGAGAAGCTGTTTCCTGCTCCTTGCTGCTACTGTGGAGTAAGCTAGTTTTTTCCTGCCACTGCTGTTGTTCCTGGTTCAGCATTTGGGGCCCCAGTCACCTTCCCAGTTTCACCATCGCCCGCAGTGTCACGGCCACCCACCCCACTGCAGCAGCGACCTGGAGAGAGAGGGAGGGAGAGGAGTCACATCTGCTTTCCTGGGAACTATCATCATCCCTTCACAATCAGCTTTGCCTTCTTCGTTTGGGACAAAGGACAAAGAGAGCACCATTTGTCTCTGCCTTGCTGGGAAAAGACTGAGGATTCACCTCGCAGCTAGCCAAGGTGTGACACTGACACTGTCCATAAATATAACCATTCCAGGAGGAACCTACCATTTTGGGGGTTGTTCTCTTTTGTTTTTACTTTTGGTGCTGGGGGAGTAGTTTGCTCTGGTCTGTTTACAGTTATATCT
>JAOXXN010000395.1:27637962-27658330 GCA_026770055.1 Myrmophylax atrothorax
ACACTGTCCATAAATATAACTGTTCCAGGAGGAACCTACCATTTTGGGGGTTGTTCTCTTTTGTTTTTACTTTTGGTTCCGGGGGAGTAGTTTGCCCTGATCTGTTTACAGTTATATCTATATCTACATATATAAGTATATATATAGTAGTTAAGAACAATTATCCTTCTTATATTCATTTTCTAATTAAAGTTCCTTTTATTAAATTTAATAAAGAGTGACGAGATTATTGTGGAGGAATCCTCTCCTCTGCTTTTTGATAAACACTTTGGTTTTTCCCCTCAAACCAAGAAATGAATAAAATCATTTAAGTCCAAATGACTGTAAATATGTATGTTTCACATGATGGGCAACATATATTAACCTCTTAATCACAAAGAAGTGGGTTATTGTCATAGTTCTCTACTTTGCAAATATATCTGAAAGTCATAGAATTGGTCTTTAAAATAGAAACCTATTCAGGAAAAACATGCCATTTATCACTACACATTCTGCAAAAAAAGGAGAATGTATTTTTGTGTTCTGAATGCACTTTTTACACAAATCCCTTTGTTTCCCACCAACCCTCTGCTTCAATATTGAAAAACTAAAGCTAAAGGACCTAACTTTTTTTACCTTAAAGTGATCCTCAGTTCTTTGAATTTGAGAGATTTCGAAAAAAATTAAAAAATACTAGAGGAAATGATAGAGTATTACTGGGGGAGTGCATTTACTCAACTCGTTATCAGATGGATGCATACACTCTCTCCAAGTCTAAGGGCAATAAAATGGGCTAGGTTACCATATGGTAAGGCATAAAATCTCATATGGGGAACTGTGGGAACACTGGAGTCTTGACAATCTGCAATAACCTTTCTGTCCTCAATGAAAGTCAATTAGAAATCATAACTTCATTCATCATTACCGCTCAAATAGAGAAAATCCCAAGTAAAGACTGAAGAATACCTTTCAGTAAAAGATTGCCTTAATCTGAATGAGTCAAGATAATGAAATTCTCATCTACAAAAATCTGAAGGTTGTGGGTTGGTTTTGTTTTCTCCCCCCCTCCCCGCTCCTGCTGTGGAAATCTGATTTCTGTTATAGCCTATCCTCTACTCCTAGCCTCTTAATACCTGACTGGTTTACAAAATTGCTATTATCAAAAAGCCTGAGTTGAATCACCATAACTCTGCATTTTGCAAAGTAATTTATGTCTTCAAATGTCCTGTGATTTCACTTTCCACAACACGTAACTGGCACAAAATTGAAGGGTAGGGAAAATATGGGATTCATCTCTTTCTGGTTACTGATTGTAAAGTAGACAGATGAAACTCAAGAAAGGCAAAAGAAGTTACATATTATTGTTCCCTGAGAAAGTTTTCACACCTTAGATTAAATATTCAAACTAATAGGCACTCCTGACATCCTTATTTTATAATTTTGTTACTGGTATTGATATAAAACATTTACACCTAAAAGACAGAGGGGAAACCCCTTCTCACCAAATAGTCTGTAAGTGGACTTTTTTAACCTTTTTGAATCTGGCTTAGATTTAACCATGAGATACTGTCTTCTGCTGGTGAATGACCTGAGAAATGTTTACATGACTACGCAGTTGACCTTTTCATGTGCTTCTCTTAACACAGAAATGTTGAATGTGACCTTGACACATTAGTATGCAACTTAACATTTTGTGTGTGTGTGGTATGAAAGCCACTTTAAGAGGTTGTTATATTTCACTATACTCAGCTGCTGGTGCCTGCCCTCATTCTATACACTTCATTGTGTAATGACACCTAGATAATGGTGTTAGTGAATGAAGTGTGTATAAGGCATTCATTTTTAAAATTCAAATAATTCCTGTGATCTGTTTGGCCTCAGTAAGAGTTTCATTGACATGAACTGAGAAGTGTCAGTCTGTAATACGTGAATGGGAATAGGAGCTTGGGATGGAGATCAGGGTTTAAACTTCCTTTTACCCTGGAGAATATCTAACATTAAATGACATCCCTTGTGCACTAAGCCCATTCAGATAGTAACACTTGAGACCAATTATGAGCTAGGAACTGAAAGCTGTGAAACAGCATTTCATTAAATTGTTTCTAGGCTATACCTAACTATGTAAGTGTAGCTCCCTAACCTGCCTCTCACCTACATAATTGCAGACTGGATTTCTGATCTACTCACTTCATATCGGTGCTATAAGAGAGTCAAGGTGAGTACTAGTGCAGATTACCTTCCATAACACCCCTGACTGCAAAGCAGACCAGGGCTACCTGACACTGTTATTTGTGTCTGGAACACAAATTCTAAAGACATCTCTGTTTTGTTCGGATTACAAAGGCAAGCTCTGGAAACTGTTTAGAATTAATCTTTTAAATCATTAACTGCCTTTGGCACATCTATCTAATACCTAGGTATACCAATCCAGGGATTGCATAGTCAGCTACCAAATGATAACCTGTTCTCTCAGAAGCCTTCAAATACAGTTTTGGTTAAATGCTCTTCAGCTCTGAGAATTACCCTAACGTCTATGTTGGAGGATTTTGTCCCTTTTGATTGTTTAATTTTACGGCTTCTAATGGAGGGATGAGGGAGGGAAAGACAACCCAACAGTAGTTTAGTTTCTTGGTTCTAAGCTTTAGAATCCCACTGGATCTCTCCATTTGTGCTTCTGGTTACCTATATCACCTAGTATCCACAGGTGTCACCATTAGCCATAATCTTTTTCAAGACTTGAAAGTTACAGCACTGTCATTTTAAGCTAGGCTATAAAAACTTTTGAATTTCTGTGATGCTCAAAACTATTGTGATGCTAAAAACATATTGTTAGCATTTGTGATTCTGAAAAACATTTAGGAAAATCTGTTTAGGGGTAACTAATTCAGTATTCCTGTGTAAGTTTGATGGACTGAATGAGTAGGAGAATGCTCCTTACCTCTGCCTTGTCATGCCTCTGATACATTAACACTTAAAGTAATAAACGTAGACATTTTGAATTTAAATCAATGGAATTGCTGATCTATGTAAAATTAGTATGTCTCTTAAGTTTGTTTGATTGGACTTTAACTGGATTGTTAAAATGCTTACCTGTTACAGAAATAAAAAAAAAATTGCTTTGTAGAAAATCTTATGGAGAGGCTTGAGAGCCTCTATTACTAAGTGTTTAAAATACAAGTCATAGATTAGAAAATGGAATACGGTTTCTAATTTAAATGACTGGCCTGTCTGTATAAACATCAGATAGATTACAAGAAAACTGTAAGCACTTCAAAGTTTTAATGCAAAATATAGTAACTCACACCTTCATGCAAACCACACAACATCATGCACTGAATATAGCTACATTTTTTGATTTGAAACAAAACTGTTCTATAGACCTAATTCTAGTTTTTAACTGCAGAATTTATAACTGCAGGGATATAGGATGTTTAAATGTGAGGCAAAACAGAGTAAAATGTTGGAATTTTTTTATCAAATACAAACTTTTAAAATTCATTTTTAAACATCCCACAGAGATCAGAATAAAGAAGAAAAGAAGTAAAAAACCCCTTACCTTTCTCCTTGTTTCCCACCACTTTTAGGATTGACAAAAACTAAAAGTGGATGAGTACCTGGAACTGGAGTGATCTAAAAGAAGGGAATAACACAGCCACTCATTAATGCTGTGTGTTGCATTCATTTTTTCCTATAGTAGACAGAAAACAAAAAGCTTAATGCAAACTCTATGTTATACTATGTAATCCAGCTGGAAGCAATACCATAGTTTGCAATAACTCTCACTAAATAAATTTGCCAGAAATTGCAAGTGACTTCTTTTTTAATGCTGTCTGTTTTACAGCTATGATACCATTTTAACATATAATTCCATTTTAATTTATATATATATAAATATATATATACACACACATATACAGCTATGTCTGTATGTTACATCCATGAATAAAGAAGCAAACTTTTAATGCAAGACAAACATGACTTATTCTGACAGTAATTTCCGACTGAAAAAAGCAATGGAGAATTGTATTTTGGAGTGAGAAATGACACTATACTATCAAGGTCAAATATAGCCATATGGAATTTTAAACTTGACAGAATAATTTTTTTTTTTTAATTACAGACATCTGCAATATTTTTTAAGATAAGAAATCACATTCTTTTTAAAATGTGACAGCCATAACAATAAAGAGTTCCTCTAAATACCTGAGAAAGCTGGTAAACTTAAAGAAGTAGAGGAGAACACATGTGGAAAACAGGTAAGCCTGAGGAAAAGAATGCTGAGGGGCATACACTGAAGGAAACAATGCCTTTACTAATTTTTTTTAATTCTTTTGTGCAGAGAAAGTTTTACATGTTCCCATTAACATTCAGCTTTACATATTAACACCTTCCTTCTTAGTGTTATTCTGTATTTTCAGATACTGTGATAGGTGTTCATTGCCTTTACTCCATAGAATTGAACATAAAAAAAATAAGATGATGATCTCTAATACCTGTTTTTAAACCATGCAACCAGACTATTCATATTCAAAACTATCACTTTTAGACATATATCCATTCCAGAATGTTCGAAAGTATATTAAAAGTTCAAAGTCAACATCTGCAAAGTCATGCACTAACAACTTTAGGGATGAAGCTTAGATCACTACTGTTTCAAAATGATACATTGAAAGGCCTTGCTCCAAATCCTTATTCATAATTCCTGAAATAACAAAATCTCTTCAGCTGAACATTTCATAAAATGTAATTTAAGGCAGAACCTGAGAAATCTTATAGCTAACGAGTCTTACAGGCATCCTACAGACATAGGCATATAATCCTATAGGCATCTAAAACCACTTTTCTTTCAGTAGGAATGTGTCAACTCCATTCATGATTTCACAAACAATAGAATCAAATCTGTTCCAATACATAAAAAAAAAAAATTGAAAACGCCACAAACTGAGTGGAATTAAACTTAGCATAAAACCAACTCAGTATCACCTTCTGGCACAGTAAAGTGCTGCATGTTGAAACATACATTAAATTGCAGAATGCAGTGAAGTTTGTCATATATTTAATTTTTATCTACTCTTTTAATCAATTTTAGTTTATTTAGCCAATTCCCATGATGTTTGTTCCTGTGAACTAAGTGTAAACCAATGGTGCTCATTGTGACAGAGATGGAATACCTACTAAAATCCCTTAGGACGCAGGTTAATTAATGAGACTCATCCTAAGGTTATACATGATCTATTACTTCCTCTAATTAGAAATAATAATCCTGATCATTATGCTGGTTAGCTAGAAAGAAGCAAGATGAATGTGCTTAACTATGATTAATTGTCTTTTAGTTGTGCAGACCTCCACTGCCACTAAGTTATCTCCTTACTGCTGTCTGATGGAAGGAAGGTAGGTTTGGTCTTGATACTTTTTTCAATAAAAGCTAAATGATGGACTTATTTCTATTTTTTTTATTTCAAGACTCAACCATATTATTACAACTACAAGGTTTTGAATCATCAAAAACCACCCCAAAATATCTAATAATTAGTCTGTATTCCACTTCGTTCCAAAATAAATTTAAAGACAATCTCCATGAAGTTATAGGACAAGTGACTTAAAGTGAAAACTAAAAAGAAAAAGAAAAAAGGAGTGGACTATTTATAAATAATTTCTCCCATATTGAAAACAGAGTTCTAACAGGAGTGGTATGAATATCTTTGCTGTTACCTTGGGAACTTAAATCAAAAACAAATGCAATTAACACATTGATTAAGTTCTATGAAAAGTATCCTTGCTTACTAAAGATCATACTAAAATTAGACCATACCAGCAGAATCGGAGTCTTAGAGTAGCGTGCAAGATATGGGAGAATTAGAGTAGTATACTTTGATCAGATACAAAATTTGTTTCTCCAGACCATCTTTAGGCAAAATGCTAACATTAATTACCAGTCATACTTATGGCATATCTTTGTGAAAATAGTTGCAAAATTATAAAATCTGAGAGTGAAAGAAACCCTAACATTCTCATTGATCCCATTCTTTCATTATGGTATCCTTCAAGATCCTCTCAACTCTCACATTTACTAGGTTATCATTATAAATACCAATCAAAAATTTAATATTTGATGGTAAGATGGATTCCTGTTACTCAAAACCAATTTAATCCAACAGAAAAAACCAAAGACCATGGTTTAAAGAGCAAAGTAGGGCCATCACTAATTATTTACATAATTATTCCTAATGTTATCACCATTATTACCGGTATCGTATAATGTCCTACATTACAAATGTCTCATTACAGAACAATACCAAGCACTTCAAAAAACACCTCAGATCTATTCGATGATAATTCTACCATCTTAGCCCCCACTCTTTTTCTCCATCTCAAGCAATAATAAATAAAAGCTAAGATGAATCCTAGACATTAGATCCATCATGGAAAGAAAAGATAAAACGTCATTTTCTATCACCCTAACAAACTTACAGAAAATCTTACGCCCTAATCACCTAAAAGCAGACAATCTAATAATTTAAGGTTATGTGTGCAAGAGTCAGTCGTGCTAGGAGTTTCTATTTTGGATAGACCAAGTACTATATCCCAGTTACTGTACCACATGAGTGGAAAATAGACTTGAAAAATAGCTGAAAATAAACTATAAGTAAAGATGTTCCTCTATCCAGAACAGTTTGGCTTACTGAAACTGAGTGGGCATCACCCAAAAGTTAGAGAATTCAATGCACTTCCTTT
Source organism: Myrmophylax atrothorax (assembly GCA_026770055.1). Taxonomy (NCBI): domain Eukaryota; kingdom Metazoa; phylum Chordata; class Aves; order Passeriformes; family Thamnophilidae; genus Myrmophylax; species Myrmophylax atrothorax. The sequence goes on from JAOXXN010000395.1 coordinate 27,644,677, forward strand.
AACACCAATTTATTTGTCACACTGTACCTGATTGGACAGATCTTGAGCTTTCTGTCAATTAATACTCTGGTCTTTTTGCTCCATGTTTTACCACAGACAATCTGGATAGCAATGAAGTCTGTGACAATGATAAGTGCAGGAAGAGAATCTTGAAAGCAATGGATAATGATTGCTATAATGTCCTACTACAGCATCAATGGAGCAGCCATGCGACTGCATAGGTTTTAGGATTTGGCTTTTTGGGTTTAGGGTTTTTTTCCTTTCTTTAGGTTGCCATAACAAGGTTTCACTAACCCAAAAAAAAGGAATAATTTAATAAGCTTTCCTATGCTGACACAATAAGGTATATAATGAAATAATTATGAGGCATAAAATAATGGATATATGGAAATGAAATCTTTTTATTGAAGTCCAACATATCAAAACACAGAACAAACAGACATCTATGTATATTAAATGATTATCACATTGTTATCAGGATGATAATTTAACTCCTGAGGAAATAAATAAGCAGCAGCATGCATGTGAACATTGATTTCACTCAAAACTACTCTTATCTCAAGGGAAAGAGGTCAGCAGTTTAGGCAGAACTGCTGGCATGCCCCTAAGTCGCTGCCCTAAAATAACATTAACTCATCGCACACACAAGTTTTTCTTTCAGGAAGAAAACCTTCCATTTTTATTATAGATATCAATAATAATGAAAACATGTTGCTTCTCTTCACTGTAATTGTCAATATGTCAAGTACCCTACTTAGAAATACCTGGACAAAAAACACCCTTGAAGTTTACTCCATTCATTAATTAACAGGTCCAAACAAGAATAGTGAACAGTTATCAAGACATAGACTCGGATCCATACAGTAGATTTGTCAGATAACAAAATAAACTAGTTTTGCTTCATCCCGCAATAAAAGTGTTTTGGAACTAAACTTTCCTCCTCCTTAATTTCTTAGGAGATCCTAACAATCACAAGAGAAGCAGATTCCCGAACCAATAGAGGAAATTACCTACTGCATCTTTAAAATATGTATGAGTGAAATAATACAAGAGTGAATGTATATTTCACTTTAAAGACTTCTCAGTCTATCACTGGCTTTATAGCTACAAGAATCTGCTTAAAATGAAAATAACAATAATCACACCTGAAGACCTTGTCCATCTACGGTGACAGAATTTGCTCTTTGCATTTTGTTCCGTTCTCCCAGTTTGTTCATTTGCTGAGGGCAAGTCTTTTCTTTTTTCACTGTTGCCTGTCTTTCCTTGAAAAAAAGAAGAAAAAAAGGAGAAAATTGAACAATTTAACACATTATATAATACTATACAACTGTAACTGAGACTGTGCCTCCACACAGTTGTTTTCTGACTAGTAAGTAATGTCAGATTCTGCTTTAATGAAAGTGAGATCTCAGTCAAGTTAATACACAATGTCTGGCCACTTCACATAACATCTATCTATGTGCCTGGACATTCCAGAATGACTAGGCAATAGATGGATGAAAAGTGTGCAGTCACAACACAAACTAATGCAGTGATGTGAAAAAAATAATCTGACATTACCAGGATGGCATTCTGAAACTTGAAAGCGAACAATAAAATATAATTGATAAGAAATCAGTAATTTATAAAAATTTCATCCTAATTGATAGCAAAGGTTGGATGCTTCCAAGTACTATAGCACTTTGGCAAAATATACCTGGTTTAAATGTACCATAATCAATTGGCTGGGTGGCTTTTTATAAGAAGTGTATTTTGTACCAGAAGGAATACAGAATCTTCATCAGATTCTAAACTGTTTGCAACTTTTGCTGCTGACACACAGCACAATGAGATGGTTATTGAGGAAAGTTCAGAAGTATGTTGCTGAAATCACATTTTCAGCTGTTAATAGGCCATATCAGAAAACCCTGAATAGAAAAACAAACAAACAAACAACCTTGCTCTTTGTATTTCATTCATTCTATTTATAAACTGTACCTAGCATGTCCTTCTGGATTGTCCAAAAATGTACCATAAATTAAGACAGCAGATGTTTATCAAATAAACTCAATGGCCCCAATCCCAACTGCACCCCAGCCATTTTCCTCACTTCACAAGGGCAAAGAGGCTTTAAATTAGTCCAGAGAATGGGCTGGCACAAAGCTGCTGCATTAGAAAGGAGCATGAAGGACACTGTTGCACCCCTTGCAACTGCATTCAATAAGAAATTGCATTCAATAAATGTTACCACTCATATTAGATACCAGGCCAAACCCATCTCCATGGTACCTCCAATAAAGCCTTGGGGATTGAAGTAGCAATTAATCAATGAAACTCTTTCTGGAGCAGTTTCTACTGGTAAGAAACATTGACACAGATTCATGGACAGGAAAGGAGTAACAACTTAATACAGTGCCTTCTAAAACAGATGTGAACCATGAACATTTTTATATCCTCTTCAGTTTCTTTAAGTTTGTAAACTGAAACAGTCTCAGTCAAAGTCCTGATGCAAATGGTGGCCCAGGTCATCCCAGACTGCTCTGGGAACTGTGGCAATCTGACCACATTTTGTATAAAAGGACTGACAAACCCATGCTACAGGAAAAAACAAACTAGGGGAGTTTACACAATTTCCTGTATGCAGTGAGATCTCTAGGAGGTTAGTTAACTCAACTCTTGAGTAACCTGACCATCAGTTCAAGAGGAGGTCCAAGAGTCTAGACTACAATATCATTCATTGCTTTAAAGAGAAAACACTAGAAGCTGTTAGAGCTATTCATGTCAGCCCTAACCTTCAAAACACAAACACTGTATATCGCTGCCTAAGATATCATCAACTCTGCATTTGAGATTTGATGATTTTTTAGTAAGCAGAACTAGAATGAGACACCCAAACACAGAAACATTTTTAAACTAACACAAATTATTGCATTATTGCACAGTAGTATTGGTTAGTGCCAAGGACAGCAAGTAAGATACTTCAGCACGAAGGAATCTTTACACTTCATTACATATTTAAGAAGCTGCTTTGGGGTTTTAAACAACTTTGTGAATAATTATCCTTAAAAGTCACTACTTGTAATAAATATTAAGCATACTGCATTAAAAAGGATTTTACACTGTGGACAAATCTGGCTCATGAATAACGCAACATCTTTAAAAATCAAATCAGATACTAGTAAAGAAGAGAAACAGCTACTAAAAAATTCTGATGTCTTAACAAAGATCACAGACAGCAAATTTTAAAAAGTTTAGGAAAATCACAAGATAAAGAATATATTTGTGATAATTCAAAGGAAACGGTACCAGAAAGGCAACAGATCCAGCACACTGAATTTGTGCATTTAAACAGGCTAAAAGAAAACATTGTTCAAAAGAGGTCTACTTATATAATGTAGCACTAAAACTCTTCTTGCATATATCATGCTATTTATTTTGTTCCACCATGATACAAATAGCAGCAAATACCCTCAGCTGGCTTGGTCCTATGACTGCTTCATTAGCACCATTCCTCTCCAGTTTATATTTCCTGTCCCATAAGCAAAACTACTGCGTGACTCACAGACAAAGACAACACAAGATTACGTCACGAACCTTATGCAACATAAAGGAAAAAGTATATTCATGATACAGAATCATCTAGATTATAGATGGATATAATAATAATTAAAAATGGATATCTGACTTCATTATCATTGAAGCTCTGCTTTCTTCTATGATGATTTTTGAAGAAAATAATGTATTTTGTATTACTCATATGAATATACCATGATGAATGTCACAATCTCTACCAACAGTATTCTCTGAAACATTTCTGAAGAAGCTGAAAGGAGATTCTAGATTTCCTAGTTATATATTCTATAATTTTTCGATATGCATCATACTAACGAGGATCTGACTTACAGCTTGTATGATATACTATAACCGTATGTATCATAATTCTAATGAATAAATCTATTCATCGAACATGAAAAGATTTACCACTTCATTAAAGAGATCTCTTTTAAATACTCTTGCACAGACCCTTTGTTTAATATATGAAATAGAAAACTGAGTATCTTCCTTTTGGGAACTATAACATTACTGCGACACTACTAAGCTATCAGAAAGTGTCAAGAACTAAACAATGTAATTTCTAAATCAGAAAAGAACAACTTTATAAAATCATCTGTGGATAACAGCCTACAAATTCTAGCAATGTTAAGAAAAAATTGACATGCATTGATAAAATGGTTTTATAAAATGCAAAAACTTGTCTTTTAAGGGAAGAAATGTTTCTAAAACAGTTGTGCTGTATTTAGTATCTTGCTAAATAAAGCATACATAAAAATGATCAGTGTATCTGTGAACCATTTTGTTTAGTGGACATGCATGATAGAGATACTGAATATAGCATTTTAGATGTTATTGTGCATTTTGGTGGCTCAAAGAATCAAATTTTTCTGTTCTTTGCATATGTGCCAGAGCATATACCTTTCAGAATTGTACTTACCTCAACAAAATTTTTTTCCACCTATTTGTGCACCTCTCATTCCTTATTTTATCCCCTTGAATTCCCACTCTGAAGTCCATATCCATTAACTGGAGCTTCTACTGTTCAGGACTGCTTCAGACAGATCACTGCCAGATAAGAGCTACTCAACTGTGTCTATCCCATATTCATCCAAATAAGAAAATAATTCATAAATAAGACACAGCCTTTCAAATAACAACACAGAATATCACTTCTAGAATTTTAGTTCAGCCACAAAATGCACATCATAGCAAAGAAAAAAGTACAGTATCAGGATGTGTTAGTAGTAGTGTATTCATGGATGCCTCCCCGTTACGCACCTCAGGGAGCAAACCTCCTAAAGTGGGAAGCGTCTGTTGGAAAAAGAGAATGTTAGGCTGCAACACGGAACAGCTGGAATGGCAAAGAGCATGGATAGAGTGTTCACAAGGAATATTACCTTGCAGCAGTTGTAGTTAACAACAAACAGACATGGCGCTTTTTGCACATTTGAACAGGCATACTCCCCTGATGTTTTGGCTGCCATATTATATAATTTACATTCTGAAAAGCATTTGTGGGATCATTTTAGCACCAGTTAAAATATTAGAAAACCTGAGGAATTTATTTTCTTTTGAAAAGCAAAAAGAGATACTTGATACCTGGGAAGTTATATTTATTTTCAAAGTCTTTGAATTCTCATCCAAATCGATGCAACTTGTTTAAAAAGTCTTCTGCTACACCTGACAAGCTATGCATCATTAATTCTCAAAAACTGTTTCTACTCTTTCTTTATATAGTAGAGTCTTTTCCTTTACACAAAACACTATCATATTCTACCATAGCTGTTGGAATAAAACAGATGAATAGTAACTAAAGGCTTATTAAATATTTACCTCTTTACATTTTAACTGCTGACACAGAATCAAGGGCTAATGCAGCAAAAATTGCTTTTTATCACCTTGTCTTTTAATCAATAACTGCGAATTATTTCTGGATTATTTCCTACACAGCTGGTATTACTCAAAACAATTTATTTTAGAACATGAAACAACAATCTACTTATGCATTAAATAGGACTGCAAAGTCATTAGAGAGTGGTTAATACCGTTACGCAGTTTGTCAGGTAACTACTGAAAACTTGAGATTACTTCTGAATGACAATGATTTCCTTTATAATATATACCTTCAGATGGAACGTATACTCTACTTGGGAATGGGAGTGCACAAGGAGAGAACCACATTTTATGTTAATATGCATAAACTGAAACAGTTATTAAAAAAAATCTTATTTTAAAACTTCAATACTTGAACTTGAAAGAATTTTATTAGATTTGGTTCATAGAAGATCAGATGGAATGAACAGAATACCATGTAAAGATACCCTCAAATATTTGCAGAATGAAACTGATTAAAGTTTAAATATGTGATTTGAATACCAAACTGACACTTTGGGGGTTAAGAAACTTGGAGGAAAGTTGCTCCATGATTCCTTGAAGCTATTTTTTTTAATGATGTGGAAATCTACAAGGATATAATAATAGATTAATACTAGAATAATGATAATATTATAAGTACTCCTAAACCGTAATTTTGCAAACTTGTATGGCATTCAAGTCCCTCCTTACAAAAATCTCATTCCATGCAATTTTTGTCCATAGTTACACAATAGCCAAAAACTAAAAAAAACCCATACCACCACTACCCATAAACCACAGGGAGCAATCTATGTGTAATATCTATTAGAACCATATCCAAGTAACTGTGATTCAGATGTGCTAAAATATTTCGAAAATTCACTTCATAAATTCTCCAAATTTCGAGCTCTAACCCTGTGTACAGGCTAATTAAAAGGTCAATATTAGGACACCACACTATGCTGCTGTAACAGCCCACAGAGCTGTAGCACAACACTCAGCTCTACATCCATAAGCAGAACCAAAAAGTCATCCTGTGGACAAGATTATAAACTAATTCTCTAGCAATAATACTGTCCAGTGAGCTGCACATGACCGTTCTATAAAGGAAAATCAGGCTTCTAATTGACAGCTGTTTTGATAGAAACATTTGCAGCTAAGAAAAAACATCACATTACCTCAATCAGAAGGAGGCATTTTGTCACACATAATACTAGTAGCCATAATACATGCAAAAAAAGACAAGTCTGGAATGGAGAATATTCTATTTTAGAACACCTTCTAAAACTGCTGAGTGCAAGACTTGTTCCTTGTTCTGAACAAGAAATGTGACAACTGTATATATATACACGTTGTGTTGCTTGTTAAGTTTGTGTAAATAGATACAAAGAATTACACATCAAATTACAATCAAGACTTTCATTAGATTGTCTACAGACAATTTGCCTTACATCAGGTGCCATTCAATATATGTATCAGTATGTAACAGCAGGGCCCAAGACTTTCAACTTGATTTGCAACTCAAATATACTTGGGCAATAGCAGCTGATCATATACACTGATGAAGAAAGACAACAGGTTTGGAACAGAATTTTGAAAATAAAACTATGTCAAATTCCACTGGGAGAGGATGTAAGGAATAAACTTAGGGGCAGACAGTAGTGATGAGCTGTGGGCAGGCAACTAGATATAACTTAAAATGATTGAATGCCTGCCATTTCAGTTTATCAGCATCTTATTATTTTAACATTGAACTGTGTTTGCCGAACAGATAATTAGTTAGGAAGATACATTTTCCTCCAGGGCAATTATTAATTTCCTTCTGACTTCAAAGAAATGAAAAAGCTCTTAGTGTAGATAAGCACACCATTGTATTTCAAGTCTGATTTAGATTCTCAGAGAACTGACGTTGCAATATGGTACACAATTGAAAAGGAAAAAAGTGTTTTGTTTTGTTCTTTAAATCCATTTCAATTGCTATGTCATTACTTAATATTCAACAACCAGATTTAAACGCAACTACCCTCCACCCCCACCCCAAGCATATATATCAAAAAAACTGTGGGTTTTTCATAGTACCTTTGTTCAGAAACCCAGAATAAGGCTAGTGCTCAACTTCAAAGAATTGAGTTGCTCATAAAGATGCTTTCTGCGCTCCATGTTGAGCTTGGATTCAACAGAACTAAAACTGATCTCTACTATTATAAAAACAGAAGATTCATTTTAGGATTAAAAACTGGAAAAGGGATTAAGAAAGCTCATTCTTCAACAAGATGCTGCTAATTCCTTTCTTCTCTCTCTACAACTCTGCTTTCCTATGTGAGTAGAGCTTACATACCTCACAGGAAAATAGTATTAGTAAAACATATTACCAGATATGGCAAAAATATCGATTGAACAATGTGGCAATTATAACATAGCCATTAGCTGTTCTATCTAGTCTCTCTAAATACTGATAGTCAAAAAAATTCTTAAACAGTATATTCAACTTTAATTCTGTATTACTTTTTGCCAGCATGTCCACACACTTCCTATATTTACACAAAAGTTTGAAGGTACAGATTATAAAGTATATGATTTCATTGCATAAGGCATATTTCCTAGGTAAAACATTTATAATCTGTTGTGTATATTGGTTTACCTGACTAAATAGAAATAGTTATAAACAAAAGATTTTTGAACATTTATGGTTTTGTACAATAAAATGCCAAACAAAACTAAATGGGAATCTGATAGATCTAGTTCCTCTGCCAAAATACATAGCTATTTATATTTTAAAATAAGAGGTCACATGACATAGGATGGTACTTTATATTAGTCTATATAAACAGATTTACTCTTTGATGTACAAAAATTCTATATATTTTATGTATACCAATTTATCTCTCTATAGATATTCTATATTTACATAAATTGAATTTATGCTTAAATGATTTTGTCCTAAAAAGTTCTAACATCTTCACTACACAAAAAAAAAGTCAAACTCATTCATAAGAGAAAAGAAACAAAATGGGAGTTGTTTCAAACTTATCATGATGATCCACTTTCCCCAGAATGCAAACATCAGGCTGAAAATTAAAACATAAGGAAGTGGATTTAATTTAAATTTTATTTCTTTCATTTTTGCCATCAATATTATACCAGAGCCTCTACCTTTAAAATAAATTGGTTACTACAGACATAGCGATAATTGACACATAGTAATGCTCACATTGTAAGCAGAGTACTTTGTTTTCCAATGTGTACCATAATTTTCTTTTTATTCTAAAATTAACAGTTTTAATCATAGTTTTCCAAACCAATGTTAGAAATTAAGTGAAAAACAGTTCATTGTAAAACTCACATAAGCAACAGGAGAATCAAAATCATCATGCATTATGAAATAAAAACACACCTATTAAACAGTAATTTTTATTGGTTAGTTTGTCACTATCCAAGGCTGTACCTATTTTGGTGGGAAATTGAAAATCTAATTACGTTTCTACAAACATAAATATGAATTAGAACATCCTACAGGTTCATCGATAAATGAAGCAAAGTAAAGGAAGGCATGAAATGAAAAAGCCAAAATGTATGCTAGCATTTTTCCCTTTCTGCCTTACAAGGGGGGGTAGAGGAGAGAACCTGTATCATGAACAGAGACCAATCTTTTTTTTCTTCACTACTTACTCATCTCATTCCAGTACCCAGCTTTTAACCTGGTTATGATCTAATTCTGTACCCTTGGTAGGCTAGGATTCAATTGAGTTAAAGATTTTTAAACTCACTGCCAGTCAACCTTATCATGAACTTTCATTATGTGCATGTAATTAATTGGGTCCAATGAACAATATCAGCACTGAGTTATAGACTTTCCCCCCCCACCATATAATTAGAATATAATTACCCACAGGATATCAGAATGATGCAAAACCTTTCCTCTAAATGTGCCCTCATTAGGAAACAAGTCTCAATGTACATTTATTCAATCAGTATGAATTAATTAAAATGTTACTGAAATAAAAGAGAGTAACATTAAAGTGTATCTGACATCTATTAAAAGACTATCACTTGAGATCTGCACACACGGTTTATAACAAAACTCATTTAACTTGAACAAAAAACTTCACCATACAACAAGCCTTATATCTAGTAAAAACAAAAGCAAAACAGAGTAGTTTTTAAGTTGGCAGACTACATTTTGCTAAAACATTTAAAATTACTGCAGTGAGATATTGAAAATCTTTGGAAGACATGGAATCTAGACAGATACGTCATGCTTTCATGATGTACACAGTATCAACTGCATGAGTTTACCCCATTGTTTCTTTTTCAGCCGACGATGTAGCTTATCATACTTAGGAATAACATTTGACAAGTTCTATTTTGTGCAGTTTTGAAGATGGGAGTCCCTTTATTTACCATCTAACTTTCCGATGACCAGGCATTTCGATTCTCTCTCCAACCATTAGGAGTCACTCTTTCCTATGTCTAAAGAGATTCTAAATTATTAGTTTAGAACAGACACCTAAACTGAGATGGCTGTGTAAGGGAAGTGTCACCTTTTGTGATATTACAGTATGGAAGGGTAGTTTTTTAATCTATTTTTTACAGTTGAAATAGTGATTTTGGACATCAATGGATACCTAGGGAATTGGAAAAACTGAGATAATATGGACCAGAACGACAAACTGCAGCTGAAAAATCAGTTTGGTAGCACTGCTATAATACACGGTGCTGTGAAATGCAATTTAAGAAAAAAGTCCTTTATCTCTGTAGAAATTGCTGAGGCTGGGCTTGCAAGAAATGAAGAAATGAGACATGGTGGATGAAAGAGGCAACAGTATGAATGTCCTCAGTTGCACAAAAGAGAAAAGATGAGAAGGGATTTATGCTGTTCTCCTGAAGGAAAACATATGAGAGAAGGCATCTTCATCTGAGATGAACTCTTCAGTTTTCTGGAAGAAATATGGACTTCCAAAGTTACAGGTGGTAGGGAGGGCCAACATTTTTAGGAGACCAAAGATACAAGATTTTTCATCTTGCTGTTTTCCCACAACTTCTATAAACTGTTCTGTGGGAATAAAATACATTCTTCTCTGACACTTCAAAATACTCAAGGATAAGTCTGGTACAGCAAGCACATTGGTTATCTGCTTTTATTTACCTTCCATTTATATACAGCATTGTAAGAATATTATTGCTCAGCTGATCATTGAAGCTTAATCTGTGTCCTAGGTGAAAGACCCTTACACTGCCAAGTATGTCAGATTTGACGTGTCTGAAGACATAACTGTTATTAATAAATAGTTATTACTGTATCTTTAGATTATTTTGACAAAGATAAATTACCTGTTTTTGCTGTCATCATTGAGAGTGCTGGTTTCACATACATTGAGGTATTGCCTTTCTCAAAAGGAATCCCCATTAACAGGAAATGGGAGAAACTAATAAAAATTACTTGCACAAATAACATGTACACAACAACCAATCACTTTCAGAAGGTCACTGAGGTATTATTTGTAACATAAGTATACTCAAGATTTTAATGCATTTTTGGAAGAAACTACTAGATGAACAAATATACTACAAAATTATGAAGTCCCTGTTAAATCACAGTAAAATACATTTTCCATTCCTAACAACATACATTGTGCTGAAATGCATGTCTTGTGTTACACTGTTAGTAACACAATTCTGATACAGGAAAACATATTTACTTCTGCTTATGTCTTCAAAATTTGGAGATAAAACAAACCTCTTCAAGGGTGATTTGACTCTAGAGTGGTTTTACATATCCTCTAAACAACTTAACTAAACCACAGTTGTGGAATAAAAATCTTAATTCCTCTATTCCTCTTCCTCTCCTGAAAAGAAAATGGAGTTACACCAACGTAACTGAAGATGAAATTTCATGCTGAGGTTTTATTCCATTTAAAACAATGGCAAGTGATAAATAACATTAAAATAAAAACAGCCCAATAACAAAATCATAATCTCCAGATGCTGACTTTTAAAGTATGACCTAAATTCCTGAAAATGAAATAATGTAATGCATAATGCAATAACCCAACAAACTTAATATTTTACAATTATTAATCAGAATTTGTCCAGATGCTATCAAAATACCATACAGACAAACTACAAAACCAGTCTTACGACTTTTAAAAAATATTTTGAAGTACTTCATAAATCTAAAGCCAGGTTTCCACTGCCTTACCTTCATTGAGAGCAATTGAATAATCCTAGGCTAGGCAAGTAGAGGGTCAAAGTCTAGCACCTATTCCTTTGCAGATTTATAAACAGCCAAAAAGATTAATCAGAAAGTAAGTAATTTACAATAGGCATGAATATTATTGTTGCTAATGATCAGAAACTGGTTTAAGAGTAGGAGGTATATTTTCTTGTTTTTCCTCACAGCCATAAATTATTCTTTCTTAAGTTCAAGAATTTCTTACTCTTACTTAAAGAGGACCACTCATCTCTTCTCTTATGAATATGATGATGCTATGACTTTCATCAACATAAAATATCCAATTTAATATGTGAATACATAAATTAATTCTCAAGGTTTTTTTTAAAGATAAAATGGTCAGCTCTTTTCTATACCATCTACACATAGCGTGCATTTTTATTTTCATTGAATTGAGTTATTGTTTTTGTGGACAGAGAAATTTACCGTCCACGACTGCAGAATAAAATATACCATAATATTGATGCATAGCTTACTGCAAGACCAGTGTCATCATTCTAGGTAACCTCCGGCTTAGATCAGAGACCTCAGCATTGCAGATATACAATATGCATCCCAAGCAAAAACTGCTCATAAGAATAACTTCATTATTCTGGGAAGTTGGATCTATAAAAGATGTAAAATGTAGAAGTGTTCTGCCTACACAGTTTCTGGTAAGTACAGTCTGAATAAGTGATAAAACCTGAGTCAGCTTCAGTTATAATATGCCCTACAGAAAATTCATTCTCACATGAAGGAAAATGCAATAGGCAGAGGGTAAAGCATGCTTATGCCTATAAACTCATCAGGGAGGATTGCACATTTCATTTAAGGTTCACATCGTCCTGTGAATGTAACAAATACCTGGCAGACAGTCTCAGCATTGTTTTAATGCTGTGTGTGAGAGGGGATTACATCTGAAATAAACATAAGGACAACTCACCAATACTACTGGGCAGATTGATGTGGGTGGTAAAATATGGTCCTTCAAAGGTCCACAGTCACATTCAGGTTTCAGATGTGAAGCACACTTGTTATGCAACTGCAGGAAGACAGAAAACGAAGATTCAACTTAAATCTTTTATAGTGTAAGTAAATGGGCATCCTAGAGTGGGGTGAGTTTTACTAACCTAATTAGTACTAGAGTACTAGATGTAAAATGAAACACCACAGCCTCCCAGGATTGATCAAACCATTATATTGAAGCAAAGAACAGTGGATTAAAGTATTTTCCAGTTTTGAAATTGAATGTATGGATCAGCACACACAAAAAGACGATCATATGGCAGTACAGTAACACCAGCACAGTGTTATCAGTGATCACAACCTTCATTTCAGAAGAGAGCTTCCTCCACTGAGCCAGGAAGGAACTTCTGTTCTATTAGTGAGTAATTCAAGGCAGCCTTTGGTGCAACTCAGTTTTCTACCTGAACCTGATAGTCACTACTGATTCAAATATAAGAGAATAACATATGAAAATCTAACAAATTTAATCTACATTGGGTAAAGTTTGGTCTGGATAGATTTAATGTTAAGGCTTCCACTAACTGTTGAGGAACCTGAACTACTCTACTTTTTCCTAATTTATTCTTAGCTTTCATCCAAGTTTTCTTGAAAGCAATGACAAGAGTTCTACTCTAAAAACATGAAAATATCCTCAGGTCTGCTGACTGAAAGAGCCTTGACTTACTTCTATATTGCTACAGAAGCAGCAATACAGTAATGATAAATTTATTGAAATATTTTGCATTAGCAATCATGAGTTCTTGTTGATAATTTAGAATTTAACTCAATTCAAATATCTCTAAATATCCAGTCACACAGTGCAAAGGCACAGTTGTGTGCTTGGATCATGCAAAACATTCGAATTTAATTGTTATATTTTGCAATATCATTAGAGATAGTCAGAATAAAATAAACTTCATATTGTGAAATTTTGTGAAAGTTCCTGTCTTGGACTTGATGATCTTAAAGGTCTTTTCCAACCTAAACTATTCTGTGTTTTTTCATTGATTGAACAAACTGTGCATTAAGGTCTTCAGGTAACACCCATTT
>JAOXXN010000395.1:27666132-27696977 GCA_026770055.1 Myrmophylax atrothorax
ACAAGTTATGTCCTTCAAAATCAGTATTGCTCTGTTCTAAGAGTTAGCTGTTACAAGTCAAAGATGGTGAAGACTTCTTCATCCTTGGAGGCAAAAAGAAAATAAATCCTGCAGGAAAACCAGCACTCTCAGAAATTTAGAATGTTTGGTTCAAACCTAGGTCTAAACCAGAACACAATTTTAATATTTCCTGTAAATTACCCAGAAACAAAAGGAACTGAAGTCAGTTGAAATATTTTTTTCTCTAGTGAGATATCAGGATCAGAGCCTAAGTGGAGCCCCCTCAATATTATCAGCAGAAGCTCAATGCCATCTCTGACAGCTGGGCAATGTCAGGGTCCCCTTTCTGCACAAAAAGCACAGCAGATGCCTAATGTGGGATTCTCAGGCTGGCAAAGAGTGTGGAAGATTTCCAATTTCCCCTGAAGAAGCAGAAATAGATTCTGCAGCTGTGAAGCACTAGAAGCCTGTCAAGCTCCTTCATGACTGGCAGCTGAAGAGGATGTATTTCATTAAATGGAGCTCTGTAACTTCAATTTTTCTTCCCATCTTACTATCATATTCACCACACATTTTTAAAGTACTGTTAAACTACAATATAATATGCAAGTTTCAAGTCTTCTGAAAGCAAACAATAAAGACAATGTAAATTCTCCTGAGAAAAAACAGCAAATGTACACTTTGATTTTAACATTACTCAGGTCATCAACAGATACAGGCAGAACAAGCACTTAAAATGTGAGCTGACCAGTCTTCCTTAGCAAAGTACTTGCTGTTTATGAAAATTAATAGCAATTCATATTTATGCAAAAACTTACCCCTCTTCTACATTAATTTTTTGTTACTTTTTCATTTTAATTTTCTTTTTAAAGAATGACCATTACTTGTGAATATGCCACTTCTTATTTGAACAGAACATATGGTCTAACTTAGCTGGCATTTTCCTTATCAGAAAAACAAACAAGTCTTGATGTGGGTGTTCTGCCAATTAAAACACTTAACTGTGTTACAGACTGCAACTGATGCAAATCCATTACATAAACACAATGCACTTTTGGAAAAGAGCAAATTAAATTTTTGCTCTTGTGTGCTGCCAAAAATAAGCAATAAAGTGCTGCGTATGATTATGCATGCACATAACTGTTTAAAACACTACCCAGGAAAAAAAAAAAGACATAACACAAAATAAAGCCCCCTTAATGCAAGTCTTTAAGTATGAATAAAATCCACAATTCCGACACATCAGTGCATTTACTGACATTAACTCATTTTGCTTCCATATCCTGAGAAAGAATTTAAAAACAAATAGACATTAAGAAGATCCCAAAGCAGAGCAGGTACAGTAAAAATCTCTTCCTCACTTCATTATACACATCACTGAAAATCAAGCCTCCATATGTCATACACAGACTTTAACACATAATGACAATAGTAACATTTATTTTGTTAACAACAGTTCTCTTAACGTATGCTCCTGACTCGTCTACCATGGATTTGACTGCCAAAATGACCTGACCTTAAAAAGCAAGTCAACCATAAAAGAGCCAGTTTAGAATTAGTGGAAAATTTTATGATGTCACAGAATTCAGCTACACATCCCTAATCTGATTTAACGTTAACTTACTTCAGCTTTTTAGATATTTGCAGAGAAAATCAGCCAAAGGTATCTTCAGGTTTCAAGCACAAAATTCAAGATTTTGAGACTTGAAAAAGGTAATGAAATCAGCGATAAATTTTGACCCTAGCAAACATGCCCTCTTAAAACAGCTACAGTGTGTCTGTAATACCAGCATGCTCAGTCTTTTCTGTCAGCCAAGTCAGTAACAAGCATTTAAATGAGAAGGATGTTATTGAGTAGCTCTTACTCTTTCCCTGCCTGATATTTTGCTGCCATTTATTTTAAAAATATATTTAAATTTATTTACATGACTTGTTCAAGACAATTTTATGACTGATCTTTCGGTATTGTTCGGTCAGTGGGAAAGTGAAAAGACTGTCCATTAAACTGTGCAGCATCTCCTTGTAATACAAATGCAGTTATGTTCTATATGCTTTTGGTTGGCTCAGCAAAGAATTCTTATCAGGTTTTGTTTCATTCAATTCATTTTGGGAAGAAAGAGTTTTAAGTCTGTTCTGGTTCAACTGGGGAGGGAGTAATCTCATTCAAGAGATATCCTATTTGGGAGGCCTCCTCACTTCTAATTTCTGAGATATTTTGTATGTATGTTGGAGAAAGCAAAACAAAACAAAATACTTCCACAGCCTGCATCCACACACTCATCCAGAAATAAAAAAGAGAGCACTAGATGAAAATTTGCTTTACAAAGCTTCATAAATAGCCAAAGTATGAAGTTTCCCTGTCCCCAAATTTTTAGCCATCTATCATGTGAAAAAACTTCAGTGCTGCAGAAATTAAATTGTAAATAATGGTCAATTTGAATAGCTGCATAAAATACTATTTATTTTACACTTTATACACAGAACAGGTTAGTTACCCATGACTTTTCCTGGGCTTCTATCGACCTGAAGACAAAAGGAAAAGCGGGACTAAGTAATTTGCAAACTTCCTGCAAGGAAGTGGGAGCAAGTATAGATAAAAGTCGGCAGCACTGACAAGAGAAGAGATGAGCACGTTCTTTAGAAGTGCCTGCGGCCCAAGTCTCACAAAGCGTTAACATTGTGCCCTCTTCTGGCAATACTTTGAAATGACACCGGTAGAACAGCTCCCCTTATTCCTTAGGGGGAATCTGCTTCCAGCTGGGAAGGAGCTGGCACAAAGCAGGTGAGCTACAGCTTCTAGCAGCGGCTTGAGTTTGCCCTCTGTATGTATGGAAATAACATATGGTGCATCGGTACTCCAGCCTTTTAGAAAAGTCACCTGCCATACTTCACACAGGACTTAGAGAAATGTCACTCGGGGCAATAAAAGGCAAGATCGCTCTCCTTCCTCACTAAACAAAACAGAAGTCCATGAAACTGCCCAGTAGTAATTTCAAACTTCAGCCTGAGAGGGATTACTCATAGTACTACAGATCCCATTCCAGACTTTAAAATGTTTCCATCTCTCTAGTTGGGGTCCACTTTAATGTGTTCAGAGCTCAAATAGTAAGGGCATAATAATGTAAAATACAATGCAAGAAGCAGTATTTCCCAAGTGAGAAGTCACATTCAAGTATTCTATCCCATATTTAAGAAAAATGTTTTAAAATTCTGCTTTATAAACTATTTGAGAGCAATCATGTAATATTTGCTGCTTGAGGATCCAAAATAAAATTGTAGGAGTATTTTCTTATGATTTAATTAAAGTATTGCCACAATTTAACACAAATGCTTGTCCCATTGAAACTTACCTTGATTTAAAAGGTGAATTGGGTTGAAAATTACAATCAGTAATCAGACTTAAAGAAAGGCATATCGGTCTGATTACAGATCATTGGTGACTTTATGAAGCATTTACTGTTCAATTCCTCTCTCACCTTACGGAAGCTTTTCAGCAACTGTACAGTACCAGGCACGGTGCAACCATGACATCTAGTGGCCAGCGGAGAGGAAATAAAATACTTCGTAAAACGGAATTTTTTTGAACTCTAGCACTTAGGAACTTGTGTTCCATACCTACTTCTTGTACAATCACTGACAGAGGTGTTGGTAATGATCCATTACAGGAGAAATGAGACCAAAATATCTGGCATGGGATTACCTTACAAGAGAAATCAAGTGCTTTTACTCTATCAGGGAGGAATAATATTGTATAAGTGAGAAACTCCTATCAAAGAGCAGAGTACAACACATATGGCTCACAAAACCTGTCATTAAGAGGCTTTTTGTGCTCAGATTATAAAGGAGATTTCAATGCTAGGAGCATCAATAGGGTAAACTCTCCACCTTCACTTACAATGTTAATCTAAAATTAATGCAGAATGAAATAAAAAGGTCAGAAACTGAATGTTTCTAATGTGGAGAACTAAAATAAATAGCCTACTGGTCATTAATGTGCAGTAGGCCATTTCCCAGAAGTGTAATTACGAACCAGAAGTACTGCAGGGACATCTTTTTTCCAGCTTGTGTTTGGATGGGAGACAACATAACTGTTGCCTTAAGATGCAAAAATAAATTTGGAAAGTTGATGAGGATTTGGAAAATTGCAGACTGAAATCTGACACTCAGAAAGAAACTCTCCCTCATACACCTATTATTTAAAATTACACCACACAGGTAACTATTTACAGTTATTATTTTCTTCAAGAAATTCTCACTTTACATGAGAGAATTTCTAGAAAAAAGTCCATGAAACTGGAACAACTAAAACTCAGTGTAAGAATTATGGGTCCTAACAACAAAGATTTCAGTAGATTCTGCACAGAACTGATTCAGTCACTTCTAATTGGAAAAAGGATAGTCATACAAGTACAAATGGATTATACAAGCAAACAATCCCAAGGTCTTTTCTTCTAAAACAAATTGCCAAACAGTATGTGTATCACAGAAACCTTATAGAAAAATTATAGAACCAATTTCTTGGGGAATATATGGGGATTACTGCTGAGGTCAAAGACCACAAAACTGTTAGATATTAGGCTATCTCAACACCACTGTTCATAAACACTAACTTGTTTATTCTTTTAATTTTATATATTATAGTGCCATATTTCACTTTAATGCTCCTTTTTTAAGTTATTACAACTAAATCATCTAATACAGTATGTATTAAAAACTGATTGAAAGGCTTTAAATGCAATATAGAACTTTATATCTGACCTTTCTAGATAGCTATTAAAGGAAACCAAAGACTAAGTAGAAGCAATGTAGCTGAATTCTGAAGGTAGTATGATAAATCAGCAGCTGAAATAAATTATCATAGCTTTACTGGTAATAAGCATAACAAATTATACCAGCTGAGAATCTTGTATTCTTTGTACAAGCCCTATACAAGAGATAAGTATATTTTACAGTGTTAATGGACCCCAATCCAAAACAAATTAAGCAATTCATTGGTATCATAATTTATTTAAATAAACTACAGTGGCAATTCTTTGTCATCATACTAGACAAACTCTGAAATTGTTTTTGTGGATTTAAAAGTTTGTTCTTGCAGAGTTCAGCAGAGAACCAAAACATACTTGGCTAAAGGTAAAAGAAGGTGGCAGAATTGTTTTGTTGGTTTTGGTTTCTTGACCGGCTTTTTGTTTGGGTTCTTTTTGTTTGGTTGGTTTGGGTTTTTTGGAGAGGGTTGTTTGCTTGGTTTAGTTGGTTTTGTTTGGTTTTGTTGCTTTTCTTGTGTGTTTGTTTTTGTTTGGTTTTTTGGTTTCTTTGTTGGTGGGTTTGGTTTGGTTTTGTCCCTTGTTTTAAAAATATGAAGACTAGATGGGCATGTAGCTTAAGCAGCATAAGCCAGTAGGTTATGCCCCTTATTTTCACACATCAGCTTGACGAAAACTTTAATATTTGATTAATGGGTCCAAAGTCTTACCTTACTTTTTATTACCATACCTAAAAGGAGAGAGAAAGACAGCAGAAAAAAGCAGTGTCCTGGGAAGCTATGTTTGCAAAATCTAACATCATGTAAAATGAAACTACAGTATCCCACTAATGGAAATGATGCATCGGAATGCTCATTCAGATGCTCTAAACCCATCAAAACCATACTATCAGTTTACACAAAATAATCACAGACAGACATCAGAATTTGAACTTTATTGATTTCACTTTTCAGTGTCCCAAAACACACTTTGATTTGATCATTTAGAACTGTGTACAAGCCGAACTAGTAAATTTTTGCTGGTCTAAGAAAATATTGAAAATTTTTGCTTTTCTCTACATATTATGCAAATAGTTTAAAAAATTAAGTGTTTTAAAAATCAAAAGAAAAATGGGTGGCATCATATCCTAGTGAATCATTAGCAAATGACCAGCAAATTAGCTTGCACGTAGGTAATGGACTTCATTCACAGTAAAGCAGAACATTAAAAAGAGCATTAAATAATAAACTATGCTTATTGATCAAAAATATATTTTGTATGCCATGATAATATTTTTCTACAACTGTATATTTATGTCTGCTAAATGCATCAAGCACTAGGAATACTCTTGAATAACACTGACCCATTCTGATATCAGGCTATAGATTTTTGATTGCTGTTTATGTAATATTAGAATTTCCATAGTAAAGCTACACACAGCAAAATAAAGACCTATTAACTAGTAAAAATACTCAAAAGGATAAACTGTCTGGTAAGAGCTTCCTTCTAACAGTGTTCACTTTATTATGAAAATAAACCTCTACAGAAGAAGCTGCAATAATTTTAGGACTTTCAAATTTAGAAAGAATGAAATGTAGGCACTGAAAAATACTCCCAGAACATCTATGTTATCTGTCACAAAAGAAAAAAGCTGTACTGAAAATGACTATCCATTATCTGCTATACTGATTCCTTGCCACCATTTCCTGCTCTTTATTTAGAGGAATTCCACAGAAAAAATGGAATTCAGCCTGAAAAGTTACCTGTTTGATGATAGGGAAGTAGTTTAACATTTTTTGTAACTCAGTTTCACATATAGAATTAGGGAATTAGCACTTGCAGTAATCCAAACACACTGAAAATTATCTTCAGTTCAGGTAATTTGCTTGTCATTTGATTATTAAGATTTTGCAAGACGTACAGATCTTCTGTTCAACAGTTTGCTACATATTTGCCTACACAAAGTCTCAGTCTGACCACTCTTTGTGCTAGTACAATACCACAAAGCAACTACAGCAGTCTAGATTTAGTTCAAGCCATAGAGCTATACGGAGAAAATAAATATTATCTATTATTTCACCTCAATATCTGAAAATTATTTAAGAAAAGATGAAAAAAAGTTTCCTTTCAAATAACAGAAAAGCATTTGAAACATATGCTTAGATACATGTATTCAAAATTAGCTCAGATACAGGACAGCAGGTGGCACTGGCAACATGCCAGTCTTAAAACAGCTGCATTTAACTGGCACAAAATTGATCATATTACATCTGTATTACACTTAATGTGAAGTTGAGCAGAACATAAGTTCACGTTTCATAACACTCTATGCTTTGGTGTAAGTGTTCCCTTTTATATTGCTACTTAGTATAGTTTGTTAAAGTAGTTACAGAGACTGAATATCTTCTCAGGGATATATCATGACAGGACAAGAGCCAAGAAGCAATAATTACTGCAGAAGAAATTCCATCTGCACATAAGAACAAAAGCTCTCTCTCTTGAGAGCAATTAACACACAGAGAGTTTGCCCACAGAACTGGTGGAATCCAACTCACTGGAATTATTCAGGCTTCACAGGGCCTTGGATAACTCAATCTGTGACCCTGCCTTTAATAAGAGACTGGACCAGAAGATATCCAGAAGTTCTACCAACCTAGACTGTTCAGTGACTCAGTACAGTTTGGTCCCAGATACTACAGGTAAGAATTAACAACATACTGTTAGCAGCGCAAATTATTCAGCTTTTTACAGCTTCCAGCTCCAGAGCTAGATCATTTTGTCTCTCTTCAAACATGCTAGTGTAACTGTGCCTTTAAAGATGCACTTTTGTTCTTTGCATGTCATTCAGCCATAGCAAAGAAAAGTAAAGCAAAGTCTTTACTATGCAGGCCAATAGAAACTAACCTGAGGGCCACAGCTTACGTGCAAGCAGAGACTTGACACTGTTATTTAATACTTACATTCTCTAACCCAAGGAGGACCAAGAGCGGGATTGTTGTCATTCCTCCTTGGATCCACTCTTCTAGAGAGACAGTGCCATCATGATCATAGTCAATTTCTTCCATCATTTCATGAAGAATCTACATGGTTTAATGAAAAAAAAATCTCATAAATTCTAATTTATTATTATTATATTCTAATATAGCAACTTCTTCTTAAAATATGTGTGCAGGTCTCCAATTCCCTCATCCACACGCAAAAAGTAAGGGAAATATTATTTGTATGGCAGCTGTAGTAAAACCAGTATGGACAGTTCAGAAAATGAAGTGACATATTCCTATTTACATTTTATCACCTAAAGGTCCCAAAACAAGTTGAGCTCCTACTGTAATTTCTTGCATTTACTTTCAAGAAATTTTCAGAAAAAAAACAGTTGTATAATAAAAGTTAATTATAACATGCATTGAAAAAACCCTTCATCTGTAACAGGAATGTTTCACAAATTGGATTCAATCAGCAAAATATTAATGAAAGTGGTAATTGGCAGTGTCACAGTGGAACACAGACTATTCTTCTTTCTATTTTACTAACATATAGAATCCCATGTTAACATGCAATATCACAAAATGCTGTCTCTAGCAACATTAAAAAATTGTGATAAAATGCATACTTACTGGACTGAGTTCAGTAACGTCCCATTCAAGGTATTCTGCAACATGCATCATTTGAGCAATGATATTTTCTAGCTCCTACAGATGAATAAAAAGTATGATATTTAATGCAATATTATAAAGAAAAATTCTACTGCAAAGCAACTTATAATTCAACCATATTGTACTCAGGGACACTGTTTTATCAAGGTTCCTAACAAAATGTCCTTTACATAGAAACTGTCCACTCTGGTGAATCTGCTTCATGAGCAAAACATCAGGCATGGACTGCAAAGCATTCAGGAAGGTGAAATACAGCCCCACAAGCAAAGTAATTGGAAGTAATCATAGATTCTTTCTTACTAGTTCTCTTTCAAGCACTGTTTTTATTCTCTGATGTCCACATTGTGATACAAGGATCTTTAAATTCCAGCACTCTAACAAACTATTTTTCAGGCAGCCACTGAATAATTCAAAACTCTCTAACAGAAATAAGGCATAAAGTGGATACTATAAACTAATACAGAGGCATTTTCTTAAAATTACAGTGTTGCAATTTTCCTTGAAAATGTATCATTAGTGCATTTCTATACTCATATATACAATTTTGGTTTGTAAACATTCTCCAATGCTTATCAATGCTTAACTCTGAATTCTCACGTTGTCTTGGTTCCAGCCAGGACAAGGCTAATTTTTGCAGTAGCCAGGAAAGGCATGATCGGGACCTGGAGGTTATTCTATGCCACCTCATGTCATTGCTAGGGGCAAGGGAAAGGGAGTCTCTTCTGGGGAGAAATGGTTCCTTCTGGTCAAGTAAATGTGGCTGAGGGAGCAGTTAGGTAATGCCAGTTCTCGGCTGGAGAGAGCAGTCAGTGTAGCATGGCTGTGGTCAGGTCGGGTCAGGCTCTGCAGTGAGCCCTTTTGCATGTAACTTACCCTCTTCTCTTTTGTACACCTTTGTTACTAATACTGTCGTTGTTACTGTTCGTTTTCTTATCTCATTGCTGTTTCCAGTAAATTATTCTTATCTCAATCCATGATCTTTACCTTTTGTGCCTCCAATTCTCCTCTCCAGCCTGGTGCAGGAGGGCAGGCGTGGGAGGAGCAAGTGACTCTCAGCAGGAGCACTGAACTCAGAGTACCATTTCTAAACCGTGACACATGTATTTAGTTATCTAAATCATAATTCGTATTGCCTAAAACTATGATACCATATTTACTTTATATCCCTATATAATTTAGCTTTCTTATTTCCCTGTCACTTATGGGAATCACCTCCTCTTCATTACCACTCCACTCTGTGCTGTCTTGCTTCCAGGAGATACAAAAGCAGGGGCAAAAAAAAACAAAGAAAAAATAAAAAAGAACACTGCCAATAAAATTCTTCTTTCTGTTAGTTAATAGAAAAAATTAGCTAATTTTTTTTTAATTATTGCTGTATCTCGGATTTTTCTTCAAACATTTGTTTGGGCTAGGCTGCTCCCCCAAAACTTTGCCCTTAATATTGTTCCTTCTTCCTTCATGACAATATGGAACTTCTTGCACCTCTCCACATAAATTCACTGTGTGACTCCCATACTTTCTCTTTTTAATGAAATCATTACAAATGGTGCTTTCATACACATCTCCCAGAAGCATACTAGGATTTTTGGAATCATATTAATGTGTCCCCTACAGTAATATGATGAAAAATCAGAAGACTATAGAATAGGACTCTGTGACAGCAGTGTCAACATTTGAAAATTTATACAGTAGTAGAAGCAGCAGCTAATTGGAAAAGAAAACTCAAGATTTACTTTTCAAAGGAATGACTTTTTATCAACTATGGTTTATATTGCTTCTAGTAATTCAGGATAAATATAAACTTGATTTGGATTATTGTAGTTTTGAACAGATATGCCATTATGACATACACTTACAATGCTCTGAAATACACAAATAACATTACCGAACTATCCAGGTATCCATTCCCATCTGTATCATATAAGCGAAACATAACTGAAAAGAAAACAGAGAAGGAGACTATGTTAGAAAACTTAGTAAGTACTTTTTTTCATAAAAAAAACAACTCCAAGAAACAAAACAACTAAATCTGAGTTTCAAAGAAAGGACAAATACTAACATTTTCTGTTAGCCATCACACTAACTGTAGGCCCACCAAACAAGCTGTATTATGTGAGAGGTTCACTCAGCAACTACTCTGCCACAGTGCTTCCAATGAGACATATTAGCCAGACAATGTAATTGCACCTTTTCCATATAATCACTCCAACAGCTAATTTGGTCTGTGAATTTAATTTTATTTCCTTCAAAAGATGATCTGTATTCATGGTGCCACCAAAAGGCTCTTTTCTGTCATCTTACCAAACACTGGATAACATACAATTGGTCAAGCAAATGTTGATAAATCTGCTAAGTTTCAACAATGTTGTCTATTCCCTTGGTTGCAGCCATCACTATTCAACAGTGATACTGTTTCAGAAATTATTTTCTGACCAACTAAATGAAACAGCAGATTAGTATTTTAAGTATCTAATTATTCAAAGTCAACAATAAACAATCCTCACAAACTGCCAGCATCACTTCTCCCAGGACCAAACTGGCTTCATCAATTTAAAAATGTATTCCCAACATTTTGAAGAGTCATCCAGACAAGAAGATGCATTTTGACAATATCCAGAAAATGTACACTTTCAAGACTGTACCATGACTTCATTCCAGCCACAACAATGGCTAAGTCCACCATTACCAAAATATTTGAAAGCAGCTTCCTCAGCTGATCATATACTGCATCAGATTGCAGAGCAGAAAGAAGCCTGCAGCTTTGATAGAAATACTGTTAAAAGACTAAACATGAAATCCAAAAGTCTGTATATACCTCACTATTTGTCTCTACTTTCTAAGACAGTTTTTCAGAGGTCTGAAATATAAACACCCCCCATCCCCTTCAAAAGTGGTAATTTTTTTTGCTCTTAGACCTTTTTTTTAGGGACGAAGTCAATCCATGTAGAGGTGGTTCCAGGTTACTGACATCAAAAATTTGCTTACAAACTGTCTTATCAGATGTCTTTGGAAACATAACATATGACCTATTTAACAGTGAAGAACCCTAGCACATTGGATCCACAGCAAATGCTGTTACAGTCCAATAAATTCTACAAGCAAAGTTTATCATAGTGTATTGGGTTTCTGTAGCCAGGTTTTGGTAGCAGGGAAGCTACAGCAAGGGCTTCTGTTAGCAGCTGCCAGAAGCTTCCCCTGTGCCTGGTGGAGCCAATGCCAGCCAGCTTCAGCATGGGCTTCCTGCCACTGGCCAAGGCTGAACTAATTAGGAATGATAGTGATGCCTCCACTGATTACATAGTTAAGAAGGGAAAGAAAGTTTTTGTGCAGATGAAAATTGCATCTAGGGAAGAGCAGAGGGAGAACATGAACAGCAATGTAGACACCAAGGTCAGTGCAGAAGGAGGGGCAGGAGATGCTCCAGGCAGCAGAGCTGAGGTTCCCCTGCAGCCTGTGGTGCAGACCACGGTGGAGCAGCTGTGCCTCTGCAGCCCATGGAGGACCATCAGGGTGCAGAGATCCACCTGCAGCCTGTAGTGGAGCACATGTCGGAGTGGGTAGATGCCCAAAGGAGGCTGTGACCCCATGGGAGGCCCATGTTGGAGCAGGGTCCTGGCAAGGACTTGCAGCCCATGGAGAGAGGAGCCCATGCTGGAGCAGGTTTCCCTGGTAGGACTTGTGGCCCTGTGGGGGACCCACACTGGAGCATCTTGTTTGTGAAGGACTGCACCCCATGGAGAGGTGACCCACAGGACAGCAGTTTTGTGAAGAACTGTAACCTGTGACATGGACTCACACCAGAGAGGTTCATGAAGGACTGTCTCCTGTGGGAGGGACCCCACAGAACGCAGGGGAAGGACTCCATTCTCTGAGCAGCGGCAGAAACAAAAACTGACTTGTATAACCCCAATTCCCTCTCTCCCTGCACCACTGGGAGGGAGGAGGTAGACCTTGGTAGGAAGGAGGGGTGGGTGAAGGTGTTTTTAAGATTATTTTACTTCTCACTCTTTTGTTCTGATTCTGTCAGTAATAAATTTAATTAATATCCCTGCTTTGAGTTTGTTTTGCCTGTAATGGTAAACAGTAAGTGACCTCTCCCAGCTCTTATCTCAACTCATGAATCCTTTGTTATATTTTCTCTCCTCTGTCCAGTTGCAGAGGGGAGGGAGAGAGTGGCTTTAGTATGTTCCTGGCACCCAGCCATGGCTAATGCACTATACATAGTATTCAGGAAACACTATAATGAGAAGTGAGAGGAAATTCTTAGCAATTAGAAAGTAAAGTATTGAAAGAATTTGATTATTTTTGGACTTACAGCAAAACATATATAACTGTTATATGGATTGGCTTTCTTCCCTTATATCCTACATTTTGGGAATAAGTTGTTCCATCTAACTTGGTGGAAAAAGGTAAGTACTGTACTGCTCTACCACTTGCAATTTTTGTCACTACATTGCACTGCTCTTAAGAGATGGGTAATATTTACTGTAGTACATTGTTTCAAGCCACAAAGGTCCATTATTCATTAGTTACAGGCTAAGAAACCTACAAAAGTCTCTTTCTTTGCCTAGAGTTACACAGCAGAAATGTTTCAGTGTAAAACAACAGTTAACGCCAAAAGCTGCCAGAGATTGGTGCTGTCCCTGCTAATAGGCCTTCTACCAAAGCTTCTCAGAACTTGACAGCTGATTCTATCTGACAATGGTACCACTAAGCATTCACAGTTTCCATAGGGATGAATCATTGAAACACTGAGTGATAAAGGTCCTCCTCCTCCGTGATTCTAATACACTGGTTAAAAGAATGTTTTACAGTTATCACAAAAGCAAGTTTCAGCATTTTCATGATCTTTACCTACTCCAGATAAGTAGTGCTTACAGCATTTTTTTTCCCTTAATATGAATTGGTAGTTCTAATCAGTCACTTAGAACTAGACATTAGCATAATTATAACTGTTTCACCCATGTAGCAAACAAAGTCTTTCCAATTACATATGTATTTGGTAGTGAAAAGGCTCAATCTGTGCTCTTGGCTAGACTCTGAAAAACTATTCTACTGGTCTGGCATGCAATCTCTTTTCTATTCAGACCCTGCTAAATATTCATGTTACTGATGATTTACACACTCTAGGAGAAAAAAAAACAGCAACAAAAT
Organism: Myrmophylax atrothorax; assembly: GCA_026770055.1. Classification (NCBI taxonomy): domain Eukaryota; kingdom Metazoa; phylum Chordata; class Aves; order Passeriformes; family Thamnophilidae; genus Myrmophylax; species Myrmophylax atrothorax. The sequence continues at coordinate 27,679,679 of JAOXXN010000395.1, forward strand.
GATAAAAACAACTGAACAGAAGCCCAGATGCAAAACAACAGAGTCCACCAAGTATATCTTGAATGTTTCTTTTCCCATTGCCTTACCTGATAGCACTGACTGGCCACTATTACTAGGCAGAAATATCACCTTAAAAAGATAATGTTTATTCTTCCAGTGTATCTCAGTGAGGAATGTTTGGGATTTTCTTTATATTCAGGCCATACATAGATTATAATTATGTTGAGCATGTCAAACAGGTGAGGTTTGCATTGCTTAAGACCTCTAGAAATACACTGTTAAAAGGTTAGAGAATCCATTTAACTGCTTGATATTTGTAAATCTAAGAAAATCTGTGGACCATATAGATCCAAAACCTAGACATTATTTTCTCTTAGTGTATTTTATCCTCCAGCTTATAGCAGATTTTATTTGAAAGCACCAGTTTCATTTTCCGCTTGTGCTAAGTTACCAAACACTCAGCTATGATTCATTTTTTCCAATTTTTGTCAACAATTAAAAAAAGTCTTAATTAGAGATTAGTATTCATAGTATTGTTGGCAACTCCAGAATAAGCCACTTTTCTTTATTTCACTTCATTGCTACAAATTTATAATTTACCTTACAGCCACAGGATCTATTTCAGAGATAAATTATAACATTAATTTATAAGAAGAATGCAACTAAAACCAATGGGAAACTGCATACTAATGGTACAGTATAAGCCAAAATTTAGATACTAAAAACTGACAATACATAGTATATTTCAAGTATGTATGACAAAATAGAAAACAAACCTATAAAATAACCATGCCCATAATTATATGTAGTAAATGCAAATGGTCTTGAATATACAGATATGTAAGTACCATACATCTATTAGATCATGCTCTCACTCCTAAATCATATAGAACACAGTCTTTTGCACATGCATTTCCTATTGCAGGAAGTTCATAGAAAATCCTCTACACTATAGTTACCACCATCTCCTCTGTCTCTCCTGTCTCCTCCTTTTCATTGTACAAATTCTCAACACCAGGGGAGGCAACTGATCTCCATTTCATGTTATGGCTTGTGCATTGACCTGTTCAGAGCACTGATAAGGCTTGTGTAACTTGCTACTATAAAACACTGCTTACACCGTAAGCTAAATGCAATCTTAGGAACTTAGTTTTTCTGTGCTTGTGTTCTGAATGCACATTCACACATACATTCTCATATCCTAATCATGTGATACCAACCTGGTATTAAAAAATCTGGGGATGGCTCCTTATAATCTTTGCTGAGGCAAAGGTATCAATGATCTTACAGCACAAAGTTGCCATTGTAAGCTAACTACAGGTAATAAAACATCAAGATACTTGAACAACATGTAGTCATGCAACCATGTAATGAATTTCTTACTCTAACAGAAGCAACCTACTGTTTGCATGTCCTATCATGCTGAATATTTACTTTCCACATTACAGCCTGATCCCACAGATCTTCTAAAGACAGACCAGTGTTACATATATTGAAGTATATTCTATATGTTTCATCTCAATAAGAAGTATATGATTGGACTTGCTATTTATCCACATTAAAAAATGGCTTCTAAAATTCCACAATAGGGAAATACATCATCTTCTTTTTTCCTCCAATTCACAGATCAAACTCCCTGCTATTTTTTGTAATAGGTAGAGGTGTTGTGCTTTAATGACTCAGCACCTAATTAAAAAAACCAAGTAATTTCTAATTTCCCAAGTCAAATACTCATTCCCAACAGCGATGCAAACTTGGATCATTTTTGGCTTTTCAGTGTTCACTAACATAGAGTCCACAGGCTATATTAACAACTATTCTTTATTCGAATTAGCTTCTTTAGTAGAGATTATTCACCCCACCTATATATCTTTAAGTAGCCTCAGGATATTTCATTTTTCACAGATCTGATACTAATCAAGGGATGACAGCATAGAAAAGATTACACTCCAGAATGTACAATCATTACTCATCATCTTAGTGAGTGTTAGATAGAACAATTTTAGATAAAATCTCATCAAATTAATACTATCAGCAAGAGTAAAAAAATTATTTCTGCAATAACTAACCTAGAACCATATTTTTATAATGCAGCTGCTCAAAACTGGTTCTTAAAGTCAGAAACAGATGACTTTTGGAAATAAATATATAAAGTTAACTTTAAAAAAAGAACATACATTCTAGCTTGTCTTCTGGCCTTCCTCTTTCTAGCAGTGACAAATAGCAAACAATATCTTTCAGCTGGATCATGTCTGGTAAATGTAAATTGGCAGGAGTAGGAGGTCTGGATGTAGAGGTACCTTTGTTATGCCTCAGACCTGGAAATAACAAATATTCTTTGTTAGTCTTAACATATGATAAAAGCAGAAAATGAAAACATTACTCTTGCATACATGCATCCTTGTTTTATGTGAATCTCAGATAACTTCTTAATCCAAAGTTCTAAACAATCTGTGCTCATAGTTTATCCAGCAAAAGTAGAATTTAAATGATAGTTAGGTTTTAAAGTATTGTATGAATAATGCAAACTATCAAAAAACCACCCCACTTATGGGAATGGCATCATTTGGTGAATAATTTTATTCTACTACATTACATTTTCAGTACTAAAGCAATCCCTGCCCAACTCTGCATCCCCTTCCTTGTGCTTGTACAAGCTTCATCTAATTTACAGATTGACACCAACTACTAATTAGGGATGTTTTAGCGTCAAACTCTGTTAATACCCAAGTGTATCGTTATCCCAAAAACGTAGCCAGATGTGTGTCAGTGCACTATGTATTTAAAACATAGAAGCCTCAGTGACAGACTACTGAGAAAATAAACAGCATTTAAATAATTGCTCAGACATCATGATTAATAGCAGTTCCAGTGCACCACTTTGAACACAACTTTCAAAATTACCAAACTTTTTTTGTTTCAGGGCAACCTTAGTATTAACAGTCCCGATGATACTACTGGAACCCATAGGACCAAAATGGGAATGACAGCAGAACAGAAAGCAGTAATAAAACTTTCTTTATAAGTCTATTACCTTTTTCACTGATTTTAGTGATGTTAAAGATGAAACTTTGCAAAAAGGGTATACTGTTCTTAAATATTTTCTATAATTCAGAACAGACTCATCATTGCACCCATAACCTGCATACATAATTTCACTCATCCATTTGTCTTGAACAAGTTAATTACCATAGCAAATGGAAATAGAATTTTGGTGTGCTTTTTCCCTGCCCCTATTTTTATCTTGAAATATTTCATTGCAATCTGAAGACATCTTTAAAAGTCTATATGTTAAAAGGTAGGTCTACATGTTACAAGGTATACACATTAAAATGATAAAATTTGGTGAATAAGAGCAGACTGCCACACAGAAAATGTATCTTGGAACCAAGTTCATGTTCCTGGTCAGGCAAATAATTAACACTGAAAGTAAATATTTCGATGAATAAAAATAATTAATAGGGCAGTGTTCTATTTAATGACCTTGCATGTCAGTTGTCATTAAAATTAAGATATTATAAAATGTTATTCAATTAAGATGCTAGCTTTAATGACACAATTTACACAAATAATTCACATTCCAGTTATGTGAATCTTATTCGCAGAATAAAAAGTGTTTTAAAATTTGGGATAACTCTTCTCAAATATATACAGTCCTGAAATCAAAATGAAAAGAAATACAAATTTGAAGGTATCTTTTAAATTACTATAAGCTGCAAGGTACAGGGTAAATTATTAGTTCTTAATCAAGAGTTGGGAGGGGTTAGCTGCAATGTGCTGACTTACAGATGACTTGCAGTGCTGCTGCTTACCTGGCATCTGTTTCCATCTGTCTTCAGACACCTTAACTGAAAACATAATTTATATAAACAGACATGGATGGACCAAAAGGCAGTAAATGAAAAACAAACACATACCAGAGAGACTGATGAACCCTACTCTTTCCTTGTCATCTTCTCTAGCTCTCATGTACCTTTCCATTATCCAGAATGTCAAATGTTTCTGGCAAATTTATTTTGCGGTTCAGTCATGTCTTTTTTTTCACTATTGGTAACACTTAAAAAATTACTACATAGCCTAAAACAAAGGTTCCCATAATCCATTTGCATCTCAAAATGTACTAAATACACAGGTTTTCCCTTTAAATGTTACAAATTATCAAGAAGTAACACAGTTCAAATCTCATGCCATTGAATTACAATATAAACACTATGTTTTCAATCACAAATAACTCTTGTATGAGGTGAACTGAATTGCCTCTCTGAACATGTTTAAGATATACCTATTTACCAAACAGGCCTTTTAGTATTACACTAAATACATATGGATGAGTCCTAAGCCAGTATGACATAATATTATTTCTAAAGTCCTCAGTAACAGAAAAAGATGAAAAGTAACTACAAACCGGGAAAAGATAGTGCAGGATGAAAAAATTTTAGGAGATAGCATTACAGTAAGAAAATTAGCATAGAGTTTAAACAACAGCAATGATAATAACAACTTTAAAAATGGCTTTATAAAAATTATCATTGTTATAATTGTAGCACATATAAGAATAAAACATGTCTGAGAGAATGACAATGAAGGTGAAGAAAGTTGAGTATTGCCTATACTGGGCATAATTTACCTGTAAAGCTGGCAATAACCTAAAAACAGTTGCTTTCATTTCTTCATATGAAGTGTCAAAATCATAGAAATACAACACCAGAATGATAAAAGATGATTTTTTTTAAACACTAGTAGTCAGAAAACATATGTGAAAATACAGCATAAAAATTAAATAAATATGCACCATTAAATGGCAGTTGCTATTGGAATTACCACTCAAAAAGTGTAGAAAACTCCAAATTTTGGTGCCTGGTACAGTACATGTTTATTGCTGAAGCTGCTCATTGATGAAATCATGATGAAAACATCAAGGGAAAGTTAAAAGTAATGAAAGTAATGAAATGAAATTGTGTTGCTAAGACTTCAGAGGTAACAGAATTCAGAGCTGAAAAAATGCAATGCTGAGATTTTATGACATCTAAAATATATGTGGCTGTATACAATACAGAATACATTTAGACATGCTCTTAGGGATTCCATTGCAAAGCATCTTTTAGGGCAAGGGATTAAATTACTGGTCTAAATTACTTGCCTAAACCCATGAGTCATTACAAGGCAATAAAAATCTTGAATACTCCACACAACTGATGACACAATTGTCTATTAAGCCTGCTCTTCTGCACATGGAACTGGTCTAGATAACTAACAAGAAAAGCCCATGAAGTGGGAAATCTACACAGCAGATATTTGTGAAAGGAGATGTGTCTATGGCAGTTCTGATTAGAAAGGATAAAAAAAAAGGTACCTGAAGAATTCAATTCAAATTATATATATATATATGAAGAACCGTACCATTGATGTGGCAAGCAAGTTTTGCCAGCAGAAAAAAAAAGCTTTTTCCAGTGAAGTCTAAATTCCATTAATGACCATTATAATAGAAGATTATAATGTTATAAGGTTTCTGGTTGGTTGGTGTTTTTTGTCAGGAAATATAAAGCCAAGAAGTGGAAGTAAAAGATACTTGTACCAAATTCACAATTCACAATTTCTGGATGAGATGCAATTTGAAGGCACCGCAGCTTCACATAAAGAATTTAAGCAATTAAGTACCCATCAAACCATTGCGTACTTTGCTCCAAGAGACTGAGACTATTTTAATAAATTAGCTTCTGCCTTTAGCTGCTGGATTTTGATTGAGTTCTCAAGTTAATGAAGTGCTAAACCAAGTACTTCTTTAGGAAGGCAACCTTAAATTTCATCAGCAAAGTTTTGTAAAATTTTTAGGTTGACAGTTTTTAACACTACTTTGCATGCTGTGTTCTCTGAACTCAAAATCACCTGCAGTGAAATACTGATAACACTTATATAAATACTTAAAATACCAGTAGCTGCTAAGTATGTAGGATTACTAACAACAGCATCACACCTAGACAGCTAAGACAAACAGCATTAACTGGGCACAGAAACAATAGACCAACAGCAGAAGCCTCATGCATGAAGCCCTGAAGGCTTCTACACATTTATACAGCAGAGTAGGCAGCAAGATCATGTAACCATAGCGATCTAATTAGCGTTAACATGACAAAGACTGTCCACTTGGTGTCTCAGCTGCATCATTACACTGAATTAAGATGAAGCCATTTAATTTCCATCTCTTTTCACAATATTTCTTATCATGATTTAGCTTCTCTAATCTCAAAAATATTGGAACACCCCCACTTCTCTTCCAGCATATAGCTTAGAATTCCATATATTTATAGCTATTAGAACAGCAGAGTGAGGGAACCTGTAGCTCTTATATTACTGTGATTTTATTACTTACCTCCAGAAAGGTGCTGCGGTTTGTTTTTTATTAATGGGCTGCAGTGAGAGATTTTGTTGCTAAATGATGTAAAAAGATGCTCAACGAAATCATCTGGTAAATCTGCCTCCAGAAAAGTCTTCATGAACAGCTTGAACCCCTCTAAATCAATTGTCTAGAGTGAGGGGGAGAAGAAAAAAAAAATGAATGTTTTGTAAAAGATTTCATACTAATGCATTAAATAATAGTCTGTTAACAGACTTGGTGCCATGACCACTTCCCTGGGAAGCCTCTTCCACTGACCGATCACCCTCAATCAGTGAAGAACCTTTTCCTAATATCTAATTTCTCCTGATGCAACTTCATTCCATTTCCTCATGTCCTGTTGCTGGTCACTAGGGGAAAGATCAGCACCTTCCCCTTGAGGAAGGTGTGGACTGCAAAGGGGGTCACAGCAACATAAAGTATTATGATCCCATTTTATCTTGCTAATACAGAACTATTAAAGATAAAGGTATCCTGAAATATATTGACACAACTGCATGCTTATCAATGATACTACTCATTACATATACGGTTTTAAAACAGCTTGTCATTAATGTGTAAAATACAGTGTTACTTTCCTTGTTTTGAGATAAAACTGTACCTTGTCATCATTAAATAATTAAGGGTAAAGCCACGTTATACCACAAAAATGACTCAGAAAGTTCCCCATGCTTCACAAGACTCCATTTCTCCACAGAAAACTCTAGTGCAACTCCTTTAGTTCAGCACAGTGAATGTGGAAGGAGGATAAATAGTAACAAGAATCATCTTGAAACCATGACAGAACAAAAAAAAAAATCAAAACTGATTTTTCAAAACACTTTATAAACTTGACATTTGAATCACAGTATAAATAATTTTTACAATTATTTTAATATCATTTTAACATTTTGCAGCATGTATTTATCTTCCCCTGACTTCTTTGATTTTTTTTTATGTATTTATGAGAGGTAGAAATAGGTGTTTCCAATTAAGACCAAGGCCTAACTGCCCCAGGGTAATGTTTTAAATGTGTATCAATATCCTTATGAGGGACCAACAAGACATTGCAAAATTTGACTGCTCTTGTGCAAGGCATTATCACAAGCTCGGCAAGAGAGGAACTATGCTGAGCTTCCCATACAGAACACTTCATTTGAGAAAGAACTTCAGTGAAACCAACAAAACTCTCACCTCTTGAAGATGAAAATTGCAGGGACTAAAAAAATTGCATCCACAATGCTCAAGCTGGGTGATAAATAGAAATAATCAACTTGGACATGGACTCATTATCTTCATCTCATCGTAAGAGTTCCAACCACCCTCTTCCTTCCGCAAATCATACACTGTTTCATTCATGCTACAAACTTAATATTTTTCTCTCTAATAGTTACAGACATTTAATTCACTGTTTATAAACTATCAAACCACAATGGCAAAAGCCATTTGTATCAGCACCCAGGTAAATCGGTAATTAGTCTACACTATGTAAATGTATTTTTTAACATCAAGCATAACAAATGAATTAATCACTAAACTGACTTTGACAATGTGAAATGGCTTTGTTAGATTGCATTGATAAAATCTGTCTTAGCTATTTCACTAAATCATATACACAAAAAAGAATAACTAAGTGAAAAAGGAAAACAAAACCAAATTATAATACCATTTAAATTAAGATTTATTGATGGATATGTAAAATATCTCTGTATAATATTATACTTTTCCTTATTTACTTTGTCTATGGATTTTAAGTATATTTTGCTAAAAATATGCTTTGAATTTTGAGCTATCTTAGATTTCTAAACTGATGCCCGAGTGACATTGGTCCTCAAGCTGCCAGCCGTAACTTAATCCCTAATGCTACATTTTTTCCACTTTTGGGTTCAGAATTATGTCTGGGTAGATATTTGGATAAAAATATGAGGTTAAAATTTTTCTTCTTTTTGACGTCTCGCTTTCTCAAAGACGTTCAAACTTTTCAATATTTTGTAACAATGGTCAAACTATAATTTATGCCAGTATCCTCCAAAATGTGTTTTCCAAACTGCCTCATGTTTTCTGGACAGAAAATATGGGATACCAAAGAAACACATGACTTGACTGCCATATCCATTTATTATATTTGATATCCAGACTGTCACCAATCAGGGTGCTTGGCAAAGGACAAAGGAAAGTGGGTGGTTGTTCTACAGCCAGATTTCTTTATTTGAAAGTGCTTTATCCTCTGTTTTATCATGCTCTGTGACCTGCAGTCCTCCAGGGAAGCAGCAACATCCATACAACTAGAGTTCAGATACTGCACATCAAAAAGCTTTCAATTTATGCTGGAAGTTAATTAGGGGCTGGTAAGTGATTTGAATACACATCAGAAATGTTTAGAATATGCCAAAGTTCAGATGCAAGACCACATGCTGTATGTAAAGAATGGGAAAAACCACTGCTACCCAAGGAAGATCTATGTGTAGTGCCCTGTGATTAGGTTCTTGCCTAAAACCACAAAATCCATGATTCTAACACTCCATAGCTGAAAAACATTGTAGAGGACCTAACATAATCAGTGTAGATTATACTATTAGATCTGAGCTCTAAAGCAGTAAAGTCATTTCTGGATATAGGTTTGTGCAAATATATATACAGTAAATAATAGAACTAAGCTAGACTACAGCAGATGAAAAAGGGATGAGCTTTCAAAAAAAAGGCTCACTTTTAAATAGCTTTCAGTGCTTTCTCTATCATCTCTCTCTGATTGTAATATACATAACCTATCACACGACTGTAGAAAAATGGAATAATTTCTTAAAAGAAATCCTGTGAGGACCACTGTAGAAGACACTGAGAAGTGACAGAGTATTCTCACCAAGCACAGGTTTTAGTATTGAGTATGGTTCATTTAGAACAGAACACTTAAAGATACAAAACATTTGCTCAGCTTAATTTAAAATAACTTTCACAGGAGAGAGAACCACATGCAATAATATAAGCGTTTCTCTATTCTACAATTATACACTATTTTTCTTTTTCCTCATGGAACTTTACCCTTCTGAAAAATGGAAATGCTGCAGCAAGTAGATGCCCTTACTTTAATTGCACTAGTTTCCCCCAACTGCAACCACTTTTCAGAGGTACGGCACAATGTTCTGGTAAGCAAGACAACAAATAAGGGAAAGCAGAGGACAATAATGTTCCATCTTAACATCCATCATGCTCAATATGCTGTGTAATTCACAGTATCTTCTTTTTAAATCTCACTGTTATTATCAGAATTTCTCAGATGAAAAGTACAGTAAATTTTGGTATGGTTTGAAAATAATATATGTTAATGATTTCTCAAACATTAATTAAACAGTTCAGATCAATAATACCAGAATAATACATAAGCCATAATGGTGGATGTTGTTTTCTTAAGCATGCAAGCTAATTGCTTAATTTTCAATAGTTGCTTGCCTTCTAGAAGCTCCAGCTGAATTTAAATGAACCTGAGAAAGAAGGATTTAGCATTTCAGAAGGCATTTTCCATGACGTTTCCCAAGCGAGGGGATGAGAGCATTAGAGGATGTACCAAACTGACAACAATTAGCCTGGCACATGAATTTATTCATTTCATTTCACAAGAGACTATCAGGGCACAGGGAGATTATGATCACAAGTTTAGGGATCTCAGGAAAATTTTCAGCATTAACAGAGAGATAAAATAGGACATAGTTGAATCAGTGCAACATGAAAGAACTTTCAAATAACTTGGCCTAAACCTTCTGAGGAGGGTAGTCAAAAGGAAGAAAAAAAAAATCTGTGCAGTTTTAGCTTTGACTCTAATAAAAAAGGTCCCAAAATCCTTTCCTGTAGGTCACAGAAAGGTATGTTTTTTGTGCTAATCATATGTAACTGGATTCTTATTTTTATATATAAATCATCTGATTGACTACATTTACTGGAGCTCCTTTTCTTATGTCTTAGAAAAAGAAACTTTACAAAATAAGATTTCACAAATTTTTATAACCTTCTGTATTACCTGGTAAGAAAACTTCAATTGGTAATGAAACATTTTGATACAAGCCAAAAGAAGTACACACGCAAAACAAACGATGAGTTTCATCTAATGTAAACCATAGCATCCATATAAAATTTTTGTTAATGTTTTTAGAAGTAGTTATTATTATCAGTTCCTATTTATAGATTTTGTCAATGTTTCCACTTACCTGAAAATAAAAAAAAGTTACACATCCACCTTGGAGAAAAGGAAAGGAGAAGGGACACAAGGCATAAGCAACACTGCATAATTTTAAATTTAAAATTATTTTTAGCAAATAAAATGTGTAAACCAGTAAACAATTTTCATCTTTTCTGAAAGTAAACATGAAACTGGACTCATTATGACTCAATGCATAGGGAAATTTAAAATGTGCATCTGTTCCTACACGATAAATTGTCAGTAAAAATCCATAGCATTTAATTAACCCTCCACAAAATCTCAAAATGAATCCAGGCCCTAAACTGTTAATCCTTAAGTATTGTTTTGCCCAGACCTTCAGTTTTCACTGAATTCTGCTTGTTGAAGAAGGCACATCCAAGCAATATGTTGTGGTGGAAATTTTTCTGAAGCTTATAGCTTATGGAATCCTTCACTTTACAAGAAAGCTTAAAAAAATTAGGAGTTGCTCTGCCAACTCCCATTACTTTGAAGAAAGTTCCTTCCCTCAAATAATCCTTTAAGAACCAGGATAAAATAAAAATAATTAGGCCAAGAATTTTCCTCATAACAATATTTTTAGAATAACGTAATAAAAAAGTTTCTCAAGGAACTCAGTTACAATACCTTATACATTTTGCAAAATATAAGACTATAAAACCAAAGCAACATTACTTATATGGATATAAAAAGTAGCAGCTGCAAAAGGTAATACCATATAGCACCTATTTTGTCTAAAATAAAAATCTGGAAAGAGAGAGAGACGATGCCATTTGTGGACAGTCTGGATTATGTGGGGAAGTAACATCTGGGCCAGGCAGGCATAAGGGGAAACAGCAGTGCCTATCAATCCTTCTCCCAAACTTGTTAGCATCCCTGTCTCCACTGCATCTCTGCTCTTAAGGAGGCATCACTGGCTAGGTGTATATGCCCTGGGGAGGAAGGCTGGAACTGAGATACAGATCCCACATTTGGCCTCTTGAGAGATTTCGACCACAGATTCTTAGAATATGAAGAAAAAAAAAAAAAAGGGACATCACTCTGCTCAATATGCTTGTAAAAATCTCCAATGACTATGATAAGAGTTCTGTTTCTTCTCAAGCACTCATTGATAAGTGCATTACACTAATCTAGTGCTAGCTCATATAGGGTGAGTCTTTCAGTCTCAGGAAAAAAAAGGAATTGAAGGGCTGGTTTCCGAGTAGCAGTTAGGACTATGCTTGGCAAAAAAGCAGACAATTTCAGGTGTCTTCTAATTTTGTATCACACATATACAGACCAACACTCAACTAAAACCAAAGGTCTTGCTCAGGTCTCTATCGTCTGATTATGGCTATGACGATGTCTTTAAATACCTGATTCTGACCCAAGCAGCAAAATGGCTTCTACCACATTGTACAAGGGAGAGAAAGAAGTTGAACTCCATCTACAAATACTGTGTGTATTTGACTTCTTCCTTTCTTCTACAGCAGTTTAGCTGTGCAATTTTATAACTTGCTTTTCTGCTTTACTGATGTACACAGAAATATAAGATCAAGAAAAAAATCCAAGGATGCTATTTTAAGGTCTATGCATATGCGTGTATGTTCTGTGCCAACAAACAGAACTCTACATGGCATGGACATCACAAGTTGTTATATCCCGATACAGAGAATACACAAAACATGGCTCCTCAGTGAGAAACAGGATATACACAAGTAAAGCAAAGTTTTGCATTCTTTATTTTATTGTAAAGAAAACTATATAGAAGTCTTAACTATGCTACATATTTTAACTTCTACCATACTAAAACATTTGAAGAGAATCAATGATTTAGTAAGAAAATGGCAGCTTTTGACTCAAGATCCACCCTAACAAACTGCAACAGAAGAGATCTAACTGTCTCCTATATTTTCCTACCTGGTATAAACACAACAACCAGTTCTACTGGATGAGATATAGAAAGAAGGAAAAGAAGTGGTATCACTCCACTTTCTTTCTCCTCACAAGACACCAAAAAAGCAACTTATTACTAATCTCCTGACAAAAGACTTGACATTGTGGATAGGGTAGGGCAAGGAGGGGTAGAATAATAACTCCTTTTATTTCCCCTCACCGCACTGGTCACATAAATGGGAACAAGACATGATCTAGTGTTTGAAATTAATCTCCACCCATAAATTCTTTTAAAATACCACATTCTCTTTGGTCTTTTCTTCTTTTAGATTTAAACAAAATATTTCAACATAAGCCACTGTTCTCATTATCCTGAAAAACAGAATGGAAGGAAGAAGAAAGAAAATTAAAAAGAAAAAAGGATAAATCATTCATTTCAAGACACTGACACAAAATATGGTTTTTACTTACTAAAGAGAAAATTTCAGAGATAATGGAAAGAGAATTATGTTGAAATGTAATTTTCAATTAATTACTTTTTAAATTATGCTGCATGATCTGAAAATGGTACCAAAAATTAGAGCTTTATCTACTGACAGTAACAGCTCTGAGTTATTCTTTGGGTTTGGGTAAGTTCCCTTAACTCATTATTTCTTTTTAAACAACTTGTATAGACCCAATGTTTGAAAAAAGAACTACTGAAAAAAGGAGTAGATGTTACAGGGCCTCAGGTCACACATATTACTACAACAACAATTGCATACACTAATGCTAGTGCATTAATGCTTAGCTGTGAAAAGCAATACTAAAGCATCACCATACAAGTCAAAGTCTTGAAGACTCATTTGATATTTCAAAACCTGGATTTTTCCAAAATATGTGGGGAAAAAAATAGCAGAGACCAGATAGAGAAGGTTAATAAGCTAAACCCCATGAATTACATAAGAATGCCTAAGTTTTTGGAGTTTAAAATTTATTTCTAATGTACATAGGGTAGAAATTCAAATAAAATTTGGAATTCCTCATGAAGATTGGCTTTGTGCAACAGGATAAATTTTGATTTAAATTAAAAGTTCTTAGCATTTTCTGATCTAAGCCCTAGATGTAATACAATTTTTACATAATTAATTTTGAAAATTCTGGTAACCAAATAAAACTATTTCTTAGCTAAAGCCACCTCCAAATTCTCAACTACTGTTATGAATGTCTACAGACAAAAAAAAAGAAAAAAAATGACACGCTCTAACAGGCTGCTCCTGCCAAATACTCCATACGGCCAAATAATATTACCAATACACAGACATAGATTACTGCCAAAATTTTCCCTCAGCTCTTCAAAGAATAAAATTCAACAAAACATCAGAAATGGAGATGGGAAAATTTTTTACTAAACACGCTATGTTTACTATACAAAGGTGTTGGGCTTTATTTTAAGAAGAAAGAGTGTTAAGGCATATACTTAGAAGTATCTTGTAGTAGATTACCATCCAGGGTCTATTTAAAAATTGCAATTACTACAGAAGTCAGGAAAAATGGAGTAGGTGGCATGGTTCAGACTAAAACCAAATAAAATAACAAAGTGAATGGACCCCTGAAAAAAGTCAGTTATGACAAAAAGTTGTGGTTGAAACACAATCTTCTGCTCGTAAAGATGGTGTAAAAACCTACTTACAAACATATCTGAATTGTCTTTTCATAATGTGGCTAAAAATAAGAAAAATAATTTTTATACAACTTCTATATCAGTAGTTTCCTTACATATTTTACCTGTAATGACCTTCTCTGCCCATTGCAAACTTTTGTGGAGGTTATTTCAGCTACATTTATTAAAACTAATTGCTACAACACTTTTAATAAGAAACCAGACATTGCCCATCCCTGCCTCTTTAAAGTTTTGAAGCATACAAATAGACAAACTTTCACTTCACAAATGAACAGTTAGCTGATGTTTAACACAATCTGAGCCTAACCAAATGGAACTTGCACTTGGAATACTCACTTATACCAACAGAAAAAGGTTTAAAATGTCCCATTCCATTTGTCAGCAAGTTACATCCACTTTACACTGAGTAAATTTACAGGTTTTAATAAAAGAGTAGCTATGCTAATTAAACTAAGCTTCAGTTTCTCCTCATCAAAATTTAAAAGTATAGCTTAAAAAGAGGTAAAGATATGAGCAGTGGCATCGCTCAGTTATATTTGTATATTTTCATATATATCAATACCTACATTGCACAAGAGGACTTCAAGACATTTCTATTTTGTATTAATTCCTGAAATAAATTATGATTACAACTATTTTTTTCTGCATTTTGTTTCTCTATGTAGTTTAATAAATATCATCTAGATGCCACCATGCAGGTGAATCTATTGTAACTGAGCCATCATCATAAAAACCAACCTACAAGACAACATATTGTTCTTCAGAATTAAAACAATTTAAAAAAACCACCAAAAACCAAGGACCAACAACAAAAAAAATCCAGTCACAACTAAATACTGTGTGCAAAATTCTTTAAACACTCTTTCCAAACACGTAATATGTAAATGAAAGCAGTACAAGGCTCATAAAGCTTAAACATAAGGTACTGTGCGATAAAAGAAAAAAGTAGAGGAATAAAAAAGAGAAAGCTAAAATAGATATCAAGAGGGAGATTAGCACTGTTAGTATAGACTAAGAAAAGAAGACAGAGAGATCACTAAAGATCATAAATAATGTTCCAAACTGAACAGTTCTGCAGCAGGAATTGACTATCTGAAACATTTTACACCTCGGTGCCCTCAACGCGCTCTGCAGAAAACAGGCTCACAGGCCAGACTGCTAGCATCTTTGCCTGGCAGGCTTCCCAGCTCTCTAGGTATCCAGGAAGCTTTCCCTAGAAATTTTGCCCAGAGCACCAGAAAAACACTGAGTTCCTAGTGTCTGAAACACAGAGTTTTCTGCTGGTGATACTCACAAGATGCTACATTTTTCTCTTTTGTACTTAGAAAGATATAGCTCCAGCTCCTTAAATGTGAGGAACAGGCTTTTCCTTTTTAATATATATGCTATAATTCTGCACATCCTACTGACCCTTCTGTAAATTAGTTCCAGTTTGAGTTCACTTTGTCCCATAATTTGTACAAAAGCAGAAAGATGTGGGTTTCGAAGTACCTTTTTATAGAAAATTAAGTCTTCCTATCTGTAGTATAAAGGCTTCACTTTGTATATTATAATAAGCAAGGTCTTTACAGTAATTTAGTATTTTCTGTCACATCAAAGAATATAGCTGAGGGAAAGAGCATAAAAAGTCCTTTCAAATGATATTTCTGTGTGCTTGAAATTTTAACTAGTTTTCCACTTAAGTCAATGGGCCTAAGACACTACCCCTTTTTACACATTTTGTCCTGTTCTCAGACCACCATGGCCACAGGAACACTATTACAACATCCCAGTAACATATTTCTCCTCTTCATAACCAAACCACAAGGATGCATTCATCTCAGGACCAACTACATACACATCAACTTATCTAAAAATGCCACTCATGTCAGAGTGCACCACACTGTACTCCCTATGAGTGCATTTCATTCCATTTAGTATAGCACATAACATCATCAAGCTTTTCCAGTGTAGTATCCAGAATTTCTCAGTTTGAGCAACAATTTCCAAATTTGGTTTAGTGTTTCAATTCTACTAGTATTCATCTACTCATCTGACAAAGTTATAGGTAAATATTGATGAGCTCAGTCTCAAGACTGGTCATAGACACTCTGCTTTAACCCAAAAATCTTCTCTTTCAAGATCCACTCAAGTCACTCTGTAAGCTTACGAAAAAGAAATAACTTTGGTCATTTGAAGAAAACTGAGTCCTTTTGTGAATGGGGAGGGAGTACTGCTCTTACACCTCCAAAAGTTAAACTGGCCTCCTGACCCCAGAAAGTGAAGGTTTCCTACAAAAATAATCCTTTCAATCTCTTGACTTTTTCACTGATCTCATGTTCTGGATGCCTCTTTCCAGGACAGCAGAGCAGGGACTTTATAACACCTCTATATTACAATGAAAGAATAATGAGGTCACCTAAAAAAACTTGTTCATTTGACTAGTCCTTTTTCCCTAGCTTTTTTTCTTTTTCTTTTTTTTTCATTTTACCTTTATACATGGTTTTAGTCTAGTGAAACTTCTCAGGAGTAGACTCTTAGGCTGATGATCAGTTCTTTAACTATTTCTCTTGCAATGGCTGTGAAGTCGTATTTACTGTAAAGTCACAATCACTTAAAGCACACTATAAGCCTCATTCAAATTATTAAACCTACAATGTTAAGCCTGCTACATATAAATGGTATTGTATGTTTATAGGATCTGTATTTAATTTTTTTTTTCCCATGATTCTTCTTGTCATTTCAGAATAATAAAAAACATTACAAGATCTCCCAGTAAGCATAAATTTCTATGACAAGTATGGAACAAGTCAATTACTTGCTCCTATTTCTAATATTCACCTTAATTATTGTTAGCAAAATTGTGTACTGTGAACGATAAAAATGAAGTTCATCCAGTGAAAAAGTCTGCCACCAGGAGTGCACTCTGCTCTCAGCTTTAAATATTGATCTTACAGAATAGCCACATGCAGTATTTATTAACAAGTCTATTTCAATGAAAGCCTGCAAAATAAAAGATATGGAACTATGCATAAAAACAAAAAAAAGAAAAAATCAAATTAGGATTACTTACTTGGTTAAGTATATCTTGTTTCTGTAAGGCATGCAAGGAAAGAAAGAACACACATACATTAGTGCAGTGTCGTAACACTAAAACTGGTTTTAGAGAAGAAATATTTTTGGTGAAAGGTTAGTGATGCAGATGAACAGGTTTAAGACA
>JAOXXN010000395.1:27700759-27711342 GCA_026770055.1 Myrmophylax atrothorax
TGCACAGATTTTGCTTTACCTATTAGACCATTTATTTTGATTTTCTCCCCACTCCACTGGGGAGGAGGGAGTGAGCAAGTGGCTGTGTGGAGCTTAGCTGGGTCAAACCACAGACAGTTTATTTGTTTAAATCTTAGGGGAAAAAAAAAGTGGGTTTATGTAAATTATTAAGATGGTCTGTCTAATGTGATATCCACACACTTTCAGTTCTTGAAAATACTCATATGTTTTTCAAACAGTTTCAAATAGCCCAAACAGCCAATTTATAAATCATTTTCTATTTCAAATGCTTAGATTGGCTACATTTGCAAATTCTCCCCACCATTTACGATCATTAAGAAAGAAGAAGAATTACCCCTTCAGGATTATATTTTGCTAACACACCACTGCCATGGAATTCTTCTAAGACATCCTTAATTTTCTTGGTGGAATCTGGATGAAGAATAAAGAGAGAGAAAATGAAAATACAGAAAACTGATTTACATAATATGAACTGTAATTAAAGAATCAGTAATCAAAACTGCTAATAGCTTTTCTCAATGCACATTAGTAATTTTCTTTAGCTGTATGAGAGTTGTGAGCACAAAGAAAATGAGAAAAATGCTATACCCTCTTACCAAACATTGCAAAAACCAGCAAATAAATACAAAATGCTCAAAACCAAACACTCCCTGATCCAATCCTTAACTATTAAGTAGGATATTTCTAAAGGAGTTGTTTGCAGGAGTATTTCAAGTCACTTTTCTCGTCCTTGAAACCTGAATCACCTACAAAACATGGTCATTCCCATGAGGGCTACTAAATCTCCTTTGGCAGAGCTGCCAGTGAGTAGAGGAACTGTCAGAGGAGCCAGACAACACCAAGAAAAAGGAGAACCTTGCAGAAAAAAAGAAATCTTCAGTGGTCACATCACAGAAAACAAATGTCGCTTACTAAGCCTCAATTTTTGCAGACCTCTAAGATATTCTAACAACTGTTAGCCACAAAAACTTTTGAATATCTTTTTTTCTGACAGAATAGTGCAAATCCCTGCAGTCAGAGGCATGTAGATACAACTTTTCCAACTTCTTTTAACAGTCTATCTGCAAAATAACACAGAAGTTATTTCAGTGAGTAACCACTACATAAAACCCTTAGACTCATCTTCACCTGGAATTCATCTTGTACATAACCATCTTTTCCACCTTAAATATCTCAGCAATACGATAAAAATAATTGTAACTCAATTCTTTTTCTTTAAAATACAGTAGTTGAGTATCCACTGGTCAAATGTCCACAACACTGAAATAAACCATGAACTAGTAATGAGTAGCAGATGCAATGAAGAGAACAGGCAAACTTAATATCTGCACTTTTATTTCTACAAAGAAAACTGGAAGGAAAGGAGATAAGCAAAAATTATTTAGACACTCAATATTATAAATGTTAGGACCTTTCCTCTCTTTTGTTAATTACATAAATAAAATATAGCATTGCAATAGTTCTTAGACTTTAAAGAAATCCAGCATCTTAAACTGGACTTTAAATATACATTTAGCAAATTGTGTGACTGGAAGGAGACAATGTAATGCAAAGGATTTGAAAAGTAGATATGTAACATTTCATAACATCTATAAAAAGGACATAACACTAAAATTCAGTTTTAAGAGGTGCTGGAAGAGTTGTTTCCCTCCCACTCGCATACATAGTTTAGGCAGTAATAAAAATGGCTTTTCCCAATGTTTGTCATTTATCAAATTTTCTTAAATAAAACCACCTGAGACTATGTGTGGCCTCAATAAAATGGTTTATTTTCACTAATTGGATGCATTTCAGTGTTCCTGTCAACTGTAAGCAATGGAGTTCAGTGGGTCTCAAGGGCAGTCACAGCAAATATTTATTTGATAAAGCCAGCTATAGTCTTACTGCTGTGTCATTTGAAATACAGCAAATAATTATAACTTTATGCGAAAAAGACTAAGGAACTACAGAAGAAATAAATGTCTTAAATAAAATTTATTATGAGCTGTAGTTAGAATCTGGTGAATTAGACACTGATTCAAATAAGCACACAAACTGATGACTGACAAAAATTTAATTTTTATTTGGGTTTGAGTCCTTTAATATGTTTTTCAGTATTCATACACCCAGTTATATGTAAAAATCATTGCATCTTATGATAATGAAGTCAGTAACTGTGAAAACAGCAGTGTGAGATGAGCAGATGTATGACAGAAGTGACTGAATTTCATCCTAAAAAAAGGATTTTTCTGAACTTTGGAGGAAAGAGGTTAAACACACATCAAATAAAAAGACAGCAAGGTCTCACATACTTTTATTATCCAAAGGAAAATAACAAAACAAAACATGAATAAAATAAAAATGGACCACTATTCTAGAGGTTTTAAAACAGTGTTTTGAGGTTTTCTTCCAGCAATGACCATGATTCTTTCATTTCATATTTTGGAAGATAGTCTATTCATATTTAAATCAGTATTATGTCTACGCAACCGTAATTAAAAGCAAAACCTGTGTGATGTTACTTATTGATAAGAAATTAAATTCTTGCTTTCCATTGTTTCATACTTTTCTTAGTCAAGTACCAAGATAGCCAATATGCTTTATCACAGCAACAAGACTACTAATAATCTTTTTCATGCATGAGCTTAGAACAGTCATATCCAAAAAGCACAGCTAGTTTCATGTTTGAAATAACTCTCAAGAAAAGAAAACTCTATGGATGTAAATTCTGCTTTAGTTGTCCAGTAAAACTTTTCAAGAGATTTCCACATTCTGGTGATTATTTTGAGTATACAGCCAAGCAGAATCATTTTTTTTTTCAATCTTTTGTTCACAGTCATTCAATCATTTTTTCTGTTCATGTGACAATATCCAAGATAGAATAGAGATCTTTCAAAAGGCTCAAAACGACACATCGATATTTTAAGTCAAACGCCAACACACAATCTTCTGCATGTGTACTCTTCAACAGTGCTGACAATCCTCAGAAAAATTAAATCTCCTTCCTCACCCTCAACAGGCAAACTAGTACTAGGAACATGTTCCATCTTTCATAAGCTGATCTAGAGACATGAAGAATAGGATAATTTTCAAGTTTCACTCTTATTTGGAGATCAAATTTTAAAAAAATAAACAAACAACCAACAAAAAACCCCAAGAGACAGTGTCTTAGAAAGTTCTATCCAGTAGAAATAAGAAACTCCAAAAAAAGTGCCATGAAGCCTAGTTTTAAAAAAAAGTCAAGTACATGCTTTCCAACAAAAAATTCCAGACGATATACACAGACATAACTAGAAATTTTGCTAAGGATTTTTTTTTCTAAATATCAAACAACAACTATGCTATGGATTCCATTATAGTTTTGTCTGATCCAAATCCTCTATATAATCACTGGATAATGGTGATGTAAACACAACCATCACACCAGAACCTTTGTTACCTAAAAGTACAAATGTTCTGCAAAACTTAACACTTCAGAGCAATCTCAGCAAATTCATAATCACCACTCATGTAAAAACACTGTTATGGTCCTAAATTCTGTTGGATTACTCTTACCTGTTTTTTAAATAGAGAGCAAATTCTGTCTTTGTCTAAGTCTGTATTCCAAGCTCTCCTCAAGTGAGACAGTTTCTAAATATATGTAGATATAGTATATAACCTGTCATGGCAGTGCTTAAATTCCACATTATCTGGCACAGTACAAATTCCATGTAGCTTTAAATACAAAGTTTGTTTCGTGAAGAATTGGTCTTTTCTTTGTTTTCGATTTTGTTATTTTTTACAACCCACTAAGGCAGGGCTTTAGCCAATCAAAATACAGAAGACCTTCAATTCTCTCCCCTGCATGAAAAAATTTAAACTCTTACTGTTCAATCCATCTTCTGTTGCAATTTCCATTTAGTCAAGAAGGTGGAAGAACAGAAAAAGGGAAATCAGGAATCAGAGTTTGCCTTGGATAGGGAGAGGTATCATTTTCTACCTCATGCTTCAGGGAGGCACAGCATGGAAGACTGCTAACTGAAAAGAAATTACTAGTCCATGGGAGAAAAGTAGCTGGATTCTACACAGTGCTGCAGAAATTCTATTTTAAAATAAAGGCTCCAAAGCAATAGAGATATAGATGAAACTTGGCAAATGCATTGTGTTAGATTAAAGGCAAAACAGTTAAAGCAATGACACTAGAAACAGGAAACCTGCATATATAACAGCAAAAGTATCAAAGTATCTTATTTTTCCTTAACTATCTTTCAGCCCTACGATACTTTTTATAACTGAAGACAAATTTACATACTAAGTTAAAAACCGCTTGAGATTTAGCCCACATTAAAAATTATTATTCATTTTTTGAAGTGACTCAACTTCAAATGAAGAAAATTGAGCACTCAGGTTACTGAAATTTGGTGTACCATTTCTCCCATAATCAGAAAACACAAAACAGAAAGAAAGCTTTCCCAGATCACACATTTTGTCTACATTTGCTCCCCATCATCCCATAAAAATCCTTAAAAAGGATTTTTTTCTTTAAAAAAAAACCTAAAAACTTGACAACTTACATAAAACTCAGTATAAATCACATGTACGTACACAGAACTGTTTTCCAATTTAAAGGGAAATAAGCACTAAAATCCAATTGTATTATGAATAATTCCCTTATTATTCTCAACAGCAATGCATAACAACCTATACATTTATTGGACCATATCTAATTTTTACACCTACAATAAAAAGTAAAGCAATAACCACTTTCTACCCCTATATTCCTTTTGTAAACTGAATACAATATGAAAAATATCACAGGCATGTACAATCCTACCATGGTCAAGTTCAGAATCTACATAGAAAAGTTCCACAGAAATTTTCTATGTATCTTATTATGACTTAGGAAAACAAAAGGTCCAACCCTCTATACAGAATTTTCTGCACAGTGACAAAGCCTAGCTCAAACTCAAAAGGTCTGCTTGACAAACAAGCCAAAGAGAAGCATTGGGAGAAGTCCAGCAATCAGCTGACATTCCAATTTTTGTACAGGTTCTTATTGTACAGACTTTTCTTTCTTTTGTGGATGAAACCTACAGTAACGTGTATATATAAATTTATACATGTTGCTTTTTTTCTTTTTCCCTCTTGCATAGTTCATTTTATTGAAAGAACTGGATAATGCTTTTAGTCAAGTTATAGCTATGCTTAATCTAAAGCTTTGTTGGTCTAGAAGTGCCAGGATGTTGAAAAGTCTATGCCTGTCAACAAACCTGTATGCAGCATCACAGAGAAAAACTGTTCACCTTTCAACAAAACGGTTGTTTCAGTAGATATGGCTCATCTAGGATGACTGACCCTTGCAGTATGTCTGTGTTCATAAGAGAATCCTGATGGTTGCTTATCATCATGTCTAGGCTTCATGAACAAAGGTTTGGGAAGGGCTCTACCCACATGGTGTCCCCTTCCAACCTGCGCAGTGGATTTTTTAGGTGAGGCACAGCGTGCACAGAACTGGCCCCACCACCCTTTAACTCCTGAGGTTCATCTGCCACGGCCAAGCGAGCTTGGACGGTGACACTGAAGTCATCAGGACTAGAACCTACAGCCCCCGATATTCCCAGGAGGTCTCCCATCCAAGCACTAACTGGGCCTGACCCTGCTGAGCTTCCAAGATCTCATGGGATCGGGCATCAGGGAGGCATTTAAGAAGGCAGTAGCTTACATGTCCTGTGCTTCCCATATATGTGGCTGCAGGCTCACTAGCAAAGCTCGTTTAATACAGGTTACTGCTTCGGTTTGGTTCGTGAGTTTTAAGTGGTCTTTTTATGCAAATTTCACAAAAAGCCCAAACATTTCAAACCTTTAGTGGGATAAACACTCAATTTTGGGTTTCTTGTAGTGAGAATTTAATAGCTATTGTGGCCTCAAAAAGAGTGGCCAGGCAGAAGAAAGCAATTGTTGTCCTGTGGTCTAAAGAAGAACGCCCTTCACTAGATACTACCAATGGTTTGGGTAACACTCCTTGATCAGAAGAACTTGATTCCACTCTCCAGCAAACTACATTCTCAATTCTGTGACAAACAATTAGGGAAAAAAGCTTCTTAGAAACCCAGACTCAATTGGATGATGCCACCTAAATAAATACAGTGGCAAGTGACTTCTTCAATAGGAAATGGAGGAAGTAGAAGAGGCAGGTGAGGAAGGTAAGAATAGTAGCAAATTCCTCCTGATACCCAATGCAGGAGCTGCTTCCACCCATCCTCCCTGTTAGGGCTTGGCAACACAAGGAGCAAGACAGATCCATTTTACCCATTGGTATGTACTAAATGATACTCAGGTAGACAAAGACTTCTTTGTGAAAAAAGGAATAAGGAATACTGAGTGCATGTGCCAACACATCTTTAGTCCACATTAATAAAAAATGTCTACCAAATCGCACTTCCCTCAGCAGATGTTCAAATGAAAAGTATATGGCAAACAACAGGGAGTTGGGGAGGCTTCATTTTTGTCTGCTAGTGGGATAAGCTTTCAAAGAAAGAAATAAGGCCAAAAACAGATGCCAAGAACTGAACTGCAGCTAAGTCTTGTGTACTTAAAAGCACTTGAAGAAGAAAAATAATGCATTGGTTTTTATATTTTAAGATGACTACAGCTAACTTTCTCAGCATCTTTTGGACTCCTTTGTCTCCCAATAATCAGAAAATCAAGTCTGCAGTAGTTTGAAAGCTCCACACAGTGCATCTCTGAGAGCAAGACTCAGGATGACAAGGTTCTGTGAGGATTTGGGCACCCTGAGGCCAGGAACCTGTGGATCCTCTGGGTCAGCAGGTCAGGCCATGACCACCAGGACCTGACCCATTGCAACAGTTGTCAGTGGAGCAGCCTGGGGGGCAGCCCCAGGGATGGTCATGCCCCCTAAGCATCTCCTTGGGGGCAGGGAAAGTCTGAGGCTGTCAGCCTGTTAAGGAACACCTCACGTTGACACCAAGAAGGAGGCCTCTTGACTCCTCAGATCCCATCACCCCAACTGAGCTTGAAAACTTTCACAAACCCTCAGCAAATAATTTCGTGGTTCCTTCTTTCTCTTTTTCCGTTTCCTGTTTATTTATAGATGGTCAAAATATCTGATACAGGCTGATAGCTCAAAACTTTTTCAGTTAGAATGTAAATGAAAAAACTCGCTATCAAATCAAGGAAGGAATGCTATTGACAAGATATTTCGCCTCAAACACTAAATGTAAGTACTAACTAGCAGTGAAGAATCAAATCAGTTTCACTTGAAATTTAGCAGGCATTATTTCTGACTTTAAATGGAAACAGAAAAATGGCTTTGTAAGTTTGAGACTATTTCTACTGGGTTTGAAATGTAATTTTAAAAAATGCACTAGTTCACTTGTTTCTGTTTTTCCCAAAATGCTGCACCTTGAACCCTGTATTCACAAAAAGAAGGACATTGAAATGCTGGAGTGTGTTCAGAGGACAACACAGCTGGGGAAGGGTCTGGCACATAAGACCTTTGATGAACAGCTGAGGGAGCTGGGGTTGTTTAGACTGGAGAAAAGAAAGCTCAGGGGAGACCTTCATCACTCTCTACAACTGCCTGAAAGGAAGTTGCAGACAGGTGGGTGTCAGCCTCTTCTCCCAGTCAAGGGGAAACAGCCTCAAGTTGCACCAGGGGGGGTTAGACTGGCTATAAGGGAAACTTTCTTCCCTGAAAGACTGGTTAAGCATTGGGATAGGCTCCTCAGGGAAGCGGGGAAGTCGTCATCCCTGGAAGTGTTCAGAAAATGAGTGGATGTGGTATTTCACAATATGTTTTAGTCAGCATGGTGGCATTCGGTCAAGGGTTGGACCTGATGATCTTGGAGGTCTTTTGTAATCTTATTGATTCTGGGGTTCTGTGAATTTTTACTTCATATATGTTGAACTCATTAACTGTTTAACTTAAACTTTAATTATGGCTTCAAAAATTATTGAATAGGATATATAAACATACTATATATTCTTACATACCTATATACTTCAACAGAGGTATATAAAAAAAGTAAATAATTTTTGCAGTTATTCTAAAAATAAGTAGCTCAAAGAAGTAGAAATGGCACAGAATTGCTTACATGTCTAAAATTAAATATTTTGCATAATCTGCCTCAGAAATTAAAAATGCTAGAAGTAATACTAAGAAAGCATTACCATGTAATTTTCCCAAGCCTCTACAGACAGGTGTAAGATACTTTATTTCTACCTAACATGTTATTCTTATGCCTGATCTTTTTTACTACCAGCAAACTTTAGCTCCCCTCATCTATTCCTTTATTATAAAATATCTACTTAAAAGTGGTACACGTTTTCTTGTATTTCCATATATATCCCAAATATAAAGTTGCCAAAGGGGTTATGCAATACCAAGGCATACAAAGATGTTAAAAACTTGTAGGTTTGAATATACATTACCACTCAAATTATCATACATCATATGAAATACAGTAACTGTGCAAAGGGAAAATGTGAAGCAGTTTAAGATTTTTACCTGTTCACCATGAGGGTGAGTAAAAATTGGCAACATATTTCACCAGGTACGATTGCTTCTTTTCATTGCCTGTCCCTATTTTAAAGAGCTTGAGGAAAATTCCTCAGTTGATACAAATTGCCCTGTGCAGTTGGGGGTTTGCTAGTTTGTTTTGTTGCTGTTTGTCTTCCCTTTTCCCCATCTTTCTTTACAAGCAAGCTGCTTCAAAGTCCCTCTTACACTGCAAGACAATTTTAAAGCTACATCTGGTTCTTCCATTCTTCCACACAGCACAGACTGTTCTTGAAAGGGTCTTGTGCTCTTCTTCAGGTAGGAAGCTTTAGCAATTACTTCCCCCCCTCCCCTCATGTTTCTTACTTCCCAAGAATCAATTTCATTTTACTCTTCCTCTTGCAAAGTTTTAAATGTTTAGATAGTGACAGTTCTTGACATCCTATGTACTGAAACCGTATTTCAGAAATGAAATTTTAGCTCTCTCAACACTGGAGTCAACAGTTGTTCTGAGTTTTGCCTGCAGCAGTTTTCTTAAAAACCAGTAATTTACTATCTTATAAATAAGGGAATATAAATATTGAATTAAGGGAATTTTTTAAAAAATAAAACTTCAACTCAATTTAGTTTTATTTGCCTTATGGTTTTCTGATCCTCTAAGACACATCTATCTTCTACTTTGAGATTTATTTACTTACTATTTAAAAAAAATGTTACTCAAAAAAAATCTGCACCTCTCACAATCATTATTCTTTAATACAGTTTCTCTCAGGAGTAAAGGCTTTAAAGTCAGATACATACCTAGGCCACAAAACTAAAAGAATTGGCAACACATGGCTCTGGATCTTGAACTACAAATTACGAAGGTTCCTGCACTTGCTGTGGATATGTATCAATATAAACTGGATTGCCTTTTGTCAGCTTTAAATACTGTTCCTAAAATTTTGTTTTCAGTGGTCCCATACTTGGTGCAGTAATGAACAATAGATAAAGAAGAATTCACTAGAGCTTGTTCTCCCCAGGACTTACAGAAAAAAGCACTATCAAAGTTTTTTCAATATTCAGCAGTAATTAGAATTATCAGAAACTCTATCAAGAACAGTAGTACTGTTGCTGTGTAATGGCACTTTGGCATGCCCAAAATTCTCTATTGCTGGACTACACTTGAATGTGGAGACTCCACATGATGTAGTTATATAGATACTGCATACATACAAACAATGTTGCCAAGCCCTTGCATTCTAATTTATACATACATGCACATATCCATAATATGCTCAATTTGGTGAATTCGGATCAGTTTTTGCAACCAGTAAGGTATTAACTGATCTAATCTGTCAAACTGCTGTAAAAATTAGCAGAAGGTAGCCAAATACAACACAAGGAAGCAAACCAGAACGTGTCTCCTTTACATTCTATACATCTTTGGACATTATAAGCAGATTTGGTCTCCTGGGACAATACACAATATTCCATACTGTTGAAACTCTGTTCCCATTTATGTAATAAGAAAATGCTTGAAGGCTCATGATTCAATATTCCCAACTAAAAAAAAAAAAAAACAAAAAACCCACATCATTATTGCTTATATAAAGTATCGCCAATTTGTATTTCCTTTGTAGAACATTTTTAAGCTTGCGTGTGTTGAAAGTGTTGACATTGCAAGAGCAGTTGTCATTTATCACTGTTTCTGATGAGAATCTTGCCGTAATTCCATTTTGAGTACAATGTTTTAATACTTACAGTATTACAGGCATTGAGCCTGTGGAAACATTAATATAGAAATTTTAAAGTTAGTCATTGGGAAAATAATGGCTTTGTTGTCCAGAGGAATGAGCTGCTAGCAGACATCTGCCTACAAGTCACAGCCTCCCAACCACTGCTTAATTACAAAGGCATGGTCTGATGCAGAGATTGATTCCACTGTGGTATTTACACATTCAACTACCTTATAAGTCTACTGAAAAAGCATACTGCTAAATGGATAGAATTAAAAAATAAAACTCAAAGAAAAAAGGCTACAGATTGAGCAGTAAAAATCAAAGTCTCAACTCCAGTCCAAGATCTAACTTTTGGGATAATGTTG
>JAOXXN010000395.1:27715480-27734946 GCA_026770055.1 Myrmophylax atrothorax
TGAACATTCCAAATGTTCCGTAAGTCTAACTATTAAAAGTATTTAAATGTAGTAATACATTAATAAAAGAGTTTGATTTAAGAAAAAGAGGCAAGAGGATGATTGGAAATAAATTCACTTAAAAAACTGGGGAACAGACTAGCTGTGAGGGATGTTCCAAGTAAACAGAATAGCAAACCAACTGTGAACATTCTGACTCAATTGCTTGTGGAGATGAGACTTAATCAGAGTAGCTTGCCTTGGTTCAGGAGAAACTGAGAAAAAGGAAGGTTGGTTTATTCAGTGAAAGACATCAGTGCAAAGAAAAACAAAACTAGACTTCAGAGGTTTGCCAATGGATAGTAAAGGAAAGAATTTGCAATTTCCCCTTGCTTTTCAAGATGGTCTTTTCCTTTCCTCTTTTGTATCCTGTTTCAGAATTAGAAAAAGGAAAACATTTGAGTAACTCTGTTGTAAAAACACTGTTCTAAAACATTTTAACCCAAGGAATCTGCTCCTGAAAAAAAGACAGTAAAAGTCCTGGAGCCTGCCAGGCATGCAGTAAGTCAATACACAGTAGACAAGATCTTATGAAAAGATCCAAGACACTTAATCCGAAGGAAAGATAAACTCTAATGTCTATGGGGAGTATGGCTTTCCTTAAACAATGGTACTATGGTACCATGCTTTATTGGAGCCTATCATAAAACAACTGTAAAACCAGAATTTACTGAATGCTACTTAGCAGGTAACAGGCTTCCCTAACAAACACAACAAAAAATACAGGATATGCCATTTTTTACTTGTTGTCTAGGATAATCCAAGGTCGCCCTTTCCACTCCTCCTGCAGACCCATATGTTTCTGTTTATTCTCTTACAAGGTAAATTTTCTTACAAGGTAAATTTTTAACCTTGGATGCAGCCTTTAATTAGGCATAGACAATTGTCACCATATTCATGCTCAAGTTTCTCACAGAGCAAAGACTTGTTTTTGTTCTAAAGCTTTCCTAACTGTGTGTCTTTAATGAAATAAAGCTTATCTCAGACTGTGCATTAAAAAAGATGTCAGAGAATGACTTACTAGCTTTCAATATATATGAGATCATGGCTTCAAGATAATTCTTATAATAAAGAGTCAGTCTTCTGAAAGTAGTGACGCACAGTCCTCTGCACCACTATGAAATATGCCAGACCCCTGTCAGAATATTTCAAGCTTACTGTCACTCACAAATAGCAAACCAGAGGATATACTCACAGAAGTCACATTAAAATAATCTATGATTTACCTCCTTTTTCTATGTTTCTTAACAAATTCTAAATCTGAATAAAACCAACACAAAAACATGAATATAAATAAAATGGCTAGACAGAAGGATAACTCAATTTAGGCAATGAAGTAAAGGTTGAAATTTTTGAGGTTGCCTTCACAAACCTGATCACCCAAATCAAAATTCTAAAACAATACAGAAATCTCTCTTTAATTATTTCACTTTTATTTAAATGTTAAATTGAATGTAAAGCTGTGGAAATTATTTGCTTTTGTCCCATCAAAACAACTGGATAAATTTTAGTAGAAATTTCCTTTGCTGGAAGAAAAAACAAGTGCTTCAGTAGATAATATGTTCCAATAAACCTGATATTAATATTCAAAGAACCATAGAATGGCCTGGTGTCTTAGGTTTAGCTGGCAAAATGCCACCTGCCTGATACAGAGTCAGAGCCCCAAGGGAAAGGCAGGGGGAAAAACCCTGGAAGTAAAGCTTAAAATGGCAAAGCTTTTATATTGACACAGAAGAGAGAAAATTAAAAACAAACTACAATATAGCACATATATACAAATGTAAACTCCACATGAGTCACTCAACCAATAATACAGATTCAACCACCCCAGTCAAGAAACACTTAGCAGGAGAGGAGAAAAAACTAACGACAAAAAAAATATGTTACCTCTTGAACCAAACAGCTGTGAAGCAGTGGCACGGGCCAACACTTTCAGCACAGCGATAGAAGGTCTACTCAGCACCCAGCCATGAAGGGGAAAGAAAGCTAGGCATTTCTTACACCTCCTTTTATATGTGCTGTGACATCAGCTGCATTCAGCTGTCAGCTGGCCTGACTCAGCTGGAGTCAGCTGATACTCTGAAGCCTGCTCTACAAATCAAAGCCTAAATTTACGCCTAGCTAAACTCATAACACCTGGTTTGGAAGGGACTTTTAAGGATCATCTAGTTCCAACACCCCTGCTGTGGCCAGGGACACCTTTCACTAGGCCAGCTTGTTCCATCCAACTTGGTCTTAAACACTTGCAGGGATGGAGCCTCCCTAACTTCTCTGGACAACCTCTTCCAGTGCCTATTCTTCCTAATATCTAATCTAAACCTACTCTCCAAGTTTTAAACCATTCCCCCTTGGCTAGGCCTTCTCTTTTCCAGGATGAACAAATCCAGTTCTCTCAGCCCTTCCTCATAGGAGAGGTTCTCCATTCCTCTAGTAAGCTGGTGGTCCTCCTTTGGACTTGCTCCAATAGGTCAGTGTCCTTCCTGTACTGGGAGCCCAGAGCTGGGTTTCACAAGAGCACAGTAGAGGAGCAGAATCACCTCTCTCGATCTGCTGGCCACGCTTCTGATGCAGCCCAGGACATGTTCCTTGACAATTAGATTTCACTTTCCTTTATTTCACCCTCGCCCCTGTCCAAGTAAAATAATTAAAATATTCAATTCTCTAAGCATCCAAATGTTTCAAAAGGAACACCGCAGTGCTTTGTTTCAAAAAAATGTGTTATTCTGTGTGCCTACAAATGGCACTATTATGTAAAGAGATGTGATTAGCTTAAATCAGGCACTGGAGGAATTCTAGAGCTCCTGAAATAAGCTGAAAATAGACTCCAGCTGTGCTGGTGCACCACATGATTGCTCACTTCTAGCTTAGTAATCTATACACTACACTGCAAAGTACAGCACAAGCACATTGCTTCTCTAGGAATTCCCAAGCATAATGGGCTTTTATTCTAGTCAGAATGTCCAACTCAGCATCCACAACACAGGTACACACACAGAGCCCCTTTCAGTTCTGTGCAGGTTCTCAGTTCCACCTATGAGAATTCATTCCCTTGCTGAACACTGTTGTAAGGATGAACTGCTTTTGTGGGGACTGGACATGGCACGGCTGCAAGAGGTTGGTGGAGAGATGAAGGGAGGACACGAATCCCAAGAGGGAAGGGGTGGGAATGGGGACACACATCTGAAATGGGTAAGGGGGACAGTTGCTAACTGCTGCTGAGAGCACAGCTAAAGAGGAAGACACCCTGCAGACCACCAGAGCTTCCCAAAAGCTCAACAAAGCAACCTGGCTACCAATGCTAGACTCACATTGCACACAGAAAATACACCATTTTCCTGCTATCAGAATTCAAGTCACTCCCTGGGAACTTCAATCACTAATACAACAATGTGCTTCATATGGTGTTAATTGTAACCACAAAAAAGCTGGAAAATCAGAATGAAGGCTTCTCATTCAGCCTGCTGTGTGTCCTGTGAAGGCATTGAGCACTTTATAAAGATCAAGAATTGACTTCTAATTTTTTAAGAGAACAGCTATAATTCAAGTAGTTTAAAAGCTTGCATTCAATTCAGTAGATAAACTGAATATAGAAAAACAAATATATTTTTAGTATTTCATTTTATCATCCTAACCTTTCTGAAAACACAATGGAGGAATACTGTATACCTCTATTCTCAGTTCTTCCCATTGCTGTAGTTTCTCTCTTTATTCTAACGCTCACATAAACCCTTGATCACTTCATGCTTCCTACCTTGCTTCCCATTAAACTTTCTTTTATTTTCATTCCATTTTATCCAAAATTTCTCTGATCATTGCTACTGCTTTTTCACCTGTGCCTCAACTATTTACCTTTTATTTCTGATGGCTACGTACTAGCACTCCTTTAATCAAAGTAACTTCTAAAAAAAGACCTTATTTTCCTCCTTCACTCTTTTCATGTTTATACTTGATCTGCATATTTTTTAAAGACAAAGGATTAATGTAATTTTAAAAATCTATTATCTTTTGACTATGGTTAAAAATAGAAAAAGCCTGATAAATTGAAATGGAATAGTCTTTTCAGAATAAATGCTGATAATGAATTACTTTAATAGAAAACAGTGATGCATACCTTGTGCAAATTACAATTGCTAAAATAAAAATAAATTGCGGTCAGGAAGATTTAAAATTGATTTTCTCAGTTTTTTAAAAACTCCAAAAACAGACTGCTAAAGAAGGCATGGAAGTTTTAACATGCTATTTGAATATCCAGACCTGCAAGTGGAAACATAGCAGAATATTCTACATTCCTTTAAAATGACTATTAGAATTGCTAGTTCAACAGCATTACTGCATAAAATGTCAAAATGCAACTGGATACCAACCAAAAAAGCAGTTTAAGAAATCTCAGATCTGATAGCAATCTCCAAAGCTATCTACTTGTGGTCATTTGGCAAGGGCTGGCCAATTTCTGGCAAATTTTACAAAGCTCCATTAGTCACTGAAGTTATGCAGCATAAGCTGCTGGACTTTTATCTAAGACTAAATATATAAAATGGGAGAGAAAACACACAACTCTAGAATATCTATGCAACAAAAATATTTTTTCAGAATTATACGTAAAACTATTACTTACACTAAATTGAAAGTCTGTATCAATAAAAGTCGGAATGTCTCCTGGTGAAGTGTTGTTTCACGAAAATCAGGACAAGACATATTCTGTGTAACTATTAACACTGAAAACTAATTATGAAAAAATATATAGTGAAAATAATGAAAATCTGCTATGATAAAGGACTGTGTTCTCCTTTTGTGAAAGAAATGAAAATGTTTCCCATTTCTTCCATCTGTTTCATTTTTGCACAATAATTATTATTGGTTTGTAATAACTGAACAGGTGGGAGCAATGGGAAGCATTTTCAACCCTTTCACAAAAGGAGAAAGAAAATGAGGTAGAATCCACTTAAAAAAACAGAATAGGGCATGAAGACAGTTCTTGAAAAAGACTGAACAGATAAACACAGGCACATAGTGCAACAGGCAGAAATCAAATCCCCAGAGATGATTCACAATGTTTAAAACAAAGCAGATGATAAACACTTCCAAGCTAAAACTCTTTGACAACTATGGCATGTGTTGAGGGTTTTTTTTCTTATTATCATTCTTTGGTTTTGAAAGGTAGTGGCAAGAGTATGAAGTCTATAAGAAGCTTGGTATAAAAAAAACTAGAATGCTACTAGAGACAAATTTGTAGGGATGTATTAGTGGTCTAAATATGAGAAGAACTTACAGAAGCTTACCTGATGATAAATACAGGACTGATCAAAATTGAAAACCCTAACAGTTGGCCTTAATCATCATCTCTGAACCCTACACATACTACTCTTTGGCACTATATATGTAGTACCCAGTAGCAAGAGAAGACAACTTTTCTGGCAGCATGAAGAGCAAATCTGTATGAAAAGAGCTCTTGCATACTCCTGAGTGTCATAACTCCTGAGGGGGAAAAATTCCTGCATGGGATAGAATAACTTTCTGTTCATACAACATATCAGGTGGGCATTCCTATCGAAGAAAGGTATGTAATTTCTTACCTTAAATAACACTTTTTAAGATAAAACCAGAAGTACAAATCAACTGGCAAGTTTAATACAACAAATATGTAGCAACATGATATATTCCTTATTGATTAAGCCAAGTCATTTAGAGCAGTTTATGAAGCTTTATTCACTGGATAGAACACAACACTTAATGAGATCTGACTCAGTTTCAAGCCAAAGACTTTCTGTAGTACAGAGACCATATTGCTAGTTTCCATTAAAATAATTAAATGGAGATGTGATTGTAACCCATTGTGCATAATTATGCAAAATTTAGTGTTGCTTTTTATGTAGGCTAGACCCTGAATAAAGATCAACATATTTTTGCCTGGAACCCTTACCAAACTTTTCAGGTACATGCCTCCCAGGGACAGGATACTAAGCTGTAGAGATGACTGGATTTCTTTGGGAGCTTTTCCTTTGTTTTGTTTTGTTAGGGATTTGGGAGAGGAAAAGGTATCAAAAGTCAAAGATTCTACACAGGTTTTGTGGATAGATAAGAAAATGGGATTGAAAAAGTAAAAACAGGTGAAAAAAAAAAGAAACTCAGGTTCTTCTGAAATATGTTAACGGCAGGAAAACCATGAAATTCAAAGTAAACCTAGGTTTAGTCAGGTTACTTTTAAAAATACGAGACTGGATAACTTTAAGAGCCAAAGTCTACACAGAGCTGCATAGTATTTACCTTAAGAATAGAGTCTGTTTTTAAGAGTTTGTAACCTAAAGAGCAGTTTAGTAGTCCTCATACATAGTCAGTCGCTACATTTCTAGAACACTATTAGAAGGAAGCGCAACCTCTGAAACCTGACCCAGAAAAACTTCAGTGCACGTTCTAATTTAAACACATAGTTGCACCGGGAAATATTTCAGAATGTGCTTTTTTACCATTTGGGACAACTTAACATTATTTCTGTGGGCCCCATAAACACCCAGCATTGTCTTAAAGTACAGATCATTTAAATCATATACAGATCATGATTATCATACACTGTTCGGAGACAGCATGGTCTTCTTTGAAGGTATTACGTGCTAGACCACAGATAAAACAATGAGCTTGGACCTGACAAGCAATGTGACAAGGTTTATTGTGTCTGAAAATATAAAAATATGGTTCTATACTTAAAACAAAGGAATACAAAATCAGTCAATACCCCTCTACATATTAGCTAATTCCTAATTAATCAACTCCTTATCTACTAAAACAATTCTGAATGAATAACCATTTCTGATTTATTCTAGAATAAGAGCACCTTCAAAGGGACTGTAAGTGGCTGCTTACAAATACTAGTTTGAGTATTTTCTTGGACTTACCCTAAAACAAAATTAGCTAAATAAGTATCACAGAATTGCAGAATATGCTGAGTTGGAAGCGACTCTTTGGAATCAAAAATAGTAGAGCTTGTGTATATCTTCACAGATTTTAATAATAAAGAATTTATAGAAAAACTTCTAGAGGACTCTCTACAGAAAACAAAATAGCATAAAATAATTTAAATCATTGTTATATGATAAAATTTGGGTAGACACTGAGGTCCTATGTGAATTCTTTTCTTTCTACTACAGGTCATTCCTACCAATCTCACAATTATTTTTTATTATTATTATTCATAACCAAATATCAAATGTCAAATCAGAATTTCCTAAACTTAACCTTTAGGTACTGAGTTCTATTGTGGTTCTTGTCTGCTGTTGGTGCTCTCTAAAAGCCAAATTTGATTTTGTCCTAATAACCTATTTCTAACATCTGTTCTGTGTTTCCTTAAATTGCTCATAGCACTACCTATGGGTTGTAAAAATAGGACCAGTCCATCAATTTGATCTAACAAAAGTTCATAGACTCCACCTATATTTGAAGCCATTTGTTTCGTTTCGTTTTCTCATGGCTTAATTTTCACTTATTTTAATATTTTTTCTCTTTCAGGATTTTCATATTTTTTACCCCAGGAACTCTGACTCTCCTACATTTGTGCTGCTAAAATGGTACAGTCATCACCTATTTGTAAACCTTAGTTCAAAACTAGAGTAATATACTTATGTTGTCAATCACTCTTTTCTTTCAACTCTTCAATCTTCTTTCATCATCTCTAGTAAAATTTCAGTAATTTCTCAAACTCTTAAAGCCTATCCAGTACTGAAGTGCCTCTGTTCAATAAAGAACTCAGACATGTACTTAGTATATAAATCCTCTTCCCATCATCCTCTCATAAACATCTAAAATTTTTAGTTTTCTTCTATTCATTTAAACTGCTACAATATACAGACTCTTAAACGATACACAGCCTATGCTTTCTTCCAAAGCAGTTGTCTCTAATGATTGCCAAGGTCTTTATTTTGATACAGGTATGGATGCTAGACTATGTCTCATCTCTGCAGTGAATTTCAAACATAAATATCATATTAAAAGTAGAAATAGCCCTCTAATTAAAAAAAACCAAAAAAACAACAAACAAAACCAAAACCAACAACAAAGAAACAACAGTTAATAAAGCATCTTAGAGCTCTTCAGTATGCCTTCATGAATAAAAACATCTATTACTGGGCCAGTTAATTCTAGGAAATACATTCTTCAAAGCAAACTCATTAGCACCATAATTACTGCTACAATTCCTTTGAGTATCTCAATAAGAGTGGAAGGGACCTCTGGAGATCATCTAGTCCAACCCTCTTGCCAAGGCAGGGTCACCTGCAAAAACGCAAATTATTTGTAACTTTTTATTTTTAAAATAAAATCAGAAATTTATATTTTCAGAATCTATACAAGAAAATGGTTATATTGGAATTTAATCACAAATTCTTTCCTCCATATTCTGTAGCAGTTTTAATAAAATTATGACCCATACAAAATCTGACAGTTCTAAAGATAAATTTAGCAAGAAGTAATGCCCTCAAGAAGGTATTAGATTTTGCAATGCAGCCAACAAAACTATGCAGTGACACTCCATAGCATCCACTAAAAATCTTCCAGAGCCACACAATCAGCCATGTATTTTTAGCGCCTAAAACCAGAATGAAAACATATGTAATTATAATCACATTTCAGTTTTTTGCTTCTTTTAATTGGCAGAAAACAATGGAGAGGAATGCAAACCAGAGCCCTTCAACCCCAACCAATGACAGAAGGAGGGAGGCCTTCTGACACTATCAGGCAGCCCTAAGTCCACTCTTTTTCAAACAGACACCTCTGATTCTTGATTTAAGCCATCAAGAGCAACCTACTTTCTGTTCTCAAAAGGAACAAGGAAGGCAGCTTTGGCTCTTTCTTCAAAAGCCCAGGAGAGGCAGAACAGCATATGCAGTGATGTTAATAGCAAAGTATATTTTTTCAGTGGATGACTTGAAGAAGCAGCTTTGCCCTTCTCTCTTCAGGGATATGAAGTTTTACTGGGCTGAGGGGACCTACCATAGGCTACTGGTTCACTGAGTTTGAATCCCTTAAAAGCAAAGTAGGATCATCCTTTCTCTCAGAAGTATGTTTTTTGCAGTTTGCCTCATGAGTCATGGATTGTCACTATTTGAATTACACTTTCCAGCTCTCTATAGAAACACAAGGACTAAAAATACATACTTTTAATGGCAGCTGAGATTCTGCTACAGTCACATGGCTTCCCAATTAAGCCATTCTGCCTTCGTTTTGTTTCTTCAAGGCTTGGTAAACTGTAATTCTCTGTTTGTGACATCAGGCTCATTTCCACAGCAACTAACTGAATTATCCCCGAAATCTTTGTAATAAGAATAAGCAACAGGAACAGATGAACTCTTAAGAAACAAAAGCTTCTTACTGTTTACATGCAAATGTCCATAGAAACAGCCAAACAATAAAGGAAAAGAAATACGGAAGATATATAGAAACACAGGAAATGTAACAAAGGCATAATCAATGTTTATACATTTTACAGCATATAAATACACATTCAGTAATTTGATGACCATATGTCAGATTTGTAACAGCCACAATACATGTTCAACCCCAGTTAACAGCTGATGCTGCAACACCAGGTGTTAATGATTGGCAGCATGTACCTGCACAGCTTCAATTCTAGAAAGAAATAATTATTTCTGACCAAGAAAAAAGAAAGCAAGGTGACATGACACCATTTGACTTTCAGAATTCAAAGACCACCTACCAGCTACCGCACACCATGAACCCCTCAGCCACAGAAACTTGAGAACATCTCTCTTACTAGGAAAGACTGAGAGAGCTGGGCCTATTCAACCTCAAGAAGAGATGACTGACGGGGAACCTTATCAATGTCTGTAAGTATCTGAAGGAAAGGTATCAAGAGGATGAAGCCAGGCTCTTCTTAGTGATACCAAGCAAGAGAACAAGAGGCAATGGCAGAAAGTGATACACCTAACTGAGGAGTTCCACCTAAATATGAGGAAGAGCTTCTTTACTATACAGATGACCACACACTGGCACAGATTGCCCAGAGAGGCTGTGGAGTCTTTCCCACTGGAGATATTCAAAAGCCACCTGGATACAATTCCATACAATGTGCTCTTGATGATGAGACAGTTTCCTCCACCTCATACAGCAAGCATTTCTAGTGCCTCTCTATGGTCAAATGATGAGTTTGTACTAATGACAGCCTTATTTCCTCTCTGGATTCTGGGATCAATGCAGCTTAGTACTATTGACCAGGCTGAATCAGTTTTTCCCTTTTCCAACTCCTCTAACATTTCTTCCATATGAGATCTAAATAGGTACAAAATTTTGACACTTCCACTAACTCTCCTAAAATGGACAAATAAAGAATGTTAGCACAACAGAGACAATTTGCTTCACAATACTTTTGTTACTCCTAAATGAAAGTTACAATTTTCTGAGCCATGATATTTTTGACCCTGACAATCAATTATTCAGGAACCTGAAGCAGCTCTTCAAGATAGAACTGAAGCTGAAAAACAGCTAGTGCTTCACTGAACTGATCCAACACTGGACAAATTTGTCAACATCTTCAAAAATTTTGAATTACAAGTTTACTCTAAAGAGCTATTGCCTTCTGTGCTTTTAAAAAATAGACTAAAACTCTTCATGTTATTAAATATGACCTCTTTTAGCAGCCTCCAGTCAACAGCACACAGCAGCAACAGTAGTCTTGCATTTTGCTGACTATAATTTCTTTCTATCAGAACTCCTTAATAAGTCAGATATTTCAGAGCGAATCTCCTGTTCTGCAGAGGAATAGGGTCTTTTTCCAACCTTCAAAATTCTATGATTCTGGGAGATCTTATAAACAGCAGATTTGTCCCAATTCTGTTAGCTGATATTAACAAACAAATATAAATTCACTATTTTCTGCTCTTAAAACATGTCTCCTGGCAGCTGACCTATAAAGTTTCTTACAGTCAGAACATAGGGGAGGATCCCTATAATTAGCTAAGACATGAACATAACACTGTAATAAGATACTCCAAAAGTCACCTTGTGACTTCACTTTTCACAATTACTACATACAATTCAAATAAGATTCTACGAAATCCAATAGTTCCTAAAAGAATGCTTCATATTGGAATATCAACATGTTTCTCAGCTTTTTTCATCAGAAATGCTTGGCTCATAATATCTATCTTACATTCTTTTCAAGATCTAGCACAGAAACCCTCATTAGATTTAGGAAAGAAATCCACTAACACTTCAGCTGATATTGCTGCCCAGTTCTCAATCTCCCACAACTTCATCTATGATACAATCTTCAGAGGCCAAGACTCAACTATGGCTGGTTAAATGAAAACTAAACCCACAACTTTGTATCTCTGTATCCTGGATTTCAGTCTAGCACTAGTCAAAAAGATCTAATATCCTCATTAGTACAGACTGTATGTAACAGCCTTCCTTTGAACATGGTTCAGGTTTTTTAAGAGTAAATCTGATTAGCCCCTAAACATATATAATATTTCTATCCCATTTTCTCTAACTTGGTACAACACAGGAATGTGCACAAGTGATTTAAATTCACAGATGTGAAGAAAAAAATTACAGTGTTATATCAATAAGTATAGTTCATAGTTCACCTCTAGGAGAACTAAAGCAAGTGCCCCACCAGACCCTTGTGTGGGACTCTATCTTAGTCAGGTTTTTAGTTCCCAGTCATAGACTCAGAATAAGGATTTAGACTCCACAAATTATCAACTAGTCTCTTTTTCTGGCCACTCCAACCCCAGCAGACCTTGCATGTGAAGAGTGGATCTCGTACTAGACCCAGTATTCCTCTCCATGAGGTCCTCCCAAGCACACAGGATATGGCACAGGCACTGCTGGCAGACTTCACCTTTCAGCCCGTCTGACTGGTTCTGACAAAACTTTTTCAGAACCTCATTTTCTCCACTTTTACCAACAGCAGCAGAAACACCATAATCCTAAAATCCAATATTGGGGTAAAATTATTCTCAGTAATAACCAATAATTTTCTCTCTCCACCTTCCACACAGTAAAAAACCAGCTGGTTTTGTCAATCTGCATTTGATGAGGTCCATTCCCTCAACAGAATTAGCACATTTCCATGTGACACTAAAAGCCTGGGACACTCTGAGGGATTGTGTAATGACCCATAACTGCTGGTGACCAGCAGCCACATATATGAACTTCTCCCCAGGTTATCATTTATACCCATTGTAAAAGAAAATATCTTCTGTCTGTGAGGACCACAGAAAAAAACCCTTCAGGAGTTTCTGGCAACTTAATTTTGAACCAAAATTCTGCTGACCTTCCGACTTTTCTTCAGTGATCTTTTCACAAGTTCCTCCTTCCTGCTCCCCTATAAAATTGTTACAGTTTAGTTCTTGCAGTAGCTATTGATGTTACATCAAAAGATGCTGCAGCTGCTGATGCTGTTTCTGTTCTCACAGTCATTTCAGTAGCACTCCAGCATCTATTTCTATCTTCAGGCTGTGACAGACTGCCCAAGTTCTCCTCCGCCAGCCTGGGAAAAAATCACTGCCAAAAGTTTTGCAAAAAGGTTTTTTCAGGCTTTTTCCTCAGGGCACATTTTGTTGACAAACTCAAAAGGACAACACAAAACCAAGCTATTTCCCCAGAGAGCACATGCTGCCAGAGCTCAGAGGTCTTTTTCCCTGCCTTCTGAGGGAAGGGCAGAACTTTTTTTTTTTTTTTCTTTTTCTGTTTTCTGCCTAGCTGACTCATGAAATAGTCTTGCTTTAACTGTTTCCAATCACTTCAATATTTCTTCACTTGCTTTTGGAGCACGATACTTTAAATTTCCCTTAACATATAATTTGGACTACAACAGCCATAAAACTTCTTCATATGACTTACAAATATATACTTAGTACTACAGAATTTAGAAGAAACTGTCTCTGCCCGAAAAGTCCTGTACATACCTTACCCTATGCAGGGCCATTTTTATGCAGAAAAATCCCTACATCTTTTCACCTTTCTTTCCCACAACTAGTATTGAGCATGAAATCTAAGGGAGAAAAAAAAAAAAGAATTTTCTTCTCTTAAGCGCATATATTTTCCCAAAATTTTCAGGATTTGGTGTAGGCTACATTATTGTTGTTGTCATTATTATCACTATTCTATACTTTGCACAAATTCTAATGAGGCAATTTTAAACCAGGCAAAGATCTAATACAAAATATTTTCTACTATTCCTTCTTTGGAACAAAACAAGAGAGGAGATTTTTAATTTGACTGGCAAGAAGGACACAGAGGAACTGTCTTTGGAAATAATTATTCTTCCAAAACCACATAAATGCATATTAACTGCAAAGAGCCAAGTATTAGGAATATGTTACTTGAACTTTAGAAATATTTTTTTAGTAATATTTAAATTGTTCCAAAAAATTCACTTAAGCCCAAAAGTATTTAATTATGGAAGGCAGATGAAGAAAGGGCTTAAATTGGAAGTATAAAACTGCCTTGAATTGAGCTCAAAAATAATCCAGTAACACAAAATTACAAGTATTTCCTAGATTAATTTACTGAAAGGTATTCACTTACTGTGAAGTTCTAAGTGTTGCTTACAGGGAAAAGCTTTTTGATTAGGAACAACTGGCGGAAAACTCATTGTTCTTTGCTGTCCAGTTACATTTACAGAAATTGAGAAAAGCTAGTATGTATTCAAGAAAGAAATTTTACATTCAGGGTTAGTGTTCAGTAAACAATACAGCTGGATAAAGCAGCAAACCACACTATAAATACATGAGGAAGAAAAAAGGCAAACAAGATGTGGTAGGAACCTCTCTGAAGTGATACCAAGGGCTAGGGAGCAGGCCTTGTTCAACCATACTTGACGGAACAGACAGGCTATCATCAAGCTCAGAGAAGATCAGTCAAAAGCAGAACTACACTGAACTAGAGCAAAGTATCTTTCAGTTAGAAAGTGGAAAGGATATGTCCCTCTCAGAGCACATGAGTAGTTTAATGGGCTTTATACAGTGAAAGATCCACACACCTACTCTGGTGATTAAAAAAGGGATTTAAGCTAAATTCAGACCTTTACACCCAAGACAGTTGGATCCATAAGATCCACACTCAATCAGCTACAGTTGTGCACATATAACTCTCAGCTTCGGATGTACTTTAAGCTTATTATCTGTGCAGTCTGTATCTCAATACAGTTTGAAAACTTCTTTACATGAATGAAGTCACTTGATGCTGAAGAGAAGCAGCTCATCAAGGTGCCTCCTGAGTTCTGTTTCAGCATAAAGCCAGGAAGAGGCACTTAATTTGTTTACGAAAACCTGGGTGGACCCATTCCTCCATTCTCAGACACTGTTAACACTTGCAGATGGGACTTATTTCAGCCAAGTCTGGCAGCAAGTTTTCTTCATAAAATAGGCAGAAGTGAAACAGACTTGTCTTCTGAATAGGGGAAAGATCAAGCATATGGTTTCTAACTGAGCTTCAGCCTCAAACTTCCTCACTCCTACAAGTGTGCCCTGCCTCTGGAATAACACAATCAAGATGGCGTGGGGCAGGGCAGTGGAGCTGCTGTGTAACAGCAGCCAGAAAGGAATGAGAGAAGAAACCCTTCAGACCCCAAGGTCGGTGAAGGAGATGCTCAGCCAACAGAGCAGAGATTCCCCCCCAGTCTGTGATGCAAACCATGGTGAGGTAGGCTGTTCCCTGTGGAGGTCCACAGTGGAGCAGATACCCACTTCCAGCCCATGAAAGACCTCACACCAGAGCAGGTAGATGCTTGAAGGAGACTCTGACCTCATGGGAACGTATGCACTGGAGCAGGCTCTTTCCAAGACCTGTGGAACCATAGGGAGACAGAAGCCCTTACTGGAGCAGGTTTGCTGGCAGGAATTGTTACCCCACAGGGGAAACACACAGGAGCAGCCTGTTCCTGAGGGACTGCAATCCATGGAAGGGACAAAATCTAGAACAGTTCATAAAGAACTGCAGCCCATGGTAAGGGCCCGCATTGGAGAAGTTTGTGGACTGTCTGCCGTGGAAGGGACTCCATGCTGGAGTATGAGAAGAGAGTGAGGAGTGATAGAGCAGATTGGTGGGCAACTGGCATCTAGGAAAAATCAACCCACTACAGGTGTATGAAATTAATTCTGATTTCCAGTGATCTCAATAAGTAGATGTGACCATGTGCCAATAAGAGTATGGCACAAGGCACTGATACCCAATGTTAATAGGCTTTTGGTAGACTATACTCCTTGTTCCAGTACTCACATCAGGCCTGATTCTAACTAAAACAGGGTTTATAAATATTGTATTTTTTAAATTCAAGAAAGAGTATATGTTAAAAATTTCCATAGTTAAAATGTTGTAATTTAGGTGAGATTCACAAAGTAAAGTCTCTATACCAAATTCAATGAAAGGCAAAGCAAATGACAACCTCACGTAACAGCAGGTGAGCAGAAAACAAATCACTGTTCTATTCCAAAGACTTCCAGTGAAATCCAGTCCTCCGCACAGGGCAAGGCTGGGGCCTCATCCCCAGCCCTTGTTTGCAGGCAACTGCCACAAAGTCAAACCTCCCTACAGTGTTACCTTCTGCCACAGGGATCAGCCCTCCATTCTGAAGGAGACCCATGGTACATCAAGTCCCATGCTGGCCAGAAATGAGCAATGCCTTTTTTTTCTTTTTTGATTGTTTGAGGGCCTTTGGTGGTTTGGGGGTTTTAATTATTTTTATTTTCTTAAGTAAATCAAACTCCACCAAGTCACCAACCAAAATTTGGTGATTTCTCTGTTTACTATCTTTTTATTTCAGCAAAGAATGAAATATGAAAGCAATTACATATCCAAACTTCATGAAACTCCACATAATCTAATTATTTAGTAATAAGTAAAGATACCGACTGTCACAACATTTTGTATCTCTGCATGTATCAAATTAAAAATACTGAATCCAATTACATATTTATTTTTAAAATTGCATTTAAAAGTCTTAAATGACACATTTAAAGCCACTGTTATTCAGTCATTTAGCTAAATTTGATTGGACAACTCAGAAATTCAAAATAAGGTCCATACCTGTATTTTATTCCCTTAGCATTATGCATGAAAATTTATATATGATTAACATTTTTCTCCCTAATTGCCTCAGAAATTGAATTGCTTATAAACATCTTTGTGTCACATTTCATATTTTCAAACAACTAACATCCTTATATTACAGAAGAGCAGAGGAAGCATGAAAGACAACATATCTTTCTTTAAGGTACACACACAAACCTGAACACAAATAAATTCAAATAATTTCCCAAAATACTTTATCCTGATAGCAACAACCCTGTTAAAGCAATGGCTCTGAATATGATGTGTGCAAGAAGTCTTGGAGGAGCAAAGTGAGGCAGAATAGAAAGAAATACATTAAATTAAATTAAAATTAAATTTTTTTTCCCCATAAGGAAGACAACAAATATTTTGGCACATGCTGCACTGGAGGCTTAAATTATAAGAATCCATGGGAATAAAAAACCCCACATAACTGTTCTATCCCTCTCTCTATATATATTAAATCTTCCATTCCTGGTATTGAAAAATTTTTAAATAATTTCCCAGCAAGAAGTA
Organism: Myrmophylax atrothorax; assembly: GCA_026770055.1. Taxonomy (NCBI): domain Eukaryota; kingdom Metazoa; phylum Chordata; class Aves; order Passeriformes; family Thamnophilidae; genus Myrmophylax; species Myrmophylax atrothorax. Next base: position 27,732,101 of record JAOXXN010000395.1, read on the forward strand.
CATTGTTTCAGAAGACTTTTTCTTTAAAAACAAACAAACAAACAAACAACAACAAAAAAAACCAAACCCAAACACCTGCTCTATTATATTAACTGGTTTTTGGCCATGTAATTTAAAATAAACAAAAAAAATTGGACATGCAAAGTTTTCTTTGCAATGGTCTCTGAAGTCAGTGGATCATCAATACAAAATTTGGATGTATTCTTTCTAAGCTCCATGTAATTCGACCTTGTTTCCCTTATTTATTGTTTCTATGTGTCACATACAAATAAAAGAATGACTAAAAACCATGGATATTTTAATTTCTCAGACTCACAACTGATTTTTAAAGCCTTCTTTTAAATAGAAACTTTCAACCAATTAAATACCGGAAAATACAATGTTTTATATTTCACTATGAAATGAGAAACAAAACAAGCTCTTTGCTCGGTAACATCATCGAGAATTTAAAGCAGTATATGATGCAAATTTCCTTCAATTCTATAGCTTATACTTTGAGATGAGAATTTGACATGGGGAGGAAACACTTTAAGGAATAGAATATCTTGAACTGTACAGAAACTGCTGTGCTAAACTGTGAGACTCAAATACACTTGTTTCAGAAAGTGTAACTTAAATATTTCTACCTGATGACTTTTGTTGTTGCTGTTATTCAGTGACATTGCATTATATAAAGCATAATTCATGGTTTAACTTGATAACAAGAAAATATTATGAATCTCAATCACATTTCAGTGCAATGTACTATTCAATCCATTATTGATTCTAATAATAATTTTATAATTATTCTGTTAGATTAATACACTTAAATACTAATAAGTATATGCTACGATGTCTTAGGCACAAAAACCTGAACACAATCACCCATCTTCATTTTAGCTTATAAGCATATGTTTCCCTTAGTAATAAATCAATAACATTCACAAATTGTAAGATGTTCTCCATTTTTAAAAAAAGAAATTTAGATTCCCTATTATACAGGAGAACTTCCTAAATATTCTTCAACCTTTTCAGTTCTGTTCTTACCAGGCCTCAGGAACCATCTCCTAAATCTGTCTTTCATGTTCAGCATCTGCTTTCCAAGCATATTATTCTGAGCCATTTAATCTGCTCAAGCAACTGAAAGGAAGTTTTGCCTGAGTAATAACTAAAGAACTGTATGCTTCAGCTTAGAGAGATTTTTGTTTCTTGCTCTTTAACAGGACACTCCTTTGCATTACTTACAGTATTAGAAATATCTTCATATTGGACACTTAGACGTGTTTCTCCTGGAATCTCTATGCTTTCTTCATGACTGAGCAAGCCTCCTTTTTAACTACAACCCCCAGCCTAGTGACCTGCTCATTTGTTATGACAAATTGAGGCAAATTAAGCCAAAGCCTTAAAAATATGTTCTCCAAATACAGTGATATAACTTGTAGTCAGTCTACATGGTATCATACTGGAAATTAAATTTGCAGAAAAAATGTTCCTTCTAATCTTTCAGATTAAAAAATAATTTAACTTCTTACTTGAGAGTGAATAACATCAATAACAATTTTATATTCTGCATTCAAAATACTCTTAATTTTTAATTAGCCATAAACCAAAATATTTTAAAAATTACTTACATTCTGCATATTTTTGAAGCTGAGAGAATTCTCCAGGGCTAAGGTTAACCCACTTCTCCTGGCTCGTCATATTGGCAGTAAGAGTCCTTGTTATATATCAGAAGAATATTCCCTTTGATCCAGGTGATGTAAACTCCATAAAGATTTGTAGCTTCAGTTCACAGTGCTTGGCAAGTGCAGAGATGGCATCAATCTACGTGGATGAAGATTTTGGTGCTATAAACTGTTCCAAGTGTGTCAGTTCAGTGGCACATTACAACACTGTTAAAAGATCAAACAGAAGAATAAATATGTCTTCCTATGAAAATAATTGTAACCAATAAATATTTTCTCATACACATTCTTGCTCAAAATCTTTCCATACAGCATTTGACCAGAAATAGTTTCATATGTATTTCCAATTTTTTTTAATTGCAAATGCTTTTGTGTAGGATTGCTAATCAAAAATTATCAATTGTTCATGATCAAATGCATTGTGGACACATTGTGTGGGGATGTTTCTGATTTAGTAACAACCACTGCAATAGTAGATAATATCTATCCGCAAACTTTGTTCCTTATGATTTTAAAATTTTATTGACATAACTGGGTTTGTACCCAATTATGCTGTGATACAACATTTTGTGGCCGTGTCAGAAATGCTCTGAAGCTTGTAACTCTCCATGCCAAAAATGAAATGGATTCTGCAGTTTGGAGAGAGCACCTTAGAGCTATACAAATACTAACACTTCTACCAAAATAATAGGGGTTTGATTTCTAGAACGTCATAGCATTGCTTATCACTAACAAAAAATCAAATATAACGTTAGAATGATTGCATATCGCTTCATGGAAAAACAAACAAACAAACAAACAAACAACAAAAAATCAAACTGTGGGTGCCTTCTCATCCCAATATAATGCACTTTCTGCCTCTGTAGGACAGAGCTTAGGAAAACCATGCTTTACCAATATCACTCCTGGAACAACAGGTAGGCTACTTTTCATCTAATTTTAGCCATCTGAAAGTCAGGTACGTCATTCAAAACTGTCATCTCAAGCACTCCCTTTAATCATCAGAAAGAGACAGGTGGCCCAGACAGCAATTAATCCCTCCAGTTTCAACATAATCTTAAATGTGATGAATTGCCTTCTTGTGGTATTTATCTTTTATTGATTACAGAGGTTGCCTGGAAGACAAATTTAGATTGGAAAGCTAATTTTAGACTGTAAGTGGAACCTCTTCATATGCCTAGT
>JAOXXN010000395.1:27736263-27749237 GCA_026770055.1 Myrmophylax atrothorax
CTCTTCATATGCCTAGTAATGTATCATTTATAAGGGTCAATTACAAAAAGAGCAAAGAAAAAACTCAGACCAGAAGAGATTAACACAGTAATGGAAAGAGTGCTAAGGAGGAAGACATGGGTAGCATATAAATCCCCCACACTAACCTAAGGAGACAACACCTTTTTTTTTCTTTTTTTAAGAAAGTCATGCAGGAAGACCCCTTAGTCCCAGAGCATGCTTTCACTGCTCTCAGGCCCTTCCTGGTGAATGATTTGAATGCATGGACTATACTATGAGCAAGTAAGGCTATCTAAATACAGTAACAACTGCTTTGTCTGTTAAAAATTTGTACCTGAAGAGATTCCTATGCTCTTCATCTCCTCAAGTTAGAATAAAATATAGTAATAAGTCATTAAGAAGTGGAAACATTGATTGACTAAATAACAAAAACTAATAGGAGCATGGAAATTGGGATTGAAAAAAGCAACATTAATGTGAATAAAGTTGGCCAAGTGCAAGGCACATTAGGCCTCAAATATCAGTGAATCAACATCATACCCAGAAAAAGGGCAGCAACTACAAAAGCTAAAAGTGATATTCAGTAAGAAAAACTAGCATTCTGTCTTGGGAACCTCAATCTCTTACTCTTAGGGTCAACAGCACCATTTAATCAAATTAGAGATGTTTCATTTCTGGCAGTTGATTAGATTATATTGAAGACAGTTTTATTTCTTCAAATAGGTATATTTTTCTTATATTCTTGACAACCGATTAGATTCTACTGAATTTTTTTTATACTTGCATAATTGATTTGATATAATCAAAATTTTCTACCACAATTTCATCCAGTTTTACTATTTGCTTCCTTAACTACATTTAGCTTCATTGTCTGCAAAATATCATTGCTGAATGCTGTACAGTTTTAGATTATCTTAATTATTTAATATGAGCATTTTTGATAAGCAGTTTGCCATTAGAATTACTATAGCTAGCAAGGTGTCCTAGTTACAGGGGCTGGGACCAGTTTATGACTTTGTGGCTGTAACCAAAACTGTGTATTCGACACCCTCTACATCATTTCTGATGGACTGTTAACAATGGATCATTTGCAGCAGCTGCCCAGGGCACACCTGACATCTCAGGCAGAAAAAAATTTGAAAAACACAATACTGCATACAGTTAAGGGACACAGGATGTCAGGCAGTGAGCTTTCCAGCAATCCTCTGAGTTTGATCTATTCTGGAAAAGTCAGATCTGTGCATACATTTTCCTAGTATACACTCAGGCAAGATTCACTTAGGCAAGCCCTCTCACCCAGACACAAAGCAGACCTTACAAATTAGAGAGATTAGAAATACTACATTAGTAAACCATTTATTTTGTTACAAAAAGAATTATAAAAAAAATCTTCCTCCTCTGACTATAGTAAGTCTTAGAATTCCAGTCTCCTTTTTATAACATTTTCCTTTCAGGATTTGAAAGTTTAAGTGTTCTGTCAGAATTCCTGTCAGGCCACATACCCAAACTAGGAAGCAAAGCTTTGTTAAAAACTTTAAAAATCAAATTACTTAGCATTCAGCCAACAATGCTAACAAAACAGATATCCTGGAATTCCCATGCCACTGAAATCCTCAGTTGCTCTGCAGAAACCAGGCTGAGGAGAGAAAAGGAAGGAATATGCAGTGGAGTCAAAAACAAATATAGAGGCACAGCCCCTAAATGCCAACCTCACCATTCAAATCATCTCATTCCACCTCATACAGTCCTCAATGCAAGGAAAGATGAGTTTTCAGAAACTATGGGGGAAAAAAATTACATCAGTCCTACGGAACCAATCAACAACACTGGTTTCAGCTTTGAACTTCAGCCCATGGAAATACATCCAGCTTCTGAACCAAACCACCTAACTCTCTCTGCTTCCTCCTGAAAGGCAGGAGAGCTTCTTCTGAGGTCCATCCTTACTGCCATGGCAGCTATAGCAAGTTTCCTTCAGGAACACTACAGTTTACATCAACAGGACTGATAAGTGATTCTCCCTGAATAACAGGAATAAATAACGCAGAATATTTTATTCCTTTATTGGTAAGAAGGCTGAAGTAATTATGCCTTTCAAGAACTTTTTCTGTACAGATTGTACTTGGTAATTCTTTCAGTTGGGTCCTACACTTTGACCATGGTTAAGCAGATCCTGTGGTTTCAGTGTGGGTGACATCACAGATTTCGTAAAGGAGAATTTTTATATTTCAGATAACACAGGCTTCCACATGTGCTTGAAACATTTTCCTCTGTTCTCCCAACAAAAACAAGCCAGCAATCTCTAATTTCTTAGAAATGCACAGGACATGTGTAGGTGTTCCTGCAATTCATTTTATACTTTGTAGAGAACAATGTCTCTAATGTCAGAAATACTCAAAATTTGCACAGTTGAAAGTTTAGTATGAAGAGTTTGATGGCCAAGAAATCCAAAGTATCTGCTAATCACCATTCTGGAGTCTTTAATCTTAAATACAGAGGTAGTGTAATTAATTGCTTCTAGATTAATGACATGGATAAAAAAATGAGGCCCCATAACAAAACAACACTGCTTTTTCCTACATAAATTGCATATTTTATGTAACAACATCCCTTGTTTGTACCATATTTAGCATAAAGTCTTTTTAGTAGTACAGTTGGATTTTTTTCAGTTTAGCAAAGGATGTTTATTAATGTAAAGTAACATAATCCTGAAATATAAACATTGATACATTGAAATCAGTGACAACTTGCTTACCAAACTGAAAGTCTCCCCCTTTAAAGTAGTGACGAGCACAACTCAAAATCACACTTGTTTTCCTGACTATTCCCAGGCATATCAGTCTGGGACATGTAAAAACATCTATTTAAATTTTAATACAAAGATATGGACTGTATTCCTCAGAGAAGCAATTATTCAAATTCACTTCCTCGAATTATTTATATGGAATATATCAGTAAACACTGGGAACACATGCAACACAAACCCCATTGTGGCATGATAAACAAAATACTTGAGTCTTTGAGAAAACATTTCACCAATACTATAGTTTGTGACAGTGAAAAATATTAGCAACAAAATATGAGATCCACTAAAAGCTGATCAGAATGCAAGACAGCAATATCGCTGAATGTAGTTACTTCCATTTAAAATACAGGCATACATTTTGATTATAATTTTTACTTTACTCTGTTATAGTTTAGCCCCAGTTGGCAACCAAGTACTACACAGCCACTCACTCACACCATGCCCCCATGGGATGGGTTGGAGAATCAGGAATTAATAAAAAAAGAAAAAAGGGAAAAAAAAGGTAAATCTCATAGACTGAGATAAGAGCAGCTTAATAATTGCAGAAAGTTTTTAAGAATAAAAGTGTTAATGAAAAGGGAGATACAAAAAGGAGAGAGGGGATAAAATGCAAGAAATACAATTGCTCACCTGAGCAGCAATCAGCCATCCCTGGCCAACCCATCTCTGAGCAGTAATCATCCAATACCTCCTAGTTTATAACACAGCATGCATGACATTCCATGCTATGGAATATACTTTTGGCCAGCTGCCCTGGCTATGCTCCCTCCCCGCTTCTTGTGCGGCTCCTCACTGGCAGAGCATGGGAACTGAAAAGTCCTTGACTTAGGGTAAGCACTACTTAGCAACAGCTAAACAGTGTGCTATCAGCATAATTCACATACTAAATCCAAAACACAACACTGTACCAGCGACTAAAAAGAAACCTAACTCTATCCTAGCCGAAACCAGGAAACTCTTCCTGTACCTTAACTTCATCACATGATTTCTTTAAAAGCAACTTCTGATAGATCTTAAATTTTCCAACTCCTAGGTTTGCTATTTCCAAGTAGCTACACTAATTACCTTTCAATTCAGAAGAACTGCATTCAAATTTCCCAGTGTTTTCTTCACTAAAAGAAATATTGAAATAAACAAAACCTAGCAAGAATCTGTGTCAAGGAAATACCACAATACATATATGCTGATGCATCATAAGTTTATAGAGGTTTTTTTCTTGCTTTAAATAGTATGACTGAGTAAATTAAAAATAAACTGACACTTTTTCTAACTGGATTTTTTTAATTTATGCTTGCAAGAGAAATAGTACATAAGTCAAAAATCTCCAAGTGAGAGTCATGGAGCTGTTCCTCGTGTTAAAAAGTTCTCAATAACAGTTTTAGTGAAACAGATTTAAAAAGTGAAAATTAAAAAAAAAAAAAAGAAATTTGAAAGGCTAGTCATCCTTCTTATTATTCTACATCAATGAATAAACACAAAAATTTGTCCAGAGGGCCACTGAAATTTGGTACCCTTTTTATGACTAAATGATCACATTGTACTGAAACTAGGAGAGGAAAAAAAAAAGAGAGAGAGAAAAAAATCCCACCCCACCAAAAAACAGAAAATAAACTATTTAGATAGAAAGATTTCTAGACAGCTGTTAGTATTTTGAAATTTGTGAATTCAACATAGTATACACTATTTGTATATTAAAGGCCTTAAAGAAAGGTTGAATCACTAATGCTTATGATATTCTTTAATATATAGAGCAAAGAAATCTGGGACAGAAAGCACTGGATTTGATAGGTATGTAACTACGAAATGTGTAGTAAGTTCTCCGTAACACAGCACATTAGCCTGTCCACTGGATAAACCACTCTGATGAGAGGATTAATCAATCTCTCTAACAACTCTTTCAATGTCACCCACTACTATTTTTATATATCTACCAAAACTCCTCCAAAATCTAGAGAATCACAGAATAAACATCTTAGGGACAAACTCTGACTTCCAAAGTATGAATCTGCCACCTTCTCCAGGAAAACCAGCTCCAGAAGTGCATCCCTAGGTGTGAGTTCTCCATAGACCCGTCCTCCCCGGCCCTCCCCAAATGGCACCACAAGTATCTGAGCCATGTGTTCTTCCTCTTTTCTTTCATTTCCCCCTCATGGGACAACCTGTAAATGCTGCCTAACAATTAACCTTTGTTGGCAATAGGCTACAGGGATTTTTTTGTTTAATTGTTGGGTTTAATTAATCTCTCCATATTTAGGTGCTCTAGGGGTGATTACATTAGAGGAAAGCAAAGCTGAAAAGTGTAATTTACAACCGGGGAAGAATTCTGATTATCCTTAATTTCCTGGGGCAGAAATTCCTACTTCATGCTCTGAAATAAGCCTTTGAAGAGATGTGCTTTAGTCTTGTGACAAAAATGTTCCACTGTGCTTGAGGAAAAGATTTGTTAACTGCTGTCCTAATTCAAATGCTTTATGCCCTTCTAAAATACACTGGGAACATGGTGCTGAAGTTCCTTTTAAATAACTTGTGAAAAATATGAACCTGATTTAATCAACAGGAAAACTGTACAGAGATCAGAACTTTATGTTAGATGCTTTTCTACTAGGTGGGGGGTTTGGTTTTGGTTTTTTCATTTTTTTCCCCTATATAGGGAGATGCATGGAGAAGTTGATTAAATTATTGCAGTCCTGGGGTGTGAATAGCTGGTGCTATGTCACTGCCCACTGGGATAGTGTGGAGCCTTCTAGACAACTACAAATGGTTTCATATTTATTCATTAGCATTACTGTAAAAGAATTCAGTGATAGTGAGATACCAAACAGGATTTACTTCTGAATCATAAACATTGTCCCTTAAACTATTAATCATTTTCTGTGCATTTTTAAAAAGCAAAATATACACTTACTTCGGGGTTTTTTTTCAAAATAAATACATATAGCAAGGAAAGAAAAAACGTAGTCTGTTTTGAATATATTCTTAAGCCTTACATCAAAAAAGCCTTATATATCAGAATATAATAACTAATGAAAAGCCACAATTCAAAGAGGGTGATAACGTGAGGAATGTAGAATACAAAAACACAAAAATAAACTCAACAATCCATTGTTCCTTCTGTGTTTAAACTGTTGAAAAATTCCTATTCAATGACAAAAAAAAAAAGTAATAAAATGGATGGCAGCTGGGTAACACTACATTAGTTCTTCTGTAAGTGGAATAATTACATGATTCAATCTTCTGGACTCCACTCCCACACAGAACCAAGGTATCAGATAAGAGCACTATCACTCCTGGTAATACTAATTAGAGATGTACTGGCTCCACGAATTTATATTCTTAACTACAGAAGCAACAGCATTAATTACAAACAATTGCAAACCTCTATCTATTACACTATTTCACACCTATAGAAGCTGAAGGCTATAGAAGCTTTCGGCCTGCAATCAGTTCTATTGGTTTTGTTAGTTTCTCAGCTAATGCATGATGCACACACTGCTTTTGATGCACTGGAAGTCAGAAGCTCAGGTCCTTCTCAGTTGTTTCCTTTGCTTCAAACTTTATAATCCTACAACTAACATTTAGAACATGCCTGTATAACTATCTTAAACCAAGTGAAGGACTACTCACTGAAATATAGGTGTCTCAAACAGAAATGTTTAAAATTTTACACTGATAACTAAAGGAATTGAAAATAGCCCTGTAGAACTTCCACATGATCCTGAAAATTCTTCCTATACCTGCAAGTGGCAAAATTACTGACAAATTTATGTTCAACTTTGTATTACTAAGGAGAAAGTATGAAGAAAAAACTTGTTAGTTATTAGCAGACACAAGCTTATTGTCACAATTTAACTTTCAAAATTTTAATCCTATAATTGCTTTATATAGCTCAGTCTGCACTTAGCAACTACTGCACAAGTTCTTCTTCCATCTACTTGTACAAGTCATCACTAAAGGTCTAGATGTTTTATGAAAAGAATACTTATATTACAGAGCTAGAATTTAATTGAAATCTTGTAAGACAGACTATAAAGGCCTGGGGGGGGAAACCAAACAAACAAACCAACCAAAAGAAACAAACAAAAAAAACACAAAAGCCCCCACAAACCCAAAAGAAAACCCCACAAGCAGATTTTTTAGGGTTAAGAATTATTCTCTATTGTACCATTCTGAATTGATACACGAAAGCTTTCAAATAAAGAGATTTTCCAAAATCCTTTGTGTGGTCTACTCTTATCAACAGGCACAGGATGTACATGCATAACACTCTTCCCAGGAGTCGCTCATGTAAAACTCACTTGCATCAATTAGAGACAATGTGAATTTTAAAAACAGTTATGTTAATAGAAATCACAGAATTATAGAATGGTCTGGATTTTAAGGGACCTTAAAGATCATTTAATCCCAAGCCTCCTCCCATAGGCAGGGACACCTTTCCCTAGACCAGGTTGCTCAGAGCCCCATCCAAGCTGCCCTTGAACACTTCCAGGGATGGGGTATCCACAAGTTTTCTGGGCAACCTGTTCCAGTGCCTCACCACATATATCCCGATTTACAGAAAGGAAGTGAAGAACTGAAATTCCTAAAAATCAGTATAGACCTAGTCACTTTAAAAAGTTACTAGATATCAGCTGGCCTTAATTATTACATTTCAAATTCACTAGACACACTGAAACATTTATTCTTAAACAATCTGCTCACTATCACACAGGAAGCATGTGTGGAAAAGTTGGAAACAGAACTGAGATTTTTAATTGAGCATATTTAAACACAAACAGTGCTAATTTATGCAAATGATTAAAACAGTTCTACTTCTTAACAGCCAATTCCTATCAAGTTGGAATTGGTAAAATAAAGGCTAAATGTCTAAAAATGTATTTCATATCTTAAAATAAATCTATAAATTATAAAAATTATCTAATTACCCAAGCCACAGAATTTTATTAAAATTCCCTGTCTCTCATGTAGTTAGCTTTACTTAATAAACTATTAATTAAAACAAGAAGTAGTTCAAAGGAAGTAGATACTGCTGATGAAACCTTGTCACTTACAGATTTAACTACATATACACAGTAATAACACTATTCCAGAAATGTGAGGCTCTTTTTTAAGATTACTTAAGATTTGTACTGTGGTTTGCCTCAGAGTCCTGGTTTTCCAGTCACCCATGTTGGTTAGAAAATGTCATGGCTCCCATCCAGTTCCAGTAGCTCCATCCATTTTCCACAGAGTTGGGTGCACAAGCCAAGCCCTGTGCAAAATGGTGCTGGGAGGAGATGCCTAGAGCCTGAGCCCAGATGCCAAGCACCAGAAGCACTCCCACTGTATCCAATTCTTTGTCCCAGTAAAAGAAGCCTAAGTAAAAGAAAGATGGAGATTCTGATCAATGTGCCAAAACCAAACACAAACTAACTTGACTCTCAATCGCTGTGTCATCTTTCCCCTTAAAGGGAGAAAAGGTGTGTACCTGAAGAGTAAAGTGAAATTATGAAGAAGATGCTGCAACTTGGAATATAAAATACAGAATGCCAAATTCTCTGCTTTCCAAAGAAAGTGAGAATTCAGTGCCTTTAGCCTTTTTTAGACTCTGGCCTTCTCAGATACCCAGAACAAAAGATTATTCAAGAGATTATTATAGATGTCTAATGTTTGCTAGCAGTTTCCAGTCCTCAAGGTTCCCAGGCACAAATTGCATCAATAGATTTAGCTTATTTTTCTTAAATTGGCACAACTAAAATAAGAAATTTATTTCTTTGGGCACCTTAGAAGAACTAAAAACATAGCTCTAATATACCTACAAAATTCACTATAAAACAGCCTGTTGTAAATATATGTGCAACATATTTTATGTTTCCTATTTCCATTTTTCTTCAAGATAAATATACCAAACATAACTGCTATCCTACCTTGTTAGTATTTTAGAAACCTACCTATGATATCAGTGAAAGTATGAGCATACATATTTCTGTATAGACTACCTCAGAATATTTGATTAAAATAAATAAAATCGCATATTCTTTTGCATATTTCTCCCCTATTTTATTATTCACAAAATTTGCCTGGCCCTTTTAATAACAGGTATCACTGATAATGGCAGTAGACCTCATACAATAGTGTTGCTTAATCAATCACCAAGTCAAATTTTCACTGATAATAGATGAGATAAATACTTCCACTGATTATTTGTGTACCAAAAATCTAAAGTATCTCTATTTTGATATCTATGCATTGTTTTTATGGCCTTAAAATCTATACATATAAACTAAAATTTTCCAGTAAGCAATATTAATAAAAATTTTATATTGTTTTCCTGGAAAAAGTTCAAGAGGAGAGAGATCTAACATGTCTTCTTGAAAATCATAATTCCAGATAATACCATATTTATTGATGTTTAAAATTTTAGTTGTAGAAACTTTTCCTGAATAGTCAAAACAGTTACTGTACTAGCAATTTCAAAATACTCCAAGAGCCCCGAAATACTTTACTGAAAATAGCAGGCTTGTTTGCTTGGCAGAGTTGTGCATATTTTTCAGATCTATCAAATGTTGCAAAAACACATGTCTTCTCTTTTATGGGACATCACGATTGCTCCATTTGTGGTAAATTTGCCCTGGGACACAGCATTTTACAAAGAAAATTGCATTACAATGGCCCACATCATGCCATCTGTTTTAAGAACTCTCCAGTGACTTCTATGGAGAATAGTCTTAAAAAAATAAATGGAACAACATGTCCCAAAGTACTTTTTTACCTAGCTTACATACTCTTCATGAAAAGTATTTTGAAAAATTTAGAAAGCTGTACCATTACCACTAAGTCATCCCCTTGATCTTCTTCTATTTACAAATGAATGAGAAAGATTCATGGACTGACAGTAACACTTATGAAACAGCTCCATAGCTGCAGAACAGACAACGATCCCTGTGATGCAGGGGTTGCATGGGAAGTCCCAGCTTACCCAGGAGACAAGTCCTGCTGACTCCCCTCCCTTCCACTCACACCTCCATCAGTAACACCCTGTGCCACAGGTACCAGGAAATGCTGGGGTAACAGTAGAAGAGCCACAGCATCATCCACGTCAGCAAAAGTAAGCAGGTATGGGAGCAAGGACCTAGAGAGGCCAGATGGCCAGGAGCAAAAAGTTTGGGATCTGATAGTCTAACATGTCTCTCACATTTGAAGGTCATCTCAGTCGTTACACAGGATACACGGCAAGCAACGCAGATGCCACAGCCATACAAAGGACCACACGCTGGGGGAGGGAGCTGGACCTTTCTTTTAGTCTGTTAACACTGTGAACAAATTTCATCATGCCAAATACTTTAGATGCACTTCACCTGTTCTACAGAATATCAAGAATGGAAAAAAATATTGTCATGTCTTGTTATTGTCTACTTCCTTTTAATACCATTTCTCTGACACAAAGTGCAACTATAAATTTTAATGCTACAAAAACACCAAGACTTTCCTTGTTTACTTAGTTTTAAAAATGAGATCTCTATAAATTAGCAAAGTAAGCATAAAGTTCTGATTTAATTCCAAAACAAATACTTTATATTAAGCATACTATCCTTATTTACCCTGCACCACAGCTGTTATTTTACAGCAGGCACACAAAGGAACATCCCCAGAAATTCCCTGGTGAAGTCATCTGAAACTCCTTTCAAAAGAACAATAACCATCTGCATCAGTACAGCTTCATATTATCTCATGTCTGACTTAAAATTACGACAAAAGCTTCAATGAACTTCATTAAATTGCTATTACCTAAGAATTCCAGTGTTTTCATAGCATAAGCAATGCTCTTAGATTAGTATTTGTTAGTCAAATTTTATAGATGTAAATAGCAATTCTAAAAAACCCTAAAGGCGTATTGAATCTAACCCCCACCCTCCGCACAGCACACATAGATGTCACTGGTTGTGCAGTATCACTTCACGTAAGTGATCTGGCTTTGGGATTGATTTGGTTTGGGTTTATTTGAACACTAATGATGTAAGGAAGCATTTTTTCATATTCAGAATTAGTTTAGTCATGCAGATAACGCACCTGTAAAAATAGGTCCAAAGTGGAATAGTAGCAATAAAAAAAAATATGAAGACATCTTTCTTTCCTTACCAAAGAACCTTTTATCCCCTTGACACCTCACAGACATCAGAGCCTCCGACTTATCCTTGATCCCAGTGTGCTTCCTCTGAGCACCATTTCACATCTCTTTATCTGGATGTTGCTCACTCACCACATTTTATTTGTTCCTCTTGGGCTCTGTAATTCACCAAGGGCTTAGTTTATGCCACCAAATGTAAAATTCCTTACTCTATCCATTCCAAAGCCACAGCACGCTGCCCTGCTCACAGCTTGTGAGCTGTCCTGGCTTCTCTCACCCTTCAGGGGGAATGTGCCCATCTGGAATCTTCCACCTCCCATTCTCACACTCTTGTGCCTCAAGAGGACCCGTCAAGCACAAGAGGACCTATCAGCAGCTGCAGTTTTTCTGCTCTGTCTGAACAGGATACGGTCACCAGGTTTCCACTAAGGGCGACAGGTTGTCTTAAAAAACACAACAGCATTTCCAGAGAATCTCTCAGACACACACAACCATTTACCACTGTGTTTTTACCTACCAGGAAAATGATTCTAAATATTTCTTTCACACATATACACACAAAAGGGGGATGTGAGGGTGGGGAGGGGAAAGCAGACAGTGATAGATTTTATTTGATTCTGTCTGGTTGTCCCTACCAACTTTTACTTTAGCTTTACTCTGGCAGCAATCTGTTACCTGCTCTCACAAACCATCCTTAGCAGCTGCACTTTGACTCCCTGAAGAAGAAATCCTCAGAGTGCAATTTATACAAGTAATACAGTCTATTCCTTCATTTGAAAAGCAAAGACTCATTCAACTCTGAGCATCCTTGCCTATGACCTGCTCATTTTACACAACGTAAATTTTAGCCACAGCACTCAGTAAATAGGAGAACAGACTGACTTTTCACATGATTACTGCTGTTATCATCACAAGCAGAAAAGTAAATATTTTGATACAAAAATACACCAAATCCACTCTGAAAGAAAATGCAGATCAACTGTGGCTGTGCATATGACGATCCTGTCAGTGTCTGCCCACTGGTAACAGAATACCAGCAAACTGCCTACCCCCTATATCTTGTCTGTAGGAGCCAAACCAGAAGTCTACAGAAACTGAAAGAAAAAATACACAATTAAGTCAAACACATGAAAGCATTCTCATTTTCACTGAAATTCCACTTCAGAAGGGGGTGGGGAGGGAGATCTCACCTTCTCTTCATGGCAATATTTGAAGGAAAACTAGAAATATACTTTGTCTTCTTCCCCTTCATTTCCTGGACACACCAGTTCTCCCCAGCAGTCCCCAGTTCTTGGGGCATGAATGTATGGACACACACACAATACAACCCAAACAAATCAACCCCTCCCAAACCAAACAACAGTGAAAAAACTAAACAAATGAAAAAGCAAACCAGCTCCAACCAAACCCCACAAAACTGCTGACTTGTGGAGTAGAAATTCAGTTTCTCTCTGCTGCAGTTGCCTCCCTTGTAGCCATCACTCACAGTGCCTTATTACCATTTGAGGTAGCCCAAGTAGGTCCCACCTTCACAGTTCCTAATCCTTAGAGTGCATTATCAACATCCAGTGGACAAGAAAAACAGGAACAGCTCAAGGACACAGAAAGTCAAGGAGCAACAGCAGAGATGTGAAAAACAGGGCTGAAGGGGCAGTCAAAGGATGCTAAGATGGAGTATAAGACTGACATGATTAAAATTTTCCTCAGGTGTTCTTTTGGTGGTCTGTTATAGGAAATGTAACAGAAATTCTTTCCAAAATGGTATAAAAAAGAGTGGGCAATTAGAGGAGTAACTAAGCTGAGTTCACTTCTGATGCACATTTCACTGACTCTATAATTTTATGGTGTAGGAAGAGGTTTGCACATACACATTAACATTTTTATTTTACAAGTACTATATATGACTTAATACATATTTTCATATAGCAAAAGAAGTATTTAATTGTTACTAAAGAATTCCCTGGATTATATTCATATGTTTACATATTTATAAGACTCTTACCAACATGGCATCTACGCAACTGAACAAAAAACTATTGTACATTGAATAGCTGAATAGCAATATAG
>JAOXXN010000395.1:27778900-27792541 GCA_026770055.1 Myrmophylax atrothorax
GAACGAGTAGAGTTCAGCTGCACAGCAGATAATCAATTGATGTCTGTGGAGAAAACCTCTCATGGGAAAAGCAAAATGGACCCTGATTAATACTGCAGAGTTACGGAATATTTGTTTCTTTCCCCCAGCCCCTCCAAGTTGATCGAAGATATGTAGATAGTTTCTGTGGAACAACCAGATACTGCATTAAAAATGAAAAATAGATAGGTTGCAAAACAAATGGTAAATTAGTTATTCATTTTTATAAAGAGTCACAAAGATTTTATGATCTAACCCCCAAGATATTACAGTGAGAACTGAGATATCCTTTCCCTTCCCCATTCTGATGCTGACTTGCAGAATAACTCTGAGATTCCTGTTTCTGTTACTTGAGTTTTGCTTTTGCACTCATTTGTCTTATGTAAATGTGAATTAGGTAGAACTGCTCCTTTCTATATAGCCCCTAGCATACAAGAAGCACAATTCCCTACAGGCTTATGACATTTTGCTGAGACAGCAGAGAGATATTTTGGAAATAGCAGTTAAATAATGAAAAATCAATCTTTTGGAAGTGTATACCTCCACAGAAGCCAGAGAAGATGGTCTCTAAGTTCTTCCTGGCTTTCTCTTTACAAATGCAGAAACACTGAAAATGGTGATTATGAAACCACATACTTAATTAGCTCACCATCTATACCCATTAACTATATTTCCATTATAGTGAAATTTCCTTCTACAGACTCATTACAAAGAGTTAATTGAACAAACTACTCAAAAATACAGTAAGATCTTCGTCTATGTCGGGTTTGGGATTTTTTGTTGTTGTTGTTGTTGTTTCTTTCTTTGTTTCTAGCAGGCTGCCTTTAATATTTCCATTTTGCACTAATTTTTTATATTTAGAAATCCTATCTGTTTCAGTATAGCTTATAAGTAATGAGTAGATTTTCTGCATTAAGCCAATCATCACACAGAACCAAAGAGAGAAAAAGTGAATCATACCTGAATTGAGTAAAAGACCCTTCCTTCCTTGGATAGTATAAAGAACACTTCCTTTAGTTGTCCTACTTGTTAGTAAGTTTTAGCTGTAAACAACACAGTAGAATGCTAAGCACATGCAGAAGTTTAACTAGAGGCTTCTAACTCAAGATTTGCAAGGGACTCTTTGTTTAGCTGCTCACAATTCAATCAATAAAATTGCTTTGGAGATGTGAACGTAAAGTTACTTGTATTGTATATCAGATGGATACCTCACAGGACATTCCATAACCATGCTGCCTTGTTAGCTATGCCAAAATAATTTGTATCTTGTGAAATGAATCTTCAGACTTGAAAAATAAAGAAAGTCCAGTTTTATTATTCATGAATTAACAGTAAAAATGGTTTGTAGCTATAGGAAATAATGTTCACCTTATTTTAAAAGTGATTTCAAACACTGATTTTAAATGTTCATGTCTGCATACAAAGTGTCTGTTATGTCAACTGACTCATATGTCAGAAGTGCTACACACAATATGAACAGAAGCAGGCAAGCACCTGTGAGATACAGGCATAAGTTTCTCCTACTTTACTGTATGTACAGCCTGATCTTAAAGAAACACTCCCTACTACTAGTCAGTATATCTCTTAATTTTTTTTTAAATGTTTATAAAGAGGGAGATTCTTACTGAAGGATTCTCTTAATATCTTCTATGGGTTTCATTCCATTTCTGTATATTCTCACTGGAACTCAACTGACAATAAATATTCTGTACTTTATGTATATAGAAAGGTACCAAATTAAACTGCTGCAGTCAGGGAAGTTACATTACTTAGAGGCCTTAAGATAATTGCACACTGTTCAAGAACTACCCTCAGTTCAAAATTTCATGATTTGCATATCCATTTACCCTAAAAGTCCAAGCAGATATTCTTCTGTTTTTTACTGTTCAGCTAAAAAATTAAAATACAATACAGAACATCACCGTTGTGCACCAAGTTGAAGGGAAAGCTTATGAACACACAATAGTTTTAAAGATATTCAGTCAGAATAATTTATAGGCATATAGAATTAATGCAAGAAGACTCAACTCTTAAAAAAAAAATAAAGGACAAAAGCAGAACTAAAACAATTAATTTGGTAAGAAACCTCAGTCCAGGTAGATATGCTCTTATTTAAAGACCATTTAAAAAGTGAAAATGCATCATCAGCCTACTGGATCAGACTTGAAAAAAACATCTCATTGTTTCTAAAAATGATTTATCTCAAATTCTTGGGCATTTATAGTAAGTACTGGATTGGGTACTCAAGTTGGAGAACAGGTTTGTTCATACCCCACAATATCATAGAAAGTATGTTTAGAAGCCCACAACAAACCTGTAACATAAACCCTAAGGGTTCTTTAAGTAGAAATTAACTCAAAGTTTCCCATTACAGGCAGTTAAAATACAGTCAATGTAGTGCATAGAACCTAGAGACACTCAGCAGCTCCAGTGCAGGTGTTGACTTTGAAGTGAATTGTCTAGGCTGTATCAAAGAGATCCTTACCAGCTACAAAGGGTGTACGTATTTTCCACCTGGACACCCATATATGGGCATTTTAATTCCACCACGACAATGTGCAAGCTGCATTTTGTTGCTGTCACTAAGCAATTCTTTAAAATTGTGTTTAAGAAGGAGCAAAAGTAAGAGGTTAGGGTTTTTTTCTTATTTCAGAGGACTATTTGATCTTCATTTTTAAAATAATACTGAGTGCACTTAATTAAAGTGGAGTATGCAGCTTTGACCTTCCTGTAATTTACTCTTTTTTTTCTTTTTTCTTTTTTTTTTTTTTTGCCAATCAGTAGCAGTTCCTTCTAAATCAATCAGATTGTTCTGTCTCTGTGGAAACCCTGCAAAACTTCCAGTTTAAAAACCTGTACCAGGACAATAGCCCTTTTGCCAGTCCAGCTTTTACAAACAGTATGTGTTTTTCCAGATGTCATGGCTACACAATTCTCTGACCTGAGAGATCACAGCAGGGCCCTGACGCTTGGGTGTCTTATGGATTTGGTATTTTATATCAATGCTTTTCTTACAGCCAAGCAGTTTGGTCTGACTTCAGAACACCAACTGAGGCCAACAACCTTTGGGACAGGCAACAGAGCCCTTGCAGGATCATTTCAGATCCCCTCTGCCCTTAGGTGAACCTCAAGAACAGCACACATAAATCAAGTGCCATAGTCAGATGGGACAAGTTTGAAGTTTCTATGGCATGGTCTGAACCATGAGACTCTCATAAGCCTATGAGAAATATTCACTGCAGTGTTTCACAGATGCGGCAACGAGTTTTCCAGATAATAATAAGTATTTGGGGTTGGCGGAAAATGTACCCTTTATAGCCTTTTCAGGAGCTTGCTCCTACACAGCAGTATAGAGACAGAAGCTTGCCTCTTCCTGGAGCTGCATCAGTTAGGGAATGAGTTGTTATAAATTTATTAAATTTAAAAAAAAAAAAGACAATGTATTTTCATAAAAATGTAAACCAGGTTGTTAAAAAGAGTATGATGCAGGGAATTATCAATTCTGTTCTTTTATCAAGTACCTGATTTACCATGTGTTCAGATTTAACATGGTCCTCCGAACAAGAGTACTCAACAGCAATAATACTACCATGGGCTACTGTTTATTCCAAACATGCTTGCCACCTGTGGCTCTGCATTCTTCTATTCAAACTGTGGAACATCAGGACAAGAACAAAACAATTCGATTACCTGACAGGTCTGAGCTGGGTAGCAAATAGTTTCAAAACCTGTCTTTGCTTTTTGATTCAGTTTCCTTTAATCTGCAGGTTAGAACATTTACAGCTGAAGTATAAGACTAAATAATAGTAAAACAATTGCACCCTTGTTAGAAACCCCACACTTTTAGTAACAGTGTAGTTCTATTGAAATCAATGTATTTGTATCACTGAATGAGTGTTTTCATAAACAAAGTAATTTTGCTTTTTAAGACTGCATTTCTGGGTGCAGTTCTAAGCTAAAAAAAAACAAAATCAGCCTTGCATTCTAATAACCAAGATTTATGGAATTAGTACTCTAGATTAGCTATGAAAAAGATAGAAGTGTGTAAACTATAGGAAACTGAACCACTGTGAGGTTACAGTAAGCAGCTAAACCAGTTGGTATATGGTGGAAGAGTGCAGAAAAATCAGAGATGACACTTTCTCTATGCTGTCCCACATATACTCTGATATTCCTGTTGAACTCAGTCTTTGCAAATAAGGTGCATTTGCAAATGTTATTCATATGTGCTTTGTGTTCAAACCCATATTGAACAGCTAAGGAATGGCACAAAATACCCCAATTAATATTGTTCTACAAGTAACACTTTTGCAGTTTACACATCTGAAAATGGCTTTGTCTGCATCTTCAATAATGTGTACTACCTCAGATCAGCAGTTTTCCATTCAAGCTTTAACCAAAAAAATACACAGAGCATTCACATGGGGCATTAGGTAAGCCTTTTGCTGGAAGCTGACACAGAATCTCCCCATTCATTTGAATATTTCTGGAAAATTCATTTTAACTAAATGTACACATTTTTCCTGCTCAATTAGAAAGTTTATTCTCTGAAGGTACACTTGCTGCAAGAGTGCAAAGCTTTGTTTAAATAGCTAAGTGCAGCAGAAAAAAAGCACAGAAAAAAGCACAAAAAGATCAGAGGGAAGTTATTTTTCTGTAGCGATAAATCTGTTTTACTGATGTTATCAAAACATATTTCCTAACAATTCACTTACACATTATTCCTTTTCACTTTATACATCTTTGGTTAAAAGATTTATCAAATGTACCCAGAAGAACTAAATCGGGTTTCCTTAAAGAAGAACTAATAAAGGTTTACTTTTATGAGAACGATCTGTAACTCTTCATCATTTTACATGCAACTAGTAAGCATATAGGAGATTTGTTTTAGAAAATGTTTAAGGTTATCTGTGGCATGGGAAATTATTGAACTTCCATACACAACATGAATAATATTGACATCAAAAATATATTCTTTTGGTATCAGCATTGTGATTTACCATTTAGAGCAACTTTAGGATTACATTAATGTTCACTAAGAATTATAGCTTGACAATAAAAAAATAAAAGAGAAAGAGCAAAAAAATCTTACATGTTGACTAAAAATAGTCATTTGAAACTGAGAAAATCTAGGGTTGTGCATGGAAAACTCTCAAATTAGCAAACCCTGTTATGATTTTCATAGCAAAAGAAAAAGCAACTTATACCCAGCATGCCACACTAAAACTGTGGCTCTGCAGTTAAACTTTTGCAAACAGCTATTGAAATGGTCTATAATAAATACTAATTTCTGCAGGAATATATCAAACTATATTTAATAAAAACAGAGAAAATCGAAGTTTTATGTAGCATGGGGAATGACAATTTTTTTTTCTTCTCCCAGTATTTTGAATGGAGTATTCACTTACAGGGCAGAAGAAAATATATCAGCCGTTAGAGATTTCAGACATGAATTACATGGAGAAACATTGAGTTATGCTATAAATTATTACTCTTTGTTGTTTACAGGTTGGATTTTTGCTTGGGTTTATGTTTGTTTGTTTGTTTTTAAACAGGAATAGTTTTAAAGTAATGAAATAATATCACTTTATACCATTAACACTGTGTTTATCCCCAGCTGTAAATTTACAGGATCAATCAGATGAAAGATAACAGCATTTCAAGAAAGGGCAGGAATTTTTTTTTCCAGGCTATTTAAAATAGCAAAGTTTACGTATTTTACAACAACAGAAAGAAAACCAAACCTTGGATTGGTGAAAGGCCAGTTTGAATCTCAGAACAATAACTATATTAGGACAGGGTGTTGGAGAACATATAAGGTGTGTAAAGCCCTACTTCAGCAAGTCGATTACAAAAGAAAGTAGTCCTCAGATCAGCTGTGCTATGAATATACAAGTTCATCCTTTTCACTGACTTAGGCACGTGTTCAGCACTATTACAAATGCTTACAGATACATCTATTGGGGTTTAGCACTCTTAAAGCTCCATATGGTGAAGTAGGTGGCAGGATAAATTTCTTGAGCAGAAGTCTCTATGATGAGAAGGGGATTTATTTTTAAGTAAAGCATTACATAATGGAATAAAACACTTTCTGGCATGTTTTTATTTCAGAATATATTTTGGTTTATATATTTTTATACAGCTTTACAGCAGCTATTTCTCAATTTATTTTCAAAAGGAAAGAAATATACTTAATAAATTGATGACAAATTTGAAATAAATAAAAAATACCCCAAACTTTCAACACTTTTGCTAAGTGGACTTGGACATTCAATAAAAAAGTTAGGATTTTGTTCCTCAAAGCAAGCTCCTATCAAAATTCAGTTTCAACAAGATTTTTAGGATCTGATCTTTAGAGAACAAATAAGCCTCAGGGTAACACAAGAGTAGTGTATGTTCAACGTTTACCTTCCACCTTTAATTTACACCTTATCTTCTTCCCACATCTCCTCTCAACCTTGCCAGTTGTATCCTTCACCTAGGAATCAACTCCCCAACATTTCAATGGAAAGAACAGTGCCGGCAAAGTTGAGCTGTGGCTACACAGAATCTGCCTGAATGTCTATAGAGGCATAACACAATTAACCCATAAGTGGAAAAACCTGCACAGACATAATTGAAAACAACCTCATTTGTGGATTAAGTGCAAACAATGTATTCAAAATCCAATTGCTGCAAAAAGGAGCAGGGTTATGTTTAGCTCCTTAGTCTTTTAAATCTTGATTCATAGTTGCTGTAGAAATCTCCCCTTAGTGTAACCCACTTAAGCTCAGCATAACCCATTTAAGGACAGATCTAGATATTAAAAGCATTCTGGGACTGTAGTTCACAGCTTCAAAAGGAAAATGAAATTGGCAGCATAAAATAAAGAAAAAACAATTAGAATATATACTCATCTGTAAATAGGCTTTTTGATGGTGCTATTTGACTTCTATTTGGAGGTCAAACACCACAATACTGGCTACAGTATCAGTTCTCTGTACATGAATACTGGCTTCAGAAGCTAGGTTTCATTTTTTTATGGCCCAAAACTCATATGACATCTGCTATTTAGCAAGCAAAAAAATCATCCCATTGTTGTTAATTTCAAATGGCTGTGCACTGCTGAGGTAACAATGAAAGACTGAAAAAAAAGAGTTTTCCCTGAAAGAAAAATCCAAGGGTATTTCCGTTTTCCCCTGCAGACAGGCAAAGCCCAGTGTTCTTAGGTGCACGCTCAAAGCTTGTAAAACCAAAGCTCTTGGCAATCAGAGCAAGCAGTTCCAGAGATATCAGAAGATGGGTTATGTATGGATGACTTTTGGGGTGTGAACAGCAGCATCAAGAGCTGTGGAAGAGATTTGAAGTATTCCCAAGTGAAGAGACAGAAGTGCTTTTTACAGTAGTGAAGTCCATCTTCACCTGTGAATAGCTGGGATAGGCAAACTGTCATAAAAAAATTCAGAGATGTTCTGTGAACCTCAGTTTTACTTCTGAATAAGCATGGAGTTTGTGTACTTGTATATTTTTCATTAATGTAATCAGATACTAACCTGGAAACAACCTCAACAAATGCAAATCAGAAACTCCTTTGGATGGATTTGTGAAGTTAGGTTTCACTAACACAGTCTTAACTGTAACAAAGTTTTAGATGGCACTAAAGATTTCTTTCCCTTGCTTTTCTAGCTGATGCTACCATACCCAAGAAAGCTTTTCAAATGTATGTATGTATGGCTCGGCTTCAGGAACAAAGATGTGGGAAGGGCTCTACACATGTGGGTGTGCGCTTCGAGCCTGCGCAGTGGATTTTTTAGGTGAGGCACAGCGCGCGTGGCTGCGGAACTGGCGCCACTGTTTAACTCCTGAGCTTGGATGGTGACAGTGAAGTCCTCAGGACTAGAACCTACAGCCCCCAGTATTGCCAGGAGGTCTCCCATCCAAGTACTAACTGGGACGGACCCTGCTGAGCTTCCGAGATCTGATAGGATTGGATATCAGGGAGGCATTTAACTGCCCTTTGTAAACTGTAAACAGGAAATATATAGCCAAATAAAAGTTCAAACAACCCCTTAACATTAAGCTTTAATCCCAGAGAAAAATAAATAAAGAAAAATAGTGTAAAACAAATCCCTGTAGGCTCCTGAAGAATTTTGCTACCATGAAATAAGGGTGAGACTGACGTATTTGTATTTCTCTCATGGTAGCCTATATGACATTGTTCTCCACGGAACTTTTTGACTTATTTTGAGACTTAAGGTTATTTTTAAAATGAAGATGTTGAAATTAATGAAGTAAAATTTTTTGTAACTTTATTTATTGAAAAATAATTAGATTATCTGTATGCATTATTACTCAGAGTGTATGTTCTGCTAACAGAATTTTGGTAGATATCATTTCACATCATTTCTGTAGCTAAAGCTGAACTTGAGAGCAGTGGAACAGATTTTGGTGTTATTGTAAAGCATTTGTAAATGGGGAGTCTGCCAAAGTAATTGGAGTTTTATTTTCATGGGTGACTCATTACTTATCTGAAAACAGCTTGGGTAGCAAACAACATTTTCCAAAATTTCATCTGAGAATATCAAAAATTATTTTTTTTGGACATGTTTAAAATTATTTGTTCTCACATGTAGTTTTGTAAGTGATATTAAGTAGTTAAATCACATGTTAAAAGTCAACTCATTTTAACAATTACTGAACTTCTTCAGACTTCCTAAAAGGCAAAAGGCTTACAATGATAGTTTTTGTATGATGCCAAACACATAAAAACATGTGGCAGAGATAAAACATTTAAGAGACTTCTAATCTTGTTTATAAATGTTTTAGATGTATTTCTGAATACTTTTTTTAATCAAAAAGCTAAGACAAAAGCAGAGGAGTTTATCTATAATCACTTATTTCATAATTATCTTGTGCCTTCTACATGTTTGCTGGTAGATTTCTTTAATGTGAATCTAAAGGAAAATAAAGCAAAATAAATAAAAGAGCAGCTGACCATCTCTGAAGAAAAAATTGCCTTCAGCAACAACCAAGTATAATGGTTTACTCCTTCTGAGGCCAAAGCTAAGGTAAAACTTTTCTAACTAGAAAGTAATACACTGCTTCTAATCAAAACCTATCCTTTCATTCAACCAAAAGTCTTATTTCACAGATTTAGCCTAACAAAATTCAGGTTCTGTTCATACCAGCTTTCAAAACAAAAAGGTGTCTTTGGACTGCTAAGACATCTTAAACAGCTTCAGGTCCTTCTCTCTTCTGTTTAAACTTGATTTGGTAAGTTACTGTAAAATTAAAATATTTCTTAGCCTACCAATAATTAATTATATCACATACTCTTTCAACATGAATTTTTAGTTCCATCAGAAATTGCTGTATTATATACTAATGAAATAAACATTTTTAAAGTATGTCTATCAAGCAAATCTGTCTTATTTTCTTGGACTGTTTTGCTCTTAAGCCTGATGTACAGTGTCTAATGTTTAAGAAAATGCAGTTCCAGTGTATTTTCACAAGCTCTAAACTTAGCCTGAGATTTCAAGGATTTTTTTTTTCTTTTCTCACTCCTTGCTATATTTTCTAGAGACTGTAAAGGTTTCTAATTTATTGCATGTTGTTTTAATCAAGATCTGTCATTTAGTGGTTGAAGATAAGAGCTCTTAAATTAAATTCTATTTCCTGTTCTCTGAATGATGAAAACAAACTATAATTTGCAAATGCATTTGTTAATACATACTTCAGTACTCAAGATTATTTAATTTTGGTCCCACTAAACTTCACACATGTTTTGCTATCTTAGAACATGAACAGATTTAGGTAATTTTTTACTGTAAATCTCTCCCTGTGTTTTACACAGTCACTTTACTGAGGCTGTGCCAGGAATGCCTCAAATACTGACAGACAGATAATACTACAGACAAACAAGCAATACATCTTAGCAACCTGAAGTCTTTTATTTGTACTTCAATCACTGATCTACTCAGTACTTGTGGACATATTACTAGCATAAAATACTAATTTTAATAAAAGAGGACAGAAGTCTTGGCATCTTCTTAAAAATCTCATAGAATCATGAAGTCATAGAATGTATTGAGTTGGAAGGGACTTTAAAGAACACCTAGTTCCACCTCCCTGCCCTTGACAGGTACATCTCCCACTAGACCAGGTTGCTCAAAGCCCCATCCAAGCTGGCCTCAAACACTTCCAGAAGTAGAGCATCCACAGTTCCTCTGGGCAATCTGTTACAGTGTCTCTGCATCCTCACTGTAAAGAATTTCCTCCTAATATTTAATCTAAATTTACTCTTCTTCAGCTTAAGGTCATTCTGCCTTGTCCTACCACTACATGTCCTTGTGAAAAGTCCCTCTCCCATTTTATTGTAGGCTCCCTTCAGGTTCTATAATACTGTTCTAAACTCTCCCTGGAACCTTCTCCAGGCTGAAGAACCCCAAATGTCTCAGACACTCTTCATAGGAGAGGTTCTCCAGCCCTCTGGTCATTAAAGATCATTATACAAAGGAACATTATGAACAATTAAAAAAAAAAACAAAAAAACTAAAATTAGGAAAAGGTAGAGTTGGCTTAAAAAAACCCCCACTTATAAATTCAAGAAGGAATTTTACAAAGAGTGGAAACTAATTCATATAAATAAAAATGAGAACTCAGGAATACCCCAAATATATGGGGCCACTATTTATTTTTTCTCTGAGAATATGGAGGACAATAGGATCAAAAGATGTAAACAGCTGTGCTTAACTTTGAAAAAATGGAATAGGAGGATCCAGAAATAACTAATTCTCACAAAAATGATTGAATAGCTGTTTTTGGGTAAAGACTAGAGAAAATCTAGAGTGAATATCCACTTTGCAAAAGAAAATATCAATCCCATCTCCTTTCTCCCTGTAACTAGTAATAGGCCTTACTGATAGGTGGAAGTAGTAATGTAACATATATTCATTGCTTCAAAGCATTTGCTGTTCTTAAGGGCCATACTCATAAATAAACTAAGAATTAAGTAATCCAGATTACACTCTTGTAACTGCATGCACCATAAACGTGAAGCTATACTTAGCGCAGTTACCAACTGTCAAACTGGAAGGAAACATTGAGTGGGATTTCACAGGACCTGTCCTGGATCCAGTATTATTCAATATTTTCATTAAGGACCTGGATGATGGAATAGAGAGTACATTTATTGAATTTGCAGACAACACTAAGCTGAAAGCCTCTGCAAGCACTTTAGTGAATAGGATTTCAATTGAAAGTAACCTTGGCAAATTGAAAAAGTGATCCAGGAAAAAAAAAGGAGAGAAAAAGATGCAATTCAATAAGGAAAAGTACAAAGTATCACATGTAGGAATAATCCCCAGCTGGAAAAATGCAAGAGGAGGAACAATTGACTACGCATCAAATTTAAAGATAGTAACAGAGATGCTAAGAGTCAAAAATATTGTATTGTATATGCCGGGCTATTTTATAGAGGAAACATGAACTAATCTTATTTGATACACCTGCAGCTCAGTCTCAACAACTGTCATGGTCAAAGCAACATGTTTACATAAAGCACTACACAAATTTTAGTTACATCAGAAATAATGAGTGGGGAAAAATAAAGGATATATTTCTTGCCTTTTGGACTACTTGAAAAATTAGAACCAGGATTTGCCTCACAATATGCAGAATTTGAAAGCACAGCATTCATGCTGTGACAATGTTCTGTTCCAATTGATTTAAAGTTACAGAATGGCTTTATCTTCAGGTACTAGAAATATACAAACTAAATTGAAGATGTTGAATATTACCCACAACACAGCTGGCCACAAAGATTACAGTTTTTGATTAAGTGTGAAGCACTGTGGGGAACGCTGTACCAAAAAAGTTACAAACAAAGGACATGCAGGAATAATGGAAGTTACCTTCCAATTTTGTCAGGAAAGTGGTTTTTTTTGTATTTTCCTGGAAGGGCATCTGCATCCACAGTATGTGTTTTTAATGTTATCTGTATTATAGCTCACACAACCTCCACATATAAATATTTATGGTTCATTGGAACAATAGTCTTCCTTTACTATTATCTTTTGAATAATATAACTTCAGCAGATATTCTTCATCTACAAGACTAGGAATAAACAGCTATGCTGGAAATTCAGAAATAATAAATTTTTAAGAGATCATGAATGAAAAATGGTGTACTATTTCAACTACTGCAGTATGTAAGCAGAATTTATGTAGGACACATGGAGCAATTATTCCCTGCAGTATTCACCAACATTTTTCATCATTATCACTGTTTCTGCTTTCACAAGTGCATGAAATACATTCATGAAAGATAGGACAGCCATGTCTCCAACTCTTGGTATCTGACTGATCAGAAATTATCTTCACTGGAAAAAAACAATAAATTTTCAGAAAATTCCTAAATGCCTGGCTATTTTTATATATCCTCTAAAGAGCTGTTGAAATAATTAGAACAAACAAAATCTCTTTGCTTCCCTATCATTAGAGAAGCTCACTATCTAAACTATTTATTTCTACTTCATCCTGCTTTGACAATGAAATTAGAAAAAGTAAATACACACTTACGAATCAACTATTTGTGATGTGCAACCTATGCTGCGGAATGTGAGGAAGCATACAGCTCATTCCATCAGTTATGTGTTATCATGTATAGTGAGTAATGGAAGACATGTTCCAATATGTGTTGTAAGTATTAAAACTGGATGAAGTCACTCCTTTAATCCAACTGATTTGGAACCCATTACAGTCGTTATTCCAAATTAATTACACCATCTATGCTTGTATGACTAAAAAAATCTTTTCCTTACTCCTTGCTACCTATGAAGTAATGGATTTCAGTCAAAATGCCATAAAAAAAGTGTTGAGCAAATACTTTGTTGTTCTTAAAAAGAGAAAAACATGCATAGTACCAGGTAAATGATTATAGTTACCTTTAGACAAATGTGATGCTTTTAATGGAACGGGTCCAGCAATAAAATCCAACTCTGTATGAAAATATCTGAATTAATTTTAAATTGTAATCATAACAATTAAAAAGAGGGTAGAGGAAGTGGCTTAAATTCTCAAAAGCTTCTGTTGATTTTACTCGTAACAGTAAATCAATTTTTTTTTTTGCCTTTCTGAGCTTCGTGTCTAGTAGAAAATATGTTGAGAGATAGCAATCTTGCCAAAACACATACTGTCATTTCTGTAGTAGGGAAATATAATTTTGTTTAACTTATTTAAACACACTGGTTAAAATATTATATATTCAGTATATTTTTATAAAAATAAATACACATCACCTGCTGTAGTGGGACACTTGCAAATTCTATTATTCACACTCATTTAATAAAATAAATTAAAGGAAATTAGTGGTATAGTCTATGAAGTACTGCTTTAACCTTCTAAAACTGTTGTCAGGATGAAGCATGGTGATGCTAGAACTAATTTTATGCATTCTAAGAAAAACAGAAAAGGTTACCAGAGTCTGTGTAATTGTACAGAAACAATTTTGTTCTGCTGTTCTCTTGAGATCCAGACTGAAAAGGTTTAAGAGAGAAGATATGGGACAATCAGGTCTTTTTGACAGTTATTCATACAGGTAGTGGGAAACTTCTCTTCAGCTTTCTACCAAACTTCAAAGACCTT
>JAOXXN010000395.1:27795104-27807457 GCA_026770055.1 Myrmophylax atrothorax
AAATGAACATCTGAAAAGCTTTTTAATCTTGTTTTCTACATGGACAAAATTTTTCAAAGTAACTGTTTAAATAACAAGCTACACTTATGATAATTATTGGGGGGGGAGGGAATAGGTAAATTTTCAATTCCAAAATCAACCAATCATAATAGTAAATTCATGTCCTCATTTACTACTAATCTAGACAAAACACAAAGTGCAAGATAAATAATTGTAGGCCGAGGAACACAGTCAATCTGTATTGCATATGAGTGAAAATGGAGCCAGGTTATCCAGCAGAACAAAGAACTCCAGAAGCAAAAGCTTTTGCAATGCTACCTATGTAACCTGATTGCAGTGGGCAGCAAAAACTCTGCAAAATCTTTCCATACTTTGACCTAACATTGATGGGTCACAGCATCAGTTGAAACAGAAGTAAACTGATTTCAGTTCTGGATTCTTTCCAAGGCTTCACAAAGAAAAAATGTGCTACAGGATCTCTTTTTAATTACCCTTTCAAAGCATAGAAGGAAGTAGTCTGTACCTCAGAATAACAATCTCCTTTAAGTGAAAAACTAACCATTAATTGTTCATCTCCATTATATTCTTAATCTTCATAATCTTGATCAAAGTTCTTTAAATTAGCATTTTACCTCTCTTAAAATAAAAAAAAAGTGGGAATAGTTGATAACTTCCACGCCCAAACTGAGTGCAGATTGCCACATATCTGCTATTGCAAACATCTCACTGCTAATTCAAACACTGAGAATTGCTTTTGAAATTCAGTCACTCCTACATTCCACCACATTATTCAAACTAGCACCATCTTCAATGGGCTAACAGCTATACCCCTTTTATAGCAAATATAGGTGTCTTTATATGAGTGCCCAAGACTCACCCCATATATTGAATCATATCACTCTGTAAGGATAGTGCCAACCATTCCTAAAATTTATGTGGAAAAGGTTTAGCTGTATGAAATTATCAACTCATGACATAAGTTTCTTTCCAATAGTCTCTCTAAGCTATAACTGTAATGTAATAAGGAAAATATGCATTTGTTCTCAGTGGAGAACTAAATGTGTATATATATTGCTTTCCATTTTAACAATTTACTCTTCATTTAATTCAGTGATGTTGAGTTCAATAAAGATGTCATTTATTGGTTTTCTGAACAGAAATTTTCCCATCTGCAGGACAGCATTATGATTGCCTGGCCTGCTTGGCAGGAATGATAGCATATGTGAGATATTGTATCAGGTGCTGCAGCTGTTATGCCATGGGACACCAGAGAGGGTTTCCAGCCCTCGTTTCTTAAGAAAAGTGACAATTTTACAAATGCAAAATATTTTTCAAGAAACTTATGATCTTCAAATATTAAGTAACAAACAGGATATCAGTACAGTCTCAGTGTGGTCTGATTTCAAAACTACCTTGGAAATTTCTTGTGTGGATTACTTACATGAGTTAACACTGCTAAATAAAAAATGTATTGGTTCTTGATCTCCACAATATCAGAAATATCAGAAGCTTAATCACAGTCAAGAGGAATTTACACCATCATCAAGCTGTGAAAAGTTGATGCATTCACTTCACTAAACCTCGGTTTTGACTTGAAGACTGAACAGTATCATTTTTCACATGGTGAAACATATTTATGTGAGGAATTCCAGGGACATCAGTGAAACAGCTCACATGAGAAAGTTCTCATCTGTGTCAGTAAGTTTTGAACGAAGTAGCTTTTGGCAAATTTGTAACCCTCCTAGCTATTATTAGAAACCAACCAAAAAGGCTTTGATTTGGGCTTGAAAAAACCTTGCAACAACAGGGTTGTCAATATTTTTAAGCATTGTTTAAACAGCCAGATTATATGAATTAAGAACAATACCAATCTGGCTGTTAGAAATCTTTTCATCGCTTGTCTGCTTGACACTTGTGATTTTCCTCACAGTCCAAACTGCTTGTTTAACTTATTTGTTCAGTCATTTACATTTCTACACACTGGGATAGCATTTAACTCATCTGAAATAAAATACACTATCATGTGTAAGTTTAAACTGTTGATATAAGCATTTTAAAAATCTGCTAACCTTCTTCCACAGCTAATGGTAAAATACGGTCAATGGCAGAGGGTGAAATCATCTGATCTCTTTCAGGATGATAGGAGCAGTTGCCATGGGTTGCATTTTTGTGTAGGTTGAACACAAGGGAGGCTGTGATGCCATGTACTGAACACCTTTTGAACATGTTATGTAAATTATGGGAATATAGCTACAGCGAAAAGGGAAGGGGGAGGGAGAAGAGGGAGGGGAAGGAGAAGGGGAAGTGGGAGTATGGCATGATGTCAGATGGTCATAAAAGAACCTTCTGCAACTGTTCATTACAAGATTTCATCTAGAGGTATGACTTTAACTTATAATAACACTATATCCTGCAGATGCTTACAGAAGTCAGAAACTTGAGTTTAAACCTGATGCTGAAATTAAGTAACATTACAAGAAAAGTACGATTAATTATATTTGAAAATTATTTCAGTTTTTCTCAAAAGAATATTCAAAGTCATATGAACTTACTTTACTCTGGTTTTATGCAATAGTTAAAATAATATTTTTATTGCATTTTTAAGCAGTTCAGGTTTGAATGCAAGAGACAACATATCATAGAACTTTAAGTAGTATTTAGGTCTTTCTGTGCCGTGGAACCTTTGGTAATTTTAATACAGTATGAGAAACAAGTATATCAGCTTGTTTTTTCTGAACTCCAGCTGACTACCTGTAATCAAACTATTTTCTTACAGTAGTGAAAAATACCTTTATGCCAGGATTAATTTGATGACTCATGTACCATGCAATTATTTTAAAGACAATTGTTTCTGTAGTTATAAGGGATGTCATAGTAAATATGCTAAAAACCCTTTCTATAACCCATTATCCCTAATTAAAGATATAAATAAACTAAAAAAGTAATATCTCCTTTAGTTTAATCTAAAAAATTTACTCAGTAAGAGTAAATGTTTACATATATATCTTCCAGCAAGTCTCAAACACACAGTAAGTTTTTTGCAAGCACTGCTGTAGTGCTGGGTAAAAATAACTGTCAAAATAAAGATCAGAGAATCAATTAATCCAAAATTTCTAAGGGGAAACAACTCACTGGAGTCTTCTCCACTATTCTCTCTTGGAACAGAATTTACATATTATATCTATACCAGGTGCTGATATAACCTGACAATTCTTTGGTAGGTCAGGAATTTAAACTCAGGAATGGAAATGATAATTCTGTTACTCGTCTTCATTTGACACGGTTCATCCATATTTTACACAATCCCCTCAGTCAAACCTCTTTTAAAAGCCTCTGTAATTTTGACAGAAAGAAAGAAGCCATGTAGAAAGAATGGTATGTCTCTAATTGCAGTCAACAAAGCTGACTCTACTGTTTATCCAACAGGGCAAAACTGGCATTCATTTTTCATCTCGTAGAGTTCCCTGGTACTTAACAAATAATAAGCATTGCTGTATAACTATATTTCATAGTGAAGATGTGGTGAAGTTTCAAAAATAATTGGAGCCAGGGTTAGGGTAGTATTGACACATAACTTATTTATTTTCCTTCCTTCCTCCTCTAATTTTGGGTTTCTCTACACATACCATAATTACAGTGCTGAGGGAAAATATTCTACATAATCCTATAAAAAGCACAAGGAAAGAAACCTTGTGTAATACCTAAAAACCCCACACCACCACCACCACCCCAAAAGAAAAAAATCTTTCTCAAAACTGAGGGTAAATAAAGAAATGTGCCAAGAATTTATAGTTCTCAAGAAATCAGCTTCTGAAAGCTGAAGCAATTCAGTATCACAATTAAGGTTCTTCAGGACTGAGTTTGTTTGTTATGCCTACCATTATTGGTGTACTTTATAACCAGTTAGCAAACATTCAACAACTTTTTGTCTACAAAAGTCTGTTGAGAGTGTCAAAACCACCAACTAAGGGATGGTCCCAAAAGAATTCTTGTTAGCTCTTCAGAATAACATTGGGACACAGAAGCAGCTTCAGAAGCTTTCAGAAAGCATATAATGCTATCAACCACAAACTTCATCTATTAAAAAAAAAATCTAACTACCTTCACTAGATAAAGAAAAGAGAAATATTTAGTTTGATGTGAATGCCACCAGACACTGAACAGCAAACTGCCATACAGGTTCAGAAATTTTGAGAAAACATGAAGTTCATTTATGCAAAGAAAACATTAGTATTCCATTGATAGTGTTTTCCTTCATTTCAGTGGTTTTGTCTGACAAGGTATCAGACAGAATATGTCTCTCAGACCTGACAACCCTGAAAAGCAACTCCACCGACAGGAGTCTTCAAAAACTGACTTTTCAATTGTATGAGGACTTTCTTTTCTCACTTTGACAGCAGTAGTTTTGTACCTGTATAAATTTAAACAGAATTTACTAAATAATATGCTTTTTGTGCTATTTAGAACATAGGATTCAGCTTTTTCTTTTACAAGGTGTACCTTTTGAATGACAATATAAATTTCTTGCTGGGAGAATACAGCCTAAGACAGAGTGCCTGCCAACATTAAAATCAAGGTGCTATGATGCTCTCTTTGTGGCCTTTGAGATGCTCTGCAGTGCTTTGTTACTCCTTTTGTTGCCTCTCCAGCTTTCTAATCTCTTTTGCCCTACACATTTTATCCTTTAGTATTTCTCAAAGTGAAGGTAGCATTGAGTATAAAATATTAAGTACAGCAGCAAGATTAAAGCTCTTAAAACAAAGCAAGATGTTAGAGAGAGCTACTGTTTCTTTATTCTGAGACCCAGAGGCAAAAGCCAGCTGAGGAAAATACGTAGATCGAAGGAAACACAGTGCTGCACTTGTTTTCAACATTTCTTCCCCTTCACAAAACCAGTAAAAGTTACAGCTTTTCCCAACCTTTATCCCTCTATTCCTCATTGCAATAGGTGTTCAGGAATCTCATTCTCCAGTGCCAACAGCATGAATACTGTGAAGTGCAACTAAACAGACTGTGCTCACTGTGTCTGTCTTTTACTGCCAAAGATCTGTGAAGAGGAAAGTTTATCCTCCTGCCTAATGTCTCAAGTACAGGGTGGTGGCTGTTTAGGACCTTCTGAAATGACCCTCAGTATGCACAGGTCATATTTTGTGGGGACACACAATGAACTCATCCAAAAAGCAGCCCTGTTTGGGGAATAGCAACTCTCTACCCTACATATGAAACATTTGAGGAAATCCCTTTGTTTGACTCTGCTTATACTTACAGGGACATGTAGCTGCTATAAACAGCCAAATTATTTTGAGTAAATTTCTAGAGAAAAAAATTCATGTTATGATTTTCTCTATTGCAAGAATTGTTTAGATTTTTCCCCCCCTGTTTCTAATGGATATGTTTTTGGAATGTTTCACATTTTTTCCAGGGACTACTTAATTTATTCCAGAGAATTATGCACTAAACAAAAATTCGCAACCAGAAAAATAGCTGGTTTTACCACACTGAATTCAGCAACAGACATCTTAAATTCCATACACTGAAGGAACTAAAATGAACACTCAAATCTTCATTTTTACTGTTCAATAGCATATTTAAATCTAAAAGAAGAGCAACTTTATTTACTTAACAATATCTATTTAGTGCTAAGTACATCCAGGCTCCTGTGTATGCCAGAAACAGTGATGTCATCTTCATTTATTTGGAGTATACATACGTACACATAAATGTATAAGTTTAAAAAGTCCTGGGCACATTCAAAACAAACTATTAATTGCTGACTGACAATACCTTAAAAACATATTCCCAGAGGGGAGAAAAGCCTGTTCCTTTATTATACTATTTTATCCCTCAGCTGCAGATGGATTGCAGGCCCAGGGAGCTGTGTTTAGATTTAGAGCCCTTTAATTTTCTCTCATCAATATTTGGAGAAAAGTGGAATGCAGCGCCATGTGAGGATGAATAGTGAATCTAATTTCAGTTTGCCTTTCATAGCTCTTTGTCTTTAATCAAATAGTTCACTTGTTAAAGCTACTGATGCACCAACACTGTTGCAAATCTATCTGTTTTGTTTGCTCTGTTTGTGAAAAACCTTTAAAACCTAAGGGAATATTGATGAATCTTGTCTAATTTATCTAGTTTAGATATGAATGTGCTACAAAAATATTGAACTTGTTCCAATTAATCAGCAATATCCTTTCTGGAAAGTAACACTCTTCAAAAATAAAGCTATTACATCCTGCAGTTTTTGAGGATACATTTTAGCATGTTTATAGAGGGTTTTTTAATTGAAATACTGTACGAAAATTTTGTAGATAATGTTTGGTACCTGTTTTAAGGTACCATTATATCTATGCTTTGAAGAATAAAACATTTAAAGTAATCTCTAAATATGACTAAGAGTCTATATCTTTATTCCTGTACCTTTTTTTCTCCTCTTTTCTAATTTACAGAATTTCTCTTTGAACAAATATACTAATTAAAATTTCTCAATCATGTGATTGACTCACCTAAAATACCACTTCTCATAACACTGTTATAGATCTGAATTCTTGTTAGAAAGTGTTTCTTACTTTTTATATGGTTAAATTTGCAATTGTGTGTACTCTGAGAACATAAGAGAACCCAAAACCCCAGCAGAACAGGGTGAATGAGACACCTCTGGAGACATCCAGACACCTCTGGAGATCATCTAGTTTAACATCCTGTTCAAACCTCAGTAAGCTACAGCAGATTGCTCAAGGCTGTGCCTGGCAGGGTTTTGGTGTGAAGATGGAGACTGCACAAACTTCCCAGTCAAGCCATATCATTTTTGACAACCCTCACAGGAAAGACCTTTCTTAGACTGAATTTCTATTATTTTAGTTGTGTCCATTGCACCTTCCCATAGAGGAAGTTAGGAGGGTTATGTCTGTAAGCACTTCAAGTCATATTAAAGCCTTTTTGGAGCTTATTATCTCCACGGGCATCAGCCTAAAGCTGTTTAGGATCTAAACACTGCACAGTTAAGCCCCTTAGAGATGTACTGAGCATGGTCTGGCCTTGATGACATTACTTTATAACACTCAGCTAAGAAAATACATAAGTAGAGTTTAACTCTTCAATTCTTCACTGCAGCTTAGCATTAAGAGAACTAACTTTTCTAAGAAAGAAAAGACTATAAAAACCACCTTGGCTGAAGGCAGTCCACCTGCTATGTCGCCATTAGACAATTCTGTGCAAAAGTCCATTTTTTAACTGGATCACAGTGCCACAAAAATAGGTAAGCATTTTCAGTTCTTTTCCAAGAGACAGATGCACTAAACATCACCATAACCTTGCTTAAAACATGGGGCTCTTTGATTCTTTTTTTTCTCTTTTGTACTGTTGGACATTTAATATATTCACGGAGCCTACTGGTTAAACTTCTAGGTAACAGGCCTAGAACATCAGCAAGATTTACAAACTGAACCCTGTGCAGGATCCAGGCTGTTTACATCAATCCATATATTTTGTCACAATGAAATAAATATCAATGCAAAACATATGAAGGAAAACAACTGACTGGATCTGACAGTGGTGCCAAGGATAAACACTGTTTACTCAAGTTTTGCTTACTTTAATTTTTCCATACTTCATGACTTTAGCTGTCAAGATGTTAACAGTTCATGTTGGCAGACAGCATCACCTGAAAATACTTCAAAAACCAGTTGTGAAGGAGAATGTTGCATGTTTTTCTTTCTCTGTGAATTAAAGGAGTTTTTTGAGATTTATTTTTACTATTATTCATCTCAATGCTATTTGATCAGCATAAGCTCCTAAATACATATCAAATAAAGCAAGCAGTCTTCCTTTTAATAATTTTATAAAACAAAAACCCCTCAAAACTTTAGCCATTGCTAAAATATAATCTTATATAAATCAATAAGAATTTTTTTTACTTTTTTGTTGCAGCTGATTGACATTGTGACAATGTTGGGGTTTTATATTCACCTTTAAGATCCTATGTTTATTGAAGAGCCCATATATTGTGTCACGGTATTTTAATTTTTGTGCATATGCTTTACAATCAGAATTCATCAAATTGAAGTATTTATATTTTCATGAACTTCATGATCTTGTCCAGTCTTTATAGTTACTTAAGTTTCAGAGATTCCTACAACATTCCTTTACCACCATCACTCCTACAGAAAAACAAAGATTTCTTTAATGAGAAACAACAGGCTTCTAAAATGATTGAACTATTCATTACTTTTAAAAATTATCACAGAACTGGAATATCCTTCAGTGGTCAGTATCCTCAAGGAATTTAATGTGCATATAAAATTTGTATGCATACTCTTAAGATTTTAACAATTGTCAGGGCAAAGGTAGAAATAAAAATATACAGTCATACCTAGGGCAGGTGTTTCTAGCAGCTTTCTCCTAGAAACCACATCTGTAACCCCCTGCTATGAAAACCTGGCCATGTAGACCCAATACAGCAGGTTCTTATCTAGTTAAAATTTCCACTGTTATACTTTCATTTAAAATTTTTGCTATTTGAGTGTCAGCCATTAATTATTTTTTAAATTTTTTTTAATATCAGGGTTAATGCAACCTCTGAGTCTCACTCTCAAATATCTGAAAGAGATTTGTTTTTTTTCTTTGATGTTCTTCCCTCTGATATTACTTTTACACTTTTATTTTTTTAAATTCTGTGCACAAGAAATTGCAAAAAAAACTTCACAGAAAACTTTTACACCATTTTAGGCAAATTAGCATCTCAATTTCCTTTAACCTTTACTTTTGAGCCTTCAAAATGAAATGCCATGAAGCATTTGTTCAATATCTGAGCCTTTTTTTTTGTCCATGTCTCAGAGCATCAGACAAGTCCCAGGTCATCCTTTTACGAACTAAAAAAATGAAAATTATATCAATGTCATCATATGTTCCACATCTTATGCTGTACCTTGTCTTTGTGTATTCTTATAATCTGCAACAACAAACTTGGTTTTCTTTCTACCCAACCTGTGGTTCAAACCTTCCCCTTTATTTTCACTTTGTTGCTGGGAATTTTGTCTAACACTGCAGAGTTCTCATAACAGTTTTAGAGAAGACATATTGACCATGTCATGGGGCAGCCCAAATCTTTATGAGGTTTATTTTTCCTCTTTCTAACTGAAAGGATATTTACTCATGTGTATACAACAATAATTTCTACTTTAAAACTCCCTTCAAGTTTTTATGGACGACTTCATATTTTTGAGATACTTTAAAACCTTTCACCTTGAAGTCAAGATTATTTATACAGTGCTTTAGCAGTGCATTTTTTCTTTTCAGAGGTGAAAAATACTTTTTCCTAACAGAGGTCTTTTGATCAGCTTACTTAACCCAGCTGCATACCTTCACTCAGTTTTTGATATTTTACTTTAATCTCTAAACATTTACATTCTTCTGTCACTAAGAATGTATTACATGCCACATTAATACACATTCAACCCACTAATATTCTCTCTGCTTTTCTAGCAGAAGAGAGAAGTTCAGAACCTTTTGAAAGATACCTGTCACTTCAGATAAGTCATATTCCAATCAAACCTCCTATCTCAAAATAGCTTTTCCTATAAAATTATTCTTTTTATTTCTCTGAATTTTCATTAAATAATGTTGTGAAAAGATACAGAGAGCATTGGTATCCCATAATTGTTTCTTGATCCTTGCTTTTCCAGAGGTCTGCTTGAAACAAGTTCTGTATGTGCACCCATGCAGTGCAACAAAGCTGCTCCAATGCAGCATGTCACTGCAGGCCTTTTTTCAGCGAGGCAGGACAACACAGCTGATATGTGAAGGGACTGGATACTTTCTGAACATAGTACAGTTCTCCAAGGAGACTTTACTCCATGTGGTACCCGCCTAAAAGGTTAGGAAACCTTCAAGTAGTAATCCCCACAGCAAGCATGGAGACCAGAAGTTACCAGTATTTACATGTTCCAAGTAAAGACTTTAATGTATTCACTCTATTTCGTAACTTCTTTGCCCACAGATTACATGCAGGATAAAATTACACCATTTTGTTATAGGAGGTGTTGTGATGAACTACTTTCTTACAACAGACAGAGACTGGACCACAACATAATTCAAGTCTTACGGGACAATGGCAGATTAACTCTTCTCAGTGTTTTCATACATCAACTGTCATTAAACATAGGAAATACTGGAAATAGCATGTCATTCCTAGACACCTGCATTAAGAATGCAGGTGTTTATGTAGTATGACATTTAAAATATGCTAATATTAAATGAATGCACTTAAATGTGTAAGATAATTGAATGTACTACAACACGATTTTCACACA
The DNA here is from genome assembly GCA_026770055.1 of Myrmophylax atrothorax. Taxonomy (NCBI): domain Eukaryota; kingdom Metazoa; phylum Chordata; class Aves; order Passeriformes; family Thamnophilidae; genus Myrmophylax; species Myrmophylax atrothorax. The sequence continues at coordinate 27,805,412 of JAOXXN010000395.1, forward strand.
TACATATAAATAGCATAAATTACAGAAAATATATGTCTAGTTACCTAGTTAAGAGACTGACAACATCTCCCACCATGTAGCTGCAATACAGGGTGGGAAAGACTAACACTATGGTCCTGTGAGAGGGAAAGGACATGACATGGATAAGGCATGCTGCAACCTGATGGATCACAAACTGGGTCATTCATTATTGACCACAGTGTGGATACCCCTAGTTCCTAATATAGTATGTTTAATATGGAATGCGAAGAAAATGTGCTCATAATAAGTCTGCTGTTAGCAATGAGGTAATTTAATAATTTACTTGTGCATTGTTCAGTTATGTCCAGATTCTTGATCTTAGATTACTAAACTGAAATCTAGCACAAATGTATTCTATGTAGCAAAATTTTAGAAAGAAAAAACAACTAAAACTCCATGAAAATTCAAGCTGAAAGAGGCTTTTTATTAATAATAAAAAACCCCAAACAAAAACAACAACAAAAACCACCAAAACTCAACTTTGTTAAATTATGGCTTATTTCTGCAACAACTCTGAGAATGTTTACTCAGATGAAAAAAATTACATGTAGCTTATGTTATAAAGAATTCTCCTTAACAATTCACATAAATTGATAAACATAAAGAGGACTGAACATGGGACAAGTTCTAGCAGTCTACCTGGCTAACAAGCTCATCTTTAAGCAAAAAAAACCCCTCAACATTTATTCATAATATTAATCAAAAAATTAATTCACATTTACAGCAATTAGGGTATCCAAAGGCCTTTATATCTATTTGAGAAGAGAACCTGATAGATAGTACGCCAAACATAGTCTCTTATTATTTATTTATTATCAAAATATGTCACTGATGAATATGGTAAAAATACAGTATTTCAATAAACAGAAAAAAAATATCGAAATGACCCAAATAAAAAACCTGCATCACTGAAAACATAGAATACATTATAAATGTTCTTTTTAAATAACATTTTCTAGCATGAATGCTAAATATTTTATAACTATTTCTACTTTAATTCCTTTATAGCGAGACTATAGTCAAAATTTTAATCTATGAGTCAGCTCACCCTATATCGCTGGTGATAGCTTTGGGAGCATATTTCCTAAAATCTTATCTGGAATGTTTCACATCTGCTGTGGACCTTTCACTACATGGTTACTTTTTGCGCTCCAAGTTTCCCAGTTCATAAAATTGGTGTAATATTTAGCTACAAGCTAGAGGTGAAAAACTGATTAGTGCTTACGTAGGGCTTTAAACATACAGAGCACCATATACATTTTAAATTGTCAGAGATTTTCAAAACACAATCTCCTTCAAAATACATTTTTCATCACTATTATTCAAAAATTGTATCAGTCTCACACCTTTCTTTAAAGTGGGATATATACTTTATAAGTAAATATCTCTAATAAGACAACACTATCCAGAAGCGAGTGTTGGCAGGACTAAGTTGTTTAAAGGCTATTTATCAGATTCTGACCTATGTCAAGTCTGAGTATATGTGGCAGGTTTTGCACTGATCCATCAGTAGCAATAAAGCATACATCAATCACTATTTTCTATATTTGGAGGAGATGCAAATATTTGGGAAAAGCTGCTGCCTTTATGCACTGAGATGAGAGGAACAAGAAGATTATTCAAACCATAACGGGCTTCTTTGTAGTCTCTGTTTTATTTATGAATGCCTTTATATCTATTGTCAGTATTACTGATGTTACCTCTATCTTTCCTCTGAATAAAGGAAAATTGTGTGTTGTGATTTATAAGCAAAAAATACTGTGCTACAGAAATAATTGTTCAAATCTGACTGAGAACCTTTTTCACACCCTTCACAAGAAGTGCTGGCAAGACAAACCATTAAGTTACCCACATTCTGGATGAGGCTGTACACAGGTGGATGCTACCACACCAAAGGGCTGAGGAACAGATACTCAGTGAAAGTGTTCAACATTATCTCAAACCTTAACTAATCCTTGCAGTAACAATACTTCACAGAATCACAGAATCACAGAATCACAGAATTGATTGGGTTGGAAAAGACCT
>JAOXXN010000395.1:27807973-27830978 GCA_026770055.1 Myrmophylax atrothorax
AATCACAGAATTGATTGGGTTGGAAAAGACCTACGAGATCTTCACAGGCTTTGAGACAGAATCAATAAATGAAGGTTCTGTACAAAGCAGAGAAGCAGCATTTCACCAATATTGCCTATTTACTCTCAGACCTTCCAGTAATTACAAATGCATCAACACATGGAATAATTATTCTTCCCTTATAAGGAAAAAATTTGTAACAGTAATATGTATTTGCATTCTGATTAAGTGCAAAGTTCATTGGGATCCTTTATTTGTTCCCACCTGTATGTCCTTCCCAGCATGCAGTAGCAGCCTCAATATTCCTGCAGCACCCAAAGCATAGAGTGTTTACATCACCAAGGCCTTTTTTGGCTAATCAGAGCAACAGAAAATTTATCCATTATTTCTGATTTTGCAGGTTTTCCATTACACATTGCATAGATTTCATTGAAACATGATATTCATAATAAAAATGCTCAGTTTTCTTTGACTCCATCCCATCACAGAGATGTTGTCAAATAAAAAAAAAATACTAACACAAGAAAAAACTCCTTTCCCTTTTTAGCAACTCAGCTATTTTGGAAGACAAGAACACTGCCACGGATAAAAGAAACGTGGTCAAATTCCTTCTTCAACTGCTTATCTGAAAAGGTGCGGATTTGTATGATGTATCCAACATATTAAAAGAATCTATTCAAGAGCTGTGTGGGAAATTCAAATACAGGATCATCTTCCCATTTATTTTTGAAGAGGCAATCATGGAAGAGTATTAAAAGCAATCTGAAAGGGAACTTGCAATTGCCTCTTTATGGATGATTGCTATGTGGGGATTGATCTGAGCTAATACCAAGATGTGATTAATTTAAGACTGAAGTTGGTACTGTAAAAAAATTAAACTCTTTAAAAAATATAGATGTTATTCTAAATAATCCCTCAGCATCAATAAGTATAAAAATAGCCAAGTAAGGAAAAGAACTTAGATACATAATTCACAGTCAGTGAGGTACATATGACATAAAAGTTTAAATATTCCAAGCTCCTCAACAAAAAAAACCCAAACCCACTAAACAAGCAAAAAAAAAATCAACCAACACCCAAAACATCAAAAGAAAACTCCCACTTACTAATTATCCATAGAAAGAGAAGGCCCACAGAGTCAATTCCCATTTACACAATTAATATCCCTGGCTGTACAGAAGCAGAATTTTAAATGCTGGAAAATTTCCATTCTTATTACACTTTTATAGTTTTTAAACCAAGATATTTATTTTTGTAATTCACATGTTGGGGTTCCTCTTCCTTTTGTTGTTGTTGCTTCATTTGGGGTTTTTGTTGTTGTTTTGTTGGGGGTTTTTGGTTTTGGTTTTTTTTGTTTGGTTGAGTTTTCATTATTATTATTATTATGCCTGATGTACACCTCTAGTCAAGAGATGCTCAGACTGATTTCTTCATAACATGTATATAACAGATTCCAACAGTACCTACAGAATCTGTATGATGTCCTTGCTTAAAAACTTTGCTATATAGTGGTTTTGCATATATTCAGCAATTTGCTAATTCCCCTGAAGATTTAAAGAAATAACAGAATCAGCTTCACTCCCTCATGTGTGTTCACTTACGTGATTAAAAGAAGTAAATCATCTGTTCTGAGTGGAACACAAACTACCACTTAGAATACACTCAGCAGGTAAAAACGCTTAGTGAAAAGGCACCAGTCATACAGTGGTGCTGTTCAGAATTATGCTGTCTTACAGTTTTATACCTCTTAATATGATTTCTAAAATACGCAACTAAACCTATGTTTGAACTAAATGTTTTACAAACTCTGTCTCCCATAGCTGCTAGTGGTCTAGCAAAAATTCCCAATGAGAGATTCTACATTTCCAGTTTTTTGTCCTAAGACTTCAGAAGTTTTTGTAATACCTTTCTTTGTTGCATATTTTGTCTCATAATGAAAGAAGCATTTGATCACCATGATATTTAAATAATAACCTTTATTTTACAGAAGAGTGTTAAATACTTTCTTCAAATTTTCATGATCAGTTAAATTTTTTAAACCTATCATGTTTCTTGCTCTGCTGGGGTTCCAGTTTGTCTTTCTGAAAAGAATGTGGTTGTTATACACTAGATATTCTCATGTAAGACTCATAATGCTTTTTCAAAACTTGATAAATTTTAAAAGAGTTTACTGAAATAAAAATGGCAGCATTTCAAAAGTTTTTGAAGATTCCATATAGAACAATTTTTTTTTTAAAAAAGCCCCGAAACCTCAGCTCTGATTTTATAGTTTAAATTTTAAAAAGTATATACTTAATGGTTGTGATTTTACTTGTCAAAAAACTACAGAATGACATCCCTGAAAGAACTGAGGAAATGGAGAATAACTTTTATTCTAGACAATGCAAAATTAGGTTAATTTGAAACACTAATGAAGGAATAAGTTTCACATTTGGGTTATAGTCAAAAAACACATAACAGCTAATATAAATTAGTCTGATTATTAATCCTCTCTATGTTTTTTATGAAATATTTTTCATTAACAGAGTATACAATATAACCATAAAATAAATCAGCGTGCTGATTACAACTTGTTTTTATATTTTCTGAATCAGGTTACTGCTTACACTGCTATAAATTAATAGGTTTATTTAGTTAAACCTGGGTCTGAGAGTGCTGGGTTCTTCTTCTTTTCCTGTATTTTTATTTTTTAATTTTTAAAAATATCTATTCTTTTCTAAAGTACTGAAGATTCCAATGTATAATGAAAATATTATAAGCTCTAATTGAATTTAAAACACATACATAATCTGAGATGCATATTCGTATAATACAGTCATTTCAGTAATGCAACTATTTCTCTAAAATTTAAAAAATCAGAATTTATTCTTGCACCAGAAATACATTATTTTCTCATATTTATTGATCTTGACAAAGCTTATCTTTTTAGTGGTCAAATAATGAAGCAAGTTTAAAAAGGCATTTAAATTTTAATAATAAGGTCCCAATCCCACTGCCTGGCTTCAGCAACCAGATGTGATTTTTCAGACTTTATATCATAAAGCAACATTACAGTTAAATTAACCTCTATTAAAAGTAAAATCTCAGTGTGATAGAAGGAGCTCTGGGTTTCTCAACAATGTGGTCAAAACTAAATTGTTTGTTCCAAAGGACACAAGGCTGAGCCTTGAACAGGGCTGAAAAGTAACCGACTGTGGCTAGGATGGACCTTTTGAAAGCCAGCAAGAAAGCACAGAGAAGGTGGCAACTTGTATCAGAGGGAGCAGTCTCTCTGACCTTGCCAATGTGGCCTCCAATGTCTCTGGCTGCAACAGGGTTTTCACAGTATCACAAAATCGTTTAGATTGAAAGAGACCTCTAAGATCATTGAGTCGAACCTTTGACTGATCATCACCTTGTGTCAGATAGACCTACAGGGCACTAAATACCAAGTCCAGTCATTTCCAGAACACTTCCAGGGATGGTGAATCCACCACCTCCCTGGGTAGTTCATTCCTATTTTTAACAACCCTTCCTGTGAGGAAATTCCTCCTGATGTCCAGCCTGAATCTCCCCATGAGCAGCCTGAGGCTGTGTCCTCTCATCCTGTCACTAGTTACCTAGGAGAAGAAAATGACCTCCATGTGGCTACAACCTCCTTTCACACAGTTGTAGAGAGCAATAAGGTCTTCCCTGAGACTCCTTTTCTCCAGGCTGAACAATGCCAGCTCCCTCAGCCACTCCTCATCTGACTTATTCTCTAGACCTTTCACCAGCTTTGTTGCCCTTTTCTGGACTCACTCCAACACCTCATTATCTTTCTTGAAGTGAAGGGTCAAGAACTGGACATAGTACTCAAGGTGTGGCTTCACCAGTGCTGAGAACAGAGGGAAAATCACTCCCCTGGGCCTGCTGGCCACACTCTTTTTGATAAAGGCCAGGATGCCATTGGCCCTCTTGACCACCTGGGCACACTGCTGGCTCATGACACTGTTGACCAGCAGCCTCAGGTCCTTTTCCACTGGGCTGCTTTCCAACCTATAGCACTGCATGAGGTTGTTGTTACCCAGCTGCAGAATCTGGCACTTGGCTTTCTTGAACCTCACACAATTGGCTTCACTCCATGAATCCAGCCGATCCAAATCCCTCTGCAGAGCCTTCCTACCTTCCAGCAGATCAACACTCCTACCCAACTTATTGTCTGAGAACTTACTGACAGTGTACTTAAGCCCCTCATCCAGATCATCAATAGATACCGAGCCCAATATCGAGCCCCAGAAAATGCCACTAGTGATCATCTGTCAACTGGATGTGGCACCATTCACCTCCACTCTGTGGGCCCTGCCATCCAACCAGCTTTTAACCCAGGTTCCTCTATGCAAAAAGCCATTTTCCTGCAGTCTAATGCCCTAGTGCCTTTCTACCTCACCTATGCCTAGGATTTATCTACAGAACAACTACTCACCCTCTGCTCTTAAGGGTAAGATCTTTCCACTAAAGCTGAGCATTGAGTGCATTTGGGAAGAGAAGAAAGAAGAGGGTTTTTATAACTCACTTCTAGATAGACACAAAGCATCTTTAGAGTGATCTGACATGGTACAGAGCAAAAGAGTCATATACCTTAGTTGTTGCTACTTGCTCCCTTTGTACAAAGGTTGTATGTTCATATGAATTCATTTAATTTGTAATTGAAATTCTGGTGTAAAAATTTACAGTTCTTCAACCTGCATGTACAAGAGAAATTTCATTCAAGGTTAAAATGCTTTTAAAGTAAGTAATCTAACACATTATGGAGAAAAATTAAATGCAAGTAAATGACTGGGAAGAAAGCAGCTAACCCACTCAGGACCTCACCTTTTTTGATAGGGGTACAGGAGGGAAATTTTTGTTAGATTGGTTGGGTTTGTTTGGTTTTTGGTATTTTTTAAAGATAATGTGTATTGGGCTTCACAGCATAACAGAAAGTTTTCAAGCCTGTATTTGGATGAGATAGAATTTGTTCTGATTTTTTGATCACAGTATTGATGGTGCCATGACTACTGCTGTTACTCTGAGTTCTTCCCCTGAGATGGGATTGCTTTTCAATTCCAGACTACTTATACCTGTCCTGAAACACTCTATGCAGAAGTCTGGCCTCAACACTGTACTTTTTAGTTATGTCTCAGCAAAAAATATTAGCTCAAAAATAACTTTTTGCCTTATCCAGTTTTTCGATTAAATTAGTCTCATTAGGTGAATAATTGAAGAATAGAACAATGTACTAATGTAAAGAGGAAACTCATAATGTCATCATTGTTCTTATTAATATCTGAATGCTGTATTTGATAAATTGAAGTAATGATCACTTTAAGATAAATAAGTTTGGGCATGTTTAGCAATCAACACCAGTTACATTTTTTAACTGAAATAAAGTTTAAGAGAGCCAGAGCTTAACAAATCTCATCACTTAGGCTTGCACAGTTAGAAGACAGCAAAGCAACAGCAAAGCAAACATGCCAAGGATTCCCCATAGGAGCTTTTGGTCCACTTAGGATTTACTAGGAATTCAAATACCTCTGGGAAAAAAATTATCTAGGTGTTCTTGCATGCTAATATCATATTGGTACTCTGTGTTCCTAAACAGCTAATATGAAAAAAAAAAAAGAAAGACAAACCAAACACCCCCCCACCCCGAGTTAATTAACAGATTTTCAAAAAAAAAGGTAACATGTAGATCATGTAGATTAACAAACACAGAAAATATTTTTACTATTGTGGTATTTCTAGAGACTGCATTTTTCTGAAGCTGTTATGTTGATACCAGTGCAATACCTTTGACGTGGCAAAACACAAACATTAAAATCTATAGATAGTAAAATATGGTTGAAAGGAAAAAAGAGGAAAAAAAGCCCAGTATGGCTTAATTGAAATAACAGAGAACCAGAAATACATAAAGATGGAGAGATTGTTTTAAATTAAAAGGACAGAAAGAAACACATATGGAAAAAAAAACCAAACACCACCCTTTTAAAGGTTACATCACACACACTCTGCTTCCAAATGTTTCTTCCTCCTCAGATATAGAATCCAGCAATACTTTTGAGAACTGTATGGAAACATTTGTTTTCTGCATACAAATATTTGTGTTTCAGAGAATGCAAATGTTCTTTTCCTTGTTTTCACTAGTTGAAAAGTAAAAGCATATTGTATTTGAATGTGTTGTTCTTGCCTGTATTGAAAAGCTAGCTTGTCAGTTGTTCATGGAACTTTGATTCGATGCCTATAACAAATCATCTAACTCTAAATAAAACCCTGTGCTAGGGAAGAGGTTCTCATTTCTGTTACTTTTTATACAAAAAAATATAGATGGCAGATCCTTTTACAAGGTAGCCTAGAGTGTCTAGTTCTTGTCATAATGTTGTCATAGTGACAGTGACATCAATATACTTCATGACAATCAGTACAGCAATTTTTCTGGAGAAAACACCAGCGTTGATTCCTGAGTGCATTTCTTATTGATTTCCTTTTGAAGTCTCATTAAATTAATTTTATTTTTGCACTATTTTTTAATTCAAATGTGTCTGCACTAATTCCTTTGGTTGTAAGCAGCCTTGTTAAAAGAAAAAAGGAAAGAAACCAAACCCACTGAAACTAAAGTAATGTAAACAAAAAAAAAATGGACTGTAAAATTTCTTTATAGAAATGAATATCTCCGTTATTTGTTAGTATAACAGAGAGACCTTCTAGATCCGATTCTGCACTCAATCATTTTTTCAGACAAAGGTTGCTTACAGTATAAAGTACTATACACACAGTAAAAGGGGAAGAAAATGGTTCCCTAGGAAAAGGTGATTTATTCTCAGTCTCAATTCTACTGTGAAAATATGGTATGTACATTAAAATCCTGGTGTTTCATCATTCTCCACATCATTATAGCATCCATCTTCAACCCACAACTTATCACCTTCCTGGAACTTTTCACATTTTCCTTCTGTAGTTGCTGCATGACCTACAATCATAAAAGATCCCAAGACAGAAAGTGTATATTCCACATTTCTGTCACTAAAAGTATATGACCTGCAGTTCACCTCTTATTGACTTAATCTTTGTGCTGTGCGAAATCTGCCAAGGAAACAAATTAGTGCTAATTTCAGTGTTCTCTATTAATAATAGAAATAATTTTCAGACAAATATTGATAAAAGTTGGTGTCAAAAGTTTCCTTCAAATGCTATGACTTTTAAAAAATGGTTTTTGGTATTAACACTCACAAAAGACTGGCAATAGCTTAGATCCTGAACCAGACCACCTGTTTTTTCCTGTTTATTTAACACATTAAGTGGAAATTAACTCAATACACTACTCTAGTTTCTAAGCAAAAAATAAATATCATTGTGCCAGTGTACAAATCTAGTATGTTCCTACATCTTGAACATTCCATGTATTTGTAATTTTAAGTAATTTAAATGATAGCCACAGTTGAATAAGGAAAAATACAGAGAAGTGGGCTAACTTTTAGAAACAACTTAAATTTCCTATCACTTAATATTAGACACATTAGGTCTGCAGTTCAAGTTAGTCATCTATAGGTCACACAACCTGCCAAAGCAATTCACTCTGTTATGTGAACACCCTTGTTACTGCCATCACTTATCCACCAAAGGTGCCTGTCTCTCCCATCCATTAACTACCATCTATGCTACTTACGTTTACCATAATCTACAGTTATTTCAAACTAGAGACATTGCTTAGCCTGAGTCTCGTAAAAGGCTCATCCTGTCATAGATAAATACAAATTCATATATGTTACATCCAACCAAATGATCAGGTAGTAGATCAAAGTGAAAAAAGTTGCTCTATCTCTAGTTAGCCAAATATCTGTAATCAAAGACTTCATAATCAGAGAAAGCTTTTGAAACTCAGAATATAAGCTGGTTCACAAAGGATCAAGGTTCTTCAGTGCGTGTTCTCAAATGGTCAAACTGCAGCCTTTTTCTCAGGATGTCCCTGAATAAACATATACAGAACAATTTCACTTGCAGCACTTGGGTTGTTTTGAGATTATACTCAGCAGAAAGGCTACTTTTTATTTTGAAATGCAATTACTGCACTACTTTTGATAAACAAGACTTAGGCTTTTTGCTATCAGCAGCAGTTAATGGGAGCCCTGACTGCCTCTGGCATTTTATGACTATCTCTAAATGATTGTATTACAGGCTTTGAAAAGTTCGACCAAAACGCTATTATAAAGGATGAGCAAGAGATGAGTCTTTTGTCCTGTGATTTGGTACTTGGCACTAAGTCAGGTGTATTTATATATATATATAAATATAGAATATGTTATATATATATTTATATTTTTTCAGTAGAAAACATCTTCACTGATTTAACCAAACAAATGGGGAATAAGTAGTCTATAGTGTATTAACAACTGAAAACAGAACAAGCATGTTTTAGTTCCTTATAAAGTAAACTTAAGGTAGAAAAAAACATTATTTAACATATTTTAAATTATTGAGTTGCAAAAGATAGTATTCTATTAGTAATTAGTATGCTAAATATTGGAGTATTTTTGTAGGTATTTTTAAAGTTGTTTTTCATATCTGTTACCTTTATTAGTGGATTACTCATTCAAAAGACCAACAGAGGCATAACATCTACCAGCTGCTCCTCTTTATCATCTGACAATGAATTCTTCATTGTTTTCACTATATAACATGTTTTGCCTTTATAGAACAATACAAGGCAGAGTCTCAGTACTGACCTGAAATAATTCTCTGGTTGACTACTTTAAAAAGTCAAATGATCCTATTTAAACACCATGGTGATATTTGAAACAATTTTTCTTCAAAGTAATAACGGTGAAAACAAATGGAAGCTTAAAAATTCAAGAAAACTGAAGCCAGAAGTTCCCTGAGTTTTAACTGATACATTAATATTTAAATCTTTAGTATGTCCTCCTCATGGAAACCACTTACTCTCTATGTAACAAGCACATCTAAATGGATTTTGTTCAGAATGAATCTCTTTACTGAAAACAAAGAAAGTTTTATTTCAAGAGTACCTAGAAACAGCAGACAGCAAGCCTTCTAACTGACCAACGCAGAAAATCCCCCTAACATTTTCAAAACCATTGTTGCAACTTAGAGTAGCATTCAGGTTAATTAAGCAAGGTGTTTGTTACAGCAACAAAATCCAGCAGCTAAGAAATGCATGTGGCATCTTTCATTAGACTAAAACCGCAAGTGCCTGTTTTCTTCACAGGGGACATTTCAGCTCTTTCTGTCCACATGGTTAGTTTGGGTATCACTATTGTAAATGAAGATGATGGTGAAGTTTTAATAGAAAAACAAATGTGATGGAACAGATCTTCTGTTCTTAATTTAATCACAGTGCAGTCCTCCTGCCTGTTCTGTTTTGGGATACTCTTAATTATCTTTTGGGATAAAGAAAAAGTATTCATCTATGAACTCTAAGTATTCATTTATGAACTCTAATTATAAATCACTAAGATGTCAAATCTGAAAAAAATCCACTTGAAGATCACTAATGTGCTGCAGTTTTGCAATAAATAAATGTGTAATGATAATTACATCATTTTAGTTTGCTTGAGTTAAAAAATGACAGAAGAAAATAGATCTTCACATCAAAAAGTGCACTAGGGCTTCTTTTGTGTTATTAATTCAACTTTGGTTTAAATTAACAGTTTTGCATGCTGACATTTGTGAATGGGTATATATTTTGGTTATGTAAAAGTGACTCTATGTGCAAATAATAAAGTTAGAACACTAACTTATATAATATATAATGAATTTATAGAATAGATTTTGTAACATGGAATAATGAATAAGGGCAGAGGATGTACATGCTCTCCTAGACACTCACAATCTCTATAAAGGACTGACAGAGAACATGCAGCTTTTTCCTCATGGCCTTTTATTGAGTGAAAACCTCTTCACTTCATGACCCTATAATTTTTATGAAATATTAATAATAAAACATAATATAAAAGCCACTTTAAAAAGCTGGTATTATTGCAGATGTTAGGGCTCAAACAAATTGATCAAAAAAGGTTCAGCTAAGAAATCTCAGTAGGCAGAAAGAAATGACATAGGAAAACAAATAGAGAAATCACAGCAGAAGTCTGTTCTGTTTCACTGACATTTCCCCATTAATCTGATATCATTGATTCCTAAGAATTTGAACTTATAGTCATCTTATACTGGAAATTGATACTGTTCATCAATTTGCATCCACAGACCTTGAATATAACTATTTTAAAATTATTATTAATATTTTACATTGTAGTTATAAACCTGCTGTGCTACACTGTGGGCAATGTACTGTAGAAGAGAAGCTATCTGTCAGGGGTTTTTAATAGCTATCAGGGACTGGTTTCTTGGGGTTTTTTAAAGGTGAAATTGCTCTTGTTTTCTTGCTCACTGCAAAACACTTCAGTAAAGAAATAAAGTGTTTACTGTACCATAGTTTATTTCAACAGTGAGAGCACATTCAGGACAGCCAGAATTAATTTATCTTAGAGAAACTCCTTAATAACCCATGGCAAAATAGTTCACATATGGTAGTCTGCACAACTGTTGTTGATAAGGGTTCTGAGCAGCATCTCTCAGAAGCTGCTCAAGATACCACACTATAACCAACACGTACAGGGTCAATGTATCTTCTTTAAAATTCACAGCTAATGCACTACTATTTATATATGTTAGGTACATAACCTGATTTAGACTGTTCCTTACAGTGAATTTTTGTCCACAACATTGCATGACAAATATGGCTGACTTACAGGTAGTCTTTAAAACACATTATCTCTTCCTGAAGCTCAGTGAAGACACACAGGTGTCTTCAAAAACCTGTGTTACCTTCCAGAGGGCTCTTACTCCAATCAGCTAACGTGTACGTGAATGCAACCTCTCTCCTATACATTTTGGTTTGTACATAGTAAAAGGGAATTCTCTAGTCAGATGCTGAACTAAAGATAACTACAGAGGAAGTAGATAATATATAGAAAAACATAAAGAGGAAAAAGATAAGTCTACGGGAATCTTACACTAAATATATCCAGCTGCTTATGTTAACTATAGGTTTGAAGCAGACTACTCCAGGTCTCTTAAAATGACTAAATACTCTTAGTTATCAACTAAAGTATCTCCATTACTGACGTGGCTGCTGAGTGACTGGATTACTAGACTTTTCCCACTGTTTATGGTTTATTTAGTACCCACATCTGAAGTGAGGAATTTATTCTAAGCTAACATATTTTTAGTTGTGATTCAATTTAAATTATAATCTGGACATGACTGAGCTTGTCAGGTTCTTGATGCTGGGTTGCAATAAAATAACATTGACAAACACTGATTCCTTGCAGCCCTAGTACTTTTGGATTGGTTTTGTTTGTTCTACACAGCTTTTAGAGCTCACAGTCTTTACTGTTTCTAGACCAAGTGAAAGATCAGAGTAACTAATACTATAATACATGAAGACACACTGCTTCATAGTGCAATACCAGTTCTTTAACTGAGATCATGGTTCCTTCCCTTCATGAATCAAGGGATATACTTCCAAGAACTCATATAAACTACATGAGACCTCAGGACAGGTGTCTCAGACTGTAAAGATCATCCTAACAACGGCTCATGCTGACAAAACACGGTGCATGGAGGAAGCTTGAGAAACTTGAGACAGGACTGACAAGCAGCGTATGTCAAGATAGCAACCTGAAGAATCATCTTCTACACACAGGACTGTCAGCCAGATCCTTTTGCTCAGTCAGATCTGCCAGCCTGACCTGCCAGCATTCAGAATGACAGTCAAGCATATATTTCCTACTGGAAACTTGTATGCAGCGTACTTGAGAACATCTACAGTGTTTCCCTACTGTTTTATTAAAGCTCGAAGTGTGAACACACGTACAAATCACAGTGGTGACTGCTTTTCCTGATGTAAGCACCAATTCTAGTCCATTACTCAATCCTTTCAATTATACTCTAGTACATATCACATGACAGCTTCACCTCCAGCTCCAGCCTTAATCATGCTCTTTGTGATGCAGGCATTAACACAAGTGGAACTAGATTTAAACTCTGCTTCTTTTTTGTTTTCTGATGACCTTCAGCTATCTCAGAAGTTGTTTTCTTTGCCATGCATGTAGAAATTTATTTATTTTAATAAACTAAATCCTTACATTTGGATCTAAATTATTTTATCATGTTAAGGCTTCTATTCTCAGTGCTTGTTTTATTCACATTCATAGGAATAAAAATTTAGGTTATGATTGCTCTCTTCCTCCCAGTGTATTTCACCAGAGAGTTAGCCTTTATTCTCTTACTGCATAATAGTGGCCAGGACAAAAACAATATTTCTAACAACACGGAAGTGGGGAAGTAGGATATGAATAAACTGGTGAAAGTGGCTCAAACTGGGAGTCACTTCATGAGTAATGCTACCCACCACTGCAATCAGAGACACAAGCTGGCCTGTGTACAATAACAGTGAGTCATCATATATTAATATTCAATATTAATATAATTAGAAGAGCTAAACTGTCCTATTTTTCTCAAGGATGCAGGTTTTTATGCCCTTCTAATCATGCAGAAGTTTCAAAATGAACCAAAACAGGAATATTAGGAAATTCATCTAGTCACTAAAAAATTATTTATTCAAGCCAACAGAAAATCAAAGAGGCTGTTAGAAAAAAAAGAACAAACCAAAACAACAACAACAACAAAAAAACCCAAACAAAACCCCACCCCAAACAAGAACAAATAAAATCAAGAATCTGTAGAGAGCCTGAGCCTAGCTAGGTAATTGAACAGAATGAATACACTGCCCCAAAAGCCATTTACCATCAAAGTCAAGCATGCAGGACCAGAGCTAAATATCTTAAACAACTACACAACTGTGAGTGATGGAGATATTTAGACACAAAACTCAACTTAGTATCCTACTGTGAACATGATGACAAGCTAGATATTAAGATGTAAAATGTGGAACAGGAAATAAAACAGAGATTAATATGATGTCAGTCAATGGTGTAATATTCTGTCCACCTTATAGCATATTTGTATGGCTTAACTTTCAACAAATATCCTAAAAAATATTTCATCTAGATTTCAATTATTTAATAAAAGTGGAAAAAGTAACCTTTCACATCAAGAAAGTACTAAATATATTTGAACTATTTATTGTAGAAAGTTGATACATAACAGAAGATAGATAAAATAAAATTGTACGAAGAAGATCGAAAGCTGTCTTTTACTGGTGTGTAAAAAGAATACGTGCTTAAAAGACACAAAATGAGAACTGATGATTCCTCTTCACCTAAGGTTTGAAGTGGAATACATTGCTGCAATATGTGACTTCAGGGAAGAACTTGAGAAAGGAAAAAAGAAAAAACCATTGATATATAGAATAAGAAAAAGCATATTTTCCTAGCTAAAATAAAAATTCAAAAGGAAACTGAAATGTATGTTCAACTGCTAGTTACTTGAAGCAATTTTCTATTTTGGAGTACCTTGTGATTACTTTTTAAGTAGCCAGTACTGTAAATAATGGAATGCATTTGTCTTTGAGCTTCTTGAGTATGACAAGGCTTCAGCTACTATAGTTACTCAGTTAACAAGCATGGTTCCAACCTGCATTAAGTTGCACTAATTCAATGAGAGCACAGTCCAGACATATGAATTTAGCTAAAGACTCTCTCAGAAAGCAGTTTGTTATCAGTTTGGTTTTGAGAGGTTGTGTTTGCTTGAAGACTGCCTCATTTTGTGTTCCTCCTCACCACTGTGCTGATAAAACCATCATAGTAGAGATATTGGAGAACAAAAAGCTATAATTAGCTATTTTTCTCTGCCAAACAATGAATATGCAAAGAGGATACTCCTGCTGAGAAGCCAGCATATTCAGTTCTGTTTGGTAGAGAATATTTGAGGTTGATTGAGGAAGCATTGTAAAATTCAATACAGAGAGATGGACCTGTTTTTATAGTAAAAGAATCTAGATTAACTCAGTGGTCGCTTAGCCAAACTTAAAGCAAGATGACCTTGACTGGGAAGTAAACAAACCATATACTGGAACACACACTACTCCTAAAACAGCTCTGATGGTGAGTGGATTACTACTACTCTCCTGACTTTACAAGGAAGCATACATAAGGATGCACAGCCATCTAGTGAGTGCTGAAGGATGCTTAAAAATGGTTTTCAACCATGCTTGTTAACTAGGAGATAAAAGCAAAGTTAAATAGGGCTGAACAAAACAGTATTCAAAACAATTCATCGTAGAACTGAAGGTTCAGAAAAACCATTTCTGACTGCTTACAAGTGCTACTCTGCCTTCATCAAACTGAAAGTAAAATGACTCATCTACAGAACAAGGTGACAGGCTCATAGCCTATACACGTAGCAAATTACTACAGATCAGTTAGTGGTTTATTTACTAAACTGTGCTTAATCATTGAGATTCCATAGAACTTCCCTACTCATGGCTGTATTTGAATTGATTGTTATCTCTGTTTTGAAGATGCATCTATGTACTTAGGCAAATGCAGTCTAGTCTGGATGAATTTAATTGGTAATAACTGATTGGGAAAGTATCAGGTTCATTTTTAAGCTGAAAATCTTTGTTGAATCAAATTTCTTACAGATATGTCCTGGCTTTCACTCTGCTTGATATTTTTACAGACAATATTCCATCGTGACAAGAATTCATCATCACTCAATGTTTTGGTTAATAGAGTAGAAAAATCCCTTTTCTTTGCAGACAAGGCCATGCTAGGAAACGCTTAAGACTTGCTGTAGAATGATTTTAAGACTTCAGAAAAAGAGTCACAAAAAATTTGAACAAGCTGTCCAAAAGAACATAATCAGCTTAAGACTCCGCATGAATATATTTCTGCCCAGGCAGAAAGAACCGGTAAGGTAATTGTGTATTTCAACAGCTGTGGTGTTGACTAGGTAAAGCAGGGGGTTGAACTAACAGGAAAGCAATTTGCAGAACATCAACATGAAATACTCTAGAAATAGACCTCCAAGATATAGCTTAAGGTAAGCATGCTTACCTTTGTTTACTTTTAAGTTTGATTTATATAAAGTTTACCTTCTTTAAATTGCTAACTATATCATGCACCACAATAGTAAATTTATTCAGTTTTTTCTTTTTTAGATTCATCTCTATCGAGGCAATGGGAAAAGCACTATGAAGTATCTGAAGTAGGAACAAAAACTGTCGCACAACAGCCTTTGGCTCCTCTGAAAAGCAGATTCTTAAATGGAATTTTCCTGTAAAGGCATATTCACCTCAACTAAGCAGCCATCCCTTCAGAAAAAGTTCATCTAGGGAACAGCCAATTTCATTCAGCAAAAGCTATTGTGACTTTTAATTGCATATTAACACCTCTGATTTGAGCTGATGACCATTTCCTGGGTATGCTTCTGAGACACAGTGCTAGCAATGAGTAATTCCTGACCTTTAGCCATTGAATTAACACATCTAATTGTAAACAGGAGACCAGTTAGACCAAAACTCTTTCTAAAATCAAGTAGCTTATATGACTGTTATTTGGCTAGTCTACTACAGAATATCAATTCCCTTAGATATTGTGAAGGCTTTTTTTTTTTTTCCCTGAGGCTTTTCTAATTTATATCCAACAGAAGTTGTTCTGACTGTATGTGCTTTAGACAACTGTAGTTGGAAAGCTTAGGTCTGTGCTATTTCTTGCCTGCTGAAAGAGTGGTAATTTGTCAGTGCTACTTGAATTTGTTGCTACTTATCAAGCTTCTTTGTGTGTTTCCTGTTGCCAAGTCTCAGCCTGTATCCAAACCACATTAGGTTGTGGTCTTCATTTCTCATAGAATAAGCAAGTTTAGGCTGGCAAATTCATATATGGCAGAGCTGAGAGACAGCTGTATTGCACGGTCATAATTTTCTACTTTCTTGAATGATTTGTCTTATTCACTCATGCAGATCTGTAAATTTAATCTTCAAGCTACAGAGGAAATATGTATAATACCATCCCTACGACCTGAGACTACTGCTGACTCATTCAAAGCTCAAATGGTGTGTCTATGGGCATTTTCTATTAAAAGACTTGTGTCTCTCTTGTGTCATGATACTGCAATTTTGTAGAATTGCCTAGGAATTCACAGTTAGTGGAACTGAAAATATCAAAATCTTTACTCTCAAGGACAACTAGAAAAAGGTGTTGCAACAATTTTCATTTCCAATATAACAGAAATTTCTATCATCTTTCGTAGAAATGTAAAATACTGTTTTGATAATGTCGCTTTCTTTCTATCTGCCATGAGTCTCTACAGGCTAAATCCTACTAGTTTTCTCTTCCAGAAACTCTTTCTAGGCTTGTTCAGCTACTGCTAGCTTTTTTTTTTACCCCTCCTCCTGATATAAACCTCAAGGCAAATCCATTTCCCCCGTAGGAATTATAAATGCTACCACATTCATCAAAAAAGGAGTCCACCTCTTACAAGCTTAAGTTACAGTAATAAACTTGTAACTGTATTTAAAGAAAACCACAAATCTATTAATATTAAAGGAATTCTTCTTAAAATAAAAGTAGAAAGCACTTTTGGAGTTTTAGTAATAACCTGTTGTTTTGGAAAAAGAAAAAAAATATATATATGAACTGGTGAACTCTGAAAAGAAAGTACTGGCCCCTGCCTTCCGTGTGCAGCTGTTAGGCTGCAATATCCACAATAGCCACACCTCAGGGCTATTCTGAACTACTGAACTAGTATGCTTAGCATATAGCATGAAAAAATAAAAAGCTGCTAGCTAGCCTGGCTGACATAATTGGGGGGTTGCAGCCTTAAGACCACTACAACAAATTGCTGCCTTTTTTTTTTTTTTATTCCTTCATACTTTGTAAGCATAGGGTGAGGGTTTTAAATTCATTTATTTTAAATTCACCATTTTAAGTAACCAGTTTTAGTAACTGTAATCTTAGCCCAGATATGCTAAGAAAATAAGGCACTTAGTCCAGCTAAATTCTTACTAAATTATCTTATGCTGGAATTTCCAGGTAAGAAAACAAATGAGCAATGCTAGCTGAATCTTTTCATTATGAGAACTGAATTACCTGGAGGCTGAAAACAGGTATGAGTTGGTTATTTTTTGTTGGTATGCTGGAAGCTAAAGATGAAGTTAACAGAAATTAACATGATTATGACATTTTTCAAAAATATACACCAGATTCTTTTTCAAAAACGATACCTTCTGTATGTTCTGTTGATCAAATATTCCATTCAAAGCAGTGTAATTGTGTTAACAATAAAAGACATCTCTTAGAAGTGCAGAAAGCTGAAATATAGAGATGAAAGGAAAACAAAGGCTCAGAAGACTTGATGTAAGTCAAAATATTTTATACATCACTCAAAAGTCACAGCAAGAAACAGTGTATAAAACCCAGATGTACTGAAGCTTTTCTCTGCTAAGAATTGAAATACTAAGGTCTAGATGCATACACTAATAGCTAAAAAGCTATTTTGTTGAATATGAATACCCTCAAAGAAAATCACATGAAGACAATAAAACTACCTACAGGAACAAGACTTTAAAGTCAGAGAGTAGGAACTTAAATGGCTTCTGTTGTGAGTACAGAAATATCTGCAGTTGTTAATAACTAGTGATTTTTATTTGCTTTATTTGTGATATATATATAGATATGCGTGTGTGTTAGAAATTGTAATTGAAACAATCACTTCATTGGTATTTTAGTCTAGATAAAGACCCTTGCAGTCAAATTAGTTATTATGCCTGTAGGCTCTAAACCCCTAGGATGCTTTGTGGACTTGTTAATGACCTGCCCACAGTTCCATAGAGCACAAAGCGCAGTTTTTGCTTCTCAAGAGCAGATTGGGTCCTACCACTACATTTTCCTGCTCTTTCACTAGCAAGTGAAGCACAGAGGAATCAAAAATCAAGCTACAAAAATTATTCCTTTTACATCAAAATATATTTAGAATCTACACAGATGGGAAAAGAGGTAACTGCAAATTCAAGCCAGTTATAGCAATTCTGAAAACTATCCTATAGTAAACCTCATTTTCAGCCCTTTTATTCACAAGATCTAGGATCTCAGAGCTTATTAAAATGACACAGGAAACAAAACAGGCCTGGTTTATGCTCCCTTCCCATCCTCTTTTCCTCAATGTCAGCACAATTTTCAAATGTTTTCTGTCAGCTTTTTCCCTTCATGTCTGTTCTCCACTGCCACCATGCACTTTGTTTTCATCAGTCTCTCTGCCCTTGTGTGACTGTAGTAACTAGATTTTTCCAGCTTGGATGTTCTATTAATGACGTGTCCAAAATACTTATGATGTTTGTTTGCCTGCACTCCTGAAGCACTGACAGTGTACTGGTTTAATGCCCAGATCACCCACTGAATATTTTCCAGGCACTTGCTCAGCTTCCTGGCTAAAATAATCGATACCTTGTTCCTGGCTATAAAAAGTGGAAGGTGAATCCTGTTTCATTTGAAAAGGATGTGAAGGCACTCCTTAACTGCACTTACTCAAGACTCCAAAGCATTAAGAGAAAATAGGGCAGAATTGCTGCCATCTTTGAGCCTTCAATAAGCTTAGTCCAGGAGCTGCTTCTATGTATGTACTCAGCAAGGCTGCACGTTGTTAATCTGGTTGAAGTGTTAAAAACTTGTGAGCAGCTACAGAGACAGAGCTGCAGGGATTGAAGCCTTCCTTTGTGCTCCATCAGTGGAACCTCGCCCTCATGCTGAATGCCTTTCTTTCCCTCCTTGGCCCCCAACAATGCTGTCAATAGCAGAGAAATATCTTTACTTTCAGTAAGTTAATTCCAAAAAAGCACTGATAAAATAAGAGTATTACAGAACTGGAAAAAACCCTCAGCTGGATTCCGCACTAGGCCTGAGGAGTAGGGCACTAACCTCAAAGCAGACCCAGTTTATATCTGAAAAGTGTCAGACAATTTGTCAATAGAGGAAGATGTAAAATGTAGCTGAGGACCTTTTATTAACTGTGCCCCCTATTCACCTAATTCCTTTCGTCTACAGCTCAGTCCACAGTTTGCTGTTACCAGTGTGCTATTGCCTAACCTCTATAATGCATGAATTTTATCATCAAAACATGCTAACACAAACATGTTTAACCCAGTTTCTACAGAAAGTGAGGTTTGTATAGTAAGGTAAAAATACACATAGGTTTTTCTTTTACTCCCAGCTGAATATATGGTTTGATTTCCACCAATTTTGCAAAGAATTGCAAACTCTAATAGTATTGTGTGTGTAAAACATTTGTGAAATTCATGGTGGGTTGGAGGAAACGCCCTCTAATGCCATCCACTGACCTCAATTTTCATTAGAAAACAGGAGTATGAAAACTCCAACCATGGGGCCGGGGCAGGGACAGACAGCCTTTAATGCTAATTTTCAATATATTATGTGTGAGAGAATTCAACCAAGAGACAGGTTTTTTATGAAGCCTTGCTTAATTCATTTTGCTGCCAACAGAACTCCTGTTGATGTCTCTGTGCTGTGTCACTCAGCACTGAAAAATGCTTCTGTCACAATGAAGGGCTCTTTAGCATGTCTCAGGCTTTCTGACAAATATTGTTCTCACAATGCAAATACTTTATCCTTTCATATTCATCTCTTTGAAATCAAATTTCAGGGCAAGAATCAATCCAGAGGAAAGAGAAAGCTGAATGCAAGAACTTTGGTGAATAGAAATAGGAAGATAAAACAAAGAGTTAAACAAAGAAAACAGTAGGAAATAAACTGCAATTCAGAATAATATTTTCCTTCACTTTAGAAAACTTAATGTGAAGAAAAAAGTTTGGTACTCTTTAGAGGCTATCAAAAAGAAAATATAATTAAGCAAACCATTTTTGTTTTGCTAATTTAGTAACAAAAGCCTCAATGTTACTATTTCTTGGTGAGATACTCTTTTTTCTTGCATACTTGTTGGATCTGACCTTACAGTCTAACTGAAAATACATAAAACAAATAATCTCCCAGGAAAGTTCAGAAATTTATTAAGGTCAAGGGATTTAATAAATAAAGTAGCATTCTACTTTTATAACAGTTTTCACCTGAAGATTTGCACATACTTCAAATTACTTCTATAGTCCAAAATGTGTGTGGACTAGTAAACAAAATGTTGCCTCTGCCTAATGCATTACAACACTTTCAATAAACCTTTATACAGTTTAGTCGGATTTTAAACTCTTCAAAGTGTTGTTTCAAAACTAATTTAAAAGTGGACTAGAAAATATCGGTGTTATTTCATTTAGGCTAACTCCTAATCCTTCAACACCAATTTCTGTTTGGTGCTCTATTCAAAACATCTATTTTAACTGACTTTGTCATCTTGTATATCAATGTGTTCCACTTCCAAGAAGAATAAGGGTTAAACTTTTTTCATTAAATTAGCCATACAAGTGATTCAAATGCATACTGCAACTTTCACCCTGAAATTTTATTTCTGTGTATATCTTGTTTTCCTCATGTTTCCACGATAAGCGTCTTACTTATCTGACTAGGTGTGAGTCATGCTAATATATACGTTTTAGTACTCTAGAGTTTATGAAGCATTTGCCTGTGCAGATGTCTAAACATATTGCTGTACAAACCCAGTATGAGTTTGAGAGTTATAACAATATGGTATTGGGTTATTCTCAATTTTTAAAATAATAGCTGTCTGTTCAGCATATTATGTAACTGATAGAAATTACTTATACTCAGTGCTGACATACAAAAGAAATCTGTGGCTATATTATGACTCTAACAGCATGTAATTAGTGCTACTTATACTGAATAGATCCATAAATTCATGCTGGTTCATATAATGGAAGAGGAGGAAAAGCAATATAAAGAAGGAAGCAAAAGTAGAAGAAAGTTAAATGAGCTACAGTAATGAAGAAGGAGGAAAAAGTGGAAAAGGAGACATAAAATGAAACAAGTATAGCCAGGGAAATAGAATTTTCTATAACACTTTATATGCATGTCTATACATACGTGCATAAATTTATTAGCAAACCCCTAAAGTACCTGACATTTGAAATAAGAATTTAGAAATTCACAAGTTTGTCTGAATACATTTTGGTACAAATATTTTCAATGGATGCAAATGCTGAACCTCTCAATAAATCATTTATTTAAGTTAACCGTATTTATTTATATTAACCCTAATATATTGGCTGAGATATAATTGATTAGTAATGTTAGGCTAATGCTTGGCACGCTAAGCTCAGCTTTAGTCTTTTATGTGCATGTGGCTCTTTTTGCTATTATTTCACCCCAAAATGGACAAACCACTATAGCATCAGTTCTTTGTGAATTATATTCATCACACTTTATGCATTGTCAATGGAAAAACAACCATACACAGAGTGCTGCAAACACACAGTTCAAGAAAGAGCATACAAAAAAATATTGATAGTTTTAAGTGGTGTGTCCAGTTAGGATTTGAAGAAACAGGTAAAATGGGTTGTGTTGCTTTGTCAGACCAAAACAAAAAGCCTGGCAGACTGGAGGTAGGGATACCAGTGAGAAACTCAAGTGAACCTGGGAATGTCAAAGCTACTTGGCATGCTACATGCAACTTCAAGCTTGGTGTAACCATAGAAAGCAGGTACAGGACTCACCAGAAATTTTGACTGGGTGATTTGGAATACATTTATAGCAGGATATGAACTGATATTACTTCCAGGTACTCTCTCATAGAGAAAGGGATAGAATAGTGGAAAAGCGTAGGATAGAACAAAATACAACTTTTATGAAAATACAGGAAATCTATGACAGAAAATAATTATGATGAAAAAAAGTTTCACAGTATATTCTGAGTTGGAAGGGGCCCACAAGGAACACTGAGTCCAACTCTTAAGTGAATGGCCCACAGAGGGATTGAAATCACAACCTTGGTGTTACTAGCACCATGCTCTAACCAACTGAGTTAATCTCAGGATCAAAATGTCACTGGATATAAATTATAGATAACGAAAGGACAGACTCTGAGGAAGAAAAGAAATGAACACTACTAGTATCACAGAAAGAAGAGGACAATTGATTTTTAAGAGAAAAACTTATTTACTGATCGTGGGATTACTCAATGTCATTCCTAGCCTAGGACAGTTCTCTAGTTCCTCTAGACGCCATATACAGCTTTCTGTATTAGCCTTTACAGACTTCCACTCCTCTCACCTTTCATGCATCAAGCAAATTTTCTGCATAGAAAACATTGTATGTGGTGCCAGCATCCTCATTTTTAACAGGAATATAGGCTAGATAAAACAAACCCTGCAAGGATACTGAACCATGCAAAACCTTAAATCCTAACCAAGAACAATAAATGGCTTGATTTTCAAAGCTCTTCAGATTACACGAACTTTAATGGGCTGTCTTTCTGCTTTCCAGACATAACTCCTGACCCTACAGTGTTTTGGATGACTCTGTAATTTATATATCTGACTCCACTATTTCACTTCTTTAGTCTGCCTTGTATTATATGAGCTGCAATAGAATTACTCATGTTTAATCATGATTTAAAGACCTTGTAAAATAGTCTATTATATCCCTGGCAAATTATTTTTAAATACATATTTATACTGATTAAATTTTAAATACCAGAAAAATCTTACTACTTCTAGGAGTTCATCTTCATGCAATTGTCTTTTAAAATATCTTTGCCTTCAAACAGAAATCTTCTAGGTATATCATCTCCTGAATCACTCCATCTATTCCCTTCAATACATAATAATGCCTTAGGAAAAGCAAAATTTGTTTTTGATAAACTGTTAATTCTGGATTTTATTAAAAGAAATACAGGAAAAGGGATGTGATATTCTTTGGTAACAGTGCAAGTTTTAGAGGGAATTGCATTTGTCTTACACAGCAATCTTAAGCCTTGCAGACCTTTCAACAAAATAGGCACCCATCCAAATAATTTCTCATTAGTGTCAAGCATTATCTTTTTGAGAACCTCAGTGGCAGCATTAAAAGCAGACCATTGCTGGCACGAGATATTGATGTGCTTCTTAACTAAA
>JAOXXN010000395.1:27834343-27847445 GCA_026770055.1 Myrmophylax atrothorax
AATTTAATTTTTATGATGGAGATTTTTTAGTAAGGAGTTGCCCCAAGTCTTTGGCAGGCCATGAAACAGTAGGAAAAAACCCCATTAGTCTGCTTTCTTTGTTATGGGAGTGAAGACTTCCTTACAAATATAGAAAAATATCCTTGCTGTTTTATTCTTTATTGATGTAGTGAATGGCCCACAGTTAATTTTAAATTATAAGGAATTTTTAAAAATAGATGATTATGTCCACATATGAATCAATAATTTCTTTGAAGACTACACTTCACAAGAAGTTGTGGCCTAATATAACAATTAAAATATGTAATAATGCCCATCATCATTGGTTAAGAGAAATATTACCACAGCAGTCAAAAAGAAGAGTTCCCACAACAGTCAGTGAAAACTCCTTATCAAATTATGTATCCCACATGGCCCAAATAATAGGATTCTTTACACTATATAAATAGAAGTGTTAGTAAATCCAAAGACAAAGCAATAAATTTCTACATTTAAGAAATACTTTTCCCCCAGTAAATCCTATTTCTTTTCCACAAAATAAAATGGATGCCAGTTACTTTCATATTTTTCTTAACCATAATTACATTACTGGTGAAAGAAGGCATATATTTAACCTGAGCTAGCATTTAAAAAAATCCCCAAACTTACTTGACTTATTTTATATTTCTTTTTCTTATTCCAGGTCAGAACTTTTACTAATCTTGCTGCATAATAAGCTGGATAACATCACAAGGAGAATTATTTTTAACGGTCATTCCCCTCCACCATCAAAAGAAATGGAAAGAACCAAACTTGAATTAAACAAAGGAACAGGCAGCTGATGGGGGCAAGAAATGTCAGCAATGCTTCTTTTCATTGGGATTCCATAGCAACTACAGTTAGCTTATAGAAGAAACTACAGTGAATTTTAAAGTTACCTATTTCTGCATCAAACCCTCAAATTTTAGCAACAGTGCAACATGACAAATGGTCATGCTGTCAGTCCTAGGAAGGCATCTCAAATGTCACACACACCTGAAATTCAATCATGTTTCCTTTGGATAGTTCCTTCATATACTTAAGCAGGATCAGCAAACCTCAGATAAACTGCTATCCAGGTAAGGGAATCTATATATCTTTTTCATGCCAATTCCATTGCTGTGGTTTGTTTTTTTTTCTTGTTAGATTCTGCCATGAATATTTTCATTTAAGGTAGGAGCTTTTTCATAAAGGCTTATCCCCATATTTTGACAGTAGAAGGCAGCTGTCATTCCCATATGTGCATGCACCATGCTTAAAGTCACAGGCATTTCTTTTGGTTTGAGCAAAGGCCAAGGTAGCTGCTGTTACACACTGCAGCCCAGAATTCCTCATGGCTTTGTTGTCCACTATAAGAAGACACTAAAATGCTAATTTCCCACATCACACCACAATTTTATTCCGGTCTTCTATGAACCCATAGGGTTTTCAAAATAACATTAAAGATAACACACTAACCTGTCTGTAGCAATGTACTTCCAATAAACTCTGACTCTTCTACTCAGCCTAATGCAAATAATTTGTGAAAATAATCAAGGAATTATTGAGATTAAAGTTTATTAGTTATCTTCATCTGATGACACGAAGTTTTAAAGTGAAGGAAAATTTTGTATACCATTCTTGAATTTAACCCAGTTATAGTTTGTCTAATTGATTTGAACTCTGCAATGACTGTACACTGAATTACCTGGAACCCACCAGCTATTGCATTCATAAAGGAGAACTGAGTGCTGTGATTCATGAGTAACAATTCCTTCATATTTTCCACTCTTTTTAGGATGAAGTAGACTGTTTTCAGCATTCATTATTTCAACATTCTGCTTCAGTAAGATATCTGCACTGTATTACAACAGGTTATATGGGCATACTGTTTATATGGTAAAAATTTCTAAATAACTCTTCCAGTCTTCAGTTATCTGAACAGTTTGAGGAAAAGATGTTTGTATTAACAGTTCTTATTAAAACAGTTAATACAAAACTTCTCTTTTATGAATTAGTTTAGTTGCTTTCTAAAGTAACATAATTTTCATCATTCACAGTATTCAAGGTATAAATGTATTGTTCAATCCATAGGTCAAGCCATTAATGGAAGGACAGGAATAACTGCTGCTGGTACTTGTGGTGGCAGGGGGGAGAAAAATAAAGCACAGTTGGATGACTACGTAGCCTCCTCTTTTCAGGTAATTTAGTGCATATTTAGACATACAGAGTCACTTTAAAATCTTTAGAACAAAAGAAAAATGTCTGCTTCAGGTCTTATTAACTATGATTATGACTGTTTAACAGTACAGAAACATTTCTAGTTTAAACTAATAAAACAGCTTGCCACTCTGAATTTTAAGGTTCATCGTCATGGACTTCCTGACACCCAAAGTGCTTTGACTGTTTCACACATTTTTGTACACTAAATATCTCATTAAATCAAATTTAACATAAGTGGTATTTATTTTTCATATTTCTCTGCCCCTGTAATTTCTGATAAACAGAATTCTCCCTTCCCACTATGCTTTCAGAAGCATATTGAAGGATAAAAAATTCTTTTCCTATTTTGTGCAATCACATGAGAGCACCACTCATAGAAGAAATTAAGCCTCAAGCTAAAGTTGTGTTATTGGACCAGGAAAAAGTAAGCATTATTTGAATTGCAGTGCTATTTCTTCTGAGAGATTTGTAATCTAATGAATGAAAGAAATTTTATTATTCTGCAGCCACACATGCAATTTACGTTCTGCAGAATGATAGGCCCTAATAGCAACCTCAGTAAAGCCAAACTAATTAAAAACCTCGGCTTTATGCTTTCCAGAAAGCAGACGCTACACTGACATCTAAACAGCGACTTTAAAACTGGAGGGTAAAGGGTTTATTGTGTAATCTTCCATCAAGCTAAACACTATCTGTGCACAGCATATGATTTTTCTTCATCAAGGTTGGTGTCATTTTGCTGAGTTTTCCACTATTTTCCTTTGTAACAGTGATTAATTTCATTACACCCTAGGAGTAAGGGTTAGGGAGTAGGAGTTCGAGGAGGTGGAATAAATACAATTTTAGAAAGCAAACTGAAAATTTTTTAGTGAAAGGTTTTGGCAGCAAAGATTAAGAAACCAGATTTGCTTGTGACAAGTTGACCCCATTTTCCAACTCGAATATGACTTTATGTTAACCTCAAAATATAGTCACAGGAGGAAAAAAAACATCGCTACTTTTCCATAACAAAACCCAGCAACAACATCAAAAACTTGCACGCTTACTCACGTTAGGAATAAGCACATCTTAGTAAGGGATGGGAAAGAGCAAAAAAATTGTTATAATTTCTGCTACATGTATTTTGCTTTACCTGGATGATAAAAGTGGGTTGCATTTTAGGAATTTATGTCTATAGCAGTTTTACAGAAAAAAATATCATAAATAAATTGTTAATGGGATCCTATTTGCTCATACTTGAAGCTTTTTTGCATGGACAAAACAATCTGCAAAAGATTTCTAGGGTTCATATTTTATACCTGAACATCAATCCCCTTAGTAAATAACTTATTCCAAGCATGTTACTCCTTTTTAAAAAGTAATGCTAAAAGGATTTTCAGATTTCTTTTAAGGCTTTATTGCCACATATCTCTTTTCCTATCAAGTCCAGCACTAATTCTGCTTTTGTTGGTATCACGTGTTTTCTGATAGAGAAGAACAAGGAGGAAAAAACCAAAACCACACAAAAGAATCCAAAAAACCAAACTCCACCCAAAACCTAAATATCCTGTTTATCCAAATATTCATTGAAATTAACAAGACCTGGAAAGTTCTCTTTTTATTGTGCAACTTCTATAGTTGCAGGGAAGCCTCTCTGGTATGATATCTTCAAGTCTATTAATTCTATGTCTATAGACATGAATAGTTGGTGAAACAGTAATAACAAGAACCTGTGACAAAACTAGAAGGCAAATCACAGTTTTCGTAAAATTTCTCTTTCATGTTTATTTAACAGTTTCTGCTCCCTGATAAGGTTTATTTGTATGCTTTTTTTAAATTTCTTCATCACAGATACCTAGCAAAACATGAGAATATTTTCTTTTGCATCATTAGCATTTCTACTGATATACTTAAAAAAAATTCCAGTGTTTGTAGTATTTGATGCATTTGATTTCATTATTCTTTCATTAAAGTCTACCTTTCACCCTGATAGTCATGACTCAGGCTGCTAAGCACCATGAAAGTAAGACATTTCCTCAGAGGAAGAGACATTGAAGTAAAAGTTAATGGGTTTTCCTAATGTTATGTCTTTCCAGCCACTTATGTGCACAATGTTGAAGATCACCAGTAGCTTAAAAATTCTCTGTAGGTCTCATCCTGAGGAACAATCCATACCTTTCATGAGAAGTCTTGCTAAGTTGAAGTTATACAGATGTATAAAGAAGCTAGACAACCAAAAACATTAGCTGTCCTAACAGTTTTTAAGCTTACATTATCTCTGCTGTCAAATATGTTAGAGTGCCAAAGCATTGAACATTTCAAGTAAGTCAAATTTAACATCTTCTCCCTACCCAGTAAGACAATGAATTTTATGAGTATTTTGAGCATGTATTCTCAGCATGAAATTACTTTTAACAAGCAGGCAGATATATGTACCAGTTTAAACTAACAGAAGGATAGACTTCCACATTTCACAAGAAAGTTCAGCTGTTGACAGACAAGGTGACAGAGACAAGGTCTTAATTTGAGTAAGGTAGTGTCGTTTCCACATCCTTCCCCTCAGGCTGGAAATGTGAGTAACCTGTAGCACCTTCAGAGTAAGTTTGTGTTGAGTTGCAATTGCATTCTGCAGTTACAGGAAGAAATATAAGACATGCTATTAATTTATCTAAAGGAGATAAAGACAAATCTGAGCCTCAGCCAGCTAATATTAGGTAATATCCTCTTTCTGCTGGACATAGTGTTATTGATTTTTGAGGGCATAAGAGTGGTGGTGTCAAGTCAGGAGGAAATTACTAGCATGTTATTTTTGCATTAGGGACACAGACTTGTGCCTTCTGACAGTCCTAAACAGTCTAAATAGGCAAAATACCCAAAGAGAATTTTGTAATATGTATTTGTGAGAATTAAATTTATGACACACAAGTGAAATTTTCTGCTATACTTCTCACATACATTCCTTGTATGTATCTTCCATCATTTTTCATGCTTATCTAATTAAAACCACTTCTGTTGAAGTCCTACCTGGAAGTTTCTACAACTCAAAGCTATGCCATGTTTTCCCCTCTTGTCTTTTCTTTGGTTGGTTGGTTTGGTTTGGTTTGGTTTCCCTGTGTACCATCTGGCGACCCCAGACTTCTGGGCTGAAATACATATTATACTTACTGAACCAAATATACAGCACTTGTGTCTTCAGCATGCTGTTGGCCCTGCCTCAGTAAAGACATGGCTTAGCACATGACAATATATTTCCCCTCTGTGATGGGGTCTGTATCCTCTTGCCAATGGATCAGCTGTGGCCTTCAATGCAGACAAGCGACAGTATGGAAACTTCAACCAGTAAAGCCGTGGAAACTGCCCTGTCAGCCAGAGAGCAAGGACAATGACCGTGAAGTCAGCACCTCAGTGTTACTGCAACTGTTACTTAAACCTGGTGCCAAGGACCTGAGTCCACCAACAGGGCTTCCACTGTACCCATCTCACCTGGGACCTCCACTTACTGGGTCTCAGCTCACAGTCCTTACCAGATTAAAAAAGAAAAACCAAAAAAAAAAACAACCCCCCAAAAACTCAACCAACCAACCAACAAAAAACAAAACAAAACAAAAACACAAATCACCACCAAAAAAAACCCCAAATCCACAGTAGAAAGTCATGATACCTGACTGATCAGTTACACATGCCCCATTTACCAGGAGATATCAATCAATAAAAAATGCAAGATTTTCCTGCCACAAATAGTACTCAAAAGTACATCTACAAATTAACATACATACAAAGAGGCAGGAGGCACAGATGATGCAAATCCTGAAATAAAGGACTCTGCATTTCTGACATAGGAAAAAATACAAGGGACTATTAATATACAGGTTAAACAGGTATCAGAATTTATCTCTATGCTAAAGAGGATCCCTTAATTAGCTGGAAATCTGAAGTTTTCAGGTTTCCAAGTGTTTATAACTTACAGATAGTTCCGTTTCTTACATATGCAAGTTCAACTATGAAATATTTATTTTATTGTTTTGCTTATCATTTCCAGTTGTAAAGCAGGATCCCCTTAGATATAATAGATGGAAACAACCCCTGCCCCAAAGACCACACAGGCCAATCATAAGAGAAAACAGATGGGCAGAGACAGATGGAGGAACAGAAGGAAATAATGAGCCTTCTAGGATGGATATAAGAAATGTAATTAGGTTGATCATTTACCCATGCATTGCAAAGTTTGCTATGAATTTTGTGCTACAGACAGAGACCTTCTGCATTACAAATCTTCTCTGTCTCCTGTTGTAACAAGGGCACTTCTGCCACTCAGAACAGCATAGTTCAGGAGGAGTTACTTGCTCAGTAATTGCTTACTCATCTATATTGTGCTTAAGTGTCTTTTGAAAATTAGCCAATTTCTGAGCCCTTTCACTGTGGGAAGCTAAGGTGGAGATAGTGTTTAAAGCTTTTCCTACAATCCTGTTTTGCGAATGAGGCATCATCAGTTTGATAACACTATGAGCACTGTGCTTCCTTAGAAGGAATAATAAGAGATAATAAAATCATATTATTTACATATAAATATATTATTATTTCATAAGTAATTTTCTCCTCCTTGCATTGTTGCAGTTTTAGAAAAAGGCTGAAATTCCCTCCTGACAGACACACTTTTAAAGGCCTTTAGATGTTCACTCATATCTGGTCATATTTGTAGCAATTCTCTTTACTAGAAACAAGATTTAACAATTTTGTTGTGTATTAAAGAAAATACATGAAGAGTGTTTATGTCACCTTTGTTTTTGAGCATGAATCAAAGTTAATCTCTGCAGAAGAAACAATGATTAAGTTAAACAAGACTAAATATATTTGTCTTCCTTGTTTATACTACTTGCACAGGACATCTGCTGAGCTAGAAAACAGACTGCATGTTTTTTAATGTTTAAAAAAATGCCATAGTATGCAAATGAATATATTCTGTTTTAATGTCAAGCAGGAATATATTTTTGTTGTCAAGCACAAATATATGAATACGGTGAATAAAAAAAAATGGTTAAGCATACATTGTCTCTAGAATTCAGATGAGATATTACAATACCTCTTTTACATTAAAATGCATGTAAAACTCTCCTTGCTACCCAGAAATGCTCAAACCAACACAAACACACTCAAAAATCAGTAAATCACAAAGGACATTGATCATTCCATTAAAAAGTTATTCTGCATTAAGCATCTTTGTAATCCTTTTCTAAGACTTGATATTTGAGGAATGATAAAATTTACTAGTTCTTCAATTTTGAACATGGAGGAATACACATGAAAGGCAGAACTTTCTTAATTATGTTAAATTATGTTTGAAATGCAATGCAGGACTGATGAAAATGATGTATCTGTCCATATTCTGTTATGGGAGGCAACATTAAATCACTGCACAGCACAACTTCACTCTGGATAAAACAGGATAAGAAAACCTTCAGCTGGAAGATCATCTCATATAAAGTCATAATAGTTTTTGACAGTTACCAATCACTATTTCCCATGCAAGGGGATATGGGAATGGGATAATGACACTGACTATCTTTACATTAAAGACCTGTTACATTCAATCCCCTAGTCACTACATAAGCAGCTGGAATTCTTTATGTTAGTTACATGTACCAGTGATTTTTTTCCTTTAATACTCAAAACCCTAGTTTTGCTTCTCTGCACAAAGAAAAAGGATCAATCCACTGAATTGAAAGCAAAACTACTGCTGCCTTCAGAGTGAAGAGTTTTCACTTGAAAATGCATTTTCTTCCTTTTTTTCCTGCCTCACGGAAGTACTGTCAAGTGGCAGAGAATCCAAGCAATTCAGGTATTAAATATGAAGGAGTTAGAGTTAATGTGGGGCAAATCAGGTAGCATCTTAGTGGGAGAAAACATTCCTCTTGAAATATGTACTCAAGCCACATTCAGTTTTTCTTCAGCTTCAGTTGCAATTTCAGATTTGAGCTACATAGCTACACTAAAGGTTTCTGACAGTTATTATTAAAACTAATTTTCCCTAGAATAGCCATCAAAATTCTAATTTCTTTTGTTTTGTTTCAACAATTTCCTCTCTCCCTTTTCTTTCCACATTTTTCCTTCTTATTTCCCCTGATCACATCCAGCCTTATCCGGACTGGCCAAATTCACTTTTCCTGTGATACTCCTCTCTATGCTGAAATGCCAGGCAAGTCTGCAAGCAACTTTCTATGTGCTGGCAAGGACAGCTTCATCAGGCAAGACAACTAGGAGTTTGATGATTTCAACCTCACTGCAGGCTACTTCGTCTGGATTCAAATACATTTCTATTTATTCTTTTACCATTTCTGATGTTATACACAGTTTTGCTTGCCACCTCTTAACCCATCCCCACTGTCAGAGAGTGAATCAAAAAATAGTACTGCACTTATGTTCTCCTCTGGAAACATTTGGTAAATGAGTGACAGATAACCTCTATGTAGGTTGTCTTCTGGATACTGGAAAAACCCAGTATTTTCATTGAATCAACAAATAACCTTAGGAAGGAAAATGGTGTGAGAATTTGGTCCTTAATAATATTGTCATTTTGATGAGTTTCAGCAAACCTTGTGTTCTTGGAAGTAAGTAACTGTTCTGAGAAGAAAGTGATAAAGCAAAATTAGGCATTGCTTGAACATTTTTAATATACAAAACACTCCCAAATTATGTTTCCTTGTGAAGACATGGAGGCAAACTCCATGGTGTCCCTTGCTATCTCAGACAAATTTTTTCAGCACATTTGCTACTTCCCCTGATACTGTCAAATGTGTCAGGTGTGTCTGTCTTTTGAATGTCTCACAAGAATGTAAAATGTTTAACAGCTTTCTTTTTGTGCTTCAAACATTGGCATTGGTACTCAGGAAACTGCCATGACTCAGAACTGGCTACCATCTGGGCTACCTACCCTCAAAAAAACATTACAGCACTCTCCCTTTTGTTTAGCAGCTTTTCTTCAAAATTAAGAGCTTTAGAAGAATAAATGGCAGGGAAAACAAAGCCTTTGTACAGTTTATATAATGAGAACCTCTGAGACCAAACACTGCAATACAAAATGGACAATACAGTAACAATTTTTTATTAATGCCATGCTTCACTGCTTGATTCATGTCACAATTACATAGTGTAAAATGCAATACAGTTCAGTGGAGCATAAACCATCCACAAATTCTGAGATACTCTGCTCTCACAATATACAATACATACATTTCCTTGCATTTTACAAATATTCAAATCAGTAATATATAGAAACATTTAAAAAGAATCCTAAAGATATTACTGGTGTGATTTTCAGGGAAGTCTTTAGCTCTGGTTTCCAGTAAAGAATGGTAGAAATACATTTTTCAATAATGTACTGCTTTCAAACAGCCTATTGTTCTACATGTCCTTGTAAACATTTGAAAGGTTACAAGATTTTAATAATTTAATTTGAGAGAGATCAATTTTATATCAGAATGTAATTTGCAGTATTTGCAACCAGTTCCATTTATCTCCTGATTTTATAGGTACTGCACAGCTGCGTTATGTAGGGCTCAAATGGCTTCAAGTGCTTCACGAAATCTAATAAAAATTGAGCTGTTCCAAAGGAAAAGTAGATCTTATAAATGTGACATGTACCTAACCTTAAGCCTTCTAATGTTCCACATTCTGAATTGCTTGCTTCTAAAAAACTAAAAGAGAACATCATGCCAGCAAGATTTGCATCCAAAAAACATAAACCATAAAATTAGGCTAGTGGGAAAAATAAATAAGCTGTTACTCATAGTGCTCATTGATATAAGACAGTGAGGATCACAAAGGGTATAAAAATGGATTTCAGCCATCAAATCAGTAAGATATACTTTCAGAATACAAAGAGAAATAATGATAGGTTTTAGAAAGAAAAATGTACATATGAGTAATCCCCAACAGTCGTGAACTTGTTGTAGGCTGGACAAATCAGCACAAGCTTGCACAAAAGTCTCATTATCTGATTTGGTTTGGGAAAGTCCCTCAGCTGAAAGGTTTGGTCTCTTTCTCACAATGTCAGAAGAAACTCAGACATTCAGAAGAAACTTACTGCAACCATCATCTTGCAAAACAAAACAGATGGGCAGCAAGACAGAATTCCCAAGAGCACTACATACCAGGCTCTCTGGACAACATACCCATTTCACTCTGAGGTGCTTCCTTCTCAGCCTGAGCCCTCATCTGTTTCATCACCATGAGAATGGTGACTGGTGTATATAACCAACATGCCCAAACTCACTGAAAGTCTACTGTTTACATAAGTGTATTTTTGTCCACTTTTGTCACATGGCAAGAAGTTCTCATGAAGAGCTAACCTGTCTTAGGGCAATAGCTGGTAGAAAAGACAAGGAAGAAAATTAAAAGGGACAAAAGTATCAAGTAAAACATGGCACAGAGATGTAGTATTGACAGGCAATATTGATGAAGAGATATTGAGATTGGTTCTACTGGAAAAAATATTAGAACTGGTAGAATGTGGCACTTAGACACAGGAGTGCACTCTCTTGTTTTCTTTGTTTTATTATACTAGAATTTCATTGTTTCGTTGTCATCTCTAGATTTTATTTTCTATTTTCTTTTCCCCTGTTTCTTATGGTTTCTCCTGTGTGTATCTCCCTCTTTTCAGTCTCCATTTACTTAACTCCCTTCCAAGTACCCATCTTTTGCCTCTTCTTGCCTTCTCCTTCTTGTTCAGGAGGAATATACTATGTTTTACAGAGGCCATAACATTTACTAAGTCATAAATTTGGGTTTAATAGTTACCCTTAAAAGCATTCCCATTGAAAAATTAGACATTTTCATAAAGAATCGGTGTTTTGAATATACAGAATTAATGCTGTGTCTGGCAGTATGCTTGAGACAAAAAGAATTAAGAGGAAGGGAATGACATATTGTGATGGGAATATATTATGTATTTGAATATCATGGTCATAATATATTTATGAAAATGAGAACAACTATTCTTAACAGTGAAAATACTGTCCTTTCAGCTGACATGTTCAGCCTCTGTCCAACAGCACCACGGACAGCGATAAATATGTCCCTGCACCAAAGTTCAGCTGTTGCCATATTTCATCACTTTGGGCTCTTCACAAGAGCCTGGATGACTCAGAACATACTGAGCCTTTCACTTCCATCATGATCTATCTTTTAGTGTTAAACGTTTTGTTTGAAACATTTGATTTGCACCACAAGAATATTTTAAATTTATTCTTTGTTCAGGTTTAACTTCTGCTTGCAAAGATACACTATTTTATTTACTTTTCCTCCTTCACACACAGGCTCTTGAAGGTCTTTCTAAAATCCATCTAGTTTTCTTCAGCTCATATTAATCTTCTATCCCTTGCTGAATCTCAGATTTCATTAAGAAAAAAAGAAAAGATTTACAGAAACTTGATCTTTCCTAACAGTTTTCAATTAGATTAAAAAGGTTTTTTTAGAATACCATCCTTTGAGACCTTGACCAGTAACTAAATTTTGAAACAAGACCAGAATTTATTTTAAAAGAAATCTCAGAAGATGGAAGAAATTTGTTTTAAATGAAATTTGTTTAAAATTCTCAGAGGTATTCTGTGTGTAATGCTCAAAATACCATCAAACTGATGCTCTAATCTCATATCCAAACTACCATCCTAACTGGGCTATTGGTTTTGAATACAAATGCAAAAGACTTTCTCCAATGCATTAAGAGTTGGACACCATGATTCTTGTGGGTCTTTTCCAGCTCGGAGTACTCTGCAATTCTGTGACTCTGACATTCAGTCAGACCACTAGACAGTCTGGAACTTAAAAAATACAATGCTGCCAATTTAGAATCTCCCATTATAAAATGGAGTTTTATTCCATCAGTTTATCCCACATCATACAAAAAAAATATTCAGGATGCTGCTAATCTTACCCATCAAGAGTGTTCATCAAAGACTTATATTACTGTTTATAAATTAAGTACATATTAAGACTAAAACTCATTACAGTGAAAATAATGTTTTTATATTTAGCTCTTTGGCAATAAAAGCAACACTGACATATACAATACTGCTATTTTCTCCAAAAGACTTGTGATTTTCAAATCACTCTACCATCCCACAAAATAGGCAAATATTTTCTGTAATGCTTTTTAAATCTCACATTTCAGAACACAGTAGAAATCACTGAAGTGCTTTCCTCACATTACCTTGCATGTACACTGCTGTTCATTGAAAGATTAAAAACAAATGGAACATCAAGCAAAGCAATCAAGAGTTGATTTTGTATGCTAGCAGCTAGCTAGAAAGAAAAAGTCGTCAAAAAATCAGCAGTGATTTTTCTGTAGTTTGACTTACAGAGCCTGGGAATGCAAATAAATATACTGTATATTCAATGCTGCATACTTTAAAAGTTGAGGCTTGTCATATTTTATTAGCTACAGATTCATAGACTATTACCCCACATCTACAGAATCTACAATTGTTATATCCGTGCTTTCAACTGTTAGTGTTTACTTTTCAAAATAGAACTGCAGGTAAATTTAAAGGTCTATTTGATAAGGACATGATCATAATCTTGGATAAAACCAGCTAAATCAGGATTAAACAAACAAAAGCCAATGCACTTCTGCTGGTTAGACACAGAGTGAATTTAGCATGAGTTTATCTTCTCCCAGGGGAAAAGGGCATCCTTAATGCCTATGAGTTTTCAGTAACATTAAGCCATCATTTAAAAAACACTTTTTAATTTCAAAAGACTTAATTTTAAATCTTAGTTTTAGAGCTTAGTTTTCTCACATAAATTGAAAATAAGTGGAAAAAGCCCCAACCAAAACAGTTAATCCTATTGTCTTCTAATTTAATTGCCCAAAACAAATGCCTGCCCTTTAAATAAGTGTGACTATCCT
>JAOXXN010000395.1:27848175-27876467 GCA_026770055.1 Myrmophylax atrothorax
AAGGGTTTTGTTTGTTTTTAAAAAAGGATCACTATTCTTATGTAAATAACTATTTCTGTATCGTATTTGGTTTTTTTACTTTTTTATTGCACCAGACTGGACCCTTAAAAGTTCTTCCTGGCAGAATGAAAACACACTGAAAGATATTATTTCTGAAAACAGACTTCTGTGGATATACTCGAAAATCACAGGTGCTGAAGCATTTCTGGATCTTCTCTGAAAGCCATAAACCTGTATTTACATTGTTTCCATTAGAAACCAGGTAAATGAATTATTATTTTGTAGTATTTCATGGAAGCACAATTTCATATCCATAATGCCTTTTCTACTTTATTGGTGGCATCACTTTCTGAGGCACTGCGTCCCTATTTCAAATTTACTGATGCCTGCTATCTCAGGGAAATTCTGAAGAAACAGTTTGCACTTCTGAGCAGAGAGTGTGTGAGGGGCAAACTGGTCACATTTAACAGCTGCAGCAGAGCAATTTGTACTCTAAAAAGGGCCAGACAGGCTTAGATGAGCAAAGAAAAAAGTGCTTGCTGAGGTGTTATCGTAGCAGTAAATACAGCTATATATAACTCACACAGCTTGTGAATGAACAGTCTTGCAAAAAAAACCCTTCTCTCTAAAACAGGAAAAAAAAAGGGAATATTCACAGGCAATCTCTTTTCTCAGGGGAATGTGTCTCCTTATTTGCTATTATTGAACTTTTTACCAAACCTTTCAGTTTTGTTTACCTTCCTGTACAAAGTGAGTGAATCATGCCCTGCAACAATAGTTTCTTGTACTGTCGGATGAGTGGAGAATAATGAACTTTAATTAAAAATGGTTTATATAGTGCCTTGTGATTCACAGTTTGTGTGCAGAATGATGCCAGGCTATATTGTGCAGTGTTTTGTTCTTTCACTCCACTTGTCTCTATTGGTACAAAATGTGAGCCTTATGTCAGATTCCAAAATCATGCAGAAACTTGAGAACCCAACCTTGTTTTCCCCCCAAAATCCATTGCCTAACATTGCCCATTTTCAGTGCTATCCTTCTCAGTTTGCTAAATTATGTTAAATAACATTCCTGTGGATAAAACAATGCTGGAAGTTCTTGAAATCATTCTTTACCAGCCCAGAGGATTGCAAGTTTCTTAACTATGGTTAAGTATCATGTTTTAGTTACTCATTGACTCCAAAAGGCAGCAATTCCAAAGGGGAAAGAAATGTGATAAACCCCATAGCCATTAGCAAATCCAATATTAGTACAGGTTTTTCAAAACTACCATAATGTCAGACAAGAATGCCTCACTTTAAATGTTTCCATGCCACAATGCTTCATTTCCCAATGAGTATCTGTTCTGTCTTTCGTGAAAGCCAGATATGTATAAATGTAGTCACAGAGTGAGCTGAACAAGTTACATTTTTGTAAGCTTCATGTTACAACATGAACAAGCTATCATTATATATATTATGTGAGATGTAATTATCTTTTATGAACTTTTCAGTGTATCCCTGGTTCATCTTTAATACATAACAATTACTATTAATTATTAGCTGCTGATGCAACAGCAAAGCCATGTTAGATTACAAGTATCAAGGTAACGCAATGAGCCTTGTTACTTTGAACACGGATCCAGATGAGTCATTAAAAAGTTCCAATGAACACAAAGGCTATAAGCAGGAATTTCTATACAAAACTGTATAGTATTCAGAAAGCTAAACTCCAAATAATCCATGCTATCCTTAAATTCTCTGACTGCATGAATCATTTTACTCAGAAACAGTGAGGGGAAAATTTCATTTTACTTTTGTGAAATGACTCTATGGCAACTGAACAGAGAAGTATTTGGCTTAATTCTTCTACTGAATCTACTATTGAGAAGCACAAAAGTTATTTCATCACCCTTTCAACATTCCTAATCTCATTAGAATTGCTTAAGAAGCAGCATCATGGAACAATTTTAAAGTGAATTTCTTCTCCCTATATAGAACATACGTGACTGAGACAGGTTATTTTATTCTATAGAGGAAAACCAGTAATTTGGAGGTAAAAGCAGCAGCATTCTTTCTGCTTGATCATCTCAGAATAGCAATACAATTCTTACTGTGAATTCTGTACACTGCTATTTTGAGATTTGAAGAGTTGCAGTACTTTTTTTTTTGTGACAGCTTAGTTTGCAGCATTATATTTTGCCACAGAAATTTAGGACCTGAGCCAAAATGGAGGCAGTGGAAAGGTTCCCATTGACGTCAGTAAGCTTTGGATAAGGCCCCAGACGGCTAAGGACTAGGATTGTTAACTTACAATTAATGTGCATCTACACTGACCCTAGAATAGTCCAAGCAGAAAATTCTTCTTTTGCTTTTACAATTGGCATTAGCATCTTTTACAAATAACTTTGAGAAAGTACAAATCAAATAGACCAAAAAAAAAAAAAAAAAAAAGAGGAAGGGGGAAAAAAAGGAGGGGAAAGGGAGAAAACCAACTACGGATTTTCCAGGGTAGACCAGAAGCTTATATACCTAAACCTCTCTATAAGCTGGTTTTTTCTGGTCTCTAATACAACAGAATCATAACATTCAGCAATGCAATTCCAGTAGCTACAAAATTTTCATTCACAGTTCAAGACTGCTGCCTTTAAGGGTCTTTCTTATTTAAATTAAGGCATCTAAAAAGAAAGGAGGAGTCTCAATCTAGAGCCAGAATTACAGTGATGACAGTGAAGTAAATATTTCAGTTTATAAGAGAGCTGGTTTATGTTTTAATGTGTTTAGCACAAGTCTTTTTTGAGGGGTTGAAAAAGGTAACTAATGTGATGTGTCTGATAGAGGATCACTAGTTAATATTTCAGGGAACAGTTTCAGTAAAACTACCACAGTAAACAGTGACAAAACTTATTATACTATTTCTTTTTTGCCTTTATATTCTAAGCCCTTTCCTGTTTACATAATAATGTGTTTTGGCTCTCTACTTCATAATTTGAGTTTCTACTTACTTTTTTTTTTTAACGTTTTGCATCACTTATGTTTAATTCTGGGGGAAAAAAAGTGCACTAATTTTTCAGTTAATTAAACATAATATCTTTATGTGAAAGACATATTTTTTTAATGAGTTGCAACTCATAAATACCTAGTACCCGTAGCAGAAATTCATCACAGTAATACATCACAAGGCTGTGATGTGTAATTAATACTATTGCAGTGAATGGCTAGTTCATTGGTTTCATTTCAATGAAAGTTTCTAAATGTTGCCGATCGGGTTTCACATTCTAGTACTTCCTGAGACACTTATGAAATTGAAACAAAAACAATCTATTAATATCAAAAGCATTGTCGGAAGGGTGATGGGATGGAAGCAATTAATCAGATACATAAACAGGCTAATGAACATTGGAGCCATTTTTATGATTGTAACAGAACACTTAGTTTGAAGGAATAAATTCCCTCTGTACATTGTTTACTCATTTCATATAAAAGGTAATTTTATTTTAGTGTGTTGCACAGAAAACAATACTGGTAGTCATATTCATTTCAAAGAAATATTTGGTTTGTAAAGCTTTTATTTATCCTGTGGGGAGTAGCACTACTTTCAGGAAATGTTTTAGGCTCCTGAAGCATCTGCTTCAATGAAAATATTTTCCCTCTGAAATGCTGAACATTTAGCACTTACTCATAGGCATTTCTTGGCTTTGAGAGTAGATGATAAAAATCACAGTGTGAACTTAGGAAAAATACATTAACTTATTGTTCTTGACTACAGAGAATTACAGTGCAAATGTAGGAAAAAAGTGCATGTTTCAAAATGGAATAATGCCAGCATTATTTAGGAGTACATCAGTTTTCACCCATTTCAGTAATACACAATATTATGTATGTCACCAACTTCGTAATGGAGGGAAATATAGTCACTTTCATCTTTTAGTCTTTGAATGATTCACCCAACTCACTTCTAACTCTAGAAGCACAGATAGACCTGAGCAAAATCACTTGGAATTCATAAATCTTCTAAGAAGTGCAATTTCCTGAACTTGGCTACAGTTTCAGCAAATTCAAAGCTAAATAAAAAAAGGAAGGAAAAGGGAAAAAAAACCAAACAACAAGTCAAGAAGGTGAGTTCAAAGTACTATTTTTTTATGTGATATTTTCAATAGTAACTATTTCAACTTAAATATGTTTTTGTTTCCAAACTGCTTTTAGGTCCTGAAGTATATTAGAAATTACACAAATGAAAGCAAACATTCTCACTCAACTTGAAAAGGAACCTCTAGTATAACTGCAATCTTTTCCTTCTTCACCATGCAACATTTCTGGATCAGCCACTGAACCAAAATGTCTATTAATTGAATAGATCTTCCTTTAGGTTTCTCTAGGGACTATTGTTCTTCTCTGGAAGTGGTATGATCATGACCCCCATTATAAAAACCAAACTGAAATACAAAGGTAGGGACTGATGGGATATGGTCATATATCAAACAAGAAATTGTCTAACTGTTAAAACACAAATGAAGGCAGAGTGAGTGTGTTCACCTTGTTGTACTCACCATTTTCTTTGTCTCTACACTTCAGGAATTTGATTTTGCAATGTGAAAGGCACAGTGCCTTTCAAATAAAATAGAAGACTATAAAAAGAAAAATGAAATATGCAGAATTTCTAGAAGTATGGTTATTAAGAACCTAGTGTGCTCTGTTACTGTCCCTTATGCGGGTAAAAAACCAAAAGCTGCTAAAATACCTTTATGTGTGAGTTTACAATAGCTTGAATAAAGGGACACATTTAGGGAAATTTTGAAATACAAGAGCTGGACTGTATCTAGAGGACAGCAAAGTAGTTTGAAATGTCTGTTTCTAGGTGACCCAAACAATAAATTTTCCATGATGATGACTGCACTGATAGCTTAGTGCTACTTAGAAAATTACTGGCTACTTAATTATTTTGAAAGAAGGGGGTTTGCGTTTTTTTAATGCTGAATTCATCTTAAGAAATATTATTTACCAGTATAACAAATGACTCACTAAAGAAAATGAGTGGTTCAACGGTTCTTGGAGAAAATACCACAGAGTGAATATTATCATAGAAAAAAGCATTAATACATAAACAATGTGATCTTAAGCTCCTTAAGAAAAGGGTAAAAATAAGAGAGAAAAACTTTTGCACCATGAGGATGGGAATACCAACAGCTCTCCTCTGACTACTA
Source organism: Myrmophylax atrothorax (assembly GCA_026770055.1). Lineage (NCBI taxonomy): Eukaryota > Metazoa > Chordata > Aves > Passeriformes > Thamnophilidae > Myrmophylax > Myrmophylax atrothorax. Next base: position 27,853,358 of record JAOXXN010000395.1, read on the forward strand.
CTACTAGTGCATCAACCAGGAAAGGGAACTCCTCTTCCGTACAAGAGTTAGAAAAGCTGAAAAAAAGATGAACTGCTTCCCAAAGTAGAAACTAAAGCATAGTATTTCTCAGCAACAGTATCTATTCAATAATCAGGGACAGGATTTGCAAGGGTCCTGTTAGTTTCCAAAATCTGGTGAAGAGACACATGTTCAATTAGATGTTCACTTTTGGGCTACTGGCCATTGACTTGAGCCCTCTCTATATGAATGCAATGGTTAGATGTCTGAGAAACATCATATGTTCCATACCTAGAGTGCAAATTCAGAAAGAGTAATTAATAAGCTTTTACAAACATGGGTCAAGATAATTTATTTAGAAACTTTATCTTGCTTTCTGTTAACTTTTTCAAATAGATATTTAACTTCCATTATTATAAACAAAAAATTAAAATAGGTCCTCCTAATCTTCATAAGACCAAATACCAGGTTATTCATAGGTATTTTAAAATAGTGAATATGCATTTTGCTAGCAGATTACTTTTAGATGCCTTGACTAAATCTTTTATGCTGGAGAAACTACTGACTTCAGCATTTGTTTTCTAATTATACTGATTTTTCAGAGTGAAATCACTGCTTAGCAGCTTTAAATTCCCTTGAAAAAAGGGCTACAGAAAAGATTTCCATAAAGCTACTTAATGAATACTGCCTAATAGGCTCATAGCTTCTGCAGCACGGTATAGCATAATCTTGAAAATGTAAACCCAAACTCTGTCATAAGTCTACTATTGCAAATAGTTTGTTTGCTGGTAAAAAAATATAATTTAAAATAACTGGCTTCTTAGTAACTATAAAAAAAATCAAATTGGTGTTGACTTTGGAAAGAGCTTAAGGAGATTAAACAGCAGAAAAAAACATACGTATTTCCTTTAAAAATATTATTACATCATATATGATATTTTCATGCTCAATAAAAGAGTGATTGTAGTAACTTTTTTGGAATTAAATTCGTTGAACTCTGTGAACTGACTGCTACAATGTTGGGATGCGAGTCCAGCACCCCAGGAGAAGAAACAATAGCAGTACACCACACCTCAGTCAATGACTCAGGATGTGTTTTGCCACACTGTGCTTTAGTTTCTTTAGTAAAGGACACCAAAGCCCTGAGAGGCAATAAATTCTTATACACCAAGCAATTAAGTGGGATTTGGGGATTTTTTTTTTCATTTTTAATGCATAAAGTGAGGAAACCAGTTTATGCTGTCAAATCTTCAACATCTTCACAGATTTCAGTTTGTTCCCTACTAAACCTTGAACACTTTTAGCTGGATTTATTGCCTTTTCTTCTTTGCTCTCCTAGATGACATAATGATATCACTGATCAAGAATTTGGATCCATCTGCAAAAGGACATTTAGGGAAGTTAAAATGAAGTAACTGAAAATGTGAACTGAACTGCATTATCCAATTCTTGTGCTGCTGTTTATTTCATACAAAGGTTCACTAGACCAAAATAACTCAAGACCATGGGTCTGAAAAAGAATGGCCACGCAGATGTAATGCATTGGAGCCTAACTTCACACCTTCAGTTAAATCCTCCTAATTTCCCCAGTGTTTCTGTTTGGAAAAATGTCCTGGAGGCACACTAATCTTAGAATCAGCTACACAACCTTTGACTATAATACAAAACGGGCTACATTCCTGGAACTTCTGGTCTCTGGTTTTCTCTTTCATCCAGCATTTTTTCTTCTAATATTCCAGAGAAGTAAAGTCCAGATGTTTTCTGCTGTTCAAGAAGGCAGAGAGCACCCTTAGGGATTTGGTTATTTACCTCCAAAAAATTTTGGTCCTTTGCATTTCAAAAAACATAAATACAGGTTGTCTTTGGATTGCTATTCAAATAGTAATTATTGGATATTACCTTAAGGCTTCTGAGTTCTTGCATGCCTTTAAATGGAACAGGTTTCTGAATCACCATGCTCTCCATCACTGATTGGCATTTCTACAGCATGCATGGCTTGAAAGAGTTAAACTGCTTACCCAGCTAGTAAAATTGACTATTTACTCTAAAAATTTTGATGAAGATTTCTATTACAGTAAATACTGGATCCAAGTAATTATTTTCCTGAAAGTTCCTACTGTTTATAATGATTTATCAATTACATGATTTGAAACTTGAAACATTCTTGGAAACAAAATTGAGAAAAAAATATTTTAATACTGTCATAGCATTATATTCACTTAACTCTCCTCCCCTGGGCATCCTTATATCTCTTCAGTTGAATCTAGATTTCTTGAGACATTTCTTGAATAAATACTGTTACCTGTCACTCCTAATGATTTATAACCCAGCCCTGTGTTTATCAGTGAAACACAGTAGGTCTTTGGGTACCATAGAACATATTTATTAAACAGGGAGAAATTGCATTACCAGGTATGCCAGTTGCCACCATTTCCTGCATCCTTCCTCTGCAGTTTTTTCCCCTTGCTCATTTATGTATTAGCAAACAACACTTAAGGAAACTGTAGTTTATTGCCAAGATTTATTATTTGTCTCTAATGTAATTTTATTTCATGCTAATTACAGTATCTCCTTTGACCTATATCTTAATCATATTTATACATTGTATCAAAATGCAGTAAGAAAGTAATTTGGTGGCTTTCTGGGTCAGGACAATATCAGGAAGATGTATACTCTGGCAATATAATATTGCCTGTGGTTCAGAGATTGGTAAGGGAGAAATAGGTACTCTTTCCTCTATTCCTTCCTTCCTTCATATTCCTCTAAAAGCCAGATGGGCTCCCAGTGCAAAAGGAGACGACTACAGAGAGTGGCAGACTTGCCACACTATGTCACCAACTGCACTCTGCCACACTGCCACAGAGCCCTGAGCAGCAGCCTTACACCCACCCAGAGGCAGGATTCCCTCCTGGCTCTGCTTTCCAGCTGTGCCTGGGACATGCAGTTCTGACCAAGAAAGCACCACCACTGGAACCTTCTTATTACACTTCTTGGTGTCATTTTAGAAATCTCTGAAATTTCTGTCTCTACTTTTGTGCCATCATTCTAGCTTGATACAAGTATAAATGTCTGCACAGGAGAAGAGAAAGAATGTCTTGTTTCTAGGAAGTAAGTGACTTACAACGCACACCTTACTACCTTGGTGATATTACTTGTTATGTACTTATTTCACATATTCTAGTTCTTTCTCTCTGAGCAGAAAACCAGGCAACTATCATACTGGTTTTCATTGTTTAAATTCCCTTAAATTTCTATGAGTAATTTCTTTAGTGGAAATGACCTTATTGTCATACTGTGTTATAACCGCTGGTCATGTTTTAATTAGTTGAATTGAACCAGGAATCAGTAAAGTGAAAAAAATTTAGGAATATTTTTAAATTTTGCCAGAAAACATACAGTGATTTTATAGCTGAAAGTATTACTTTATGGCATCATTTAAAACTTTTACAGTTAAATAATTGTGTGCAAAACAGATCATTCATGATTAAGTGTACAATGTCCACCAACATGATCTCTGAAAATCTCCATATTCTACAGAATCCTGCTATCACAAAGTCAATGTACTTGCATGTGTGGTTAGCTTTAGGTATTTGAGTGTTATTCTAGAAGCCCAGGAACAGTCATGTAACCATGTTCTCAAGCGCATGCATGGGGGAAAAAACCCAACACATCTACTACTGAATATTGACTACATATTGAAATTAAGCAGTAAAAGTGGTTGAACAGAAATAGTATTTCAAATGCTCAAGATGTATTACATTACTCCTGGATTGAGAAAGAAACTGGACTGTTGAACAGCAAAAGGATGTTCAAAGACCAGAAGAATTTACAAAATCCAAAGGTGGAAACTTGATGTTATATTAGAAACAGGGGTATCAATACAAGATGCAGCAATGAAGTTTTCAACAATTGACCCAAGGTGATAATTAGAAACTTTTAATTAGAGATTAGGCTATTAAAATATTATCTTTCCACTTATAGATCAGGTAAGCATAATAAATTCTTTATATGATTTCTCTATTTTCTTTCAATTGATTTCTTACCAAATTTTAATGATAATTGAAATAAGTACATTTCTAAACAAAAGCAAGTTTTAAAATTAAAACCATAAAATAGGTAGTTTCTTCTTTTGTATTAACAACAAGAACAAAAAAGAAATTACTATCTAGCATGCTATAATCTTGTTCTTTCATTTAATTTCTTGTTCTTTTGCTATTCTAGTGTCTCTAATAAAGTGCTGTTGCCATTCTTGTAACATCACCACAGCAAATTACCATTCTTTTGGTGATGTATGAGAAAATGTGGTATTTAGGATATATGTTGCTTTGGTGACCTTACTACTGAAATGGAGCAGATTCAGCTACAATCACGTGGACTTGAATTCCTCAATAAGAGATAGTGTTGCTTCCAGGTTACTTTATGGAAAAGAGATAATCAAGTAGAATTTTTCCACTCTCTAGGATTGACTATGTTATTCTGAAAGCAAATCCACCATCCAAGAAAATCTGAAGCCAGGCTAGCTCCAAAAGAAGTCAATATCCCCATACCTTTTAACATTTTCCCTGACCTGCATATTGACTTCATATGTTCTACTTGATGCTTCAAGACACAAAACACATCCTATTCTCTAAGAGCACAGGTATGTTTTCTTTGAATGCAATTATTTCCATTAGAGTAAAATTTTCTGAGTGACTGATTTTACCACAGAGATTCCCCTCTGCCCCCCACCTTGGATTAACCAGTGGAACTGCAAGTTTCTATATACAACTCCCCAGGAAATAAACAGCAATATGTAATAAATACTAATAAAACCCCCCAACATAACAACAAAACCCTAAGATTTCTAGTTTGATTGAGTAAGCAACAGCAAAAAGGTGTCAAGTGATTTGATCTATTCCTGCAGCAAACGAACTGAAACAGCATAAAAAACTCAGTGAGACCCTATTTAGAAACAAAATTGGACAGCAGCCCACTATTCCTCAAGAATTTATTTGTCTTCTTACTACCCCCTTTCCAAAGCCACCATGTGGGGTTGAAACTTCTGTAGAAGATGCAAACTGGGAATGTGTTGATGGAAAGCCGCTGGGGAGTTCTGAAATAGGTGCTCTCTTTCTTTAGTCCTCCAGAGAAACCAAAGAATCATTTGTACGAATTGGTTTAAAGCTAGTCTGTTTTGCCCTTTTTCTTCACTGAGTATTGCTGCAGTGATGTATAGTTTCCTCCTGAGCACTCACAAACTTCAGCTGGGGGATTTATAGGGATGGATTCTGCCCATGCGCATACAGGCTTGCCTGTGCCCATCTGGGCTTCAGAGGATAATTACTCACTTTTTACAAATGTTTTAAAGTGCTGTCAAAAGAATAACTGAAAACAATTTTTGGCCTTAATTTGATTCTGTAATAATTTTCAGGTTAGCGTAGGTTTTGCAGTTGAATTTGTTTTATTTATATATTTCGTTAAAAGAGAAAATCTTCTGACTCTTGTAAGAAAACCTCATTAGTTCACTGACACACCTATATATCATCAGCTAAGGAAGAAAGGATGAAATATGGCAGTGCATGAGCAAGCCACGTGGTAGAGAACAGATTTTTACTTCTGGTTTGTAAGCAGGCTGTTTTTTTCAGCTCTTTAGTATCATATATTTTTGGGACAAACAGACATTGCAATATAATTCTTTTCACAGAATTTGCTGAGATTTTTCATTGACATATTTGATGTAGTTCTATGGGTTTTTTTTCCTTCTGCTACTTAGCTTCAAATTTTAAGAATTGTTTTCTTATTTTTATCCTTAAAGAATTGTGCAGCAATGTGGACCAAACCTTACATTATACCTATATAGTACAATGAGGCTCCCAATGCATTTTACAAGTGGAGAAAGCTAGCTAGCCTACTTTTCATATGCAACAGCTATTCTATAATGAGTTCATACGTTGCTTCTGTAAATTCTTCATTTTATCCTTTTTTTTTTTTTTTTTTAGAGAACCCATGTATACACCATTTCTTAAAACCTGAACCTTTGTCTCTACCATATATTCACATTAGAGCTGCAAATACTGGAACAAAACTGCTAAAAAAGTGTTACAGCAAACGTGAGACTTTGGCAGGTGATGATAAAATATGTTGAATTCAGTAGCAATTATGATGTTTTAGAAATATTAAACTGCAAAAAATCACTGTGTCTTTGATAAAAGGCAAAAATTACAATTAGCTTTTACACACACAGTAAACAAATGCTATTTGCAATACAACAGTTGTGTATGTTTTTCTCTTCCATGACACTGAAATTTCTCAAATATATCAGATTTCATAATTACTATTCAATCAAGCAATTTTTCCTTAAACTACACTTGCTGTTTAAAATGAAAAATGCTACCTTCTACTGGATTTACTTTTTACTTTCTTCTGGATAGTCTTAGACAAGTAAGTTCAGAAATTATGCTAAAGAGTCACATTAATTTTTCATACAAAGTGAAATACAAAAGAAAACAAGGGGGAAAAGCACCCTTTAAGCATATCCAGGCCAACATCCTGTTCCATGACAGAATTCATTATTTCTAAATTCTTTACAGTATATTTCTCCAATTGATTTAAACTATCAGTTAAACTTTTGGGTTGTTTCCATTCTTCACTGTCCCTACTGTTATATTTGATGCTTAATTAAGCTGCTTAAATCTGCCCTTTTTTAATATAGTGCTGCCTGCTATATATTCCTCCTCAGAACCAGAATGGAGTGAGTTTTGTGCTCCTTTCCTATTTGTAGATAGCACCAAGATGTTGGAAGTCTTCTGTCACTCTGTAGTTTTTTATTCTCCAAACTGAACAACCACTTCTTTCATCTTTTAATCTAAGGTCATGTTTTCAAAATTTGCATTAGGTTTCACTTGTTCTTTTCTGTAAAATTTCCAATGGCATTTCAATGTGATACCCAAAAGGGGACAAATACTCCAGATACTACTAATACTGTAGTACTAGGTAAAATAGACGTTACACTGAATGCATTATAAATTATGTTCCTTTATCCAATTCCTACAATGTTTTGTTTAATAGCAGTCTAAGAGTTTTAGTTCCCATTCAGTTATAATTCACAGTAAGCAGGATCCTTTTGTCAGGAACTAGTACTAGTTAAGAGTAATTCCACTGTATGCATTTCCACATTTGATGATTTCTACCAAGGACATGACTTTGCACATATTTAAAGACAAAATAAAACAGAAATTTCAACAACAACACTAATAATACTGCTGCTGTTACTACTACTACCAAATGTTATTACTTCTCCAGTTTACTAAGATATTTTGAATTACAAATCTTCCAAAAAAGTTGTAGCTACTATTCACTTGCAACTGCTAGACAGTTCAGTGAATATATAATTTATTCTATTGATCCTTGTTGAAATAGAGAACCATTCCAGAATCAAAGATCAATGAAAATATTCAATGAACACATCCTTCCAGTGAGACAGGGAGCAATTGATTCCTACCCTCTTGATAGTTATCCCATCAGCATTGCACCCACCTGTTTCCCCAAGTTATTTGGAAGTCCCTTAGACAAAAGGACGTATCAAGGATGAGTAAGTCTGAAATACCTTATGATGATGTCATCTTGTTTAACTTCCCTATTATTGCTAACCCTCATTGGGACATAAAATTCAATTTCATTTGAAACAGCACAGTGCATCTGCCTAGATGGGAAATAAGTTGAAAAGCCATAAGACCTTTTTCGAACTTGATACTGATTTTAGAGGAGTAGAAGCATACCCTACCTAGATACTATCATCATTTTAACAGATTACAGAATAGCATGAAGAAAATACATTAGTGAGAGAAAATGGTGCAGAAAAACGGTTCCAAGTTACAGCTATGTCACCAGGTTGTATAAGAGAATTTTTCTGTACTATGGCTTAGAATATAACTTAAAACACATAGTAGAGTAAGAGTATTAGATATCTTTCTAAAAATGTAAAGATCAAATCTAGTTTTCTAGGGCTATTTCTTTACATAGAAATAGCACAGTTGATACTAAAGGCTTTAAGTGAAAATAGAAGCAATCAGCTGAAATAAAGGGCAAGAAATAGCTCTGGCAAAAGCACAGATTATTTTTATCCTCTATTTTGATATTGAAGACAAGTTCTCTTCCCCAGTGCACTGCTTTTGGATAATTGAGATTACTCAAACTAAAGTAGAAATTCATGACACAGTAAGGATGGGGACACCCTGTGGGTTTTCAGAAAGCAAAGTAGCAATATCTAAACAATCCTCCTCATCCTCCTCAGCCCATTTACCTTTAAAACCTCACAAGAAGTATCATGATCCTGTTATGTATTGAAATAACTTTAATTTTGCCAGAGGGGCACTTTTGTCAATTTAAAAATTTATTTATCATTTAAGAAGTTCACCTCGTATATTTAAGAAACTACATGGAAGAATAATTATGTACAGGATAACATTCACAAGCTGCCAAAGTATGCAGAGATATATTTACAGGAAAAGTATAGATAAGAAACCTTTTTCACGCTGGCAGTTGGTTTTGAGTTTGAAGCACATTGCTTGTGTCTGTAGATACCATCTTGTGTGTAGCAGAGCCAGCACTCTGTATTATGATATTAAGCTGTTTAAGGACAGTTCAAAAGTATAGTAAATGTTAAGTAAACTTTAAATTGAGACATTTCTTTCTTCAAGTCCTGCATTAGGAAACAGATTACAAATACCTCTGCTTTTGAAGTACCCCTTGCTAAGGAAACCAACCACCAAAGCAGCATGGCTGAGGATTTTGAAACAAGTGCTTTGCTACGACAGAGAGCTGCAAGTGCAATCACAGCCTTCACCCATGCAGCCACTGGAGAGCAGCTCCCCATAAAGGTTTGAAAAATTACTTCTTTCTTCTTATGCAAGCCAGCCTGCACAACTTAACCTCTGCAGTGCAGAAACCTGAACATGTACACAGAGAGACCTTTGACTGTCATGGGTTGTCTAGTATTGCTTCTCTTTTTATTTTGTTCCTGCATCAGTCTCTACCTATCTCGTGTCTCTCTTTTTACTACTGGGTGCATCAGTGCAGACAAGCAGAGACCTCTTTTTATTCTGTAATTGTATGCTCTGTAGCATCAAGGAATCTCAAAGCTTGATTACAGCTCCAAGGTGCTGCTGTAGCTGAAATAATTATGTAGTTGAAAAGGAGAATGGGATGATCTCAGAGCTTTATCTCTGCCTAGGGTGACAGTCCCAAAGTGGAGAAAACTATTCATTATGTCTGCTGAGTTATCAACTACCAAGTCTTCTGCAAAAGGTTGGTAATTGCAACAGTTCTCATTTTATGCAGTGAAAGCTGAGGACAAAGAAGACAAAAGTATGTTGTGGAGGCTTTTTTGCTTTTCTTAGTTTTTTCTGGGCATGGGTTAGGCAATCCTATAATTAATTACGTGTGAATAAAACATAATACAATTTTTGCAGCATTCTAACAATTTCATTGCTATCTTAAGTTTCTACTCTTGACAAATGCAAAAGATAGTAACCAAGCCTCATTGGTTCATTACCAAAATCTGAGTAAAGTGCTTTGAGGAACTTTCCCTGGTAAGACATTGTTGCTAGTTAAATTAAAAGCCTTTCTGATAAAGACGAGCAGATCCTATTTTTTCATATTTCCTACAGTAAATTCCATTTATTCTAAGTGAGACTACAGCAGGCATGCTGTAACTTCATAATTCAGAATCAAAAAATTCAAGTGGGACTTTAGACCTCTCTTGCAAAACTGTGTCCTGAACTGCCTCAGATGAATCATTTAGTTCTTCACAGAGCTTTAAGCCTTTATGAGTTTTGTAAGAATCCTGAAGATAGCAGAAAGGAAAAAACTCTATAAAACTTTCATGAAAAATGTTACCTGTAGAGAGATCATTCACAATAATTAGTGGCTTGTTAGCATAGAGGGAAAATGCTCAGAATTTGAGTGAATCCTTCAAGTTTGAAAAACAGTTAGTGTAATTTTAAAATACAGTATAGGTGAGTCTACCGAAATATCTTGCAATTCACGTTCGGTATATTTTTTACACAACTATTAATACAGAGAAAAAGTAGTACTCAGTACTTCAAATTACTAACATGCAGTGGATGCAAAAACAAAATACATTTTAGAATATGACATATCACCTCAGCTGATAACCTAACAGAAACACAAAGAAAGACTAAGCTAAAGGATAAAAATTCTCAAAAGGACAAATGAGATTTTCAGGAAATGAGAGAAGCCAGAAGAAAGGACAGATGCACTTCAAGAACTGCCTTCAGGGAATTAAAAACAAAATTCAAAAATATATACAGTTTTCCAGGAAATCTTTGACAAGTAATATTTCTCAGTTGCCAAACTGTGACTCTGGTGTAACTCAAACAAAAGTGAACAAGTTTGCCCACACAAAAACTATTTCAGAATAAAAGAAAAACAGATAAAGAAATGATAAGGGATGAAATTGGAATAAATATGAGTCAAAATTATAAGGAAAATGTGCATTTTTTTATTTAACCAATAACACTAATAAAAAAAGTTTCATATTAACATGGGATACATAATGTTGTACTATGGTTTTGCTGCCCATTGCTATTACAGTGGTAAACTGTTTGAAGAACCTTAGATGGACCAGAATTCTCCTATTAATCTCACACTGAATGACTCCAGTGCTTTTGTAACATTTTCTTATATTATCCTCTTTGAGTAACTATTATTGGGTTACGTTTATTAGAATAAAATGCTATCCAAAGGTTTATGCAAGGACAGGAATATAGATTCTCATGTTTCTCATTTGTTGACTCAGAGTTGTAATTTCTACAATACTGAACTTATGAAGTTCATTTACTTATTTATTATTAAAAAGTTCAGAGCCTGAGCCATACTAAAATTGAAATCACTGGTTCCCATATTTGGCACAAAATCTGGAATTCCAGCCAAACATGAAGAAGTGTTTTTCTGAAATGGAATTTGATCTCAATCATATGTGAGTGAATGATGTTGTAAGGTGCTTGTTTCAAGGCTGTCCCCAGGTCATAAGAAAAGCATTTGGAGTTTTATGGAGATATCTCATAATTATCTCCTTCAAAGCCTCATCAACTCTGCAGGACAAATGTGTCTCAGCCAAACTGGTACTAAAAAGATGATGTTCATTTAGTCTAACAATCTTTTATTTCTTCACAATATAGGGCAGAAGGGCTTTTGTTTCCATAGTTACTAGGATATTTCCTTTGAACTTCTTCCAGAGTACTGTTATCTCTTCCACATGCACTGAGAGACAATCCTATGAAGTATGCATGTATTTGTGAAACACTCTGCGCTTCATTACCAATTCTTTGCTGGATATCACACAGGAAATCTAGGCCATTTTTAAAGCCAAATTTCTGACTTGCTGATTTAGGTGTTTTAATATTTAGCAATGTATAAATTGACTTCAGAACATTACAAGTGAAAGATAAAACAAGAACACCAATTCTAAGAGTTTTCTGAAGTTATTATTGTGCAAAGCAAGTTTGTTATTATTAGGTATTTCAAGTCAAAATAGTTGCATGCTTTCTAAATTAAAGAAAGCATAGTTTTTTAAAAATTATGTGCTTTTATTTAAAAAAAAGTAACAATATCTGTATACTAGCAATAAGAAACTTAAGAAATAGGGTGGTTGTGGTTTTTTGTGTTTGCTTTTCAGTGTTTTGTTTGGTTGCAGTAGAGTCCCTGTCATTGGAGGTTTTCAAGGTGCAGTTGGACAGGGTACTACAGCATCACATTTAGAGTCTCTTTCCTGTGGAAGGCTGGACAAAGTGATCTTTCAAGGTCCCCTCTATCTGGGCTGTTCAGTGATTCTTTGATTGTGTTGGTAAGTGATCTGGTACAAGATTTGATAGAACTGTCTTTGCTGCATGTTATTTAACTTAACTATATGTACCCATGAGATATGTGGAGAAGTCATGAAAGTGGTGTCTTCTCCAGATGCTTCATTGCTCTGAAGTGTCATTTCATTTGCCTGTGCAATGTGTCTGCATTGGCCCCAGCAGACTTCAAAACAGGACCATAATTTGGCTGCAAAGAGTAATTTTAAGTCCATTAGACCATTAAAACAGATCCTAGTATATCTCATTTATTAGAAGGAAGGCATTGTTTGTGAAAAATAGCTCCATATTCCCAGTTGGAGTAAAAGCTGCTCTCTGCAGTCACAGAGACATTTGGCAGCTACAATGTGATGTTGACACAGCTGCAGGCCCTGGTCGCTGAGCCAGTTTCACATGGCTCTGCTCTTCCCTTACTCCCTCTTCCCTCTTAAAATCTAGGAAAAAGTATTGGACAATTTCTCACCTGGACTAGTTGGTTTTGTGCTTGAGTTGTTCCAAGACTTCATCACTCTCTAACTTGATGCAGGCACATTTGGCTTTTGTACTTTCAATAGGGTTATGAAGGCAACCCAACGCCAGTGCTTGAATACAAAGTTGGTTGTCAGTACAAGACTAGGTCAAGAGTTGAGTGAATGAGGACCAAGCAACTAAGAAAAAACACAGATGAATTAACTCATATGGGTGGGAGTGGATCACAAAAACTAAATTCATATTGTCTGTGTTTAGTCAGGTGCCTTACTGGATCCGTTGCTTTTCCTAAATGTGAAAGCCTTTTGTGTCTAACATATCACATAACTCAAAAAGCACTGAGAAGAAAAGGTGGAAAGGAACAAGACATTAATATTTCAACATTAAGATCCACTAGGATTGCAAAATGTTTTTGCTTTAAATCATTAGTGATCCACTGCTACAATTTTGCCTGGAAAAGCATTCGATGAAAAGTGGGAAATACAGAACATACTTCTAAGACACTAGTTTCTACCTTCCTGTCTTTTTTTTTTTTGATTGATGAGTAACTGTTTAGTATGGCAAGCTCATGCTGTTAAGTTACACAAAGAGACTCTGACAGAGTCAGATTTGTCCCTAAAGCAAAGTTTAGTGTTCACCCACTGCTTTTTTTAAAACTCCCCCAAACATTTAATATTCTTTTGGCAATTGTTTATCTTGGGGGAGTTTCTAGAAGCTCCTTCAGGAAACATTTTCACTGTCATTAGACGGGGAAAAGGGCAGAGGAAAGGGAGTTTTATTCTTGCACCTTTTCAAGTTTTAAGCTGGCCCTAAACAGGAGCTACAGTGAGAAATACATGATAATTAATAGCAAGAAAATCTGTCTTCTTATTTTGAGAACTGATTGATGAATTATCCATCTGTGAACTACTAAGAGGAAAATCCCCAATGCTTTCTATGCATTATTTTAGTGTATTTTTTCCATAGAAATCTACGTTTTAGGAATAAATTAAACTCTACGCATCAAGATTATACTGACTGCCATTTTTTTAATAAGCTTATTTGGATTTTTTTTACATCGCCTTAGATTCAACTCATTTTTGCATCCTGTATTGGTAGTAAATTATCTTTTTTTCCTCATATTCTTTGACAGATCTTAGGCCAACAGTTCAATTTAGCAAGACTCAGTACAGATCCTAAAGTTTAGTCAATGATATGCTTGGTATTTTTTATAATGGATTTAAATAATAATAATTTTATAGCCTTTAGATGCTATTACATAAGCTTCTTAATTTTATAGTTCTCCTTTATGTATAAAGCAACTTTTGTCAAAAACAAAATCAACATTTCCCCATTGGCTTTTAAACTTTTATTATACAAAAAATATCCCATGTATGCTGCATTGCCCAAAGCAAATGGATGACACTTTCACAGTGCTCAGCAGCACTAGAAATCGTGGAAATTGAATATTAAGGGAGGAGAAATGCAAAAGTGCCTTCTGGGATCAAGTTAACAGGCCTCTCTGGTATGCTTAATGTTTTATATGCAGTAAATGAGAGTTAAATATCTTTAAAAACCTTTGAAACAAAGGCCTGTGTGACTAAATTAGGTGTGTCCTTCCTCCATTGATGGGCACAGAATTGAACCTCGCCAGGCAGTTTGTTGTAAATCACTAAGGGGCTTGCCTACATCCCTGTGGCTCACTTTGCATGCAACATAACCACTCCCCCAGACTCCCCCAAAAGGCAGCAACATCTTGGTTTGTCTAAGGTGAGATTAAAACAGATGAAATTGCTTGCTCAAACACTGACATTAGTTAGAGGAAAGACAACTATTTCCAGCATCTAACAATGGTCTCTGATCTAGTTATATTCAATAAGAATAAAAGAAATTATATTAGCAGGAAGAAGATCATCACCTTCTATCCAATGACCAACTGAAGCCCTAAAAGGTTGATGTTTTCCAAGAAATCTAAATATTAGAACTATATCTATCTGCACAAATTTGGATTAGAACAAGCTATACATGTCTCTCTCCCTAATGAGGCATTAAGAAACCCACCCCAAAACCCTGATCAAAGACAACCCTCACAAGGACTTAAGTTGAATACCTGGACAATTTTCATACTTAGTAGTGTTTAATGATTTTATATACAAAAGATTAACTACCTGGATTTTTGCCTGGTATATATGTTCTATGCTTGCAATTCTTAGTGCTCAAGTGGGATTTTGATAGCCTGGATCACACAATACTGGGTCTTGATTTAAACTATACATCCACATTGTGAAGTTAGTGGGAAGTCATTGTACTTCACAGACCTCAAAAAAAAAGAATAGAAAGTTTGAACAACCAGTTAGAGAAAATATGCATACCATGACAATTTTTAGAGCTTTTGGAAGACAGAGAACAGACCAGATTTTTATTTAATAGATGGGTTTTAAAAAGCCCTAAATAAAATAAATAAAAATAAGCTATTTCTTGTAACTGGTTTTATTTTTGGAAGAATTGCTGTGTTTTGTCCCATGAGAACTGTAGCTCTGATGCTTCCTGAATAGATCTTGACCTTCTGCAGTGCCCTTTGCTAAAGAAGTTACAATTCAGATTACATACCCTAAAAATAGTAATTCAAAGGATAATTATGAATTTTAATCCCTTTTTGATTCCTTCTCAAGGCAGTTAGTATGCTAGAGGCCTCTCTTCTTGGAGTGAAGATGTGGAGTGATGCTACCCCTAACAAAGCTTATACCTGGATAGAATGATAATCCTGCAATTATTTCCTGTGTCTAATGAACTGAATATAGCTTTCATCGTGCTTAAAGTCAGAGCTGAGGCTGGGATTAAGACTTCTGTAAACCTTCTCTATTCCCTCAAAATGTGTTGCCTCTTCTTTGGCAGTAGCCTGACTGATTAGCACAAGGCATAGACCACCTTCAGAGACATCATTAACAAAATACTTTATTGAAGCTATAATAAAGTCCCTAAAATTGCAAAAAACCCTTTGAAATTACAAACTTCATGCATCATTTGCTATATTTTTTAATCAAGGAACAAATAACTCAGATAAAGTTAACTAAAAGAAGGACAGACTTCTTCATTCAAATGTCTGAGGAACAAGTAATATTTTTACTATTCTATTCTCTTTTCTCTGTATGTACTGTTTATGCAATATGGAAGCTACACCTCTCTCTGCATCTTCAGACAGGAGCTGAGATGATTAGATGTTTTGGTTTGGTTTTGTTTCATATGATTTGTTTAGTTTTGTGGTTTGTTTTTATTTCAAACCCACTTCTTCTGGATTTCTGACATATTGTTGCCTTCTATTGTTGCCTCTAAGCCTGATATGACAGATACAAGACATTTGTAGACAACTGTCTGCTGAGGAGCTGATGTGGCTGGAGACATACCATGCTGAGACAGGTAATTCCATAATTTTGTGGATCATAGACACCAGAGCCCTAACAGGACTAACATGCTCCTGGAAAGCATGTGAAATTATGTTCAGTGGCTTCCAAATCCTTCCAGAGGCAGAATTTGGTATCTAAATATGAAGTGATCTATGTAACCTTAATATGAATTAATCTATCAAAGCTGTTGATGAAGCCACAGTGTCCAGGAACACGCAGTGGTTCTCAGAAAGAATGCTCACTTCTTACCTCTTAGATCTGCCTCTTCCAATGTCTGCAGCAAACCTGTCAACAATCCAACCACTACCAAACAATTACAGTGATTTAACTGGAGGAGAAACAACCACAGACCATACTCATTCAGCTATCCTTAAGGTTTGGCCTGTCATGTGGGTTCCTTCTTCAGACAATATGACAACTAATAAGCATAGCCCTATGCATGGGGGCCAAACACCATGAGGATCAACATCTCCAAGAAACAACATAAAATACCAAAGCCACAGCTGTTTCATGCGCAGGGAATCAGCACCTTACATGTTGACTGGTTTTTTACTGGATATCATAAGGCAACTATTAAGACTTTCGAATTAATTTATCTGCTTTACCTACATGCTAAATACAGTGTCATCCTAGTCTTTTATCAGAACCACATGGTCAGTTTATGACATATCTTCAAATGTTACTTTTGGATCTTTTCCAGTCTACATGTCTTGATTTTACAATTACACTGTTGCTTTATATAGATCTCATTTAGTCCTTGATGGACTGCAGACATCCTGTTTGCTGGCCTATTATCCAGCTTTTTATCAGTTCCACTCCAAACCATTATTTCAGTTGCACAACTACAGCAGACACTCTTTCTCAAACTAGTGTTTTAATCTACTCTTTCTAAAAGGACTTGTCCCAAGTACTTGAGAAACTTTTTCTAACTAAAGAAAATAAAATACATTTTAAGACAACCAAAAGAGAAAAGGCAAATAGAATAAAAGATAATATAACAATAGTATTATCTATAACACATGAAACAGAAATATCTCTTGCCTGAAGTTCAATGCCTGCACAAATTATCACACTCAAAACCAAAACCTCCAACAAAACTGAAGTTCTTCTGTTTTCAAGATTTCAGAGGCACTGGATTTACTTTCTATGTGTCACCAGGATTCCAAGTGGGATCTGACCCATAACCTTGGAGCAGAAAAAAAATCTCCTTGGAAATGTGCTGGTTCAAGCAAAAGACAGGCTATAAGTTTTGTTTTCTGAAGAGACATGTTTGCCCAGATTGAAGCAAATGGTCTGTTTGCAGGCATTATGCTCTCCATTCTGCATGACAGCAGAAAGCAGATAGCACATATAGCTTTGGCATTATATTTCATGTTAAAGGCATAAACTAAGATAACTATGTTGTACTATTTTTTTTTCTTTTAAACATCCTGTTGTTCCGAAATGCCCTCTATAGGGAGCTGCCCATAAGAATCATCTTACACATTTAACATAAGGCCAGACGCAATTGTTTAGTGTCAATTGCTCACTGATAAGTACATCCACTTGGGAAAGGAACACTTGTAAAGATGCTGCTCCAACCAACTAAACCAAAGTGACCTCATCATCCTCATCAGAGGACATTGCATCATCTTAATGACATGCATATTACTGTTACAATTACACCAAAAGGTGCAATTCCCACTACTTAAAGAGGAAGTAAGGAATGAGAGTTAAAGACAGCCCCATAATGACCACTCATTGTAGAGCAACAGCTACTTCCAAACTAGTTCTTATCAGAGTATTTTTTTCCTGACAAACTTCTGGTTTTGAGAGGCATGGAGAAAACTGGGAGTCCAGGGTGGCTGCCACCTTCAGCTACCAGGTACAATTAGATAAAAAGATTCACTTTTTGATGATGATAAACCCAACAACAACAAAACCAACCACCACCAACCCCGCAATGACAGCATGAAGTACTTGAAGCAGTCAGCAAAAAGATTGCTTTGCAATTTTCCCAGACAAAGTAAAGGAAGAACTGCAGAATTATTCTTTGATGGTGAAAAATGTTCTTATGGCAATCTTCAAGAATGATATCTGGTCTACCTATTCCCTCATCTAACCATCTGAAGAGAACTAATGTTCAGTTTGGCTAGCACCAAAAAAATACAGAGAAGATACTTCAAGTACTTTGAGGTACTTCATAGTAATGGCTACTTATTTTTGCAAGTCTGAACAAAGTGTCCAAGGAGCGAGTCAGATAAGCAAAATAGTCTCTAAATTGTTGTAATTTCTTTCACCAAGGATACTAAGTTGGTATTTCAGTAGAAGAGAATTACAATAAGCTTTTGCCTCAGAGTTACCAAGAGCTAAGCAGACCAGAAATGCAAAACTAATACATTTTCTGACCAAGAGTTTTGTTTTCTTTTTGCTTGAAGAGGTTTGGAAACATTTCCCAGTATTCATGAGAACTGTCATTAATGGTGTGAAGGCTTAGGAGCGTGGCTGCTCTTACAATGTCCAGTACCTCAGAGGTCTACAGTGTGAAGAATCTATGGACATCCTCTGTGAAGAATAAACAGTATCACCTTTAAAAAAATTTCCATCATTAAAAAGCTCCTTCTAGAAATTTCTACACTTCTACACTTTTTCCTGCATAAAATGCTCACTGACATGAGTGAAATGAGACAAATTAGTAATATTGCATTATTGTTTCAGAAAGTACAAATTGAAGCTATCAGCTTCCACAGC
Source organism: Myrmophylax atrothorax (assembly GCA_026770055.1). Taxonomy (NCBI): domain Eukaryota; kingdom Metazoa; phylum Chordata; class Aves; order Passeriformes; family Thamnophilidae; genus Myrmophylax; species Myrmophylax atrothorax. Next base: position 27,871,797 of record JAOXXN010000395.1, read on the forward strand.
ATCACACATGGACTGAGCTTTGAGTACTGCAGTAGATGGTCCATTGGTCTGTGTCACTGTTATAATTCTCAAATATCAGATCCTACTTTCTGCTATTATGAACCAAGCACTCTTGAATTCTGCCAAAGTGTTTTTAAAACACCGTATTTTGATGTGCTATGCTGTTCCTGCTGTTTTCATTAGCTACAGCTATTGTACCAGTCTATAAACTAAATTAAGTGCAAGAAGCATAATACACAGTCCTTTTGTCCACCTCTCATGATTTTATCTTGATGGTCCATCCCAAGAATGGAAAATGGCTTCATGAAAATGATACAGTGCATTTTCTAACCAGGAGGTGTTAATACCAAGTGTGAAGATAAAAGAAATGAAATCTCAGAACCTGTTTTTCTCCTCTTCTGTAGGATTTGCATTTCTTTTTCTCTGTAGTGACTTAAAAGTGTTGTGGAGTTAGTAAAAAAATAAGATTAATTGTAACTGTGTATCATCTGAATTCATAGAATTGTTTCTCTACCAAATAAATGGGTAACAGTGAAAGTAGAGCTGAATTTTTCCACCTCATTCTTTTATTTGAGATTGAACCTGAAAGAGACACACTTTCACACTCTGGGGAAAGAAACAGAAAATTAATCTTCCATTGCTGTTATGCTCCTGTTAGCAGCAGGGTATGAGGTCACACTGCTGCCTCAATAAAGATTGCTCAGCCTCCTTCACCAAGTGCTGTGGTCCTGCAGAGTATGAACAGCTTGACTATGAAAGAAATTCTTGATGCAGTGGCTCTATAAATACCTAGCCTGTGCTGTTAATAAGGTGTATCAGCTGGGAAAAGGTCCTGCAGATGACTAAAGGCTAGTGAACAGTAGTTTTCCAGCCTTGTAAAATTGCTCTCCCACACCTTCTCCTTAGAGTTCTCCCACATGCAGGCTAAATACAGACAGAACTGTAAATTCCCAGGATGCAAGGTGTAAGATATAGAAACAGTGATTTAGTGCCCACTTTTGTCCCATGTCATCATCCTGAAAAATGGAGAATACAAAAGAAGAGGTAAGTGGGTGTTGTGGTGCTGGTAGTTCCATAGGGAGCTGAAAAGCAACTACTGCAGCTACCGAGTCCCTAAACAGTCTTGGAAGTGCCTGGATCATGTTGTTAACATTACCAGTGTTTCCTCTTATGTGTCTACTCTATCAAGCTGCATTTTTGAAAGAATCTTAGAGTATCCCGAGTGGGAAGAGACCCACAAGGATTATCAAGTCCAACTCTGGCCCTGCACAGGACAGCCACAAGAGCCTCACCACGAGTCCGAGAGCACTGTCCAAATGCTCCTTGAACTCTGCCAGGCTTGGTGCTGTGACCACTGCCCTGGGGAGACTGTTCCTGTGCCTGACCACCATCTGGGTGAAGAACCTTTTCCTAAAATACAGCCTAAACTGCCCCTGACACAGCCTCATGCCATTCCCTCAGATCTCATTGTCTGTCGCCAGAGAGATCAGTGCCTGCTCTGCTGCACTTCCCTCATGAGGAAGTTGTAGACTTTATGAGGTCACCCTTCAGTCTCCTCTCCCCCAGGCTGAGCAAGCCAAGTGACCTCAGCCAGTCCTCATACGGCTTCCCCTCAAGACCCTTCATCATCCTCATAATTCTCCTTTAGATGTTCTCTAGTAGCATTATAACCTTCTTATACTGTGGTGCCTAGAACTGCACACAGTACTTGAGGTGAAAGACTAGTACAGGGAAAGATTAAGAAAGGCCCCCAGGGAAGCCTAGGACAGCAGCTGCAACTATTTGAAATATATGCAGTTCAAGTTCTGGTTTAAAGGGCTTCCACTTACCAACCTCACCACAGAAGAATTTAGGTCTTTAAGGTCATGACAGAAAAGAAAATGGAATAGATCAAAAAGAAGTCACCATATCTTTGTCCTCCCCACAGCCAAGAAAACAGGTATTCTGTTGCTTTTGCAGCTCAACACAACACAAAAGCAGCTACTCTGGCTAAGGGGGAAAAGCCAATGTCAAAGGAAGAAATACAAGAACAGAGCACTTCTTAGCTTTCTACCAGACTCCAACTGATTCATTGCTTCATTTTAAACATCCCCTAAAATGCATTTTGTTTCTTTATATTAGTCACCTAAAAGCTCATAGAGGAGGCATTCATTGTTAGTGTCTAATATAAGCTTTTAGCACACACATTACTCTTTGACAAGAGACTCTACAGATCAGTTATATAGATCAGTTATATAAATGAAGGACCATCCCTATTGTTTTGTTTTGAAGCTGGCTCTGACTACTTAATATCTACTGGTTAATTTCTGCTGTTGATTTTTTATTTCTCCTCTCCCTCAGCAGAGAGCAGCAATTTTCTGCTCACACCCTGTGTGCTACTAAGGCATCACTGTCAAGTCTCCTCTCAATTGTCTTCTTACCCTCAATCTTTCAGCTGGGAACTTCAGCTCTCTGGATTTTTACTGTTTGTAACAGAAGATAACTCAAACACTTGTAATTCAAAGGTGAAAGTATAGTACTAAAAAATCCCCAAACAATAAACCATCCTTTAAATCCCCATCGTATCCACACCAGAATGCAGGAAATTTTAAGAAATTATGCCTATTTTTTTCTGCACTACTGTTCTAGCTCTTAGGAAGAATGTGATTTACTACATCTCATAGCCAGATTTACAATTGGAGTTACAGTGTTTGTATGTCACAATATTTCATTATTGACTCCAAAAATGAAGTCAAACTATAAGCCCCAACTGCATGTACTGAACATTTCAGGGGAAAATGAAAAAAACCTACACCTTAATATATTAATTTACTTACAAAATGCATTCAAACTTTCCGCTTCCTTCTTTCTTGACATGATGATACAATTTACATGAACACTCAGGCTTCCCTAGCTTCATTCTCTTCTTGCTTATAAAGCTGGAGGCCAGTCTAGGCTCCCCACCCTCCAGCTCCAAGGCCTGGTATCTTTCTTTTATTTGCCCATGATCACAAGTCTCTAATCTTCACATACAAATACTTCACACAGTTCCTTCTCTTAGTGTGTTCACACACTCAAATCAACCTGACTCTCAGCACTTCTGCTCTAAAGTCCACAAGTGTTTTATACCCCAAGAGTCCAGGTAAATTAATGGAAGTCCCTTCCATTATCAAGTTTCAAACCCCTTTTCCAGAGCTCTCAGTCTCTTGCCTAATCCTGCCATGAACACCTTTAGCATTTTATCTCTGGAGATAAACCAAGGAAGTTTTATTCCTTGGAGTCTGATCTTTAGGAAAGAGATGTTACATTTATCGATAATTTTAAAGGATATAATTATATAAGCACAATTTAATCATTATGAGTCACTGTGGATATGGAAAGAGTAAATCATGTTAAAGAAATCTGGTTACTTTTAAAAATGAAAAATGTTATTAGCCTAGATAAACCAAGAGGCTTGACACAGCTGGGTTTTTGGAAAGGTTCAGAGGAAATTCAAAATGATGGATCATTGTCATCATTAAGAAAGTTCTGTTGTGGACGGAGTAAAGTTTTATTAAAACTTTTCTCCAATTTCAAGCACTAGTGACCCAGCATTCAATCTGAAGGTCTGTATCCTGAAGTCTGCCTCTTTTCAATCCTTCATGAGTTTGGGTTTTGAAGGCACCCTTGAGGAGTTTGGTTTTCCTGTAAAACTGTAATAAGTTCAGTTGACTCCAGGTCTGATGCATAGCCTCCCTTCAGGGGTGAGGAGTACCAGGGTGCCAATCAGTACCCAGAAAAACAGGGGATTGGATGGAAAATGAAAAGGCAGAAGCTGAGAAGTGAAGTCTCACAGGGCTGTAGATTAACACAGGTAGATTTTCATATTTTATGCAATGGTCTAGATAAAGCTGTAATAAGTCAGATCATTAAATTTGCACATGATACTAAAATAAGGACAGTATTTAAGACTCAGAGTGATGTAAGAATAATCCTGACATTAACAAAATGGGCTCAGAGGTGAAATAGGAAATTAAATGAGTATTCATTTCATGTAATGAAAATTGACACACTTCAGTAAAAATAACGTTCAGGACACATACTGAGACACTTACAACCTAAATTATACTAAGTTCATTAATATGTAAAGAGAAAGAAAGTCGTGAGCTATTCTTGAAGTGCCATTCATAGTTTTAAATTCAAAGAAGACATGACCTTTGTCCTAAATGGATAACAGATTGGCATAGACAAAATAACACACTGTCATTTAACACATCAAGGAGTGTCTTCCAGAGCATCTCATAAAAGACAGCAACAGCCCACTGGACCATTCAGTCACTAAAAAGACTCAGAAGAATGACTGCGGCCACATTGAATTTCTACTATATTCTTCTCTACAAATTTATGTCTGATTAGAGGCTACTTCAAAACTACACAGGCCATTTAAAGTAAATTAAGTAAAAGTCCTCAGGTATGGAAAGAGAAATGTTGATATTACCAGCTATCTGAATAATAAGAAAATTAAATGCCTATTTCTAAGAAGAGAAAAAAAAACCCAGTTAGCAAACAAAACAAACAACAATTCCCCAAATCCCAACCTCTAAAAGTAGGTCTCTAACCCTCGCTCAAGGTTGCATAAAGAAAAAGGTCTGAGAATAAATCAAGAAGGAAGCCAGTAAGATGCAGAGGAAATGGCAGAAAAAAATTGGAACT
>JAOXXN010000395.1:27900591-27926363 GCA_026770055.1 Myrmophylax atrothorax
TGCTCTCAAGATATTCTTCCTGTGTGCTGACTTGTTGCTTCTATTCTTGTATGGGGAAACTCCCATTCATTTGCAAAACTCATCATCTTTTGATTATATAAAAGAAGGTGTTATTGACTTTTATCACAGATATATTCAAATGGACTAAAGCATTCATATTCCAACTCATTATGTAAAGCCAATGTAGTTGTACTATTTAATTAGGTTAGAGAACAAGAAGTGATCCATGTGACTTTTTACTAGGAAAATTAGGGGACTATGGTCCAAATGAAACATCTTTACAGAAGGTATAGAACTGAATGGCATAAGAAAGATCCAGAAAAGAAGAATCAATGACTAGACCTCAAAATGAGAGATAAATCAGAATTTAGTGGGAAAAATCAAGCATGAATATCATAGCATTTCTAAAATAAAAAAACCAAAAACAGGGAAACCTCTCTTTTCCTGAAAAATGGAAGATTTCAAAATAGATTTTAAAAAATCTGGAGCTCTGAAGAAAATCTGTGATTAAATACAAATGGAAGATACTAGAATTAAGAGAAGCCAACGTCATGAGGAAGAATCATTAAGGAGGAATACATTAAAAAATTGTAGAGTTAGAGAAGTTTGCAAGCAAAATATGTCTCAACCAAACAGTGCTGATACAAAAAGATGTCAGTGTCAGTGTGGAAGATACTAACAGAAGCATTTCATGTAGCCCACAGGTATTGATCCAGCCTACTGAAAGCTGGTGAAGTTTTTAAGGAAAGCATAGATAAATTGGATACAGCCATGAAGCAGACTACAAGAATTATAAACAGTTTAGAAAAGCTGACCTGTAGGAAAGCTTGAAGGAATTTTGTGTATTCTTGAGAAAACAAACAAACAAAACCCTCAGGAGGGGAAGAAGGTCAATCTTCTGACATGTAAAAGACTAATACAAAAAGACAATAAGTTAGCACTTAGGGTAATGGAAACAACAACAAAACCTTTTCTAACGAAAACTTTCATTATATAATGGATGGCCATAGTGATGGTATAGCATTCTAATCAGTTACCTAAGGAAGCTGCTGAGTGAATGGATAGCCAAGCATGTGTCTATGGTGTAGCTGTATTTGATCCTTCCTTAGTGCAGGCTCTCCACCACCTTGTTATTTTTTTTCCCCACAATGAATTCAAAAGCACTCTTCATCTCCAGCGAATTTTTGCTAAGGTCTACTTTGCCAACAGTGGTTAAAAAGGATGTGAATGCATAGCACATGGAGCAACCATAGCTTAGCAACTATTGTTTTGCAGTAACCAACCTCGTGTAAGACTTCATTGATTTCAGCCTCAGATGCAGCTGTCACCTTAGTAGAAGTATGAATAGCAGAATATGATGCTTCTTTAACTTTATTTTTCTTTTCAGTTTCTGGCAGTGGACAGGGTTGAACTTGCTTCCCATTAGAGCAGTCACAGAATTATAATATTTGAGATCAGCCTGCACTGGGTCTTCAGACAATAGCCGCAAAGTCTGATGGCAGAAGCATGAACTAGTTCACTCCTCTTTTACACTCAGCATACTCTACACTAAAGACATGGGACTGCACAGTCAAAATCATTTGTCTTTAAGGCTAAAGAGTAATTGAGTAATTACAGTAAAAGCCTGAGATGCCGGGCTGTTCAATCTGCATTCTTGGCCATAGATTAGGCAGCATAGACCAAGACATTTAGTATTTATAGTTTCTTAGCTGCAAAAGAGGCAATTATTCTATTTACCCCCAAAAAAGTTACTTTCCAATCCCTGTTTTACTAAAATCCAAGATAGTTTCGTTCACTACAGTTATGCTTAGAAGACAAAGACATTTCAAAAAGACATAGATTTAGCCCTCTGTGGTTTTTTTTCACTGACAAGCCTCATATCAACAATTCTGAATCTATGCTTTTTTTTATCTCAACATTTATGTACTTGGATAAACAGAAAAGACAACTTAAAAATCAGATAATTGTATGCATTTCTTATTTCACTCCAGCTGTTGAGCAATCTTAGTTCCATAACTCATGGAACTGACCACATGAAGAGCTAAAAATGGTGTGAGAATTTGTTTCCATCTCATAATTATACTGGTTTAAAAAAAAAAAATCAAAAATGACTGTATTATTAACAATGGTGGAATGCTGGAAAAAGTACCAATCCAGGTTTCAGTATCATAGCAAAATATCTTTTTCTTATTCTATGTTTTTGGGTTGGGATTTTTGTTTTGTTTTTTTGGGTTTTTTCCCCTATGTTGAACCCTGGATTAAAAAGTATGTTGTACCCTAAATATGCTTGTCTTGGAAAGGCTACTTGGTATTGTTGTATTGTTGTATTTGTATGTCAAAGGGAGAACTGAAGTCTCAACAATTGTTAACCTCTCCCATGGTGTGCTAATAAAAGGTCAGAGACCCACATGTGGCTTGCAGCCTGGGGAATTTCTCTCAATGTTCTGCCAAGTATGGGATTGCCTGAACGATTTCTCTCATAAGTTTTAAGCCATAAACTGCATCCTACTTGGCTTGCCGTGCCAAAACTGGACCCTAGGGTATCCAGAGTCTTGGCTGATGGGAAAAAATGAGTGCTTCCTATGGAAGCCACAGCTGTTTTCCTGAGAGAGAGAGAGCACAGATGCTCAAATATTTCTCTGCTTTCCGTTTCTGACTACCTGTTCTGGCAGCAGTTCCAAGAAAGGGGGAGGACAGAGGCAGGCATCCAGCTGCTTTCTATAAGCCTTGGCAGCACAGGTAGTGATTGCCTAAACACTAAAAATGTTCAAAAAGTAATTTTCTTCTGGATTTCAAACTATAAAAAAGGTGAAAGCATGCACTAATGCTCCCCATCTACCCATCTTGAGCAGAAATTTAGTGATCAGGATAAATATCTTAAGTAGGAAAGCAGAGACTATTTCACTATTGAAAATATAATACTCACATATGTGTGCACTTGTACGTATATAAATATATGTACATCGAAATTCAAGTGAATATAAAAAAAATTATATCCTATACATTTTCTAGAAAGATTTGTTTCTTTCATCAGAAAGCAGGCTGACTGTCATAATATGGGTTTGATTTTGAATTGTGGGGCCATAGTTATTCTCAGTGTAACTCTCTGAAGTCAAAGAAAACACATATGTAAATTTATGTTATAAATTAATTTGGCCCAGAATTGTATTGAACATCAGCTACCTCATAAATATCACTGAAATCACATTACATTAGGATGTGACTTATGATACTGTTAAGTAACTATTTAGTAATTATTAATATCTGCCATTTTTTGCCAATACACATTTATGTCCAATGATATTTTCATAGATACACTTGGTCAAAAGTCTATGCTTCTGTTCTAGACAGGTTACACAGCTGTATGAAGCTGTTATATTGGTGCTGTTCAACAATTTTCTCCAGTTCTACCTTCTGAAGTTATATAAGTATTTCTTATATGGACTTCATTTGTCAAATTACAACACAGTAAATTGTTGTAAGTAAAAATTGAGAGCAGGTATCTATAGCTGATTACAAGTAAACAGCAAAACAGTACATACATAAGACTGTAAGCTCCCTGGATTTAAGGGTTATTAATTACTTAATCAGCAGAGGCACTCTCAGTTAAGCTTACAGTTCACTAGTTTATTTGCTTATTTTAAGGACAGCTCTGTCAGTCATGCTCATGGATGCACCTGTTTGTTACCTGCAGTGCTCAGTCAGTGCCTGCCCCTTTTGTTACAGCCTCTTTTCCTATGAAATGAAAAAACACCTTTTTTTCAACAAGGCAAGCAAGCAGATGAACACTGATGTCTGCAAAAAGCGCTGGGAAAGTGCTTTGGAAAAGAGCAGCTCTATAAATGTGGTAATGCTCCCTAACAGACAGTGAAAAAGGAATTCTCCCCACAAGACATCACAATGACATTCACTTCAATACTCATACCAGGCTGTCTGAACAGCCACTGACCAGAATTCCTAAGGGCAACCCCTCTCCACCCCATTGTTCATCAAGACCTTTCATTTACATTCAATCCCCCAAAATTTTGTGTTGTTTATGTCTTGACTGCTGCCTACACATCAGGCACCTTTTTCTACTCCAGCTCAGTGATCAAACTACATTACCAATGCACTAAAAGCCAAGCTGCTCTCCTAGCCAGTACATTCCCCAGAGAGAGCAAGAGCTTTGGCTCGACAGTGCCCACAAAGGTACTCTTGCTATTGAGTGTCTGAGCCCTTCTTCAAGCCAGATCTGGTGAAGTCAGGCCCAGCATGGAAGATACAATACAAGCACAGGCATAAGATCAGCTCTAATGATCAGCTCTAAGTGGTGATCTCATAGCTCAGCCACAGAGGCTTCTGCTCTCTTAGAGACAGAAACCACCAGCAAGATAGATCCTGTATGAACCCTTCTAGGAAAGGAACAAGAGAAAGAAAGTGGTTTTACTAGACCAAACCATGTCAGCAAGTCTGAGCTTGTAAAAAAGTTGTAAATTCAGAAAAAGTGTATTGAAGCCACTCATTTATTGTACTTCCAAAGGAACCAGTGCCTGACCTTTCTTACCCTAGTACTTGTAACTTAGAGTCTTAAAAGTGAGGAATCATCCCTTTTCCTCCAAACTAATAGACAGAGGTGTCAGGTGGTGCCCAATATAAAGTGTCCCTTTTGACAATAAGAATCAATCCCTCACTACCTGTTTAAATAAGACTGTAACTATTCTCCATTTTTCATGAAGGATCAAACAGGTTTTTCTGATGACTAATTAACAATTAATCTAGGTGGTAGTATGTTTATCTCTAGTTTCTGTTTAGTTATTTGAAATCCTTTGCTGTGCTAGCTCTTTTAGTTATTTTTCTACTCTTTAACTCATAATGAATTTTTCCATTTTTTGTTGAAATTATCTCCTGATTTTACATCCTTCAAGCACTCTCAGAATAGTTTTTGCAGTTATGTATGTACATCAGCCACACCATTCTTTCAGCAGTACTATAAAAACAAATTGCTTTTTTATTCAGTAAGCCTTAATACTTACTGAATCATAAAGAAATATGAAAAATAAGTGTGTTATAGTAATTGTTAAAGCCAGAGAGTGAAAGGAAACAGGGTTACAGAAGTGTAGACATAGTTCTGACAAATTCATATATATATACATATATGTGTGTGTGTGTGTCTGTGTCTGTGTAAGAACAAGTCTTGCAACCCTTAGTCACAAAAGTCATCTTACTGAAGTCCATAGGAGAATGCACATAAAAAAATACAGCATTAAACCTGAAAGCCTTAGAGAAATCCACTCATTTTTTCAGCTAGGAGAACAAATACTGCATAATAAAAAAGACATTATGCCCAGATGAGTAAAATGGCTCAGCAACAAGGTAATCTTGTAGAAGACTTATGGGCACGTCTGTAGTGATGACAGATAATAGAACCTGAGGAGAGGCTATTACAGAAAATTTGGAGTATGGCATTGAGTCTCATGATTGCTGAAGAAAATACTGTCAGATACTGCAAGAAGATTAGTCTGTACTGAAAAGGATTTACTACGGATACCATAATGGCATCATCAGAGAGAACAGATTTTTCCAATAAAGAAGCAACTAACTGGTTAAAAAAACTCACCTCTACCCGCCACCTCTACCTGCCACTAACCAGAGAAAAAGAAATGACTGAGCTACCCATAGATTGAAAGAAGCTTATCACAGTCTACAGTATTATGTAAATGCATCCAGGAACAGAGAAAAAAGTGAAAAAGAACAAAACATGTCTTTTTGAACAGACAGAAATAAGTTCTTCATTAACTAAACCCATACAATTATTTAAGTGCACAAGTTTGTTCTATCTGTAGCTAGCAGCATTCTGTGGGACTTCCTCACAGGCTGATTCTAATCTATGAAGAGGAACTGGATCAACATGCTTTACCGTGCTCATCAGGCTATAAGCCATGCTAAAATATTGGGAACTGCAGCATGAGGGGTGACTCCAAGTGGTTCACTGCATCCACAGAGGGTGAGCTGAACCTGGTATTTTCCAAAAGGCTTCAACAATGGCACAGGCCACTTTGTGATGGTATTCCTATGCAGGGTTTCCAAAACAGTCCTTGAATGGGCTTATTGTAAATATGTTCTCCCACACACATCCATAACAAGAACACATAATGAGTGTAAAATGAAAAATTTATTTTTTATAGTTTTGTAATTTTGCCCAGTGGTTTCTCAGTCTTATGAATTCCAAGCCTGTCAATTCCTATGTGAATTTATACTCAGTACTGAAATATAATTGTCTGGAAAACGTGAGAGAGAAAGAAGTGACATTTATTTATATATCTTTAACATAGCCAACCAATTTTAGAGTAAAAAAAAAAACATTTGCAAAACCAATCAGACCTATATTAATGATTTTATCTCCACAAACTCATATTCTCTTCATGAAGTATTGCACTAGGATACAGTAATTTAAAAAAAAAAACAAATTAAATAAGAGTTTCATTATGATAGTGCAAAACCTTAATCAGGGAATTGTGCAGAATCTGTGGTTTATGAAAAATGAAATAAAATTTGTAATATGGCATATGTATCTGAAATTAGGAAATAAAGGTAAAGACATACATGTCTATCATTATTCTGTCAAAACACACTGAAACTATTGTGTGAGATTGATATGATTGAAACTTGTTACTGAGAAGTGGGGAGGAAAAACTTACCCATCTGGAAGAGACAACTCTATATTTCAGTTTCCTTTCTTTTTGGTTTTATTTTTTGCAATAAGAAATGCAGTTGTAAATTATTTATCTCCATGAAAAACTTTGCTATGTTTATGTAAGGTACATTTAGTTGCACTTTTAGAATACTAGTTTTATTTAACACATTTCAACCCTTCTGTTATATACAGATTTTATGCAACAGATTTATTAACAAAATAATTTGGCTATTTCTGTATGGATTCTGCTTTTCCTACAGATCATACCTTATTACAAATCCTTGAGGTGCCTGCATCATATTATTAACTCAATTTTCTATTCTATTTGCACCAAACCCACATTTAACCTTGTATGAAGACATCCTGTTGTAATCCAGATATCTATCCTGTACAAGCCTGACAAGCTACTTGACAACTTTTGTGAAGGCATTCCCTGAGAAGCCTCCAAGAACTGCCTCGTCTCTCTTGAGTCTAGCTGAGCCCACCTGGCCTATCAAGTCTAATACAGCACTTTTTTATAGCTACTGAAAATCAGGTAAAACCACACACAGGTTTAACAGTACCCAACCACCCTAGTTCTCCATCTGATTATATCAGATGGACATTTACAGCTTTGTTGACTGCGAACATTCCTTGACATAAATATTGAGTTTCTCCTGGAAAAACTGGCTGCTCATGGCTTACATAGACATACTCTTCACTAGGTAAAAACATCTATCTGGATGGCTGGTCCCAAACAGAGTGGTGGTCAATGGAGTTACATCCAGCTGGTAGACAGCCATAAGTAGGGTTCCCCAGGGCTCAGTGTCAATTTTGTTTCATATCTTTATCAGTAATGTGAGAGAGGGGATCGAGTGCACCTTCAATCACTTTCCAGACTACACCAAGCAAAGTGAGAATGTTTGATCTGTTTGAGGGCAGGAGAGATCTGCAGAGGGATCTGGACAGGCTGGGTTGATGGGATGAGGCCGACTGTATGAGATTCAAGGCCAAGTGCCAGGTCCTGCACTTGGGTCACACAACCCTGTGAAGCACCACAGGCTTGGGGCAGAATGCCTGCAAAGCTGTCCAGCAGAAAAAGACCTGGGGTGTTGGTCAACAGCTGGCTACACACGAGCCAATGTTATGCCCAGGTGGCCAAGAAGGCCAATGGTATCCTGGCTTGTTTTGGACACTGATTGTCCCTCTGTACTTGGCAATGGTGAGGCTGCACCTTGAGTATTGTGTTCAGTTCTGGGCCCCTCACTACAGGAAAGACATTGAGGTGCTGGAGCAAGTCCAAAGGAGGGCAAAGAAAAGCTGGTGAAGGGTCTGGAGCACAAGATTATGAAGAGTGGCTGAGGGAGCTGGGCTTGTTTAGCCTGGAGAAAAAGGAGAGTAAGGGAGATCTTATCCTTCTCTACCACAACCTCAAAGAGTTGTAGCTAGGTGGGGGTCAGTGTCTTCTCTGAAGAAACAAGCAATCAGACAAGAGGCAATGGCCTCAAGCTGTGCCAGAGGAGGTTTAGTTTGGGTATTAGGAAAAATTCCTTCACCAAAAGGATTATCAAGCATTGGAACAGGCTGCCCAGGAAAGTTGCAGAATTGCCATCCTTGAAAGTACTTAAAAGACAAGTAGATGTGGTGCTTAGGGACATGGTTTAGTGGTGGATTTGGCAGTGCTGGGTTAATGGTTGGACTTAATAACCTCAGAAGTCTTTTCCAACTTAAATGTTTGTATGATTCTATGTAGACTAAATTCCTATTTCTCAAGCAAGGCAAACCACTCTACCAATCCTCCCTCAAATATGGCTCCTAGTTCAGAGAATGTCAGGTTGTCTTACAGAGGAAAGAGAAGTCCTGCAGTCTGCCATCACCAGGTCAAACATATGGTGGAAACAGCACCATTCAGAATGAATCAGATATTCATAGAGGAAGAGTGGTAAAAGGAAGCCTATTTAGTCATGTATCAAGACAGTATAAAAAGCTAAGAGGTCAGCAGCATCAGCCTGTCAGTATGTGACCCTTTAAGTTTACAAAAGCTAAAAGGATATAAAAACAGGCACTTGGGACAGATAACAAATAAACATATAAAGCACAATGAACACATACTCTTCCCCAGAACAGCATCAGAACTCTCAAAATTCCATTTTTGCTGCTTTCCTGAGGAAAATGCTCCTCACACACTGATGGCTGTAACTCCCTTCATAGTTCTGTGTCTCTTTTTCTTTTTTTCTTTTTCATTGTCACACTTGACATCCTGCTATTACACCACGAATTGCACCACCAATAGTCACAAAAATAAACAAAAAATCCCTGCTGTTGGTTTTAGTTCTTCTCTCTTCAATCCCTTTATATTGTTACTCTGCCCTTTAACCAGAGCAGCCTGTTGCCAACACTGTGGGTACTTGTGTAATAACGCCTGGCCTGGCATCCCACCTATGGTAGGAGCTACATGCATGTTTGTATCCTGTATCAGCCCTTCACCCGTCACACACCCAATTCCCTCCTTGGACAGCACACATTGAACCAAATCTATGAATATGTGGATAGTGATAACATATTGGAATAAACCATGGGGAAAAAAGATCAAAAAGAAACTTCAGGAGTTGGGGGGTTTGGGGTTGTTTTTTTCTTTTTTTCATGAAAAAACTTTTTGGGTAGAGCTGGGATACAAGTCGCGTTAAGAAGGTTAAACCTTTTTAAAATTCTTGCCAGGTTGCAATCTTGCCAGGCTGGTATCCTGAGGAATGGACATAGTAAAAGCTGTAAAAGTTGATCACCTTTCCACATAATCACAAAAAGTAATAGTCACTAAAGGCATCAGTTCCTGCACCGGAGTTTGTTTTCATTTTTGTTTGCTGATGCAACATCTCTGTAACAAGTACAGAGAAAATCTTATTTAAAGCTTTTACGTAACTTCAGTTGAGTTTTTGTTTTCTTACTGGTAAGATTTTGGTTTTGACTTTCTTGCAAGTTAAAGTTTAGGAATTAGGACATGAAACATCACCCGTTAGACTTTTTAAACAAATAAATAGTAATTTGCAATATATAAACACACATTGAAATTCACTGTCTGAAAACCTTGTTTAAGCATATTAGCTCCTTTTTTTTCCTGAGGGTTAAAATTTTTAAATAATCTACAAGTTACATGTCCACATGTTATAACTATACACATATTTTTAATTTTGTAAAACTGGTACAAATTACATGAAATCGTAACAGCAACATTTTGTATTCATTTCTCAACAAATAAATGGCTACCAATATACAGGACTGTGGAGAATGAAGCACCAATAATAAAAAATAAAGTGACTAATTTTAATGCCTCTGAATGTAATTTATGTATTCATTTGGGGCTTTTTATAAACATTAGTAACATCTAATCTTAGTAACTAACTGTTAATGCAATTACATAAACCAATTTTATTGCTTTTGTTTTGTGTCCCATTCTTATTCAAGTGAACTTATCAGTCCCATTCAAATGATGAACATTTTACATTAATCACAATTACGATGTCTACTTTAGTAATCTAAACTTTAGATCTCCCGAGTTCCAAGCTCTGAGTTGTTAGTTTGTCTGCATTGCCACCTGGAGGGCCTCCTAGCAAAGTCAGGTTGAATTCCTTGGCTGAGATTCTGTGTTACTGCTCCAGGACTTAAAGCAGCCTCTTGTGCTGCAGAAGGAGACTCCACTGCCTCCCACAAGAAGCAGCCCTGGAAAGTGCCAAGACATCCTTCAAGACATCTAGCTGCCTAAACAGGTACATGGTAATCCATGTAAACAGGAGATGGACTTTAATTTCCCCTCCCCTTCACACTGTCTTAGTATACATACTACTAATTATACTACTTGTGTTAATCACAAAGGTCTGACACTAGTTCAGTTAGCAACCACATAGGAGAAGCTGAGAAAAAGAGAAATATTGAACAAATAGTGCCTTCTTGAAACTACAGCTTAGCCTGAGGCCTTAGATTTATATAGAAACTGTTAAACATTGGAGAAAGAATATGCTCTCAGATAGAGCAATAGAGATTCGAAGAATTTTGCATTCCAGATAAAAAATGGAACTTTAGGGATACATCATACATCAACCTGCAGAGCATACCCATAAAACATCTTATTTGGGAAGGAAATAAGATGATGTTACTTCATATGACTATAAAGAAAAGTCCTTTATAACTACCAGAGACAGCAAACTGTTTTTTAAAAATTGCAAATACATTAACTCTATAAAGTGAGAGAAAAATTTGTGATAGGAAGTAACAAACAACTGTTTTCACCAAAACTGCCATACCTGCAAGAAGCAAAACTTTTCAGAAAAAAAACCCTTTTCCATATGTCCCTCAAAAGAACATAATACTTTAAGCATATTTTGACTGCAAACCTAGCTGGTCAAGCAGATATATGCCATCAGAGCAGATCAGAGCCTACCAACAGATCCAGGCCATGGTGTTTTCATGAAAGGAGCAGATGTTATCTGGCCCACAGTGATGACACTGCTGCACCAGGAAATAAAGGCTGTTTCAGCAGCAGGGGGATCAGTATGAGTGATGAATCTCCCATCAGAAGTGTCCAGGAGATAACTACAGCTAGTGGTTGGATTATTACTTCAAATGAAAGGAAGTGTTATGGAACAGAGAGATTCAAACCTTATCTTATACACAGTGGATGAGTGTGAACTACATAAAAAAAATGAAAATCTCAGAAAGTCAGAACAGTAGGTTTGAGCAGAAAACAGACCACCTGTTACAGGTATGAAAATAATATCATAAGTACAGCTGTGTGTCCCAGAAGAATAGCCTAAGGAGATAGAAATGTAAGTGGAAACAGGAAAAGAGAGAAAAAAAACTAATGATGTCATTTTAATAACAAGAAAGCTGAACCTCCAGGAAAGAGACAAATCACATGAGATTACTGACAGAGCATTATTACAGAAATTACTTCTGCAACAGGGCAGTGTTTTGCCTGCCTTTCACAGCACGTGGGCATGAAGAACCATCCTGTGGTGAGGTGCAACACCTTCTGTTGTTGTTATCCTGATTGGAAGATCTCAGTTCTTGATCCTATCTCTTTTCTAAAACTAACTAGTTATTAGTGCTTTTACCAAGTCACATCTTAGTGTCTGGATTGGAGGTTATATGGGCTGTGTTTACATTAGGAGCTCTGTTTCAGTAACTGAGTGAAAGCATTGATTGGAAGTGATTGCTCCTAAATTCCTTGTGTTTCCACTGTGTTTAAGGAAGGGAGAATTAATCTGGACATAAATATTTGTATCAAATAGAAATGCTAATGTAAGCACACCATTTCATTTTGCCAAAGCCTCACACTGATGGATGTGGAAGAAAACCTTTTAAAATATTCTGAAGATTAGAGGACTATGACTCAAATATAAAACATGAAGGATGAAAAAGAAGAAAACCTCCATGCTCTGACAGAAAAACTGAGGACTCTGTCACAGAGGTGAGCAGTGTAGACATAGCACACATCAAAGCATATAGCCTCCAAAACAGTAAGAGACAAACTTACTTTAGCACATGTTAGCATGCCAAAACTACTAATCCAGTTTAGTATCATGCTGGATACTACTTACATTTCTTCTACAGATTTCTACACAGGAAATTAAAGTCTGCACTTACTGTATGGCTGTTTCTTAACTGTAACTGTTAGGCTTCAGTTAAATTCTCTAACAAAAGCGTGTTAAAAATAACGAATCAAGAAGCTGTTTGAGACACATGTGGTGAAGGATTGATTTGGAAGCCAAAGATTATTTCCTACTGATGGGAACTGCCTTTCTGCAAACCATTTCTTTTAGAAAAACATAAAATCTACGGAAAGAGGAAAAAGTTTAAAAAACACAGTGTATAAAATGGGACAGAGAAATAGTGAAGGGACAATTGCTCAGAGCATGTTATGTACTAGTAACAGAATGAAAAAAAAAAAGGGGGAAGATCAGAAAAGAAAAAGCATAGAGCCAGGAGAAGGAAAAGCAAAGAGAAGAATTAAGAAAAGAGGTTACAGGATATGGAGTCTGATGAACACCATATACAAAGAGAAAAAAAGAGAAATGAAAAGTAAGGAAAGAGAAAATCAATAATAATAGAAACCAAAATATAAAAAAGGCACAAAAATGAAAAAAATATTTTCAATTACTCGTTCTAAGGGCGTGCAACAAAAGAGGAAAACATCTCCAAGTACTGCATTTATATAGTGTCTTTCCTTTGCAATTCGTGCAGGCAAAGAAGCTTGCTGGTGTCTCATGAAGTCCAGGTGTATTGAGTGGGTACACTGTCATCCAGTGGCAGGCTCTGCCAGCATTAGAGCTATCCTGCTGGATGGAAAAGGGTTATCACAGCACCCCATAACCTGGGGTTTCTGTAAGCACAACAAACTCTTTGGTTGCCATTTCATAAAGAAAAAATCATTTGACAGAAAAAGGGTTAAATTTAATACAGTTGGACAGCTGAGCAGCTGCTTTCATGATTTAAATAAAAATAAGCTGAAATCCTTGCTGTCAGCTCAGTGATATATGACTTGTAATGGGATGTTTCCAACCTTTTCTTCCATATGGTCGCCTACGTTAGGTAATACACACAGCCTACAGTGCAACCAGCTTCCCAGAAAACATCTGGGTCCCATTCCTGCTCTGTTAGCTTCAGTGTTGCCTCCCACAAACACAGATGATTCACAGGACAACATCCCTTTGGTTAAGGATCAAATTAGGACGTTTCATTGATAATTTTATCATGCATCCCAACTGGAGTTATGGGAAAAAGGAACTAATTCAAACAAGAATTTTTCCACACATATTTTCACTTTCCTATCTGCAGTTGATAAAGTTAAGATTTCAGAAACAGATTTTAATGACTGCTTAGGAAGAAAAGAAAAAAACTAGCCTATCTCCTGTGAAGAATGCATTTCCGCTTGATTTCATCTTCTCTCTCGCCTAGTTTTAGAGTATTTTGCCCCTTAAAAATGTGTTTGCTGACAAGAAAATCATAACATAATACTTATTTCTAGAAGCTGAAATCAAAGCCAATTATTTCTTCTATTGATAAGAGATTAGGATCTGCTTCAAGTAAATTTTTTCTTTTTTAAAAAAGTATAATGGAATAAAGAGGAAATAGTCTGCCCTGGAGCTCATGTGGTGAGTGACACAGGCTGGCTGCTTGGGGTCCTGCTAGGAAAAGATGGTTAGCAAATACTGGGTAATCATTTCTCTAGCAGAGGTCCCCCAAATATTAATTCAGTAGGACTTTGCTGGTATTCATTACTTCAGTATATGTGGTCATGCTTTTGAACAAGAATGACTGACAATCCCAGAATTTATGCAGCAATTCACTGATTTGCGCAGTTGGTTGCCCACAGCAATTGATGGTTTTGTGTGTCTTTAAATCATCATTTCCAACACACTTCAAATTCAGCCTGAGATGCTTTAGTGTGATACACTACCCCATTAGTATTAAAACAACAACTCTGTTATAGCACTTTCTATCTACTTAGTACTTCAAAATGCTCTTTTTTTTTGCTCCCTCACAATTTCAGTGAGTCACATTTCAGTAACCCACAGAAAATGGGTTAGGAAGAGAATTTAATCAGCTGTCCACTATTAAATAATAAGACTATCAACTTGCAACTGCATATCTAGCATAGTTTGATTCAAGCTTAGCTTCATTAATTCAGATAAGTCAAAACAATATAAGGATGTCCAACATCAACAAAATATTAAAAATATGTCAGAACTACTCCCTACTCTTTGTTTTAGCACATGCATATTATGCCTATGTGCTAACATGAACTTTAAAATGCTAAAAAAAGGATCAGATTCTCATCCACTTTCTATCCCAGGTATAAAATAACATAAAGCATAAACCAGCAATATTCCCCCAGGGGCAGATGCATACAAATACACTCCTAAGATGTTTTTCAAGCGACCTTGATGGGCCACCAACATTTATATCAAGGCAATCTGCTCACACGCATATATGCTGGGTTATGATCCTGCCCATAAGGAAACAGAGATAGGCTGCTCTAAGGCAGACTGGGTGTAACTAGAGACAGGCCCCCATAACCCCAACCTTTCAAGACTTTCTAAATCACACCAGGGCTCGCAGTACTGGTCTCAGAGCAGACCAGGTTCAATGTTAAGAAAGACTTACAACCAACCTACTCCCAGCTGACAGTTCTGTGATGTCCTCAAAGGATATGCAGCACACATTCTCACCCAGTGTGCTACCAGGATTTATTGAAAGAAAAAAACATCAAGGGTCATCTTTATTTCAGAAACTCTCTTTATATTTTTGTGCAAATATCTGCTGGTGCTTTTGTTTTACTGACACTTAGAAATTGCTGAACAGCTTAAATTGGGATCAGCCCTGCTATACAATCTGCCATCTGACACCATGGGATGCTCTGGAATGATTTTTAAAAAAGAAAAGTACATAAAAGGATAGACTGAAAACTATTTAGAAACATGTTGGTTTTACTACTAGTTTACTTAAATAATTTTTCTCAGCGCAACAAACTGATACCAAAAGTTATTAACAAGCTCAGCTGGGAATTGTTCAGCCAGGAGAAGAGAAGGCTCTGAGAAGACTTCCAGCAAGAGAGCTGGAGAGGGACTTATAAGGGCATGTAGAGATAGGACAAGGGATAATGGCTTTAAATTGAAAGAGGGTGGGATTGCCTTACATATAAGGAAGAAATCCTTTACTGTGAAGGTGGTGAGGCACTGGAACTGGTTGCGCAGAGAAACTGTGGATGCCCCATCCCTGGAAGGTGTTCAAGACCAGGCTGGATAGGGCTCTGAATAACCTGGTCTAGCTGAAGGTGTCTGTGCTAATGGCCTGGGTCTTGGAACTAGAGGATCTTTAGAGTCCTTTCCAACCTAAGCGATTCTATGATTCCTCAAAGAGGAATCATAGGAATGTCTTTCAGAATTAAGTTAAAGTGCAACAGAATTTTTCACGTATAGACTGCTGTAAGTAGCAGAATTCCTTTATCTTTCAGTTTTGCAGAAAGGTATTTCATGTTCTTTCTAACATGCCATTCACTACTGAAGACAAAATGTAATTTAAAACACTTTTCCTCTACATGATGTTAATGTTTACCCATTTTGGCTGTATTTCTCATCTTACTAAAATGCAGCATAATAAAAAATGAAAAAATAATACAAAGGTTAATTTGAGTATTCATTATCAAACTGTAGAACTGACATAAAAATATGTATTATCTTCAACAGAAGTGACTTATGTGGAATGCTATAACACGCAGAGAAATTCCGCTCAGTGAATATTTACTTCTGTGCTTTAAAAACGTGACTAAACACTTTATCTGGAGAATGGAAGTGGTGGAAGTAGAAAGCACAGTGATCATACCATTAGTAGTAGAAGCACCAAAAAGAAACTGATCAGCTACCAGGAGTATGCGTGAGTACCCTTGGGTATGGCACACACACTCTTTCCATTGCTGCTGATGCTTAGAATTGCAAATACCATAAAATTCCACTGAAAGAAAGTGGCTGAACTGAGGCAAAGTCGTTTTGGTTGAGAAGAAAGTGAGATCACGGAAATAGTACCTCTTTCTTTTTTCTTTTATTTTTTTTTTAAATAAAAAACCCCCTCAGAATGATACAACCATAAACGATGAAAGCACAATTATGAATTTTTCTAAGAACGTTTTACACTAGAAAGCCAATCCAATGGAATTGTTTATAGACCACAGGAGCATGCATTCAGGTAACTGAATGTGTATGAAATGAAAAATACATGAAGATGATCTACTTTCTTTCCACATAGGGGGGGTATCCAAGACATCATATATGCAGAACTTCTCTAACAATTTTTAAGACTATTCAAATAAGTATTACCAGCGCTATAACCATGACCTAGCTTGAATGAAATACTCTCATGCGGCAGAAGGGTTTTTCATGAAGAAAATTATGTATTTGAAGGATATTTGAAAGACCATTTAACTTAAAGAGGAATGATAGGCATGCCTTTCTCAAAAATACACATACATCTGCAATTCTTTAAGATTCGGCTAGATTCACATAAGCACTGGCAAAACTGTAAGCAGATGACAGATTTAGAGTGTAGGAAAGTAACCAGAAGGACCAGCAAACTAGGGAAAATTCCATTTGTTAAAATTAGTATGTTCCACTGGGTGAAATCCTGAACTGACTTGAGTCTGTAGTCCCATCCCGACCTTAGTGAGACAGCTCAAAGAGGTAAAAGGGGATCAAGAGCTCCAGCTTCTGAGCACTATTCTCAATATCTTGTCATTGTGCACTGAGCTAACCAGTTAGAGTGAAGAAATGTGAAGACATTCTTCTAGAAAAATGAGTTCCAGCAACTTTTCTTCATCTGCTTAACAGATACTCTGGTGCAAGAAACCTCAACAGGAAAAGTTACCTAATCAAAAACACTCAATTCCTGCCTGAACTGATTATCAGGATATTCCCAGGCCGTATCCCCTGAGTTCTACTTCTTGAGATAAAAATTGATTATTGTGAATAATTTTTTTTTGAGGGCAAAATGCTATTTAGGGTGATTTTTCTTGTCCTTAACAAAGTTCTCAGACTGAATAAGTAAGTCTAAAGAATTTCAGAAATAACCATAACTCACTATTAACCTTTGGACTTCCCACCCAGCCCTGAAAACTAATTCTTGAAAAGTCCAGGGCCACAGTAATACCGTTCTTCTATAAACTGCTCTCAAAGTTGTAGGTGCAGCCAGTTAAAAAGCACTATAGCTCAAGACATGCTGGCCACAGTCCCTTCTCTATGTCCACTAAAGCTTCATTAACAGTATGGAGATTTTGAAGATGGCCTTGAGATGTATATCATTAGCCAATGAGTCCAGAAAATATTCACTTATGTTTTGTTTGTGTTGGTGAAGCACAAAAGTTTTGAAGGTCCTCTGAAAAACCAGGCTAAATTTCATTAATCTGTTCCATTAATTTGTTCATGAAAGCCTAATTATAGAACAGCATCCTGGATTTCATCTTCCTTTTCTCTCTCTACATAAATACTTTCTTCCAAGACTCATTCAGCACAAATTATCATAAGCAGAACCCAGAATAAGTCTATGATTTTTTTGGTTTTTCCTTACCAGGCTTAACCATAATCATGATTCTTACTTCAAAGAAAACAACAAACAAACATACAAATTATTATTGAAAGAGTAACATTGAATAATAGGGCTAACCTACATACCTAGCATCCAAGTTAATGACACATGGAAAGAGAATGTGTCCTGAAGCCCAGAAGTTCATAGCACTTCTGGGTGGGGAGACCAGGATGGTTACAGGAGGGAACAAAGCCTGGAGCGTAGGAGATAATGCATGTCTAGGGAAATGTGCAAGATGAACTGCAACCCTTCTCAAGGGTGGAAAAAGGCTTCAACAACAGGAAGGTCAGAAGAAAACAGTTAGCAAATGGGTGTGGAATAATACTGTTGAGGCAGACTTATGTGAGAGACCAGGGTTTGAACTAAGGCTACCTTGGGAGTTTTGTTAATCAAATTAGGAGTGTAGTCCTGCCAAAAATATGATGCTTCAGTGATAGGAAGTCAACTTTCAGAATATGTAAAGCCATGGGACTAAAGATTTCCCTGATACCTGAAAGAATTTTAAAAAATTGCAAGGTCTGGGCATAAACAAATAAAAACAAAACAAAACCCCCCAAACTCCTAAAGTCTTCTTTCCTACCCTTCAAAATTTTCAGTTGTCCCTTGGATCTGAGTGCCTGAAAATGTTATTAATTTTAAAGAAAAAACTGGAGACTTTTGCAGCTTTTGTATGTTCAGTATGACCACTGAACCTGACAGACAAGAAGTACAGCTATGTGGCTTGATCACTCTCTTTAGCCCTTAGAATTGAGTCAGTATATACACAGAATGTTGCAAATGTCGACACAAAATTGAGAGCTTCAACCAAAAGTGCTAGAGTGCAAGCACCCACAGAAGGTACTCTGGCCCTCTCCTTATCACTGGGGGCCCTAATTTTAAAAGCATGGGCAAAATCAAACAGCAGAAAAGTATGGTGAATTTGAATATTCCTTTCAAGTCCCAAACAGATTTAAGCAGTAGTCAATAAAAATTAGCTAAGCTCACTTATCTGACATACCTAAGAAACGGGTAGACTTGATAGTGACCAGATTAGGAAAGCTGTAAATCAATTCACTCATGATGAACTTTGATGCATTATTTAGGTAACTGTACTCTGAACCTTGCTGAATTAGTATATCCCAGCAAAACAAATGAGAAATAACTTGTTTGAGACTTTGTAGTCTGAGCAGCAGAGCTCCATCTGAACTTTTCTGGTATGTACTCAGAAGCTGAAATGTTGGTGGCTTAGGCCACCTCCCCAGGTGGCCACCTCAGAGCCTTAGGAACAGGTGTCCTTGCAGCATTAAATGTAGTGAATGGCAGTAACAAGAGGAGAACTTTGATATGATACAGAAATTGGATGCAATTGCATGAAAGGTAGTCAGATATGTATCCACCCCTATCTAACTTTGAAAATATTTCTAGTGATAGTCTCTACCTAAATGAATTTAAATACTCTTAGATATCTGATAAAAGTATCTTATGGAAAGACAGTACACTAAGTTATCTTCTTTTAAGTGAAAACCAGAACCAGTCATTTAAAAAGTAGTGCTGCTAATATAGGTTTCTCCAGCATCCAAAACTTACCATGTATGCATGCTCCTCTGGCTTGAAGTTAAATGGATTTATTTCAAACACACTTTAGTGAAAATAGTCCAGGAAACAGACTCATCAAAATCCTCATGCTTAATTAAACATAAGAATGTATTGAAAATAAATTTTAAGAAAATATCTCAATCAACTTTGAATTGATTGAGTTTTGCAAATGACTCAAAAATTGTAAGTTTTAACAAGTCTAAGACTGGATAAAGAGTTACTATTAAATTTTAAATGCTTTTAACTGCCCTGGAGTAATTATGATGTTGGTAGTGTATCCCATTTTTAAATGCAAAATGTATTGTGGAAGGGTATATTCTGCATTCAACATACTAATATTAAAAATAATATGCATCGTCTGACTTTAACATGGTGGAATTTGGCTCAGAATTTAAAAAAGAAACTCTTTCCATAAGACACAGTAAAGAATATAATATTTAAATAAGTTTAAGATGTTTTCAGTATATTCTATTTTACTCAAGATGACATTTTTTCCTCTAAAACAGCATAAAAAGTTATATTTAAATAAGTTTAAGATGTTATCCAGTCCATTCTATTTTTTCCTTAAAAAAATATAATTCATATGTCAGTGAAGACAATTAAGATGTTTCTCAAAGTTCCCATCCACAAGAATAATGAAAATACCATTCCTATATAAGCTATCAAAAGAGAGAAAAAACCTCCCATATTCTAACATGACAGATGGGCAAAATTTCCTTTAAAAATAAAATTAAAAGGACAAAGCAATATGATACCTTCACACATTCTGCTGATCATCAATGAATGTCAAATCAAATATAATTCATGCTTTTATAATCAGCCATTTTCAGATACATAGCAGAATGACTCAGCATAGTGACACCTTTACTGTTTAAAAAAACCCCAAAGAAATGCTGCCACCAGCACCTTCGTCCACACTCTCGCCCACACAATATTTTTCTAAAGCTTCTTTCTTAGTAGCTAATCATGATTTGAGGACACAGTGTATTTTGTAACTCTGCCTAGAGTGAAAACGCAATTATCAATCCGTTTCATATCTCCTTGCAAGATTAGAAACACACACAAACACAACAAACAAACAAATAGAAGAAACCACAATCAAAAAAATCCCACAAAAAAGGAAAAAAAGCACCAACCCCCCACACCTCAAAATAAACACAAAACTGATTAAGCTAAACAAGACCAAGATGACATTTTCTGAGATACAGGATGGTCTTTCTGTTTTGTCAGTCATCTTAAGCGTAATCTCTACAGTTCACATACCTTAAAGTAATATCATGATACCTTTAGATTACGTGAATAAAGTACAGTTTAGAGCACAGGGGTGCTTTCTAAGGAGAGAGAAAAACATAAAGAAAAGGAAAATATTTCTAAAGTTTTATGGTTAAGTCTGGTTCTACTGAAAGCAGAATATCTGAGCCTGCAGAGAACCCAGTCATCCATCACAGCTGTTAGGCTCAGCCACATGGACTAAAGAGGACACTGTCATCTCATTCATGACCATCTCTTTTTTTTTATACGCTATATATATCCAGAAATAGTTCCTAGTTGTCTAGTGTTCTCAATGATTTTGTCTTTTATTCTCCATTTTCTTGCAAGGTACACTTTCTATGCCGCACTTTCACCTTCCAATGCACAACACAATCAGAGATAACCCAAATCTGTGAAATTTTGCAAGATTTTTTTACATTTAGCACAAACAGAATTTGTAATATTTCCTCCTCCTTAAACCTCTGAATTAGAAGAAAAGTTGAACCCATAAAGAAGTAAGAAACTGTCACGGAGCAGTGGACTAAGCAGAGATACTTGGAAATGTCTTGTCTTAAAGTACAGAAAAAAATTCTTTTCAATCAGAAAAATTAGCAGACCCTTTCAGTCCTTTAAGTCTAAATACTACAGAACTATTTGACAAGATGCATGCCTTGTGTGTACATGCCTTTTACTTACTCATTCGGGGGGCAGGAGTGGAACACAAAAACCAACTGATGACTCCTATTTATCACCAGGAAAATGGAGTCAAGCTAGAAAGAAATTGTAAGTCTATGATGGTTGCACACTGTTCTAACCAGTGTAGGCAAGGGCATTTTCCTAAAACCATGCTAATAAAGTGATTCAGGTCTTCTGTCTGTGCAGTTTGACTTGACAGCACTGTAATTCAGTGAGTAGGGACAATCCCGGTCATTCTGAGTAACTGTTGGTGTAGAATGAGCAGGTACACACACTCTGAGACTTATACAGGAGACTAGATCTAAATGCATTAAAATGCAGGAATTCTCACTAGAGAAGAAACAAAGGGGGTTTCTGAGGGAAGTTACAGTGTCTGTAGCTCATAATTTTAGAAACAGTTTGCTTGCCCCACTTACAGATTAAGGGAGGATTTATAGGCATCTTTGTAAACCTGAATGAACAAGGAAATTCAAGGGATTATATTAAAACAAAATCACTATCCCAGCAGACGTACAGAACCTTCTGTTGCACTGCTAGAACTCAACTCATTTGGAAATAGTTTGATAGACTGAATGATATATTAGAAAGAAACATGGATTTATTTCATGCTCCTGCAGTGCTGAAACAGCGAATGGTTTTGTTAAGTAGGTGATTTTTCTACTTTAAAAGCCCAGTTTCATACCAAAAAAGGACCCATTTATGAACTCTGTTATACAGTCACAGACTCATTTCCTGTCTTTATATTTCCAGTTTGCTTTCAAAGTTATTCCCTTCTGCAATTTGCCTTTTAAAGAAATAAACTGCTATTGAAATTGTGGGGGCAGAAAAAAATCACATTTCCTCCAATGCACTTGTGAATTTCATTATATGTAAAAAGCAGTTTTTAGTTGCAGAAGCCAATATTGCTTAGAGGAAGTTGAATGGAGGGGCAGCTGGAGGTGAATGGTTGGTCTATACTTTCTGTGACCTGTCAAGCTGAAGCACAGCCTGTGCAGGCCACTGACAACAGAGTGAACCTTAAAAAGGTGGGAAATTCTGATGGTCTCAAGGGAAAAGCCCTGGAGGATTAGCTGAAAGCATTTGCAAAAAATTGCCAAAGTAGTTTGAGTTCAATTTATTTCTTGTTCTGTTGCAAAGTGTGGCAAGAGTTTCCTACACCCCATACCTTTAATTTCCTTTTTCTTTCCCTGAAAATGAGCATTGATAGGGATGTGAGAAAAGAGGAGCAAAGCGGAAGGGACTGTGGTCTTTTTAAATGTAAAAAAGTGTATCTAGACACTAAGGGGAAAAAAAAAAACAAGGAAAAAACCCTTTCCCACTCCAAACAACAAACAGAAAAATCCCTTTAATATCCTTTTTGCAGAATGCTAAACCTCAAAAATATTAAGTTTTCAAAATATCCCACTGGTAAAAAATTTACTTCTATAGCAACTGACATTAAATAAAGTTATATCGCTATATCAGAAAGAAAATGATCGTATCTCTCTTTTCCACTAGTTGTCATGTTTTTGACTGAATGAACATGATACTTTATAATTATCAGCATTGCCTTTAATTCCATTTAATTTGAGGAGAATTAGGGTAGCATACATTTCTGGTTGTTTTTTTGTTTTAAATTCAGTGTGTTTTATAATTAAACTTTTTTTCCCCCTGGATATATTTTTCTAATTACTACCACAAGACCATTTGCCAACTTTTCCATTCTTTTTCCCCACTTTGTTTTTTTCTCTGTGTGACAAAAGGAGTCCCTAAAACACTTTGATAACCTTCAGTTTGCAAAGGTTACATCCTATCTCACAGATGAAATTTCACCATGGGACAATTTCTGTGGCACTTAATTGCAAACAAAAACTAAAGCACACACAGCTGAAAGAGTGAAAACTAATCCATTGCCTCCTCTGTATCATTATCTCTCTGTGGATAGCACACTACCTGAAATAATAATACAGATTCTTCTGTAGTTAAGCTATCTGCATAATGTACTGCCTTTCTACAGCCTTTGAAGCCGTTTCTGAAATGCTTCATTACATATAACATTAAGAAGATAGTCTCAAAAATATATCTAAATAGGAACTCATCTCTGCAAATTTTGGATTTGAAATATGGAACATCTTCATAAATTAATTTAAATATTGCTTGCAGAGGAAGTATAGAAATAAGCAGATAAGAGACTTCCCTTAACAATATATCTGTTTTCACAATACATTTATATTTTCAGCAGAGACAGTTACACTGTAACAAACTCAATGCAGAGATACTGATTCAGTAAATAATATTTGCGGAATAATCACACTGTTCCTACTTTGATTATAGCTGAATTAATGCTCAACTGCACACCTGTATATTATATGAAACCTTTTTCCACTCAGAATAAATGTTCTGGTGCTGAGAAAACTGGGGTGAAAGAAAGGCTACTCCTTATAAGCATCAGCATTTTGGAAAAATTTAGGTTTGTTTTACTAATTAGGATAAAATAGTCATAAAAGATGGGAATTCCCATGGTTAAGCCAGTTCAACCACTTGTTTGTTGACACATGCCCAGAGTAGTAGAATTTGGTTTAGGGAGCTGCTTCATAATGCCTTTAGTGCTGTGAAAAAGATGCTAAGTGAAAACAGGATCTGATTCCAGTCTCAGAAGAAGAAAATATGAGTCCTATACAGACAAGAAAATAAAAAGAGTGTACAAAAATCTTGAAAATAGGGCCAAATGTGTCAGGTAATAGAGAAGCAACATGCTTTTGCAGATCTCTGACTACCTGAGTCTTGGCTTAGCTCCCAGCTCAGAAGTTGGATCAAGCTAATCTTCATTTTGCCAAAGCTGATGGAAGCTCTGAAAATGTAAATCTGAGCGACAGCATAAAAATAAAAAGAATATTTCTTGCCTTATACAATTTTTTCAAAGCACATAAATTTTAAAATTAAATACTGGGACTCTGCAAGATTTGGACTGTGCAACAGCCAAAATAAGTTACCAAAAATAATGGAAATAGAACAGTAAGCTTTTTCAGGATTATAATGTGATGCAAGTGTTGGACAGAGTGATGACAAGTCTGCTGCTCCTCTAGGTACATGTATTTCATAATTTTGTGCTCAAAGGTTGCACATAGTTAATCCATTTACAGAAATCAACAAATTCTTATATCTAGATTTTCACCAAACAGAATGATTTGTCAATCTATTCCAGCATTAATTATCAAATATCCTACTCAAAAATATTTAAAATATTATGAACCATTATTTCTTCAAAACTAGAGAGAAATGATATGCATGGGCACACTGAACCTTGGGGTTAAAAATAAATAAATAAATAAATAAATGTTTGGAGTCAAAATACACATTGCTTTAAGATGCAACACCTAGGCTGAAGGGAAGTGGCATGGCTGGGCAAGTTTGACTCCGCTGTAACTTTCTGAGTCAAGATAAGGAAATGCTAAATAATAGAGGGAGTCATACACAGGTCAAGAAGTGTATATGTGAAGTAAAGTAAATGTGCTATACTGTGGTGATGTGAACATCATAGTTAAATCATACAGGGTATATCCATACTGTTTTATAAAGTGACAAGTTTTATAAAAGCTGCTTAAATGATAATATCCGTTAACTATGTCTAAGTTGATAATCCGAACTTCAGCGAGACAGCTGTTTTGCTGTGGAACAAACCTGAAACACATGAAATTACTTACACGTATTTCCCAACATATAATACACATACGATGCCTTATTGGGTGGTTTGAAGTGAAAAAGGAACTTTAAGAATCTATCCATGCAAATACTGCAAAATACTATTTGCCTGGTACTCCTCACTTCAACTACCCTAACACCTTGCCAATACACAGTAACATAACTACTGCACTTTTGTAAAATGAATTAGGATTTTTTTTTTGTTCACCTTTCCTCTGCTTTCAGTCTTACCTGCTCATTAAGATCTTTACTGTCCCTGGACTGTGGAAAAGACACTCTTCTAGCATGATGGAATGGTGAAAATTAACAGACACCCTGGTATTACTATAAGACAAACAATAACAACATAAGATGGTGCTGTTAAGTCAGTGAACTGACTTTACCTAACTATTGTTACATGAGTCAGTATTTTTTCGACGTGGGCAGAGCTGTACTGTTGGGGTTTTTTTCTTCCATAAGAAACGTCAGACTCCCATGATCCTTATCTTTCTCATTTTCTCTTGTTTTCTGAGTGAATACTCAGTTAAGGAATAAAGTCCTGACTCACTCAAAATGTAAACCAAAACTGCCAACTTGTTTGACACAGCCTCTAAAGCTTTCTCATCTCTGTTACACTTGACTAAGGGTCCCATGGTCGCTTGGCTCGTGCCACTGTTTTTCCCCCCAAGTATGTCGGAACATCTCAGAGCATACACTTTCTTTCTGCAGGACAGTGATGCTGAAGGCTATCTGGTTCTCCAAAAAGCCAAACCAGCAGAAAGGATAATGATGTTTAAGGCCATGGCTT
>JAOXXN010000395.1:27926463-27963761 GCA_026770055.1 Myrmophylax atrothorax
CTCTACAGCAGCATAAGAAACTGAGCTCCTCGTAGCCTGACTGCAAGAAGGGACAAAATAACTTGAAGACAAGAACATAGGAGAATGATAAGATGGATGTTGATAAGAGGAATAAAAATGAACTCTGCTGTTGGCATGTATCACTGAATTTCTACTGTACTTAGGAAGATGTTAAGATGCAAAGAATGCATTTACCATAGTGTTTTATTTGAGGTCAGTATACTCCAAAATTAAATCTACTGGTCATCCCCACTTGCTGAGCTTTGGTTCACATTGCAACTCTGGAGTGTTA
Source organism: Myrmophylax atrothorax (assembly GCA_026770055.1). Taxonomy (NCBI): domain Eukaryota; kingdom Metazoa; phylum Chordata; class Aves; order Passeriformes; family Thamnophilidae; genus Myrmophylax; species Myrmophylax atrothorax. The sequence continues at coordinate 27,926,756 of JAOXXN010000395.1, forward strand.
GAACTGGATTCCTTTGGGGTGAAACACAACTGGAAGATGCCTTCTGGCAGCACTCCTGATGCTCTCCAGCTGCTCTTAGGCATTCAGTCTGCAGACCAGGCTAGAGCCCGGCCAAAGTACAACATGTACAGTGTAGAGTAAGATACTCAGCACCAACTGGTTTGTTCTAGAGAACAGTTCAGTTTCTGTTGGGCTGTGCAGCTTTCTAGAGTAGCCAGAGCCGGGGCACACAGGCACTCAAGAGAGAACCTGAAAGGCTCAACAGTTGTACTGATGCCTCAAACAAGTAAGAAATGCTGCCTTCTGAAGCAAGTGAACACAACAGCTGAAGCACCTACCATTTTTGAAATGCAACAAAACCAAACACTTTTTAAAAAGTGGAAGAAAGCATCTGAAATGATGTTAACTTCTCAGTAAAGGTTTGTTGTGGATTTGGTTAGTTTTCTGGGTTTTTTTCCAATTTTTCGTGTTTTTTATTCCAACTTTTTGGGAAAAAAAAAAGGGAAAGTCTGGAGTAAAAAGAATAAGGAATGAGAGATGTTCCAGGAAATGCTTATGACATGAAATCACCTAGAAGTGGGATGTTGCTGACACATACTGGCAAGCAATTCAGTCACGAATGAGAAGATTACCAACTGAATTTCTTATCCATGAAAGGTGAATACGGAGTGGTGAAAGCATAATTAAGACCCTATTTTCTTTCAGGATTCATAAAACACAGAATAAGAAAAATTGGTAACATTGCCTTTCTACTGATGAAAAAATGGCAAAAGAGCTTCGTTTAGCTAGAGAGAAAACCATCACAAAAAGTTTTGAAGATGTTTAACCAAAATAATTTCATTTAAATTTTATGACATTGCACACACACTGGGGGGAAAAAGACCAGAAATACAAACATTTATAATATTAAATCAAGTTAGATTAATAAGTGTGAAATCATATGCAACAAAAAAAAATATATGTTTATATGAAAATCCAGAAATAACCCCTTTGAGCATTTTACAAATATTTGTTCTAAATATTGGAGATATATTTAAATGCAATTTAAAAAATACGGAATTAACTTTTACATACATCACAAGTGTACTTAAATACACCATGCAATGAACGTAACAAGTCGGATAAGTTATGGATGTTTCATGCCTTGTTGTTCTGTAAGTTTACATGAAAGATGACAGCAAGCCATGAAGCAGAAACTCTTAACAAGGAGTGGTGAACATCTGTGGTGTTTCCTCTCTAAGAAAAAGAAGAGTTCATATCCCACCCAGGGAGAAGAAATGACCCTGATAAAGAATGTAAGTGATCTTGTTTGACCTGTGACACAACACTAGTGCTGACCTCTGTGCCTAACCACAAAGCATGTTTTTTGTTATATGAGCAAGTGTGTGTTGCTAAAAAGGAATGCAAGGAATATGAATTATGCTGAAAGTCAGAATGAATTATTGATTGTGGAAGTGAAAGTGTGTTTGTTCAGGTAGGTATGAAAGGCTAAAAGGAGGAGGAAGAGGAAGAAACATAAGAAGAAAATTAAATAAACTTACTCATAACCAAGCCATTTCTTTTCTAGAAACAAATCAAAGAATATGACATTTCCTTGACTCTTCTCAGATTAATATTGCTTTTAAAAACATTCTAGAAGTCCTAATTATAAAACTTAAAGCAATAAAAGACTCTAATATTGTGCCATATAATAAAAAAATACCAAAATATTAATCCCACTCTATTTGTCAATGCTCTTCATCAGCAATCTGTATTATTTATATAAATCTTTAAATTAGAAATTTATCAATCCTAACTCATCACATGGAGAGTATGAATAATTGATCCCATCCAGAAACCACCCACCCCACTCATTTTTTTCTTTAAGAAAAGCAAACACTCCTATTTTCCAATAGTTGAATGCATAAATATTTCTAATACCAGTATAAATAAAACACAGTATATATATATAACGCCCCTGAAAAATGAGCATAAGAGATTTGAACTGTTAGCCTTCCCATATGGCAACAATAAATAAAATAAAATACAATTGGCTGCTTACTGACAATGTCTACTAGATTTCAGGAAACACCATGCTTAACATCAAGTCCTGATAAACATACTATCTGTATAGGTCTTTTTTTAAATATGATCAATGCAACAGATGAAAAGCGAAAGTCAAAGTTAATCTGTGCAATCACAAAGCAAAAACCAATGCACTTCTTTTCATATTCAAGAAGAAGGATAATTTATTAAGGGAACTCTGTAAGGAAGGGAATTTATCAAAGGAATTCACTCCAGCTGAAAATTTGGCCTCCAAATTTATAAGTGACTAATAGAAAAATTAAAAAACCGCAACAATAAATCTAATTCTATTGTAGCTATTTCTTCTGTAAAACTTTAATTTAATCCTGAAATATAAGCACTAAAGAATAGCACTGCCAGGTCTGATGTACAAATCTTGGTAATATGTGAAGCTAATGGCCAAAGAGAGCCTAACCTGTCAGCAGTCAATATGCAGTACATTTTTAGCAAGAGTAACGTTATGTTTGATGGAGCTAGATGACTCAAAAGATAGGAAATGTAACATGGAATTTTACATCTCTGGGTCACAGGTTCAAATGTAACCCAGGGCAGGATCCATGGTGCAATGCATAAACTTTAGGCACCTGCTACAAAATTGTAACCCAGATGCCACTCACTCTACACAGATGCTTATACACACCTTATCAACGCACAGGGAAAATGAGGTCAAAGAGGGTTATTACACCAAACAGGGAATCACAACCCACAATCACAGGAAAATACCTTTTCTCCACAGAGAATAAGCACTTCAATTTATAGTTCAACTGAACACTTCTGGATCTAACTGATCATCTATAGTATGAGTCTATCTCCAGGGTCAGGTTTTCAAGCCTGTTTCCTAAGCTGAGACATCAAAAAAATGGGTGCCTCTTTCTGAGCAAGATTTCCCTTTCTAAAAAATGTAGGCAGAGAAGCAGGTGGTGATGATTGTACTAAGCTTTTACAAAATTGCACTCCCCTCAAAAATTAGTTATTACAAAGTCATAAGTTGTTTAGGATGATTATTTTAATTTCCTTCTTAGTCCAAGGGAGCTCACACTCACATCCATTATATTGCATGCTACAACTGCCATCCTAAAAAACTATACTGAAAAAGGGAAACAACTCTTTCACCCATGTTGAAATAATACAAAGGAATACAATAAAAGACTTTAAAAATGAGAGAAAATGTCTACCAAAAAAGGCAAAGATGACACTGTAAACTACTGACTTGAAAAACTTAAATTGGAGTCTATGTTTTTATTGCTTTTTATGCAACTTCAACATGAAACTTTGCATAAAAAGGATATTCAGCCCATAAAATAATAGATTCGTAGAATGGTTTGGATTGGAAGGGAGATTAAAGATCATCTATTTCCAACACCCTGCCAGGGTCAAGTACATCTTCCATCAGACCAGGTTGCTCAAAGTTCAATCCAACCTGGCCTTGAACACTTCCTGGAATGGAAAAGTCTTCTGATTTAGGTACTGCTCAGGAAGGTGTAAGATGTCTTGGCACTGACAAGTTCAAGCTCCCTTCATGATGCAGCAGCTGTTTTGCTACAGCTGTGACAGTATTCTGTAAAAAAAGGATATTGGAATTAGAGTCCCCATGGTAAAGAAAGGCATAATTTGTCTTGTCCCTCACCAGAATTAGGTACATTCAGACTGCAGCAGCAATAAGCAAGCAAAGCAGCTGAAGTCTTGGTACTTCCAGTACCTAGTAAGGAAGAATTTTTAATGACAGCTGCTTCATATAGTTTCTCTTGAGGCTGTAAATTCTTTAGCTACCAGATTAGTCTATCTATAAAATCAACAGTGTCTGGAGTTGCAGTCAGATAAAAAAAATTGGCATTTCATGAGGTGACCATAATAGTATTTGCAAAAATCTTCATCAGCTGGCATTTCTTCTTCCAAAGCAGGGTCTAAGCAGTGAACAATGAAATAAAAGGCAGAAATAAGGCACACTGGCCAATGTAACAGTGTTGTTTAAGCCACAATTATTTCAGTATCACCATCCAGTAGGTAGTCCAACCATAAATACGCACATGCTAAAGAGAAGAGCTGTAAATACTTCTATTGTGTTTGATGAATTTCCTTACAGCTTTGCTGCTTAAATGGATACTTTAACTACTTTGGTGTTTATGCTGTACTAAAATATGGGTTTATAATAAATTAGTGCCATCTGTTAGACATCAGAAATTCTAGTCAGTAGACTGGTTTCAGAAAAAAATTCTCAGTTTAAGGAATTCACTTCTAGATCTCAGATTTTGTAGGTATCCGTAACGGAGGGATTAATATTTCACCAGCAATACAAGTATTATTAAATTTATATCTATGGCTGATTTGTGAGCACATTTGAACTCTCACATGTTCAAGTGACATTAGCTCTCACCTCAAAACCCATATCTCACTTTCCTTTTCTATCTACAAATCACTAAACAAGCATAAGAATACAGGAGTAAATTTTCAGAAGTTAGCATCCTCCAAAATTTTCCCCTTTTTCAAGCACAGACATCAGAGGTTGACTAGGAACTACATTGTCATTGCATAAATATCAGTGCAAAGTTTCAAAGCTTTTGAATTTTTCTAATAAATACTAAAAGAAATGAAAATATAGTTATGCTATCATTGTGTTTCCAACAAATTTCATCTTGTAGGAATCATGGCCTGTAATATCATCCTTTTCTGTTTCCGAATCACAGTAAAGTCTGGGTACTCATATTAACCCTCTCCTGTTACTTTTCCAGTGAAATCCTGTCAGTGAATTTCTTCCTCCAGTGAAGCTGTAAATGTTTCACAGTAATACTGCTTGATAGCTTTATGTATTTTCTTGGTAAGATATCTTCTACAGCCATTCTATGACTTTAGTTGACTATAAGTAAAAAGGTTTCATAACAGCTTGCTGTGCTATCTTTTCCAAGAAATATCTATTTCCTATCTTATAGCAGTAGCAGTGTCCCACTTCTTAAAATTTATCATAGTGATCTTACCCTGTTAAGGAGTGTATTAGTAATAGCAGCACAAGGGACTTGAAGGATTTCTTCTGATTTTATGAATTTCTTCATCATTTAAACTTCAACATAAAGTAATATGTCTTTTTACATCGTATTTTATAGAACATTGGTTCTTCTGCCGTGGGGACTCGCACAGACACCTTAGCCTGATCTCCAACAATTGCGATCAAAACCCTGGACATGTCCTGAGGTTGAATCCATTAAAGTGTAAAGGCTCTGACATTTTTGAGCATTCTCTTTATGTTACATTGACAAATGGAGGGGTTTTGTGTTTCATTGGTGAAGAGGGAGTCAGGTTTTAGTTATTTGAACCTGGGGTAGCTTCATTCATGGATCAAAAAGGACCTCTTGGGGCTTCCAAAGTCTTAATTATTTTAGAGCTACAAGGCATGATTTGGTAGAGATTTGGGTAATGGGAAACATATTCTTATGGGATCACTTCACTTTGGGGAGCATTCCAGCTGTGAAACAGGCTCTCAAACTTAAAAGCTCTCCAAAGCTCTACCTGGCCCCAGGCCCAAATTTCCCTGTAACAAAAGTTGACTCGTAGAACTGGTATAGTATATGCAACCAAAAAACCTGCAACATTAAAGAATTGGTAAGATTTATGATAACACTAAAAGTGTTAAAGTGTTTTTAAAAGGTCAGCTTTTCACATTTAGAAGCAGAAGAATGGTCATTTTTACATAATCACCACATACCTACTTCCACATGTAAAAGTGACAGCTATTTTATTATACAAGGTATCTAAGGAGGTTTGCACGTAAGCAGTAACTTATTAAAATAAAGTGAAGGTTCTATTTTTTATCATAAATATTGTGACTCTTTTTACTTTAGAATTGGTTTTCTGGAAAACTACTTTTATGATGATGTCTCTCTTACTAGTTAATGTAAGCACGAATAAATAATAAATTCATTGAAATCTCTGTGTCTGACATTACTTCGTCCCCTTTAAACAAAATATATCACTTTCAAGGCATGTTTATAACAAAATATATGGAAGGCAGGCTACTATTAAGCCCATTAACAGTAATTTTACATCGTATGTACAAGCAATGGTAGATAAGAGGTGTCCTATGAAGTCTAAGGTCTCAACAAGGTGCAATTTTCATTAAGAATTATTTATATTGCAAAATCATCTACTGCCACAAGTATGAAAAACAACAAGTGCCTTTTTAGAAATCTAAACCCTGTAATTTTACAGGCTCAAATCTGTACAAAAGCATGCAGAAAATCGTAGCTGCCAGCACAGACCATCCGCACAAAATTCAGTTTGTACTCCAATATGATGGCTTCTAACACAGGTCAAACTGAAAATGTCTTCTTAACATGAGGAAACGTACTGAAGGAATTATGTATACCATTAAATAAAGCCATTAAGCTTGAGGAAATGACACACACACAGAAATTACATACAGCAACCACCAAAACTCCCTACCATATCAAAACATCAGAAAAGCGTGCCATGAGAAAAACCCTCCCTCTGTTTAAGTGCAGGAAAAAACTCTTTCATGTTTATGGGCTACATTTGAAGTCTGGAGCCCACAAATCTCCTGCATTTGAGAAAAAAGAACTGTAGATCAAGTGTATTTCAGTGTCTCTACAGTTTCTCCTCTAGTCCTCATCCAGAAAACCTTGTATATCCTGTGTTCTACTCTGTAATTACGATGCTTTTTAAAAAAACGTTCTGCAGAGCTATTATTATTAAACCTTCAATTCTATACTGTAAGTATATAGAATAATATGCCTAAGCATGTATTATTGTTTGTTTCTGTACTGATCCCTCTTTTTATGTATTTATGTCTTTTCCTTACATTACAAATTCTTCATATCTCCGAGAAAGCATTCCAGTTCTCTACCTAAAGAGTAACACAAACACTGTCACCTTCCTGGTATATACACAATAATGTTGGGCATCTGCGATACCATCTGGAATAGAGAAATGCAGAGGAGCAGAAGAGAGAGATGAGCTCACGCTGAGTCAGTCCAGGTGAAACCAGGTCTGTCCTTAGCCAGATCAAAAAAAACTTTTCCTTTTCTTTGATCAGCTTCCTGCAGAGAACATGGTACTTTTAGACTGTGACTCACCAAGACCAACATTTAGGGAGGAGACAAGGTTGTTGGTGTAGGCACAAATTGAGACATGAGCTGTCTCCTTGTGAAAGAATATGGTAACAGCCCAAATGACAAATGTTCCTGGAATTTGTATCATTAAGGAATGTTACAGTCAGCCATAAGACTGCTGCTTCTCCACACTACCAGCTCCCCTGGATCAAGGACACAGCCAGGGAGATCTCAGATGGTCATGTGTGCAATTCACTGTGCAACCCATGTCTCACTGGGTTAATTAGTTTATGCTTCTTTCTGAGAAAAAATTGCTAGTCTGCTCTTGGACAAAAACTTCATAGAAAAAGTATAATCATGTTTGTCAAGTTCCAGGACTGAGCTAATAATCTAGGCTGCAGGCATTGAGCTTAGCATCTCTGCACATATATAGGTTGTACACCTACAACTTAGATAAGTTGCTGTGGATAACTACAAGCAGACTGTAATAATAATTAACTGGCAATAAAATAAAAACCTCAAAACAGTAATGTGTTACTCTCTAAAAAGTTTTAAGGGAAAGACACTATTTATGTATTTATTCAAGTATACCTTTAGACACTAGGAATGAGGGAATTTGGAATCTCTTCTCAGAAGGGAGACAGATTCAGAATAAACTTGAGACTCTTTGATAACTATAGGACAGAGCATGGAAAAAAAGAAGAAAAGGTAACACAGTGATTTTCTTTTGGTGGTTATCTTTGCATAGTAGCATTGAATCAAACAGACCACACTGAACGTGCAATGCATGTCAAATGACATAAAAATCTTTGCACCTTTGTAATGCATTTACCTGAAAAAAAATGCCAGGTTTCTTTTTGTTCTGTGCATTGCTTAAGATTGTTATGAAGGAAATACTTAGTAAATTCAAAAAGGCTGTTTAACTCAGTATTCAATTCACAACAGTGGCCAAATATGAATGCCTAAGGAAGAGTGCTAGTACATGCAGTGGTGTCTTTCCAGAACACCCTCCCAGCCTCCAGTGATTCCCAATTCACAAACTGAAGGGAAGGGTTTATCTGAAAGATGATTATGCACAATGTCTATAGCTAGAGGCAACGGCTCTTACTCAGTACATCATCTAAACAGTCTAAATTCTAAAAACCATATTTGTTCAGTAAAAATTACTGTTAATAAAACTGTTATTTCAGTGGCTGCAATGAGCTGCCTGAAGCATGAAATGTCTGTGCTGCATACCCCAACTCAGGCATTCACTTGCAGCCTCCTGAAAGGCTCACTGCCCGCATGGTAGGTAGGTCTGACAAGGAGCTTCAGAGCTGCACAGACAGCACAGAGTGACTCTGAGGCTGCTTTTGACACAAGGAGGGACTTGCCTACAACATGGACAAAGGGGCAGCAAGGATGGACTCGAGCCTCAACAGAACATCCATTCCCAAGTGATAGCGGTGCAGCCTGCCACTAAGCCAGCAGCAGAAGCAAACGGTTTAGTAGTGCATCTGCCCCTTTTGCTCTTCACAGCTACAGATACTGCCGAACCCTAGTCCCACCACTCTGTGAAGTTATCCCAAGACCTAGGGGTGCTTATGTTCTATCAAGGCTTGTTGATGCTTGAAAAAGAAAAAAAAAAGAAAAAAGAAAAAAAAAGAAAAAAAGGCATTATGAAATTGTAGGTCATAAGATTAATAAAATTAACAAGCTCTTCTCAGACATTTACAAGTGTTTTTTAAGTATTTCCAAGGAATGGAGATAGAAAAACAATTCCACAAACTAATAGATTTCACCATGAATGAGACCTGCCAGGGCTGCTGGAAAGGCACTGATCACATCAACCTGTCACAGCTTGTGCAGGAGAAGAGTTTAGATTGTGCTGCTGCTGGGCAGCACTTCTGACCCTCCAGCAACTGACAGAAAATCACCAGAAAAGATCTCCAGGAAAGAATAAAAAGGCAAAGTCCCTTTTTGGTGTAAACAGCTAAACACATATACCTTTTCAGGCAATGCCTGTTTTTATTGACTCAGTTACTCCTTTCTACTGAAGAAATATCTGTGACTAGGCACTGAAAACCTTCACAAGTTGAAGAATGCTAGGCAGATTGTGTCAGTGCATCCATGAACTTATTACCTAACAATTTATACAAACTACTTTTACAATTTAAAAAAAAAAAAAAAAAGAAGTCAGTCAGGAGAGAAGACTGCTACCCCATCCATGAACAAGCTGTGTTTCCCTAAGCTGTCTTGTCTTGATGTCATGCTTTAAAAATATTTATTTCAAACTGTATGAAAATCAGACTGTGGTTTGAACCAGGCTTTTATCAGTGGCTGCAGCTACATGCAGAAAAGCCTGAAGGTAATACTCAGAGTTACCAGCAGGACCCAGTGTTTATCCTGGCCATGCACTTCAGCATCAAACCAGGCCAGGACTACTGGTTTATGCTCACAATCTGACAGACGTTTACCACAGAACAGTCCCTTACTTGAAAGACAGTTGCTTTAAACTTTCCCCTGAGTTTTGTTTCAGTAGCTATAGGTAGGCAACACAAGACTCAGGTTCCACCTTCTGAAGGACTTTCTCATATCACAGGCATCCCCAGCAGGAATATTACAGACCTGCTGCTCCCTAATGCTCTGCCATGCTGTATGATGGCTTTCATGCCCCTACTTGAACGATTAGAAATTAAATCATTTTACTTTATCCACAAGACTAGTTGGTATGTAGCTCTGGGTAAGAAGTCTCCATAATTTAGGCATTCGAGATCAGTTTTGTACCCAGAACATGTGGACAGCAAATTATACTAATCTGACAAAAATATTTTTCTGCGTTATTCATCATTCAGTACAGCTCTAGCCCTCCTAAGTGCACATACAGACTCATACACCCACAAGGGCCCCCATCTTCCTCCCACAGGTAAGAAAATTTTAATTTAAATCATGTTTATAGGTGGTTATCTTGGGCATATGAATGCTCCCAGTATACATGGCCAGGTGTATGCACCCTTTTTATAGTCAAAACTGCAAATCATCTTCTACATTGAAGTAAGTCATCACTCATCAGTTACATGTCATAGTAAAATCTATCTCTGTTCTTTCTCAGGGTAATTTCAGAAGCACTTGCAACAGGGAGCAGCTATGTATCTGAACAATCTGGCTTTGAATGTTTGGTGGGTCAGGTTTGGTTTTCATTTAAAGAATTGGGGGTTTAGTCCATAATTTCATGTAAATAAACAGAAAAAGCTTTTAAAAATCAGCTTCAGTGGTTATTTAGGTTCTTTTTTTTTTCTTTAATAGGCTGTTTACAACCACATTAGCAATGGTTTTCATTCTTCTTTTTTCCCCCCATTGCAATTGGACAGCACTGTCCAACTGATTACTGCTTGAATGACCTCTGCCCTGGCCATCATGGCAGAATAGTCTAGTCTTTGCTCATTTATCATGTCAGCACATAATTTGAGCCATCATGATCTACTTCCTAGGGTGATACTGCATATTGGTTTTCCTTTTTCTTTTTTCTCTTACCAGCCTCTGCATGACTTTTCATTTCTCACCTAGACCTAAGAACTGTAATCACCTAATTTATTTTGATGAATTTATGAGATAATTTTAGGACTGCTAACTGAAAGAATGATTAAACTTTGGTTTAGGGACTATTTTGGAATTTCAGTATAATGGATAAAGCATATCAGTGACCAATCAGTCTAAATCATGGACTCAAATGTGTAAGTGTGCTGAGATGAGATGGTCAAGTGAAGGAAGTTGTTCTGTGGCATTATGAAAAAAAAATGTTTACAAAACATTATAATAAACAAACAGCAATGTGTTTGTTATAGATCTCTGAAAGTTATTTTGCTTTCATTCCTTCTGATAAGCAAGCTGAGACTCGCAGTCATAAGTGTACTCAAAAAATAGTGAGTTGAGCAAGACTTGTAGACTCTAATCCTCCAGGAATTACTCACATACATAATGTTAATAACATATGTAAACTTTAGCAGCACCAAACTCTCAGTTTGTATATTATGCACATCACATCATAAATTGTGTTATGCAAGCACCGTTTTCAGTATTTTCACATCTTTTTTTCTGTCAGCCTGTTAATGTACACTTTTGTTGGTATTTAACACAGACACTATGAAAGGAGAAAAGACAGACATTTACTTACAATGAAGTATATGCAAGGGCTCCTAGGACTCTGCTGGGCTGCACTTGGTTCCGTATGGAAAATCTTGCTGGGTTAAAAAAATTTCATTTGGACTTCAGCCTGAGAAGGTTTGGCAAAATTCCTGGTCTATAGAATTTCTACTGCCTGTTCCTTGTCTTCCAGGTATTGCAACGCTTCAGAATCTTGAGGACTTTTGCCTTAGTAATTATTTTTACAGACTTCTTGATAATGCCAATTAATTGATTCTCATGTGATATAGTTCTTACTGTTTATAGTATGTCATTCAAGATTAAGTTCAAAATCTGAAAAATACTGGAATTAGTTTATATATTTAACTTATAGGTAATGTTAAAAAAATTATCTGCAAATGTTTGGAGTATATAAAAATCTACTGCCTCTGCTTAAGGAGACTAGAAAAATATTCACTGAGATGCCAAATATTCATAAAAGTCTGCATTTCCATTTTGAGTCAATTTTACTTGACAAGATTTGACAAGATCAAGCTGATATTACTGAAGATCATATCCAACATGTGGGCCGCTTATTTTATTGAGAGAGAATGAGGTTTTCTGTGAGCAAGTGGCAAAATCTGTAATAAGTCTTGGTAATAATGCAAAAATGTAATTATAATGACATTTTTGGGGAGGAAAAAAAATTTGCTCATCCTTTAAGCTTTTTTATGGCAATATGGTTTCTTGAGACAGAAAGTGTGAAAACAGTAAGAAGGAATGATCCTCTTTGTTTGATTCCTACTTTCAGGAATAGCATAATAAGAATATCAAAACATAATTTGACAACTGGGGTCACAGTGACCCTGAAATATTACCTTGTGATATTGGAAGGCTTGGGATAGGAAGAAGGACTACGAAAGAAATAAACCAAATGGACTTCACTTCAGCAAGGAAATTTTCAATAAACTTACAAAATTGTTTTTAAGAACTTATCTAAGGTGAAAAGGAGTTATGGAGTGTTCATAATACCTTAAAAATCCCACAATATTAAGGAAGTAAATGTTAAAAAGAACCCCACTGCACTAACACAGCAAAACAACAAAACCAGCATTATGAAGAAAGATTATTAAGATATAAGTTGTCCTAAATCTTGATTTTTTTCCTGATTCCAAACACAAGTTGGAATGCACAGTAAATATTTGAAACATGCTGTAACAAAAGGTCAAATAAACTATTTATAAATAGAGATATGTGTATAAAAATATCCTCACAAATACATGTGTAAAGCATAAAAACTAACATAGTTGCATGAAAAATAAACGGAATAAAAATATATCCCCACTAGACAGAATGAGAGATAGCAAGTAGGATTCAGGCTTAGTAATTATTTTAATTGCAAGAAGAATTAAATATTGAAATATGTTGCCTGGGGAATAATGACTGCTGAAAGTCTTTGGAACAGGTTAGAAACCCATTTGCAAGGACAGCTGTTAGGAAGTATTATTGACCCTGCCCTGGGGAAGGCAAAAGTATTAGAGACATTTTCTGTGACCCTTGCAGCCCTACAGTTAAGTGTACACTTTTATTAATTCTATCAGTTTTGTGTGGTAGTCTGTGTCCTTCACTTACCCTTCTTCTGTGAACCTGTGGCTCTCCATGTTACTCCTCCCAATAGCACATTAAGGGTGAATATGGTCTTTTCCTCAATATCTGATATCCCTGTTGGTACGTTAGGGAAAGAACTGGGCAGAGGACAAGAGGATAGTTTAGTACAGTCAGGAGCTGGAGAGAATTGCAAGTGGGAGAAAAAATAAGGAGGGAGTTGAATTTCTGTGTTGTGTGTATGGGTAAAGAAGACACAGATGCTTGTGAAATATATTAATTGGTGTAATATCACTGCACACAAAAGGCACAATGTTCACTGAACGGTCACCTCTTTTTTAAATATCTGATGAAAATTTTTATTAAAAGTTGTATTTCTACCGGAATAACTGTGTCACACTGCTATGGAGTATCTGAGGGGTTTTAAAATCACTATTTTCCTGAAGGAAATGCTTCTTGCACTTTGTATAAAGCTGTCAATAAATAGAGAGCTTGGCCAGAAGGGCAAAGGCCATGACTAGCCTGAGGAAACTCAAGCATATTAGCTTAGGGAGCAAAGCAAAATTTCACAGACTGTGCCATGTTATCATAACATTCCACCAAGACAACAAGCCTTGCATTTTGTTGTGCTTCACGTACCTGAGGTTTTGCTTAGTTTATAATCTATTTTAGAAAAAAAAAAGTGTGTTGATTGCCATGAAATGGAATTCTAAACAGTAGCAATATTTAGCTGAGGGTTTTATCATCTGTGGGGATTCTTTTGTTAAAAGGCAAGTAATGAAGCACCAAAAGAATCCCAATTATTTTTATAATGTTTCTTATTTTGCTTACTATTTGCAATGAATTTTAGGTGTCCTTGAATCTGTAGGAGCACAGCTGGCTAAAATGACAACCCATGTCTTGATTAATGAAGAAAACAGTGTGAGGCTAGAGGGCAATCCCAAAGTTCCTTGCATACCCCTGATCTTACCTTTCATCTGCTGTGCACAGTGGTGGCCCTAGTGCATTTTAGCCAAGGAAGACAGCCAAGGCTGCAACTGCCAAGTCCCCCTGTGGTAAAGCTACTAAACAGTCTAAACTGTCTAGCCCTGGAGCAGCAGGGCCCTGGAAACCATCAGAATTTCTTGTCTTGCCTCACCTTCCCTTATTCTGAGCTCTCTGAGGGATACAGAAAGTGTCTCAAGACAACCAGCCACATAAAGATTTTGGAAAGCAATCATGGAATCATTACTGTCACTATTTCCTAAACCATTTGCAGCTTGACAACCCTTCTACAGTATCTGTAACTACACTTACATATGTGCAAACACATAAAAGTTTCTTTTCATGGCTGTCATTGTGGACTGTAGAAAAAGACTTCCATAATTTAAAAGTCCTTTCCAATAATAATTTCACAGCTTCTTAGTCTGTAAGGAAAGCTTCTTATAAGTAACATTTAAGCTGAAAAGTTTGAGAATTTGATTGGGGAGGAGGGAGGTATCAATTGTATTTTAAATGCTATCGATTACAATGCATCAAATATCTCAGGGCTTTTTTTTTTTTAAACTACTACTCACATTTTGCATCTCTGAAGTGTGGAGAACGTTCCCCAGTAGAACAGTATGCTACTAATATGGCACCATCTGTGGCTGAATTATTCTCAGTTTTGTTAGTTTTTAGATCCCATCACTAAACCCAAACGCATGGTTCAGTCTGTATGTCTATGCACCTGTCACCAAATTGGTTAAAGATGACTAAGGCTGTATTCAGAGGGGTTTAGTATTTCAATACTTCATTTACTAGGCTGCTTTTAAGAAGTAAACCTAACATAGAAGATAAAATTTGAACTTAATTTCTGTTCAAATTTCTTAATTATACTATCTTTGTTGAAAATAATGCAGTTGATAGCTACAGCACACAGCAGTGCTGCAGGAGTAACAGGCGAATTTAGATTGTAGAAGTGTGAATCAAACAACCCAAATCAAGAATTCAATGACATTTTAATATTTAAGAATATTCCCCTCCTGAACAGCTCAAGACAAAATCAGTACAACCATAGCAATAAAAATGGATGAGTCAGAACTGAGTGGGTATTCACTAAAAAGGATTAAACAGGAACAGTAAGATGAAAAATCGTGAACAAGTGACAAAATAACAAAGGGAGATTTGCACATAAATTACTCATTATTAGTTTTCCTGGAGGGGAAAAAAAAATAGAATGGAATAGTTGATGATTTCAGGCTCACTTCAAAAAATACTTTTTTTTTTGCATTTTTTTACAAAAGGGATTCTGATGCTTCATTTGCAAGACCCTGAAAAATAATTGAAGCTAAGTGACTATTTTTCAAGGATATTGCTTTCTCAACATAATATTGGTGAAACAAACTGGTAGTGCCAAACAACACACCAAAACACATCAATGCATTTGTAAGTGCTAGCAATTTATAATCCCATCTCCATTACTTTATTTTTGATAGGCTAGCTCAAAATACTTCAGAAGAAAGTCTAGAGGCAAGAAGAGGGATGAATGATCATCTGGTTTATCATTATGAAGATAAATACTAATTCATTTGTAATGAGTTTCCTATTACATATATTGTATATTATATTATTCAATATACAGAATACTTGTGCATGTGTATGCATTTGATAAATATGTGTACATTTTATTTTTCTTTATATATATGTGAACACATAGATATTCATCCCATTTCTAAGTTAATGTCTGTGTTGTCTTATTTTCTCCATTTGACTCTTTAAAAAGGTGGACCAAAGTGGAATTTCATGACAGATAACATTCTTTGGTATTCATTTCAGTGGGGAGTAAATAGCCATGAATGACCTTCTTGTCTTTAGCTTTGATTTTTTAAGTGTCTCTTGGCACCCTAACAAATGGCTCATCACACTTCAACTGAAGGCGAAGAAGATGTCAGTGTCTTGATGGATGCTTTTTACTATGAGTACATTTAGCACCATGTATTTTTTTAATAATCTTACAGAATATTGAATTGGTAGAATATATTGCTAAGAATACAGATTTCAAACAGAAAGAGTCAACAATAAGATGAAAATTTATGAAAAGACATGTAGCATTTTTCCTGAAAAGTTTATACTGAAGCAAATCTGAAAAGATTTTGCTCCTAAATCTTTACTGGAATTTGCTCTTAGTCTTGGATAAAAGATGTCAAAGTTTTGTGACAATGCTAGGTTATGCTACCACTCAAATAACTTCACAGTGTCAACAACCAGAAAACAGTTAGTGACTGAAAGTCAATAAAGCATCTATAAAGAACAGTCATTAAACCTGTATGCACCAAATTACATTTTTTAAAAAGAGTTTATAATAATGACATAAGCTAAGGGTTAAAAACCCCATATTTGGCGAGTGGGAAAAAGGGCTTTGACTTTCTGTGGAAGGACTCCCTGGAAGTTGGGAGGCATTTCCTTTATTTCAGATTGAAACTTCATTTATATTTAATCCCCTGTTGGTTCCCACATCATTTTGCAACTAGCATAAGCTAATGGGACATTACAGAAGTCACATGGAGCCAGCTCCAAAAAAAACAGACTCTGATGCTCTTAATTAGATACCACTACAAAAAACATACTTGACAATCCCTGACAGAGATGTCTAGGCCATTTTATCCCTTTTAGAGATGAAACCACATCCGCCATTATTTTTGGCATGGATACATTTGAAATTTCTCATCTTTCTATAAGGTAATTCAGGAGTTTCCACAAATAAAATAAATACAGGACTTCTGTGACAGTGATATTTTACAAGAATAAAAGACTGAGCTTTACAGCATTGCCAAACCAGTATTATAGTATGCAAAGCACACACAGAGGCCTGACAGAACACCCGAACATAGAGGTGGAAACTGACTCACATTTCATCCCTGTAGAAGGACTGTTACATTCTCTGTTCCATTCCCTGCTTTTCTTACCAACAAAGTCTTTGCACATGTTCTTTCTCCCTTTTCATACCTTGTTTAGTCAGTTCTAGCTGTGCAAGCAGATATGAGTGCTAGCAAACCAACACAGTGACACAACAGCAACACAAAATTGACATAAAGAGCTCATCAAGTACCATTATGTGTAAGTAGCACCTATGATGCTCTTTCACATTTGCATTTTGTTCTCAGTTCACAGGACCCAATACAAGGCTGCAACACATTCCAAATGCATGACTTAAGCTATTGTAATACAGAGTCTGGCATTTTCAAAAAGGCCCAATTTCTAGATGTAAAATACCCCAAATTACTGATTTTTCCTGCTATATTGCCAAAGTAAGGTAGGCACATAGCTACACACATCAAAGTTTTGTCCTCACCTTTTCACATTCAGAAACACTCCTTCTTCACCACACTTTTCATTTTGCTGTTCATGGAAAGTGAAAGCATTACCTTAGCTTGCCCCTCAGTGCTGTCCATTTTCTCCTTTCAACTCTACTCACAAACACTGTGACTTTATTGCTAATTTCCTGTTCGACTATAAACAATATATTTTGGAATTTTTTCACAGTTTTTTTTCTCTTCTTGTTTCCTTTGCTGGCCTGTCCCAGAGCCCCCTGCCCTTTCAGATTTGTCTCCTACTTGTGGTTAGCCTGAAAATTTTTGAAAGTGGCTCCTTTCATCCAGAAGTGTATGAATTTTTCCCCCGAATATACATTCTCCACTGACCTTCCCCTCTTTTCTATCATTCCAGTTAGGTTTACAAAAGTTCAGCCAACCCTTCTGTTGTATTCAGTAGGTGAATTTTTTTTCAATAATCATAATGCAGGAGTATTATGTCAATTCTCAAATGAGTGGACTAAGTAGATGCAAATTCTTTAATCTTCCTATTCTACCTCTTTCAGGTTGACAATCTGTTTCAATCCTTCCAGCATGGACATAAACAGTGTACTTTCAGATTACAGAAATATTCTGCAAATTCTCCCACATTAACACAGAAATTATTACTTTCAATATATAGGGTCTCATAACCATAATAGCATCAAAGCCTTTATAATTCACTTTTACTTTGACAAATTTATTTTGCTAACACGACGTTCCGAATTTCCAATCTATAAAAGAAACAGTGTCATAGAGATTGAGAGATAAGTAGGAAAAAAATACCATTTGCTATCCAAAAAATTATATTTTCCACTTTGATGAGGAAAGCAAAAGACACAAGATCTTTGTCTCTCATGGTCTCACTGTAACTTTAGTTCAGTGGAATTCCAAGGAGTATGGGAAGACTTAGTAATCCCGCAAGGCCTGTAAACTGGCTATTTTTCCCTTCTTCAGCCTCTCTTGTAGGCAGAGTTTTTCATTTTCTAAAATTCTCTTAAGAGCTGAGACAGTAGAATTTTAGGCTTCAGACTTAGTAAAGGAATTCTTTTCCTTTGGGTATGCAGCACTGGGAAGAGGTATAAGAAAGTTCAAATTCAAAATGAATAGAATAATTTCAAATCTTTTTTGATTATCATCTACTTCATGTGATTGGAGAACAGACAATTAATTCAATAACATGGCACCAATACAAAAATAAGTGCATTTCTGATATCAAGGTGTATACTAGCTCACTAATGAGATCCTAATTTAAAATGACAATTTACTTCCATACTGACAAAGTGTATTGAAAAGATTTATTTATACACTTAATGAACCATAACATAGAGAGCTATAAAGGATTATATTACTGTGTGGAGCTCCTATGAATTCCACATCCCTATCTAATTTTTACATTACTGAATGGTGATTAATTCTGGTTGTTTACTTTGACAGCTTTCTGTCAGGCTGCCAGGTGTAATCTCCAAAATACACAAAACCTACAACACTGAGACTCATACATGTAAAACATTAAAGAAGAAAACTAAAAATCTATCTGATTTATGACTGAAAATGCAAAAATATGAAGTGTGTTTTTCCCATGGACTTATGCCTAGATTAAACTGATTTGTACACATAAATGGCAGTGGCTTTATTAGGAAGATCCAAGAAAATGCACTGCTTCAAGAGGCTCAAGGTCAGTGGCTATCATTCCATGACAGAAGTTAGCTGTACATGTGAAATTGCAAGCACAGTTATATACCAAAAGTAGCAAAATTCTTATTCGGTCATCTTTTTAATGCTTTGTCTTTGGCTATTAACTACTCAACTTTCAACACACAATTTGCCTTCCTTACTATGTCTAGTAGCTATAAGGAACTTCCAGGGCATCTATATAGCTCATCATGACATTTCACTTCAAAAAACTCATTAAATGTATATGGCTGCATTATTTCCTCTTCAGAAAACCTCATCTAATTTATAGGATCATAGTCCAACTCCTTGCTCAAAGCTTCCATCAGATGGCTCCATCGGGGCAGGAAGCTTGAATATGTCTCAGTGGTGATGTAAAATTTTTCAGTCTGGGAACACTGATTTACACCTCTGCTTGAGGCCACAATTCTCAGCATGAAAGGTCTGTGCCCCTGCGCTGTTATATAGGACTATTTTCTGTCCTCCCAACTTAAATACAGCCATACAATTCTCTCCGAGCTGCTAGTTTCCATTTCTAGTCTTGTACAGAGGTTCAAGAGTTTCATTATAACAATGCATTCTAATACTATTTGAAGGATTCCCATATGATTTCCAGGACAAACCACAGCATGTAAGTACTTTCAGGGTTTCTCCCTCTCAGCCATTGCAACACGTCTGCTGCATGGCCCTGAAGTGGGGTCCTCACAGAGGTCACAGATGCCTCCTTGAAAATTGATAATGTGTCTTTGACTGAAAATTGCCTGCTAAACCATACACAGCAGTAACAGTGCCTATTAACATGCAGTTCAGCAATTTAGTTTGGGTAGCCTTGCCAGTTTACTATTTTACCACAGTCAACTTCTGCAGCAGAAATCAAGACCAGGCTTTCAGTAACTGAAGAATTACAAACAAACCTTAAACTGCATTTTTTTCTCATGAGGCATAATCCATAATGACAAACCAGAGCTCACAAGAGCTCACAGATAAGAGAGACAATAGTGATTGTAGCATGTATTTTGGGCCAGCAGCCATCTAAAGGGATGTTTTGGCTAGTACTTTTAACACACTGGTTCCTGTCTTTTAGGAGCCCTGAAAGAAGCAGATCCTGAGAGAGGATTTGAGGGAGACCTGAGTAAATAATAATTCAAGAAATCACTTCAATAAATGAGAGGGGTAACAAGGTAGAATAGGCACAAACTATCAGGCACTTGCTCAAGATTGGCCTACCCAGTGAAATGGGAGGTGATGGGAGACAACTCCATGCAGTCAGAAGCAGAGTGAAGTGAGAACTTGCATGGAAGGTCTGAAGATTAAGACAAGAAGTCTGAACTCACTAGGACTGGAGTTGGTGGAAGTTCCAGAAAAAAGTGGGATGATCACAAGCTATCTGGCAGGCACTATTATGTTGCTTGTTGCTACCTTTGGAGGGGGGGAATATTTCAGAATCTTTTTTCCAACTGGATTGGTGACTTGGGTTTGTGGGACCACAAGTATGAAGGGCACAGCAAACTAATGATAAGAGCTGTTTTTTAACTCTCACATTTTCTCTTTCACCTACTGAAGAATAAGCTTATCAACGCAGCAGGAAATTAATAGCAATTTATATATACTTTCAAGCTGAAATCTTCTGCTAAATATGTGTGATTGCTAACACCCTTGTCTTAATATGTTACTTTTGTAGGGGTAATTTTATTATGACACTTCTCAGTCTAGATTCATTAAAGTTAGTTATACACAGCCTACATAAACATGGAGCAGATAAATATGCTTCACAAGACAGTGAAGATTACTCTTCACTCCTACAGAAAAGAGTAAAGCAGAAATTACCATAAGCATTGGTGAAAATCCTAAAACAACAGTTATTTCCTTGGATATTTACACTCTATTCCTCCGAAAAAAAATAGGAGTTATCCAGGACCAGTCAGGGTCAGAATCCAGGTTCTACTGACTGTAAGCATTATGCAGCCTTTCAATTAATTTAAATTTAGTTTATGTCTGAACGTGGAAATAACAGAGGTTAGGAGAACTTCACTTTCAGAGTTCTTGTCTGACTTGGCCCACTTAATCCTCTAATTGGATGTTGAACTTTCTAAGTATAAAACCAGAAACTGCACATGCTTCTCAAAGAAACACATGGAGAAAACAGTGTGGGTATAGAATTGATAAAAATCAGTGGACTTAGCTTCAGAAAATACTTTTTAAGTATGGAAAGTTATTCACAAAGAGTTTTGATCATTTTTTTAAGTAGAAAATAGAATCTTTAGCTGTATTTTTTTATGCTAACATGGATGATACAGCTGACAACATTTAATGAGTTTCCCAATATTTATTTCAAAGTAGTGCTTTACAGCTTGAAATGAATACCAGTGCTGGCAGGTGTCAAGACTCAATAGCAATTCACTTTCAGAGTAATGATGCAAATTACACACTTGAATTCTACAAAGAAAAGAATGGCAGTAAAATATGTAGTGACAGTACTATGAAATTTGTAAGAAGTGTAATGGCTCAGCTTCCTCATATATCTGGTTTACCCAGCAAAACAAAAACTTTATGACTAGCATTGAATGAAGAGTATATTTAAATTTAGCTCCAGGATTGAACATTACAATTGCTTACAAGCTCACTATGTTTCTTCCATTTCCAGAGCCTAAATATTTTGCTCTGATTCAGCATTTCTTTATATTCTTTTTACTAAATTGAATGCTGAATAGGAAATATTCCAACCACAAGTTCACTCACTCCCAAAATGATACAACAGAAATCAGTAAAACAGGTGATTCCCTTAGTTATTTTGTATCAATGTTGAAAGTTAGACCTATTTGAGTAAAAATTAGTACAAAAGTTAAAAACCTGTATTATTATTAAAAGTATCTTTAATATAAAAAAGCTGTTATTTTGGGGTTTTATTTGAAAAGTAATTATATAAATACTTGGTCTGAAAAAAGTAGCAAGTC
The DNA here is from genome assembly GCA_026770055.1 of Myrmophylax atrothorax. Classification (NCBI taxonomy): domain Eukaryota; kingdom Metazoa; phylum Chordata; class Aves; order Passeriformes; family Thamnophilidae; genus Myrmophylax; species Myrmophylax atrothorax. Next base: position 27,948,524 of record JAOXXN010000395.1, read on the forward strand.
TACACAAGTGATTTGAAATTTGTGAAAATGTGCTACTAACCCTAAACAAAAAATAGAAAAGACAGATGCAGTAAGATTGAAATCTCATGGAAACTAGGAATGATCTAAAAGGAAATTCAGACATATAAAATCTTCTCCATAGAGGGAATTTTTGGCATTTCAGACCAGTAAGGTAACTGCCCTGCATAAAGGCTCAGGTTAGTGGAAAGGAAAATACAGGCTACAATCCAGCAAAGATTTAAAACACATGCTTAACTTCATGCACCTAAATAGTCCCGTTAACATGAATTTAAGCATGTGTGCAGGTTTTTGTAGGATCATACTCAAGTGATAGCCCTTTGATGAATGTTTCTTCCTGTGTTAGCAGGGCATAGTGTTTGATCAGGCCAGCATGGGGTTAAGCACCCTTTATCTTTCACCTCTCCACTTAAGAGGACCCTACTATGTTGGTGGGGGTGAGGATGAGAGAAGCAACATCCAGCCCTGAAGGTATACAGTTCAAATTCTGATTATTTTAAGAAGAGGAATCTCTAACTGAAGGTCTGAATCTCTGCTGAAACTGAAAGTCTAACTGTAGGATTTGTACCCTGTGGGTTCCTGAGTTGGTTCGGGTTACAGAAAAATTCCTGACAAAATGTTTTAGAATTTCTTTTCACAAATTATATCTAGTAATCAATATGGAAGCAGTTCTGCCTATTTCCAGATTAATCTTATTCTGCTAATATACCAATAATTTTAATTTCTGTTCCACTCTGCCGAGGCCCATTTATGTGTATACCCATACAATTTTTTCTGAAGTTTGGATCTTAATTTCAACAGCAGTGATAGCAAAATAGCTGCATAATATATCACAGATCAACTGTGAGCCTAAGCTGAGCTCTCATTATACATTCTTTAGGCATGTTCATTACAGTAAGACTAGTACAGCCATCTGCATGATGAGAACAGTGTGTCACAATAGGCAATGAAGTTTTGTGCAAAAAAAAAAAACCAACATGGACATGGGTAACTGTTTTCTTTCAACCATGTAATTTCCAGTTGCTTAAGGCCTTTGATAGGGTAATTCTAGAGGGCCTTTCCTAAAGCAGTAATCAAAACTCATTATAATATGGGCATTCTGGGATACATTTTCCACTCAGTTAAACTAACATGAAGAAAGGTTCTGTCATTTGCCTACGCAGTGACTAATTTAGTAAAAGGTAGGAACGGATCCTCCAAGTTCTTATCCTCATTTTAGAAGTATTTAAAGAGGTTGGATTTTTTCCCATCATTTATTGAAAATATATTTTGTTACATGTCTTCCAAACACAAGTTTATAACTGCATGTAACTACTGCACTATGGACTGCTCTAGAAAGACACAGAACTTGACTGTATAAGCCACACAGATGTAACCACATATGCTTCCTAAAATGAAGAATTCAAAACATATGAAGTATATCAGGAGAGAATATAAAAGAAAATGTAAAAAAAGGACAAAAAAGAATCCACCCTAGATCTTTTGGTGAAGAAAACCTTAATGGCTGCAAATATTCAGTGGCTGTGAAAAATGTTGTTGAAAGCTAAACTGATCCAGAATAGAAAGCTGAGAAGTTGTGTGAGAAAAAAACCACCTCATTTTTTTTTTAAAATGCTATTTTAATATTTCGTAATATTCCATAATATTTCAACGAAAAATGGATTTCGATATACTTAAATAATGAATTCTATTAAAAGTAACAGCTGACTCATTATACATCACTTAAGATGCAGCATCTCTAAATTATATCTTGGGATGACTCTGCATAGGCCTAACTTTATAGCTAACACCCCTTCCAGTGTTTATTATCACCTTGTTATTCCCATTCTTCCTTCATGATCTTATGGTGACTAAAAATATGTGACTAGAAAATAGTAGCCTTTCATACCTCAATCCCCTGACTTCCCCTGGGGGAGTGGATTACTGCATCATAATACTGGTATCTGTTAGTTAATGCTGTGGGCTTCGCTCAACTTCAAAGCAAATATATTAAAGGCTCATTTTCCACTACAAGGCAGGTGTATTTTTATTAGCTCTTTTTCAAAATTGCTATGACTTCACTTGTGGATACCCCGCCAACAGCCATTATTGAAAGCTGGACTATAATTGCTAAGGAGCATGCAACGTCTGAAGCACTAAACCAGTGTTACTGCAATCCTCCAACAATTGACTGAAACCAAGTGTTACATCATTAAAGCTGAATTACAACACACCCATGGCGTGTTTTCCATGTGTGCTATTTTAAACAATAGTAGAGAAAAACCTGGCTATAAATTCACAGATCCCCAATTTGTTCAAAATCCATGAACAATGAGGGCTGTCTGACAGGCTCTGTTGGCTCTATTTTAGTCAGAAATGTCACGCACTATAATTAAATGTCTGTTTGGCTTTTATTTGAGATGGAAATGCTAACTTTAGTTATAAATTTAAACAACCTGTCACAAGAGGAGACTCCACATTTGTATAGTTTAGGAAAGTTCAGTAATTGTAATTGCTCCAGGAAAGACAAATAAACTAATGGAAACTATTCCATTTTTTAATTGGCTTTGCATCAGAAAAAAATAAGCTAATGTGGTTATGGGTATAGCTTTCATCTGGTTTGAACCAAAGCGTTTGCTTTGGTAGATAAAGTTAGCGCAACAGTATTTTCCATGCTATTGCTTAATTTTCATGCAGAAATTAACTGAAGACTACAGTGATCACAGCTTCTATGTTAAGAGAAGATGCCACTGACAAGTAGCAACCAAATACCATCACTATTACAGAAAAATGTTTAGTTCAATTCAGCACAGTTCACCCTGATGTTGTCCAAGTGGAAATATTTTGCCATCACCTTGGTATGCAGAGACTATTACAGTTTAAGCAAATCCTGTAATTTTTCTACTCAGCTTCAGAAATTTTACAGTGTCCAGATTCCAGTGGAAAATATTTGATCACTCATATGCTTGGACAGAAGTTTGTCACCTGGAATAGAAATCAGGATAAACGTGCCAGCATCCTTATTCAGACAGGCTCTGCAAATACATACTAGGCAAGACTTCTGCCAAGTAACTTGTGTCTGGCCAATACCGCCTTTCAAATAGTCTGTGAATACCAGCTGCCAATAAAGATTCATTATACCATGTATAGGTAAATATTATTTTAGCTTTTGCATCTACAGTTTTAAGCTTACACAGTAGCAATTCATTTGCTCCTCACATACTACCTGTCTGCAAGTTTCTGTGCGGTAGCCAATCATAATATTCACACTTCTCACTAGCACCTAAACAATCTATGTCTTTTACTTAAAATAGACCTGTCAGATGCAAATATTTCCAAGTTATGTTTTTCCCTCACACATAAAGTACATACTATAGCTATTTTAAATAGCAATATCAAATGCAAAACTTCACAGTAGTTGTTATAATCATCTAAGGCTTTCTGTACTGCATTGCTCTTCAAGAAGCTAATAATTTCTTCTGGGTTCTATAATCTATAAAAATGTATGTCAATGTGCAACATCTTCTATCTCTGAAAATGCATGCATATATTAAATTAATGCAAGAATAAGAGTATCTCTACATTTGTCATAGTGAAACTTTAGATCCCTTCCCTCGGGCATGGTAGATCATCCAGAATAGTCCCAAATCATACATAGGTTTACAGTTGTTAAAAAATAAAAATATTTTCAAATGGAGTGTGTAGCATTTTCACCATAAATGTTTGCCTGTACATCTTCATTCTCTCCTGTGTAGAAAAAAGCCCAGCAGCTCAGATTATCTCACTTTTAAATATTGTACCAAACTTGCTGTTATGAAACTTCTCAAATTGTTTTGATTGATTTTCACTTTCATTTTACTACTGTTTTCACCTATTAGAAGGAACCACATGAAAACAGTCCAGTAAATACTAACTTTTGATTCCTAGAAACATGTGATAGCAGTACCATTTAGCAACAAATTTTTTCCATAACATTTTTGATTTGCCTCAAAAATCATGTTGCTTTCTCTTTTCCTTCTTTAATTGTATTAAATTCTTTGACACAACTTCATCACTCTATTTTTCTTCATTCCTTCCCATCATAAAGTTTTCCAGTGTCCTTGTGTCTCACTAGTACTTCAGTTATTTGAAGTTCTCTCCTGAAACCTTTTTTTATTGTATGGTCATATATTACTTCAGGTTTTCTATGGAGTTAGTTCTTTCCTTCTTTCTGTAAATGCTTTGAAATACTAAGGTTTATTTTAGAAGGCACTTTTTCATATTAAGAGAGCTAATGAAGCTTTGCCCAGATTAAATGCAAGTGTCTGTATGTTTTTGCACACACCAGTCAGCACAGCAAAGATTTAAATCCTATTTAGCACCCTGATCTGTAATGCTTCTGGATACTGATTTTCCACAAATATTGTTTACTAAATTATCAACGCCACTTCAATTAATTTCTGCTTTTGCAGAAGACATCGTTGGCTGAACAATTGCTATCTCACAGATGAATTCTTTCTGACAATATTAAAATGTCTTTGTAGTACTAGAGCACTCTACTGTCACATGACCAGGGATCACACTTGGTCGCAGTTGCCAGAAAAATTCACTTTTGTTAAAAAAGAAAAAAATCTTACCACCATGGATTCAGGAAGCATAAATCTATTCATCTGTTGCATATTTGACATTTTATTTAAATGAAACATATTTCTACAGGTTTTGCTTTTATTCAAAAGATCTATTGTGTAGATCTTATATAAATTAATATTATAAATGTAGATTATGCCATTATGTGGGGCTCAGCAACATCAAGTTTTTATGCCATCATGTACAGTTCAGATCTACCATTTCTGTGCAAGTTTTGTCCTTGTTCTGTTTCTGTACTTCTCTAGATATTGTTAATGCCAGCACAAATAATATCATCTCCATGCAGAATCCACTCATCTCTTCAAGTTGCCTGTCCCTCTCCCTACCAAAAAAATCCCATCCTTCCCAATATTATTGTGTGTTCGAATGTTAGCTTAGGTTACACATAGTTTAAATTATTTATCTCCTCCATTTTAAACTAAATTTTACCTCCTTCTTTCCCTGTAATTCTAGATAACATCATCACAATCATCACTCTTCATATACCATCTTCCACTCCCACCTCTCCTGAGACTCTCTACATCCACATGCACAGATTCTTTTCTAACACAGAGATAATTATGCTTATCTAAAGTTCTCATTCAGGCCCATGTCATCACATATCTCCAATATAACAATTCTCTCTGCCAAAACCTTTATACCTCACTGATGTCCACCAAGAATGCTACTGAAATGAATGGGTTTTAGCCTGTCCCTTTGGCTATGTTATTCCTCTCTATGTACATTTCCCTTTTCAAAAGTAAGTTAGTGTTCAACATTTTAAAGATCTTTTCAGCGTACCTCTCTGTTCCGTGAGCTGAATTGTGTTCACTCCTACCATGAACATGCTCAATTTCCAGACAAATACTTTGTGATTTCTCCTCCCATGGTCCTAATACTTGTCCACTTTTACCTGCTGCCTCTCATCTCATGTTCACATTGTATATCCCTGAAGCAGGACTACTGCTTTGTTCTGGGACTTGACGGTATCATGCACAACTGTTAGAATACCTGGATGCCAACTAGTTGCACTTCAGATCGAATAAAGGAAATATTTATTCTTAAGCAGCACATTGCAAACAGTGAATGTCACAATTAAGTGCTTTTATCCTGGCAGTCCAACCTCTCATTGGTACAATAAAACACTAATTTGCTATTGTAGACTGAATGCACAACGTGATGCTTCAGGACCTCCTTAATACAGCAAAGGTCAAAACCACCCAAATGTTAAAAATGAGATTCCTAAACCACTAAATAAACAATTGAAAAATATTTCCTTCTCTAAACATTTTTAATCAGAAACTGTGTAAATTTTTATATTTGAATAGCATTTTTTAAAACCACATTAGCGAGAAGAACATCTTAGAGGTGTTTCTCTTAGCATGTAATAATACCTGTAAGATAAATATAATTGTTTGCATTACTGGAGAGATTTATTTACATTGATGACTCCACAGTTTTTCTCAATTATCTCATCAGGGAGAGTAAAGAAACATGAAAGCAAGTCACTAACTACCAAATTTCATCTATTAACAAGGTAATCTATACTTCCAGCCAGCAACATAATTCAGAGTGCATATTCAACCAGAATTTTTTAAAGTTTTTTAGCTCCCATCAAAAAAAACCCCAAAACACAACAAAACAATGAGGTGTTTCATGCATTTCATATAATGCTGTTTTTAAGTCAAGAGTTATAAAAATGCTTCAGCTCCAGAGAGCTGGCATTACTTAAAAATTACTGTACATGAATAGTTACACATGCATAATTATATAATTGCACTTGATGGCAGCAATAGCACATAGAGAAGACTCTTAATAGCATGTAAAATCTGCAGAAATCTCATGAAGACAAATAGCCTCCAGAAGTATAAAGAGGTGGCACTTTGTACAGAATACCTTTTAGTTTTACCTTTCAGTATGACAATTACCATGAAAGAAAGGATCAAAGGCAAATGGCACAGCTGGCAGCTTCAGAATAATTTAAGAGGTGTAGTGGCAATAGCTTTTTGTTTTCAGTAAGATGGACTGCATTAACTGTAATAGGGAAATGATGGTGGAGAAAAGTCATTCAGCATTCTTGCCTGGCATTAGTATAACATCAGCTGAACCTGCAATATAGACGACTTCATACAAATTTCAAGGGAGAAAACTTCTGCTAATGAATAGTAACAAAAGCAATGTCTTCTCTGTAGTTCATGACAGAAGAGTCTTGCACCACATTTAGGTTTAAATCACTGATTCAGGAACTCATGACCACTTGGGAGATAAGATTAGCATGTGCCTATAGCATATCCAACTATGATTCCATGATCTGGTCCTCAAACTACAATGAGATAATCTGTCTTCAATGACATGACTAAATACTTTAGAAATCAGGGCATCTGGGCTGGAAAGATGTAATATAAGCTTGCAGGTAATGCTCCATAAACCCAAGGCATTTCCCACTCTCCTTGTAAAGTTTGAATTCTACAATATTGCAGGGTTCACATAAGCAGCTTCTTATCATTCAGCTCCTTAACAAAAGAAGTAATAAAAGGAGTTTGGGAGTATGTATAGATCCTCCCTACTTTCTATCCTCACCCTAACTCTCTCCTAGATCATTACAGGTGGACCAGCTGTGGTCTGCATGGACTAGAGAGGGCTACTGCCCCGCCATTTCTTTCCACTTCACTTTTAACCTGGCTAATACTGGAATATGCATAATCTGTTCAAGAATAGTGCTGCACTTGATAATATACTTGAAAGTCACCAGTTCCAAGTCCTTCCCCCAAAAGAGACCACACTTTGTACTTAAGGCAAAACTCTTAGCTGAGTTTTCCTTCAAACAAATAGACGTTCAGCAGAATTTTGACAGGTATCTAGCCTAGCTTTTTTCTTAACAATTAAGCTAACAACATGGTTTCCTTTCAACGACAGTTTTCCAAAGATGATTTACATTCTAAAGACTCTGTTTCAGGCAAACATTTGTCCACACATGTAGAGTTCTGAAAGTCAGAATCTCTGCTGCCAAACCTGTTATGGGTTCTCTGAAATTACTGGCATATATGCCCAAGTATTTTACAGTCACAATATGCTTTTATGTAGATTTTAATAGTATGGACTACTGTACAAAGAAAAATAAAATCATGAAGATCATGTAATTTGATCTCAAAAAAGATCAAAATAAAACAGCAGAGGATGTAAAGTAGTTGGTTGAGCAGGTTTTATGTGGACTGTCCAGGAAAAATGGACCAGTCTTGCTTGCATGCGGCTTTCACAGCTAGTATTTTTGTTAGTTTTGCAATCTGATGCTTTTGATTTTTATTTGATGCTAATAAGTTCTGAAAGCCAGAGAGCTTACAAAGCCAAAAAAATAAACCTGGATCCACTAAAGAACCTGCTTTCTTCCTTCTTAATTCTCCACTAGCCAGGAGTGAAACCATGAGTTTTACATCACTGGAATGAGCAGATTTGATTGATTTAGTGGATTAAGACTTTTTATGAGAACTTGGCAGAAATTAGAAATTATTTAGAAGGTGAGAAATAGTCCAGTAAGATACTTGAAAACATCAAGTTGACAGAACCAAGTTGCAAAAAAAAAAAAAAAAATAAGGCTATGTAACTATACTGTTCTATTATTATTCTTAATCAAAGTACTCTAGAAATCTTTATCTGTTTCAAGTGAGCTACTCTTGGGTAATGTATAAGGACAGAAATAAAACAAGAGTGTAAAAAAGCTGACCTGAACCCAAGGCACTAATATTCTACCAATACCTAGGGACTGTGCTAAAATTAGACAGTTTTTGCTTTCTTAATAACCAGTTTCACTTTGTTAATAGAAACCTTCTTAGTTCAACAGCAAGATCTTCAGATAGCCATTAAATGAAACACATTTCTCTCTGCTCTTAGAAGTAGAAATAGGACAATTAAATGAAAGAATTTATTTCTTGAAATGTGTTATTTCAAGATTAATGAACTCACAGCAAGTTCAAGATTTTTGACTTTAAACAGGGACATTTCAGTGAGATGTTTTCGTTTTGGCCAAAAATTTGTTCTGGCCTTTGACCGGTTTTATTTTGTAATAGTGGGGTAAAAGCCCCAAAACTTAAAGTGAAATAAAAACTTATCAGCCTAGGTAAAATGAAACATTCCAACTCCACCTCCAATCTCTGTTATTGTTTGTCTTCCATTTTGCAAAAGAAGTGAAGAACTTTCCAGTTTCCATGGACCTAAAAATGTTTTGTAGGTTTTATTTTATTTTGATTTGGTTAATGAACTAGAAAATAAAATTTCCCTTAATCCTTTCCATTTTCCTTCAGTATCTTTTCCTATTTCACATTTAGAAACTATGTATTAGCTTCCAAACAGCAAAATAAACAACCTATTCCAGGCACTTCATGGGTTCCACATGAAGATAAACCAAATAAATTCTGTCAGGACAGATGTGATCACTCCCAGACTCTACAGGGGGTTGCTGCATTATTTTGCCTTGGTTTCAAATGATAACTAGAGCTTTACATTTTTCTCATAATGCCTATTTCCAACTTTTAAACATACAAAATGTTTTGTGTGTTCTGCATTTGGTAATCAGTTGTTAAACGTATCATTTGCTAATCTTCTTTCATCAGGCAATTTCTATTTGCAATTGACAGGACAAAAAATTTTAAAACACTCTCTTTGTGCTGCGCAATACTCAAATATAGTGTTACTGCTTTCTCCATGTTCCCTTATTCTCTGACTAAACATCATAGAAAACAGAACTTGAACACGGAAATGATACAATAAGGCAGTAATAAAGAAAATACATTACAGCACAGGTAATGGCTTAATTTTATCTTACTGATCTTCTGTCCACTTTAGACAAAAGGGACTGGCTGGTTAGAATTTAGCATTCAATGGCCAAGATGCCACAAACTAGGTTCAGTCTCTGTGGCTATTTCAAATGCTGCTAGTAGGAAAACAGAGGCTTGACTTGTACTGTGCTTTTCCTTCTTTGTTCATAAGAAGTTTCAGGGGAAAAAAAAGACTAAGGAAAAGATAGAATTTATGATTTAAAAAGAAGTAATAAAACATATTCTAGAAGATTTTGAATAAATTTTTGCTTTCCAACATACAGGCAATAATTTAGATTTCCAACGGCCTCTATTACAGTCTGATTCTGTGCATCCTACACAGACATTCTGTTGCAGAACAGCTTTCACAGCTGCCATGTTCTGCTAACTGTTACAGAAGTGGGAAGGGGCATTTATGGGAAAAAGGGTCTTGTACCTCCATTTCCCTTGCAAGAGTAAACATTGCATTACCCTGGCTGCATATGTTTTTTACATTTGGGTTTCCTCTGTTTAAATCTTATTAGACAGAAATACCCAAAATGCTTTAAATACTAGGTTGGTTCTTTGTGGTCACCTTGTATCTGCCAAACCAAGATATAGCTCTCCTTACCTTAGGATTAGGATAATTTCCACCTGCTTGTTACAACAGGTTTGGTGGTAGGCTATTTAATTTTGTGTATCAGGTTGTCTTAACAAGCACAAACACGCATGTGACTGTGATGGGCTAAAGACAGCCAGATCCCAGAGAACACACACATACTGACCATGCACAGTGGTGCTGGAAGGCTCCCCATTCCAGGGTGTTCGATGCGGTTGGGGGATACCTTCTGCAGTCATCAGACTGCATCTTCTGCTTCTCCTCACACAACCTGCATGTATCTTTCATTCAGAACACGGGAGTCACCCATCCTTTACTACCCTGCCTTTGACTCTTAGAGATTGCAATGTACGCTATACTATACCTGTAAATCAACTTTACAACAGTGTAAACTGACCAATAAGCAACGGCGCTGTCAAGAGTAGGAAACACGTCAGCTCCAACTGCCGTTGCACCTCTACTACAGAGCCCAAACAGCAAAAAGTCTGTCCCTATGCCTGCCTCTCGCTCCAGTGTATGCCAGCACTGCTTGTGTTGTGATGCAGAGGTGCCAATGTGCTAACACAGACAACTAATACTGCCAGCATGCACTCTCCAAGCGTTTCTTCACTGGAAATACTTTAAGCACTTTAAAGGGAAAAAAAAATAATTAAGAAATATTTTGCAGATTAGATTCCCTCTGTGGAAGAAACCAGGTATGAAACAAATTTACACATTTGTGCATTAACAACAACAAAAATTAAAAAATTTGCTAGTTAATACTCTAGTACTAGAATTGCAATTTCACAGACAGAAACATCTACCCATGTGAAATATCTCAGTTGTCGCCAGGGCCTAATGTTGACGAAGCAATTCATTGGTATGGAGATTTCTATCATTATCCATATGTTACTACAATATACAAAAGAATGCAATTTCATGGAGTTTGTAGCACTCCTGCTTTTAGAAAAATTGTGGTTTTACTTATGAACCAAACCAGATCAATAACGTGTGTGAAACAGTACAGCTTCATTTTTGCAAAGGCACCCTCAGACGTATAACTGAACATTAATAATCCCTTTGGCATGGCTGTTATCTTTAAAATGCAAACACCGCATACAGCTTCAAGCCAATCACTAACGGCTTTGGGCTGAGAAGGGTCAGAGAATAAAATTTATGAGTGTGGTGTTGACAGAAAAAAACACAAAACTTCAGATAGCATACATAAACATGTATTTTCTATCTTCAGAGTACTACCTTGGCTTTATCTTTGACTGCATGCTTCTGATTTCTATTAAGTATGACTACCTCCTTGTCTTGTCAAGCAATTAAAGTGACAAAAGTAATAGCAGATGCTTCTTTCATAGTTAGAACTACAGCAAGCAGACCATAGCTTGCATTTCATTACAACTGCTCTATACAGCCTAGTAATTGCAAGGTAATTGAAAAGATCCTGTTAATAAACCACCAGTTTACTTTTTTTGCAGACAAAATAAATATATAACCCAATTCAGGCTTCATTTTAACAACACATTAGATGGTTTCCAACTTGTCTTGATTTTTGTTTTATTTTATGATTGTAAATAAACCCTGGAAAATTCCTTCCCCGATTTTACCACCTGAAACTGCAGCTGTTGGCTGACACTATCAAAGCCTCGCAATTCTAAACTCACGTGCAAATCTCATCAAGTGCAGACACTTCTAATTGATTCCAGAAGTTTTTCTTTTGCTAAGATCAGCGGGCAGAAGAAGAATAATGAGCAGCTTTTAAGCAAAGGGGGGAGGGTGTTGAGCTCAGGGAGTGGATATTTTAAAAGCTCCAGCTCAACTGCTCTGCCAGAAATGGGGAGCAATTTTACGGTCAATTGGCCAGAGCATCTGGAACTATACATCATAGTCTTTAGTTGATGGTGGTGAAGCTGACTCTCAAACTGGCTAAGTCTAAAATCAGTAATGACTATGCTGTCACACCTAAGTGGAAACTAACTTAATCTACTGCCAGATTTTACTGTGACTTTTTCTAAGGGACATTATTCCCCTTAGGGCAGTTGTCAAGAATATTAAAAGTCCAGTCCCTTGGATACACTGCATGGCATAATGCACTTCTCTGAATGAAGCTAACATAGAAAAACAACTGATTACAACTCGTGTTTGTTTAATTCCATGTGTGTTGACAAGGCTTTTTATCATAAGGCAGTAGAGTTTCCTTCCATTCCCAGTTTCATTTCTAAAATACATCTGAAATACACCAGCCAATCTAGTTAGGGCAGAGAAGCTGCATAAATGCTGAGGCTGTAAATCACAGCACAGGGCATGGAGCTTTAACCTTAATGGAAACCAAATATGGGATATGCGGCTCTTTGAAATGTGGCACAGATGATCATAACAAGGGACCAAGGAAAAATGCTACAGAGCAGAAAACCATTGCTGATGTGGAAATAAGTTCTTATGGGTAAATTTTTGTTTTAAGTCTGTACTCATAACTCAGTATTCCAATGCTGGTAAATTACAGTAAGAAACAAGAGAGGTAACAGCAACTCTTTGTACGATGAAAGGAGAAAAGAGTAGTATAGTAATATATCACCTTAAGAGGAACTTCTGTGGAACATAGGATACAGAGTAAATCAGTTCTTTAATAAAGAGATATTTTATATTTTATCCAGACCAATTAGCTGTTATGTCATAAGAAACACTAGAATTGCATCAAAGATCAGAGAAGCAGTCCATTTTGTGCAGAATACTGTCTCCAAAAGTTTTTGCAACAGCTGCACCTACCAAGTTAAGATACTCTGGAGGACTAAATAAACAGTTTGACCACAACAAAAGTTATTTCTGCCTTCATTAGTTAAGGGTTGAATTATACCCTGAAGCACAAGATTCTATATATCTTCCAAAACTGGTTATATTTTAATGTATCACACACCCACATAAAACAAAAAGAAAATAACTTATTACTATAAAACATCACATGTGTATACAATCTCTCTTTTTCTCTCCTTTCCTCCATGAAAGTTGCCCTAGATTTTTCCCTTCCTCCCTCTAAATTAACACATTACTGCCAGAGTGGGCAGCCCAGGCAGCCCATTAAGTTGCAGTGCAGGAGAAGTCTGAGTGAAAAGATTTACTCTCAGATACAATGCATTGGCTGCAACAGAGGTAAAAGATGAACAAACGCATCAAGACAGACATCTATTTCCTCCTCCAGCTTCCTCACTCCTAAACTCACAGTTTAAAAGTCTTTCTTAGTATTGAGTTGCAGCCACTATGAGAGTTGGTGAAAATATCTAAGCCAAGAGTTCCAACAACATGTCAATGGCTCTCATTTCTACTTGCTCCTCATTAGTACTACTGTCAAATAACAGCCAGTACTTGACCAAATTCAGCTCATGGAATATGCTGGCTGATGCCAAACCAGAGCTGTTGGATGGAAACACTTTGAAGAGGTGTACCATCATCACAGATTTATTCTTACATATCGTGCCTTTTGAACCGTCACATAACTGAACACAAGTAATGTTTTCTGCTACCTCCAGGTGGTTAGGAGGCTTCAGGCCCAGTCTGTCAGAAAATGATTTGGCTTTAGTAATACACACAATCATCACATTACACAGGCATGAAGTAATCAGCCTAAAGAAAACTAACTAGTATAGGATGTGGCAGCACAAATTCTCAAAAAGAAACACACTGGCTCTTCAAACCAGTCAAATATACTTCTGCACCTAATGTTGAGGTTTTCACTGACCTCCGCCCAAGAAACAATTTTCTTAGGATCTAAAAATTTCCTCCCACATCACCACTTTTTTTCTTTAACAAATTAACAAAATATAAAACCCCAAACAAACAAACAAACCAACCCCAACTCCCCATTACATTCATCTAACCGTACATATGAAATACATACAGGACAAGGAACAGAAAATGCATGCTGAGAAATGTGCACTATTCCACCTCCCTTAGTCACTTTTGTAATGATGATAACTTCAAACTATTTTCTTGTTTGGAGAAGGAAAGGGCATTGGGAGAGATCTCCATGAGTATATAATCGAAGGATTTCTAATACAATAGCAGGGAGAACTATATATTTAAATGATCAGAAAAGTAACATAATTTTCATATGAAACAAAAGCTTCTAACACACAACGTCAAATTATCAGTAGAGCCAATGCTTTTTTTTCTTACTCGGCTGCAGACACAGTTAACAACCATATTAAGACTGTGGCTTTACATCTATTTACACCTATAGCTTCATTTTACTTCTCCCTTCCCTGAGCCTTAGCATGAAGAATCTCTCTTACTCTACAGCAAGTTGCATCATTACTCTAAAGAAAAATCTTTGGCTGCCTAAGTCAGACCAGCTGGCTAACCCAGTTACCACGGCAGTGAGGAGGGCAAGAGACTAGAGAGCCAGAGGGCAGGACTGCTCGTCCTCCTCAGATTGCCATCATTAGCTGCTTTCTTCATGTCCATCTGAGCAAATTTAATTGCAAAGTGGGAAAGGCTTGCTCCTTGTTTCCTCCTTCTCCCCTCTCTCACTGATCCCCTAGTTTTCATTCATTTCTTCTGTATTTTCCATCTAGTTTCCACCCAGAAGGCAGTAATTCCTCCAATGCAGTAATTCTGATAATTGTCAGACTTTCTTATGAGCCAAATGCAATCATTTGCAGTTCAAGGTACCTATTTTTGCTAGTTAAAATACCCTGAAAACAGTATTGCAAATATATTTACGTCTGAAATCTTATCTAATGTCTCTAAAATAGTCATGAGAAATATGAACATATAAACACAGCAACAGAAAAATCCCACACGTATAGGACAAGAGTCACATACTTTTCCAGTAATGATTGAACATGCTATTGGTAAAATCAGTCTTGCATTTATTTGCTGCAATGTGCACCATTAGTTCAAGAATTCTGGGACATAATTATTTTTTAAATTGTAGAAACACTGAGTAGTGCCATCATGCCTTTTGCCCTCGAAGGCGTAATTTATACACAAAAAAACCCCTACCCAAAACCAAAACAACAGAAATTCTTTTACATGATGTTACATGTTCATTTTTGGACACAATTACTTAAACACTGCTTATTTGGGAACATATGTGGATAAAGATGTAGGGAGGACCTTGTTTGATGTTTTTCATATTACAGGTTATGAGTACTAGAAATATTACATTAAAAAGATCAAAGTCAGCTAAACCTTGGTGTATGTTAAAGAAGGGATATTTAGATGGGGAAAACAAAATATTAAA
>JAOXXN010000395.1:27968331-27979635 GCA_026770055.1 Myrmophylax atrothorax
CTCCTTGACTCTGTTTCAAGTATTAGGCTTTTTCATTTAAAAAACCAAACCAAACCAAAAGTAATGGATCAGACTGAGTTATAGGAATCCTTTCTTGCTTCAACAGCAATACAGTTTATAAACAGCATCTTGCACTTCCAGAATGCAAGCACTGCAAAAATAAAACTCTATAAATGTCTGCCCTGATTTCAATAAATCCTATTCAGTGACACAACCAGCTTCCTTCAGTGGTGGCCCCAACCCCTCGAAGAGATCTAAGGTTAGGATCTGTAAGCGTGGGAGGCCACAGGAGGATACTCTCAAGTTTTACAGCTGTGTGAACTTAGAGTGCCCATGCTTGCAAAACACATCAAGCCACACACTCTGGCTGGACAGCTTTCTGTTGTTTTACTGAAGAATCACAAACACATACTTAGATATCTTTAACAAAAGGTCACTGAATGAAAAAAAAACAACAACCCCAGCCATAAGCCAGCTAAACAGCAGGCTCATCAGTTTACAAGTCAGAAAACACATCTCACAAATTACACCTGTGAAGCCACTCTGTTTCACAGATTTATACCGGAAGAGAATCAAACTTATCACTGGATTTCTATGTTTCCAATCTGTTCCATCCCTTCTAATGATAAACTTTCCATTGTTAGCATGAAACAATTTGTTTTGAAGTGACAAAATATTTGGACATAGATTTTTTTATAAAAATCAGGCACACATTCTATTTGAATTTAATAAAATGAGAAGTCCTTTAATGGCTCATCTAGACACAGTAAGTTCAACTCCCACTTCAGCTTCCTGTAGAAACTGTGTCATACAAAAATTCAAGAAGTGAGCAAAGAAAAACATGATTTGGCAAGGACATTAGGGAACTCACCCATAAATTTCTGAGAAATGCTTTGATATGTTTTTCAGTTATTGTTACTTGTCAAATAAAGGAGTTTTCCAGGGAATGAGGACAGGATTCAAGACTTCTCTTTAGAGACTGTTCTTATTTTCAAGTTGAAGAATTACACTTTTCTTTTAAACCTGTCATTCTGGCCAGGTAGGTCAGATTTTGCTTTATTCCCAGTGTGATGCACCAGGTTCTGCAGACTGCCTTAAAAATGTTCCCATGGTAGTAGGGCACTATTCTGAGAAAAGGAGAGTAAAGTTCTGTATCCCCTTTAGGCAGGAAAGAGAACTGAACATCAAATCCAGATGTCAATCAAGTGCTACATTACAAGATACGGCTAAAATCACACTTTATGGGAAATTAATGAAACTGCAATGTTTTTGAGACAAGAATTAATACTTGTCTTCAGGGAGGATCCAACAGTACATGTTACGAATAAATAAGGTTGTCCCAAATTTCCAATTTAAAAGAGCTGCATAATTTCCTATTTTCCACCCTCCCTGTGTTTCCGAGCTGGCTACTTATTAGACAACCAGTCACCAAGTCCCAGGCATCAGGGTTTCCTGTGACTCTGGTTTCAAAAAACTGAGGCTCTGATGCATTCTACTTGCCCTTAAATACCTTCACTGAAGTGCCTGAAAACCTGTTACTAACCTACATTTTCACTGTAACTGGTAGAGAAAGAGCATTTTGGGAATGATTCCATTACTTGCTATTAGCTAGACTGGAAGTCTAAAGCCTAAATTTGGTACTGCACCAAGAGTTGGACATGAGTGGGTGATAGAAACAATTCCCCAAAGCAGATGCTTTTGGGTCATAGTCTAGTGGTGTTTTTACCCATACCTTCTACCAAGTTCTTTTTTGTTTGCTTAAAAATATATTTTATTTCGCATTTCCAGAACAGTATGAAAAAGAAATTTAAAATGAGCCTTTTAAAGTTAACATATTTTCAGGATACAATAACAATTTTTATTATCATTTTTCTATTACATTGCTGCTGATGGACATTAAAATAATTATAAGCTTGATAACAGGTACACTGTAATATTGCAACTCAGACTGCAGCTTTCTCTACACAAAGAACGAAAGGATTAAGTACTAGAATTTGGAGTTGTCACCCTGCAAACTTTTTTAAGCATTTTTTCTAAGACATGCAAAAATGGAACCTGAGTTATCATTTGACTCTCCACATTTAGCTAACCACAGAAGAATAAAGCATAGATTAAGAACTTGAACGAAAATTAATAAATTGTATATCCGTTTGAAACATGGAGTTTCAGGGCAAAAAAAGGGGGGGGGGGGAATAGAAATAAATTATAAAGTTTATTAGTCAATCAGAAGAACTGATGCAATGTTATAATTACAAAAAAATCAAGCTCAAATGTAAACAAGCTTTTATCTTTAAATGGTTAAAATGTTATATAAGGTTCTTTGGTATAATAACTACCTGAGCAATGTGTGATCATATTTTACAGATTCATTTTCTCAGGCCAATTTCCATTTCTCTTCAGACATTCTCCTACTTGAACCATAGTATTTTGAACACTAACTGTTCGTAAAACTCCTTATGGTCAAAACACACTGTGGTCCAGAACATGAAGGACTGGAAAACTCTAAAGCCCAACCTGAAGATCTCAGTTAATTTCAAATTGGCACCATCAGATTTACACAAAAGCATGACATTGTAATGCCTGAGCACAATGTTGCACCTTTCCACTTCCCAAAACTTCAGCTTTCTGAAGGGATGAAAGGTGAGCCATAAAGCCTTACCAGGAACCATGAAGGTAGAAGGTTTAAGTTACCCTTCACTGTAGGTACACATACCACATTCACATACAACAAAAAAGTGCCATGCCCTCATTTGTGCTCCCAGTCAAGGATTACCAAGAAATTTGCAGTGAAATATACCATAAAACCACTGGGAATAACAGCTTTTAGAAAACCAGTCATGTAGCATAAATTTTACTATTATTAGTTTGCTTCCCTAACTTTCTCTTATAGCTCCAGTGGTACAGTTATATGCTGCCTTGATTCTTTTATTTGCTTTCAAACATGTATCACCCCGTGAAGTGGATGCTGGCAGTTGAGGCATTCATTTTCTAGGCATTACTCTACCAAAATCAACAAAATAGTTAGTGGGTTATATCACTAAACTAACATCATATATTAAATCTATGCACTGCAAGTGCGAAAAGAATGTACCTTTTAAACCTTCATTAGAGCTAGCATCTTTGTTCCACTTAAACATAGTATGCTTGGATATATACATAAAATAAATGAGTATTTATATACTGGAGTACTTATATAAACAGAGAAGCATGTGGGACCACAGCAGTTTCCCCAATTACAAGTCAGCCACAGCTTTGCAATGCAGTTATTGGCTGCAATCAAACAGAAACAAATATTTCTGTTGGATTTTCATTTCATTGAAAGCTTTAAATATATCTTTGAGCCTTTAAAAAGAGGGGGAGCGGATTATAGAACTTAGTAAGAAGTTTACATGCCTTTGTAATCAACAGAATGCCACAGCATTATTATTTTATGGGGTTGTAGTAGTGAAAAAAATAATTCATTTAAACAAAGGGAATGTTATACCAAATGTGTATTTAGATGAGCATTGAAATATTCCAAATTGAATTTTCTATTTCAAAGAACTCAGATTGCTTTATTCCTTTTAAAGAATAACATAGACATATTCTCTCATCTTGATTTGCCCAGTGTTTCAAAAATCTGCTAGGAATAACGTCAAATTAACAGATGCCCTGTTGTCATATATCAGACACTGCTGACATTCAAATTAAAAATACTAATACAATTCTATGAAATTTGCATTGTTAGATGTCCTTGGCTGTATGAACTTATTTAATTTAGAATTCCTAGGGAAAAAAATATTGTAAATTCTTAGCAATATCCCATGCACAGTACTTGGTGATTCCCTATGGAATGGATACATTAATTGTACTCTCAACTTTCAAGAGATCTATCTCACCTCTTACCACTTTTCATCTAATTGAAACTGCTCGCATATTCACAGAATTATAAGCACAGTAAATGTTACAGTATCTATTAACAATAAAAAAGACACTGCAAAATGTGTTTAAGGTGCACTTCACTTTGATTTATGTGATACATGCAGCTCTGGAGCCATGAGACTTTTACTTTGAATGTACTGCAGTTTTACAGTCCTAGCACTCTCTCTGGGACTGATCCAAATCCCATTTCTTCAAGGAACTTTGGATCAGATCTAGATGTGCAGAGCTCAGAAGCAAGTTTTATTCACTAGATGTAGTACAGATCACTGTATAGAAAACAAACATTGTATGCTCTCTCCTGTGGAAAAGATGTATTTGTTCTTTCTTGATTTGCTCTTTTCACAAGTTAAATGTAGGTCACTCAGACAGAAGGTATATGGTTGCTCTTTACGGATAGCGAAATTTAACACTTCTACAGGGCGTGAGACCAAACACTGAGCAACTGTAATCACTTGAGAAATGTAATAGCTGTGTGCTGTGTCTTATGGCTATTATGAAATGGAACTTATACCTAAAGATGAGGAAAACAGTGAGTTTTCTCCATTTATGGAGCTATGCCACAGTTATGACATAATTCATAGCCAGACAGAAAGTTCCAGTTGTATTCATAGACATTTCATAACTCAGTGTAGTGGAAAACTGATATTGAAGAAAGATTTTTGCCAAGTAAAGTTATTCATACACAAGCTTACTTCTCATGACAGCTTCCCCACTGTACTGCAGAGTGATGCTGGAACTGTGCCTTGGGACCAGCACTTTCTACACCCACACTGAAGGTTTATGCCCTGAGATTAGGCGCTTCTAATTCCCTGTGCTTTCCTTCTTATCCTTACTACCTTATTACCCCCCGGTTTTGTGCAGAGAATTTTCTAGTTGTTTTTCTGAAGTAAGTTCATAAATTGCATATCTTCAGGATGTTTCTTCCATGACTGAAAGAATTTAATGATCATCTGGGGCTTGGGTGCATTTTTCAACTTCCCTTATTACTTATTCTTAAACAGCTGCAGTTATTAGCAGAAAAAATAATGTGAACCAACCATTTTGTCTTCCAGGACAAGATAAAAGCAAAAATCAAAAATAATAAAATAGGAGAAAACCCCATGATCAGAATTCTTACTTTCTTCTAAAAACAACAACAACATAGTAAAAGAAAAAACACCAAAAAGAAACAAAAGAAAAAAACCTAAACCCCACAGTTTGATTCCTATGCAAATATGAGTTGCTTCTGGTAGGTAGGAATCTAGAAGCATACCTGGAAAATCTTCTACAGACTTCTCAATATAAGAACACTGGCAATCATATATACTGTATAACTTGTATACAGTGGAGATATTTATTCTTATGTTTGGCTTAATTTCCTGTCCTCAGAAACAACTTAGAACAGACTAAGCCTCAGATAACAGTAATCTCCAAATTCCCTGTAGTTGCAGTGTGACCCTTTACAGAGGTAAACCCAAGGTAGAATAACTTAATACTGATCAGAAGAGTATGCCTGAGGTAGCTTTTATATTACATCAGGAACGCTACATGCTGCAGTGTCTGTTGAGGTGGGCAGGGGACAGTAATCGCTGTTGGGCAAGGGTTGGAGATTGCCAGGTGAGCATTCCAGGACAAGAGAGGTCCACAGTAGAGCAGAGACAGAAGAACCCAAGACACCCCTAGAACACTTATGGCCTGCCTGTGCCAACAGGGGTGACAAAAACACAAGACTGCTGTTTAACTAAGGAGGTCTTAGGAAGAGTTTAAGAAGATGGCCGAAGGGCATTTTACCAAACTGATAGAATTCTGTGATGTTTTGGTAGGTCTTGGTAGGTCTTTGACTGATTTGTGGGAATATTAGACGCATTAAATTCTGCTTCGTAACTAGAAGATTTTAGCTTTAGTACATGAGAAAGAGTTGTCATAAAAGGAAGGAAAAAAAGGAGCTTGAAAACTTGGGAAGCAGTTCATGTCTCACTTCTTGTAGGTGGAGATGGCCTTGTAGTTCACCTTAGAGCCTGCCAGGTATCCATAGAAAAAGTCAACAGGGAGGTCCCATCAGCCCAAACAAAAGGTGATAAATACATGCCTTTCTTTGCTGTATTTCTATCAAAGCTGTTCTATGTTGGAGACTGGAAGAAGAATTTGCCCTGACTGTGTTCCTCCAACTCTGAACACATGCTGACAAGAACCTTCCCGCCTGCAAGCACTGCAAGACCTTTGCAATCTTCCTTCTAAAGCCTGGGCATTATTGACATCTAACAGTATGATCAACCTTGACATCTTAAAACCTACATAGTTTCAAGCCTCATGAGGTTCTAAAAATGGAAACGGACACACAGGTCTAGTAGAAAAATTATCTTTTCATATAATTGCTCAATTAAATTCATATGTAAATAACTGATATGGTTATTAGACACTGTTTACTAAACAATATCAAACATTGTATATTTAACATTTTAGAATTATATATTTAGCCATTTATGGTGATTCTTTTTGCAGAATCTAGTTATTATTAGTTTAAATACAAAACGAGTCAGGCTGTAGAGCCTCTGCTCATTGCTTTAATATTTAAACATGTTGTGTGTCATTATGGTTAGCACAGGATGTTACTTCATAAAGGTAGGAATTACTTACAGTCACGGTAGCAAGGAGTTCAGTGTACAAGTCCATTATTACAGCAAAATGTACAACTGCATAGCAATTAAGATAAGCTGGTACAATTGGATTGAAGGGAACTTCTTTTCCAGTGATCTGTATAAAGCAAAACAGATAGTAGCCTTCAAGAGTGACCTGCTCCAGCCTGTTATGCTTTAGTATTCTTTATACTTACAATCACAAAAGCGAGACAGACAATTGCACAAAGATAATCTACTGTCAAACTCATATACTACCCAGTGGGAGACAGAATTTAACTCTGTGTGTGTGTGTGTGCGCGCGCGCGGTGTGCATAACCACAGCTTAAAAAAAAAAAAAAAGAGAGAAATTAATGTAACCTAGAAAAATTTTGAAAATCTCTTCAGGAAATGAATACGGAAAAAATAAATTAAAATGTATTTTTTCTTTCAAATAAAAAGAAAAAACCCCACAGCTAAACCATTCATTTCCTACAGTTTCTGTTTCCATTTCATCTTCCCCCATGCTTTATGACTGCTAATTTGCTAATTTAAAATAGCATGCGTAGACTTTTTAACATTGATCCAGTAGCATTAAGAGGTCCAGGTAAATTACACACAACTGAAAGCCTGTGCATGTTCTATTTACCACCGGGATTTCCTCAGGAAGGCCAAGTCTAGGTTTGCCTGGTCCCCAGCCTGGCCCTTTGAATATGACAGAAAGCTTATTGCAGAATCCAGGTGTGGCCCAAAATGTGTTCCAAATATGAGCCAAGGGACGTAGCTGGAAAAAAAAGATGAAGTAATTTTTCATTTTCAGTAAAATAAAGTTTAATAAAACATTATACTTTATTTGTTTTTAGCTTTCAAATAAATGATTTCTCAAACTCCGTAAAGAGAATAAATTAGAAATAGATGAAGACAGTTCAGAAAACCTGGCTGAAATAGGCAGAAGCCATATCAAGCCCTTGGTTTACTGTGAAGATTACAATGACTTCTGCCCAGAGGAATACGTGTTTTTCCATCTGTCTCTCCTACAATCAAACCAGAGCATTTAATGGCATATTGTATAGTTATGGTAGCTTTAAAGTAGAATTTGGTTATTGGGGGCTTGACAGCATATATTCTCAAAAACTAAATTACTCAGTATCTGAATGGAATGGATATAAATGCACATCCTTCCAGTTTCCAGCCCAGATACTCATGCAGGTAGAACTTCTCATTCTTTGAGATGACTCTTGGATGAACAGTCATGAAAGGCATATACAGACTCCTCTAGTCCTCAGGTTTTTACAGAGAATTTTTATCTAGCTTAAATGAAACCCAGACCAATAACTAAGAAGCACCACACTAAGTATTATAATGCTGTCAAAAGAAATCATTCTGGAGTACCTTGAACTGCAAATATGCAGAAGAGATATGAACAGTAAAGATACTATACGATGGAATTATTTATGAAATAGCAATATTTAGAGAAGAAAGACAACAGAGAAAATATATTTTAATCTATGCATTGCTGCATATTGCACTGCGTTATGCAAAACACATCATTCAGTCTAAAGTCTGTTATATCTCCATTGTAATTAGTTGTTAATTTTACTGGTCCGTATTTTCATGGTTTCTACAAGCTCTGCATATACTCAGTGCACTGAGTAGAAATTACTGTCTTGTAATCAAATACTGAAAAAATTTAGATAAGGTAATTGCCTGTACAGCAATGCAAGGGTGGCCTCAACTGTGACTAAGAGAGGAGTTTCTTTTGAACATGACTGGCTGTTGAAGATAGCAGAGTCAGTGATACAAACTGCAGTACCTGGAGCATGATGGGATCAAATGAATTTACTGGATGTGTTAAGCCATACACAACTTTTGCATCTTCAGCCTCAAATGTTCCTGATGGAAGAAGAAAACAGAAGAACAGCCAACAATCAAATTCAAAAGTATACATATTTTTGCCACACTGACTAAACATGAGAGAGAAAACCTTTTTTTACTTACCAAATATCCTGTCCCAGATAATGAGTGTGCCACCATAATTTTTGTCAATGCAGTAAGGATTTCTACCTATAATAAAAATCATTTATGAGACAAGTAATGGCATGTAGAAGAATACATGCAGCTGAATGACAAAGGAAAATCATCATTAGCATCACTTTCTAATCTAAAAATAATTTTAAAAGACAGATAACTCACCACTCCTTGTATAAAATTTCTTTTTTCTTACTAGTCTTTTTATTCAGACACAAACATACAAACCCAACATGTCATACCCAAAATTTCTGTGAAATAAAAGGATTCATTTGGAGAGTAAAACCAATTCAAATTATTTTTACTAAGACAAATTAAAAAGCAAACAAAAATAATTTCACCAGTTTATACTAAAGAAAATGCATGCTAAATACATATATGTGCAACCAATTACCTTCTATATTATATGTCTGAACCTACCTTCATTATTATTAGTGTGAGGAAAACTGATCCTTTTATGTTTTCTAGGCAATGTATTTGTGTATCAACTTTCCTCAAAGTTAAGTTTGTCAAGATTGTCTGGAGCAACTGTACAACCCTTGATCTGCTCCAGAGTGACTCAGCTTAACTCCAAACAGGATCAGAGGATTACTTTAGAATTACAGCAGAGCAAATAAGAACAGAGGTTCTCCCTCCAGGATTACCAATAGTTGTGCAAATTTTAAGGATTAGACACTTATTGCACCACAGTCTTTTTAAAAAGTCTACACAGGGCCATAAACACTCTACACTTCGAGGATATAATAAATATTAATAGCAGCCTCTGTACTTATAACTGCATATGTCTTTTTCAAATTGTTCTTCCCTTCCCCTATCTTTTTATAACTTCTTATCTCTACACATTGAATGAACCAAGGACACCTATAAAATTCACTTCTACTCCTCAGATATGTTCATGACATTTTTCAGAATGCAGTGGAGTTATTAATCCAATTTCCATATGCTGCACAATCTTGAATGCCTCTGAATATTAATGAAAAGTCAATCATCATGCATTTGTATGGAGTGAGATTTATCAATAATTCAGACAGCTGAAACCAAATTCCACTAAAACATTAAACAGTTCTTCTAAAATATAACCATGTCTTTTCACACATACAGTGCTTGAATTTGAATGCAAAAGCATATTTGTTGATGATGTTTCAGTAGTCAGGGAAGAATGAGATATTCTTCTATCACTCTTCATAATTACAAACATTGAATTGTTTTGCTCAGTCTTCAAATTATTTCACGTTATCTAGACTTAATTTCTGCTCAACAATTCACCTTAGACTTACAAATTTTTAAATTAAACTTAAATTCTAAAAAAGTTTTTACAAAATACTGTGATATTTCTAACTGAACAGGGACTATTTTTGAAGTAATGGTCAAAATAGAAATATTTCTATAAAACTGATTTTACAGTACAATTTTACATTATTATTGCTATAGGATAGTGACCTTGAGATAAATAAAAAAACAATACATCAAGGAATAAGAGGTTCCATTTTTATCTTACCATGATGAACTCTATGATGACTGGGAGTATTGAGAATCCACTCCAGAGGCCCAAGTTTGTTAATAACCTTAAAAAATGTAATGTTTTAATGAACTTGAAAATACTGTGTAAGATCAAGAAGAAGGAGTGAAAAGAGAGGCTCAGCTTAATCTGAGCCAAATGTCTTGGACGGAACTTCAGCCCAGCACCTGATAGAGAAGCGATTTATGTATTACACCACAACTTTGATCCAGTTTCTAGCTCAGTATTTTAAAAAGTTTTGTGAAAATAAACGAAATCTGCACTAGGAGAGCAGGGAATCAGTAAGGAATAGCAGTCTTCACTTATAGCCTACAGGTGGATTATAATAAAATATTCTCAGAATTAATACCTTCAAGTCTCAATATCCAGCTAATTACCATTTTAAAATTAAAATTCATCCTTTTGAAAGTCTATGTAATATATCCATATGTTAAACCAGAACTTTGTGTCTTGGGGCTCCCTAAGGACCTCAGGAACTTATGTAAAATTTTAAACAAATCTTTTCATTAATCCCAGAAAAACTATTTTCTTTGAATAATGCAACCTCTGTCCTTCTTTAAAATAGTCTTTCTTGGAGTGATGACATTTACAAATATACTGAAATATCATCTCTACAGCATAATAAGTGATTGATGCCCAAGTCTACTTCATTTCATTATTTGGTCAAGGTGACTTCCATTGCAAAGACACATTAGCAACACAGTGATGAGAATATCATCTGAGACAACAACTATATCCACATGACTTTCAAGCTCAGACGTGGTACAGAACTCGGTACCTGATGGAGCAAAAATCCAGTATGATGAAATTAGTAATTAATAAATAAATGTTTTGCCTAAAACACACCCAAAATATTTTTTCAACAGAGTCAAAATAGTACTGGGTGCTATTTTTAGAAACTTCCTTTTCTATCAGTAAGTTTATTTCGGGATATTTAGCACATTCTTAAAATACAAGAAACTGTTGTCAGTGGAAAACTTGGTGTCAAAAATTTTATAAATATTTTATAAACATATATATTATAAATATAACCATATATCATTCCAACAAACATAAACATATCATCACTGGAAAGCTGAATTTTGAAGGCTCCTGCAGCACCAGTGGGCAAAGAAAATAATTATTTTGTTTAAATTTGTTTAAATTTTTCTATATTCTGCCATCTTATCTGGAGCAAAACTCCTACAAGCAGATTTTTCACCAAGCTAAGTTGTCAAAGTCTGGATAATAAGACAATTTTTG
>JAOXXN010000395.1:27982286-27995600 GCA_026770055.1 Myrmophylax atrothorax
ATCAAATTGGCATCTTACATGAGTATTTAAGTTAACAATTTCAGCAAGTAATGCAACCTTTTTTCCCCTTCTTTAAAGGTCCAATCAAACCTGGTGGGAAAGGTGAGCATGTAGAGAAAGTTTTAATCATTTTTTCCACTAAAAATGAGAATACATACACTAACCAGTAGCTTTAATTGCAGCATTACAAATAGCATAGCATGGAATAAGCCACACTTTCAGTCATATATCAAGTTAAGTATTTTAAACAAACACCATGAGAAAAATTGCTATACAACTTCAGTATTTTTCAGAAGCTTGACAAATACATGCTGGCAACTGCGGGGGAAAAAACAGAAAGTCATAAATCAGTATGCCAGTCCTGAAATAAAATAAAATATAGTCAAATGAGGCTTTTCATCTTCATTTTCAAACAGATAAAAATATTGTCAGCAGCCTATAGTTTGCGCTTTTAAGAATAACAGTCTTTCAAATTTTCTGTTGGCTTTTAATTTAAATAGATTCTCCATGAGTCCAAGCTATGAGAAAAATTCAAGAGTATTACATGTAATATATTAAAATGGAAAATAATAGGGGTTTTTTTTTTACAAAAAACAGTACTCTAATATCATAATGTGGTATTCTTTCATTTATATATTAATTTTATTTGGCAAATGAGTTGTTTAGATTCTTTTCCAGGACGCAGAATGTACTGAAATGTGTTGCATCTCTAAGTGTCTCCCTTCACTTTTATCTTGATAATTCTACAGAGACATAATAGACAGAAGTGATCCAAATAAAACTATTGAAGTACGTTTTGGGGGTTTCTGCAGGCAGACTAGCAATAGTCAGGCCCACTACTGCATAAGTAAACATTTCACAGCTGTCACTTGCAAGAAGTGTCTCTGGTGCAAGGACCAGAAGCCAACACTCAAACTCAAGGACTCAATTATTTGGATCAAAATTGAACTTGTTGCTTATGTAGTTGTCCCACAAACTTTTCACTTCTGGCCCCACTAGTGATCTAGCTTCAACAGGGAAAGGGGAGGATTCTTCTGCCTGGACTGCTGTTCATCAAACACAAACCACCAATATAAGTCTATTATCATGGAGCAGTCACTTTTGAATGAAAAAGATCATGGCTCCTGTTCTCCATGTTGAATTCAGGGCTACCAGCTGGCTTCACAGCACCACACAGTTCACTTAAATGACTTAAATATTTTTAAGTATCTCCCTCTCTGTTTTTCAGTTCAGTTGAAAGAGAAGCTGGGTAAGAATCAAATACCCACTTATGGTGTAAAGGCACTTCTGAGTAGACTCAAACACTTAAAAGTGCCAAGGACTTGGCTTAAAATAGCAGCTCATCCTGAGGCTACTAAGGTGTAACATCGGCACTCTCAATCATCACCAAGGTCCTAGGTGCCAAGGAAGGAACTCCATGTCTCATTCAACTAGGTTTTTCCTGATTAAACTGTGTAAAAGTGCAGCCTACAATTAGCAGGACAGAAACAGCGTGCTCTCTTCTGAATGTTTTATTTTCTCTCTCTTTTATTATTCTTTTTATTTAAAACAAAAAGCAGAGTTATGTGCTCTACATATCGAGAAAGATAATACTTTTCTCCCCTCATGGGGGAAGAGAAATATGTAAAAGTAGAACATATTTTGCAGTTATTGCTAGTATTTTTGCTTAGGGATAGTGGCGTCAGCTTTGCTCTCCTCCATGTTCTGGCAAGTGCAATGATGACAAGACTTCCATTACACAGGTTGGTCAAAAAATCTAATAATCCAGTTTGGCAGACAGGCTGGACTGAAGCAATGAGATTTCTGTTTCTTGGAATCATGCCTAAGTTTTATTTTCTGCATTGTATATATAACCTATCTGAACCTACAAAGTCACTGTCTACACTGAAGAAAGTATTTTTATCTTTCTGATTATTATTGAATTATTTGTTCTCTTTCTCTCCAGAGAAAACATTTGAATTGAGAGTATGTGGCAGGCAAACAATGAATTTATGAATGATAAAAAAATCAGTTTAAGGAATGGGAAGAGAACTCTCCTTTGTAAACCAAAATTTTGTTCTGTATGAAAATCAGCAAATAGTTCATTCGTCAGTGGTTTCAGCATAATTTCTTGGATCTTTGTAACAGTGAGAAAGTATCCAGTAAGCTGTGGGATGTTGGGACCTATTTCTAGGAATTGAACTTGAATTATCTGTGTCACTGATAGTTGACAGACATAATCTGGAACATCAGATTAAGAGAATGGCTGTAATCATCTCTAATTACATTCATCTCTTTGATGACTTTTGGCAAAAGTCTCTCGAATGCTAAGTTTCTGATCCCTTGTAACCTGACTAGGACAGATGTATGTGTTTCTAATTTGAAGGGGAACATCAGACAGACCCATGTCTGGTTTTTGCTACAGTGTTTTGCTCTTTCATTAAATGAACTAACGTACTAGAATGACGAAAATTAAAGGTTTTGTTGGCATATGGTATTTGAATTCAAAGCGAATTTCCAGTATAAAATTCAAGAGACACTACAGTTTACACAATTACATTGGATTATTAATGATTTTACCTTTTACTGGTGACGCTCTCTAAATAAAACTAAACCAAAACCAAAGAAACAAACAAACCCCATAAAAAACACACCACAAACAAGCCCCAAACTAAAACAACAACAAAAGAAACTCAGAGCCTAAGCATGTTTCTCATCTTGGACTAAAAGTCAGATCAGTCCACCAAACTCTGTTTCCACTATGCATACCACTTGTATATCATCGTTTTGCAAAAACTTCCACACATTACACTTGACTTGTATCTTACAACCTTATAGAAACTATTCACAATATATTAAAAGAAGAATAAATATATGCCTTTGTAAACAAGGCCTAGAGATTTTTTACCTACTAACAAAGCATCTCCTTTTTTATTTGAAAACTATTGAATACTTTATCTCTGTACAAAAACCTTCCTTCAACTCCACAAATCAATCACTTCTGAGTGCAAACACTCAGAAGTGAAATAGTCAAATAAAATTTGTTAAAATGCTGTTTAAATTCAAACTCTCATTTCTTGATCAGATTTACCTTTCAGTTTCAAGAAATGGATTACTAATACGCTTCTAAATTACAAAATTACTGCAACTATTTTAAATATACTCTGTAATATTTTTTTTACTCCTGTATTCCTTTCTTGCTCATTTAAATGAGACTACAGCACACATATGGAAAAAGTGGTCCAAGAAAATGGAAAAATAAAATTTTCAAAGAAATAGACCAATCTCAATTGTTTGGACCTGTATATTAATAACTGAATATTTTATCTATTGCCTCATGCTGTCATTTTTCAGATTGAACTGAAAATCTTATTATTTTTTTACCACCATCCTACAGACTTTTCATTCTCTAGAGTTTGAAGAATAGCTTTTGCTATTGATACAGTAATCACAGGTGTACTACTACTACTTAAAAGAAGTATGTACGTTTTTATGTGTTTTCCTTAATTTTACTTGGTTCTTCAATATGCTTGTTTCACTTCCTTATTGGAAAGAAAATCAACACAAAACATAGTAGATCTTTTCTGAATCTGGCCATTATCCTAGATATGAGCTGACTCATGCAAGGACTTCAGCACTGGGCCACAACAGCTCATCTGTACTCAGGGAGCCCAGATGGGCTGTGCAGGGCATGAAAGTGTGAACACTTCATGACTTCTCTCTTTCAGAGCTTTTCATTACAGAAAATTGAGCAGAATTCAAAGCTAAAGAAAGACATAGTCAAAAACTTACACCAGTACACACTGCACATAAGTGCAAAATATTTCTTTGACAAATACAAAATTTCCTTCAGCAAGTTTCAGTTTCACAGAATTGGTGTTTTCTGACAAAAACAAATGTACTTTTCCCTATATCTGTAGCAATTTCAAGTCTCTCTTTGCAGTCTGCATGAGATGTTGCCAATATTATTCCCATTCCTCACCTGCTTTCACCCATGTTACTCCTGATAAATAACTGTGGCTCACCTTTTTCTGGTCCCACAGTTTGATGAGGCAGAAAGACTTAAGGCAAAAAGAGATGCCTTAGAAAACTTGACTTCTGTGAGTATGGTAAAGGGCAGATTACAGTCTTTTCTTAAATTAGAAAACAGAAACTAATACATGTCAAATATCAAAAAGGCAAGGAATAATCTGCTGCTGCAATTACTACCATCAGGGATTGGATCAGCTGATACTTTACAAATACAATTTGACATCTCATAAAAATTACAGCTAAACCAACAGAAACTAATTTCTGTTTTTCACAGGTGTCTATCAGGTTATAAACACACCTAACTTACTAGTTGTAATAAATGCATAATGAAGGATATAGTTTAATATAAGCCATAGACCTTCCGAATCACCTGTGAAAACAAACTGAAATAGAGTATTTCTGTCTGTCAGTAACAGTCCTGAAACATTTTGTGGCTTTTGAAAAATTAGATTTTTAGTGCTCTTTGACTGAAGTATTTTTTTCATTCCACTTATGATCTAGATGAGAATGGTGTGTCTAGTCACAGAAATGTTCCTCCCAGACTATTTAAGAGCAGATTTACTAACTTATTTCCATTGACCTAAGCAGTGTTGGATAGAACCAAAAATTTTTTTTTCCTGATTTATTGGGATCACAGAACCAGAGGATCATTTACGTTGGAAAAGAACTTCAAGATCATTGAGTCCAACCATTAACCCAGCATTGCAAAATGTTTTCCTCAGTTGTTTTTGGGTTGATTATTTTTTTCATTTTTCATTTAAACAAACTATCAAGAGTTTATTTAAATACCTTGGTGCTACTCAGAGATTTTAAAAAAAATTTTGAAAAAATTATGATGTAATTTCAAACTGCCATGTACATGGTGCAATAATAATAGAATCATTAAGGCTGGAAAAAACCTCCAAGACCATTCAGTCCAACGTTTGATCAAACACCATGTCACTAAACCATGGCTCTAAGTGCCATGTCCAATCATTTCTTGAACACTTCCAGAGATGGTGACCCCACCACTTCTCTGGACAGCCCATTCCAATGCCTAACCACTCCTACAATGAAAAAATGCTTCATGATGTTCAAAGTGACTCTCCCCTGGCACAGCTTGAAGCCACTTCCTCTTGCCCCCTTGCTAGCTGCCTGGGAGAAGAAAACGACCTCCTCCTGGCTACAACCTCCTCCCAGGCACGTGTAAACACTGATAAGGTCTCCCCTCAGCCTCCTTTTCTCCAGGTTAAACAACCATAGCTCCCTCAGCTGCTCCTCACAGGCTTTAGTCTCCAGGTCCTTCACTGGCTCTCTTGCCTTTCTCTGGTCATGCTTCAGCATCTCAATTACTTTCTTGCAGTGAGGGGCCAAGACCTGGACACAGGATTCAAGGTGTGGCCTCAACAGTACCCAGTACAGGGGGATGATCACTGCCCTAGTCCTGCTGGCCACAGTCTTCCTGATACAAGCCAGGATTCCGTTGCCCTTCTTGGCAACCTGGTCACACTGCTGACTCATGATCAGCTGGCTCTCAATCAGCATCCCCATGTTCTCTGCTGTACAGCTTTCCAGCCACTCTGTCCCCAGCCTGTGGCACTGCATGGGGTTGTTGTGATCAAAGTGCAGAACCTGCCACTTGGCCTTGAATCTCATATCTTTGACCTTGTCCCATCCCTCCAGAATGCACAGAAGCAGTGAAAAAAAAAAAAAACCCAACGCAAAATCTACTTCTGACATGGGACTTCTGTGATGGGAACACACAAAAGTGTATAATGTTCAGCCACAAAGTGTTATTTTCACTCTACATACTTTCTTTACTAATTTCAGATATGCCCTCACTGTACCAATAGCCCATATGAATAATAAGTAATAATAAAAGATTCCAGCCCCACAAGAATGGTATAGTCTAATTTTTAGATAAGATTTATAATGTTTAAATACTGCACTATTTTATATAAAAGGACAAAAACTAACATATGCCAAGTATATAGGACTAAATGAGACAGAATGAGTGTGTACTTTTGATCTTTATGATACTGTAATCACAGAATATATATGCCACTTAAAATAAAATAGACCATGTCTGATCTGCTGGTGAGAAAGCTGGACAAAAACTAAATTAACAAATATTGACAAAGGTCAAAGTTATAACACAGGAAATATCTCTTAACATTGTTTGAAACAGCACTGGACACAAGTAAAATTTAAGGATGAAAGATAGGAAAATATCAGGGACCACATTTGGCTATAAACTTTTGCTATAGGCTGAAACATGGCATAGAAAGTTTCAGCACAGCATGATTATTCTCTTGTAATTACTGAACTCAATTGAAATTACTCCTAAACCAAAACATCTTCAGTCAAACTCTCAAGTACTTTCATTCTTTCTATTAATTTCCTATTAATGTTGCAGGTTTTTTCTTCTAGAAAACACTAAATTGGTAATGTCCTTTCTTAAAATTTGCAGTACAACTTAAAACAAACAAAAAACCCACCTATTGAAGGGATTTTTTCCTGTATCTGACTGATTTTTTTAAGGAGAAAGATGTACAATCAAAAGTTGTGAAGTGATAATTTCCAAACATATCTGACTAGTCAATGTGGGCCAAATTGTATCTAAGGAAACATCAATACTGATAAAAAGCAAGAGAAATATGAAGAAAAACTTAACATCTCTTACCAATGGCTCCTGAATTTTAGAAGCAAACTATTACACCTTGAACTGGCAGAATGGAAATAACAAAGTATATCTCCTCTAGGCCCCCAATGACATGTACTGTCATGCTGTAACAGCACCCACCATAGGCTACCAGAGGACACGGAGCTGCTGGAGGATGATGAGTATCTGCTCTCAGAGCAAGGGCTAATAGCAGTTACTGAGCCAGGATACTGTTTTCCACAGAACTGCCGGTCTGCAGCCCCAAACCAACCTCATATGTTGGGAAAGCGATGGAAACTGAGATTTGCAGAAAGGATTTTCATATTAACATAGTCTGTGTAAGATAATTAGATCCATTAAAATTCAGAAAAGAACTTTCGGGGAAAAAAAAATAATTAGAGATGCCACAGCTATGAACAGTTAAATTTTAATAGTTGTAAAGAAAAACCAATATAAAGGTGAAGTATCATATTAATTTCACCACAAATATTGGGTAACATAAACCTGCATGGCTGCTACCATTTCCCTTCCTTTCCTTACTCTTTTCTGTCAATGCCTTGCCCTTGAGAGCAGGAAATCTGTTAATACATGGTGTAACTCTATTTCTATTTTGACATCATATTTGACCTGAGAGCATGACTTCAACATATTTCAACTGATTTCAGCTGTGCTACAAAATCAACAATATCAACATTAAGCAAAATCCTATGAGTAGATCAACTGGATCAGTACAAAAGATCCATTGTTTTTGTACTGGAACAATAATCTAATAGTAAGTAGCTTATCTTTTCATTGAGACTGAAATTCACTCTTGTTTAGACTAGTGTTTAAACTTGGCACATTGCACATATGCTATGGAAATTCCTTTTAAGCCCTATGAAAGATTTAGCGCTTTAGAGGGATGTAGGCAATTCATAAGCATCTGAAATTCACTTTAGAAACTTTAGACGTGCACTGTGGCACCAGTGCTGAGACTCATTGAGTTACCACTATGCAGTGGAATGTTCGAAACTTCTCAGTCAAGGAAGAGATGGCTTCAAACAGCAGAGAAGGTGTAGATGAGGCATATTACATTTTTGTCAGTGGCAAAACATACTAGAACTAGTTTGTGAAACCTAAAGCATTGTCAAAGAAACTTTGGTAGCATGCGATTCAAAGTATTCACCTGGTATAGTTTCAAAAAGTGTTCGAATTTGTTCAAAACATTTTAAAAAGCTTAATTGTCTATTGTTTGAGTTTATGCCAGTTCTGGTGATGTGTGTCACATTTTATCATAAGCCTTCCTTAGTCACGTGGTGTTGCAGAGCATTAGACACATGTTAATAATTCTAGAAATGTGTCCAACAGAATTGACATGTCAACAACAAAAGTTTGCTATTGGTTCACTATAACTATCTTTTTCAATTTTTTTTAATTCCTTTTTTTTAAGGAAACAGAAAAGATAAAAGAAAAAACTATTGTTTAAACAATAAAATCACCTAAAATTGCAGATAAACTGTCCTCCATATCACATCATGGAACTAGATGGAAAAAGGCATCTGTATGGACAGAATAATCACACACAGCGTGTATTGTGTAAGTGTTGTAGAAATAATTAGCTGCAGACCACTTGGGGCTACTGAGAAATATGCTACTGACTTATAACATTGAATACCTTTAAACACCTCTACTGTAATGCAAGGAAGAAGGAAAAGGCCATTGAACTACCATGAGTGGGGAAACTACTTACTAATTACAGTGGGTTATTAACTGTGTATGTATGTATACTAGGTATGGTCTATCCACTCAAAAACCACAAATAAAGCAGTGCAGCCATAAACAAATAGCCCTCAGATAATCAAAGAGAGAATTCCTTGCATTAAGAAAGGAACAATATCTGACTTTAGATGCAGCTCTAAATGATTCTTAAGAAGCACTGGCTTCTGCATATTATTCCCTAAAATATTTATCTTAGAAATGAAATTAGTTTCAGTATCTGCCAAAAATGTTTAATAAGCTGCAAGATAGGAAAATATACTATTAAAATAGCAAAAAAGTTTTGATTCCTTACAGTTACTTTTCTTTTAAATCTAATTCGGACCAACTGGCCTCATTGCTTCTTATAAACTTAGCAATATATATTCAGAAAAAGGAATAAAAATGAACAGATGTTTCTCCTTAAAGAAATCAGACAAAGATTTTTGTTACACAATAAATCAGCTGCTAGTGGATTTCCAGGACACTGCTCCAGGCTAACTGTTTAGGTATGGCTTAAAAATCTGGTTTACCTCTGTATGTATCCAAAACTGGTAAAGTAGATTAAACTGCAAATGAACAGCAAACACCGAAGGGGGAATGAAAAGAGCCATGGGCAAGTTGAACATCTGAAAAACAAACAAAAAAAAATCATATATTAGATATATAATTCTAACCTCATGATAATACAATGAAGTACTATCTCAGAAGCTCAAAGCACTGCACAATATACTTGCTTCTTCTAATAACTCCATAATGTAAAAATATATAGCATACATAGATACTGATCATTATGTTACTACTAGATGTGCTATATCAAATGAGACATAATTTGATCCAAAAGTGATTTCCCAAAAGTCGTACTGAGTAAGTAGAAAAATCAAGAAAAGAACTCATAAATCCTGATATTAGATGCTTATTCTGTGTATTATATGGAGCAGACAGAAACATATTCTTGACATGAAAGGTTCACTTAAAAGGTAGAATTATAACAGAGTAAGCAAGGTGTGAATTTTTAATACTACAGTTTTTGCATCCAAACTGCCTACATGAGCACAATAAGGGTAAGGTTGCTTACTTGGCTTTTCAAGTTTATTACAAAAATTCTCACCCTAACTTTCCTATGGCATTTCCCTTAAAGTCACAATCTATCGCTGAGTCATAAAACATGCTAGCACGAAAACAGTATTAGAAAATTTCTTACTCAGAAACACCCTGGTATCTTACGTACAAAGTCCCAGGAATTTCACAATTAATTGCTTAGCTGGTCGAGCAACAGAATAAAACTTCAAAGACCTTCATATATTAAAAGTTAAGTTCTGCTTTCTTCAGAAAACGGCTTATCTTCTTTTCCCTTGTACCTGATATTGTGTTGCATCACCTGCATTAAAAATTTAATTCTCTAAAATACAAAGATTTTCCTAAACCAAACAGAAGTATCTTTAAAACTGGGGAAAATACACATATCTCCATGCTCTTAAACAGAAATGTAGTGCAAGCTTCCCAATACTTCAGCAGAAATGCTCTGAACACTGGCATGAAGTCATTCTCTTTTCTGAGTTCCTTTTTCCTCCTTCCTCTAACTTGGAGCCCCTTAGCAATGCAGTGTTAAAAGTGGACAAGCTACAAAAGAATGACTGAGAGGTGTTCTCAGATGATCGGAGGGCTGGTATGGTTTTTCTCAAAGGTTATCTTACAAAGAAGCCAACAGAGTAGGACACATAGCCACATTCAAGCAAAGCTACTTCAGTTTTCTCTTATTATTGATTATATCTGCCTAATGGCATGGTAACAGCAGATTTTTTTTTTAAAGGAATGGACAGGAAGTTGATTTAGGGAAAAATCAAAAACCAAAACCAAAACCAAGCAACCAAACTAAACCCAGATGGTTTTCAGATTATTCATGGAAGTGGTTGCAAGATTGAAATCAGGGGTAAAAAATTACATGGTTTTTTCCCTAAAAATATCACAGGCAATTTGGTGTATTTATAGATGATTCAGAGGAGAAGGAAGCATCATCGTCATACTTATTTTCTAATCTGCTTTTCACAAGAGTACTAGGATTTCCCTGCTAAGTGGTGAGATGAAGGAAACTTTTATATAAAGCTACAGGTAAATTTGAGACTGATAAAGGACAATGCTTTCTTAACTGCCTCACATTTCATTGCAATGCAAGCTTTATTTTTCACAGAAAGGATTACAAAGATCATTTACTGAAGTGGAATGCTTAGGGAGGAGTGAAAACCTCTGCAATACAAAGATTCAGTATCTCCTTATTTGTGGTTCTACTGAAACAAGAAGATCAATGTCAGACACACACACAAAAAAATCGTTACATAATTTTTCACTGGAAATGACTATTCACCAAATAAAAAAATTTCATGGGAATGTACCAGCTTTCACTAATTGGTAGACAAAAAGTTTTGTGGGCTCCAAGATGGAATTTCTGGTTAAAACTGCAGAAGAACATTTATTCCGCTCACGGTTCTTTTCCCACTTGTGGATTCAGCAGCAGAGACTGAGAAGGTGCCACAACAGCTGATGGGAAAGAGACCCAGCGAGGGGGTGAAGAGGGATTTTTGCATATGGGGCTTCCTCTACATTGAAGGCATTGCCCCTTTGGAAGAGTGCATGTCCACTGCACACTCCCTGATATGGGCATCACTACCTTTCTCCCACTCATTTGTAAGTCAAAGCTTATAAACCCTTCCATACAGAAAGAGAATGAATTGAAAGTCCCGAAGTTTAGCAGGAGCGCTGCTCCCTGCGCTGAGCCGCTCCATCTGCACGCTGGGTCTCTGGGGCCACCTGCCGATGCAGCCGCGGAGGGGCTGCAGGGTGTGGGGGGCTGCAGCACAGCTGCTGACAGGGAGATGAACTTGTGCGAGGAACCTGCAGGAGCTAAGGATAAAAAAACCCCAAACCAAAACATCCCTTTCAATCCCAGACCTGGCAGACTCCTCAGCAGACAAGAAGTGAACTTTCTGACTGTGCTCAAAAGAACTGTGTTACCTATTCTCTTTCCAGATTATATTATAGATGTTTCCACTGCTTTTATACCAAGGCATAATTCAACCCTTTATCTAAATGTATAGTCTAAAGCTATCAAATTTTTATGGATCTAATATTTGCAATTAAATCTTACTCTTTGGAGGAAAGTTGAGAGCTGGTACTCAAAGCATTAAATCAGAGCTTTTCAAGGTGCTTGTGCAAATCTCTCCTTTCATAACTGCACTTTGACTTAGTATTTCATTACTTATATATTAATTTATATAGCATTATCTTCCATTACCTTGCTACTTTCTTCTTAAAAATTAATATAGTAGTTTTTTCAAGATTTTTTTTTTCCTTAAAATGGGCTTCAACACAATCTTTCAATCTTCGCAGTAGATTTGCTTCTCCATGGCCCCTCCATTGGAGAAAAAAACACTGTGCATGCAAACAATATGAAGCACTGCACATTTGGTTCCAAATTCAGGAGTACATCTCACACCACTGATTATCAATTACATTCTGCAATTCTCTTCCATTTTACACCTTTGCTATCAGCTTGAGCACAATCCACATAGATTAATATGCTTATTTATTTATCTTACAATGTTTAACTTAAAACACTACAGAACTGGCAGAAGAGCAGTCCCACAATCCCACACCATCCACCACAACTTTCTCACAGTCTCCATAAAACTGGATGTCAATCTGCATTCAACAGCACAGTACAGCACATATTCAAAAACTAGATCACTCTCAGAGTGTAATTAAAGGCTTCACTCTTTTAGCTTTAAGGCAGATTCATCCACCGTTTTGGACAAGTGTGGAAGGCCAAAAATAGCAGTTCAGTTAAGAATTAGCAAGAACTGTGATCATGCACAGTAAAGTTTTGCAGAAAGAAAACTGACATATGTCTCAGAAGTTCTGGGAGGAGGGAGCATTTGCATTAAGCACTTGTTTTGGCTAATAACAAATATTTAGTGAAAAAACTGCACACAAAAGTAAAATGTATTCCTAGGTTCATTTCCCCTTGCACAAAGCAAATTGTTTTTAAATGCATTTATATATTTTGCCAAGTGCTACCAGTGGGGTCCTAAGGATGGTCTTTGGAATCCGAGGTGGCCAGACATCTTGGTCTTCCTGAATGTTTTATGCTTTCTGAGCTATCATCCTCAAAATCATGAAGGCAGACAAACCGCTCATGCACATGCCCATATATACACACAGGCTTTTTGTCTTTTTTGAATTATTGTTGTTAAGCATTTGCACATATGGTCTGAAAGGGTAAATGGGCAAAGGTTAAATCTTTAACATAGCAGTATTTACAGAGGAAGCAGTTATCAGAGATGCATCCTTTCTGCTATTGTTCACTATAGTAATTTAAAATTTAGACACTAACATCACATGATTATTTTCTGAATAAATAAACAACAAGAATTTATACAGAACACTTTAAGAAACTAATCTAAAATAATAGTACTGCTTCATGATTTTCAGAAGAACTAGTAATTTTCTTGCAACCTACCACTTTTAATTAATTCAATTATATGCACTTAAAACAATTACCAAAAACAGGCTAAGTCCATGTTCAGTTTTGTAAGCATAAATCCAGACTAACTTTACTGAAGTTAATGGATTTGCATGTATGAGAACACATTCTTGATTTTGAGTCATTTGTACAGGCTGGATGTAAAGATTGCCAGAGGACTGTGGGTTTCCTTCACCACCCATATTACACCTCACTGGAGAGTACATATAATTATATCTATGTATATAACAATATAATATGTAAAATATATGATGTAAATATATAATTATAGTATATGTTTATATGTAAATATTTATATAGATAAATACAGAGAATATTTCCTTTGAACTCTAACTCTTTTGAAGTTATTATTTTTAAATAAAAAACAAGAACCAGAAAACCACAATCT
>JAOXXN010000395.1:27996071-28025594 GCA_026770055.1 Myrmophylax atrothorax
AAGTTATGAAAATATAAATTAAGGGTTATATAATTAGCTTTCTTTTTAACTACTGTAGCTGTTTTCAAGTTTGCTGTCCAAACATTAGTGACTATGATTTTAAAGCTTATGATTCTCAGATTCCTCAGTTTCACATTCTGTGCTTTCAATGTCAAACATCTTTAAAAATATTATGTTTTTCTTTGAAGGAAAATAAACACCATATTTTCACTTTTACTAAATCTTGTTGATATTGTTTGTCAAATCTTTTGCAACTTACCCAGGAGGTGTATTTCTGCAGTACAGATTGTCTCAAGGCTGTGAATAAATTGTAATCTTCAGAACTATGGTGTACTTGGTGTGCAGCCCACAGTATATTAACCTCTGAAAAACACATAATTTCTAATGAGGTTTGTACTAGAGAACAAAGCAACATTTGCTTTCCATTGTCTTTTTTTTTAAGCTAAAAGAAACTAATCCCCTAATTTACACTTTGCTATTTTACCATAAATAAAACCTAATGCTCAAAGCTCTGTTTGGGTAGGCTGTGTTACAGGTCTGTCACTGGACACAAGTCTGTGTAAACTTCATGCTGAAGAAGGCAAGGCTGTGGCAGGAACTAAAGTCATTGCTGGAAGAGCAGAAGGATATATGAGATGACAATTAAACAGCAAGAAAGCCTGAGCTGAGTTTGATGAGTCAATAGGAGCTCTATTACGGGATTCAGAGGGACAAGGACTGAGGATGCTCTCATGACCGCATTTGTTATATTTCAAGACCAGAAGGGTAGACAAAATGTTTCAAAAATCTTATGCATGAAATTTAAACAACCTAACTGGTATCAGCTTTTATGCTTGCATTTTTCTGGAATGCATGAATCTTCAACCCAGTTGTACCACAGACCACAAAACACATCCATTGCCTGCCCAGTAGTGACAAGTGGAAAAACAGACAGATGCTTGCTGGGAAAGGAGAGAGGAGACTCTATTATTACAGTTAAAAAATCCCAACACAAAACAGTTGCTACAAAAAAGGCAAAAATCAGTGTCAGCCCTGAATTCTGAAAGCATGACATCTTTAATGCACCGAGGTGAAGAATAGTTAAAAATCTTGATTATATATCAGGGCATTTTCTCATTTAAGTGAAGATTTGGGTGGTCCCTCTGCACTGTACAGTGGTATCTGGCCAGTCTGAAGTGCGAAATTAAGACAGAAATATTCACGGTCATCAAATGTATAGCTATGAGGATTATCTTAATTCTAGGAAAAAAGGAAGAGATGTGTGATCAGTGCAGCCCAAGTAATGCCTGTTTAGCATGAACCTACCTTTAAGGTTTCATGGATTTCAAGGGATGAAAGTATACACCAGGCCTGACTACAGAAATTAAAAGTGGACTGGCTGTCCATGAGCTGCACACTTCCATTGCCACTGACCTGTTTCACCAGAGCCATTAGAGAAGTGCCTTTGGCGGATACC
Source organism: Myrmophylax atrothorax (assembly GCA_026770055.1). Classification (NCBI taxonomy): domain Eukaryota; kingdom Metazoa; phylum Chordata; class Aves; order Passeriformes; family Thamnophilidae; genus Myrmophylax; species Myrmophylax atrothorax. The sequence goes on from JAOXXN010000395.1 coordinate 27,997,528, forward strand.
AGAATCACATTCACAGAACAAACTTATAATGTGTATTTAAAGTCCTGAAAATACCTGGTGCCAAGTTAGCATTAAATAGTTTAGGTCTGGTGATAAACGTGTACTTGAAACGTAAAGTAATGCCAAAATGTCCACTTAATGAATCTCATGGTATCTTCACCATTTCAGGAGACTAGATAGTCTTGTAACAGGAGGTAACAGTCTTGTGCACTATGAGAATTTTAAATCTAATTAATTTTGACAATTTGGTAATTTACATGACAACCCTTTTGAATGCCCTCTAAGTTCTTGAAAATACTTACATTTGCTGAAATAAATCTGTAATTTCAACTCTCACAAAGTGCTTAACATTGAATCTGAGAATTCTTCCTTCTTTAAATGCTTTTTTTTCTGAAGGAACAAGTGTACACTATATCAAGAATTAGTGATCTCTTTCAAAAAAACCCCAACATCATTTCAGTGCATCTCTGCCTAATAAGTTTATTAGGAAATGAATTATTAAGGTGAGCTTCAGTATTCAATAATAATTTGTATTTGAAATGTTTCCCAAGACCTCGACAGAAGCTCAATGAGTGAACAAAGCATCTGAAAAGGTGGAGGTTAAAGACCTGTCTCCTTAGTTGTTTTAAAAGCATTTACTTCCTATCACAAACTGTGTGTAACACAAGCCTCCACTCAATGAAGTACAGCTGTTCAAACAGAGTACAGTAACTGGATCTTGCTCCTTTCCCTCAGTCATTTTTCAGCATTATGAGAAGTTCAAGGAAGTGAATCTATGATGATTTTTACAGTCCACTTTTATTGTAGTTAAGGTCAAATGGTTTTCAAAATGAATTACTAAAAAGGCATTTTATTAGGATTCATTTTTCAATTAAACTGCCTCTTATACTAACAAGTGTATGGAATAAGGTAACTGAATATTGGCAGAACGTTAGTCCTTCAGATGTGTGAGTCAGCTTAAATGATCTACTATTTAAAAATATACCACAGGAATATTAGGGACATAAACAAACAATTCCGTCACAAGTAATTAAACTGCTAAAGCTATTTGTGACTTCTTCTGTTACAGCTAAGTGAATTAAATCCTGCTCTTTAATCCTATTCTTGATGACATCAATGGCACAGACTACATTAAATTTCTTCTCAAAATAGGCAGAGTCGACAATCAGAAATAATTTTTTTACTAAAAATTTATCTGAAGAAACTGATCATCAATAACTTGTTATTTGAAGCAAAAGAATAACATCAAGAAGAAGTGTGAAACAGATCACCCCAAAACTCAGTCTGTAACCATTAGTACATTAAAAATATTACAATCATAATGCCTAAAAGACATGTCTCAAATGTAAGAAACAGAGTAAGCATTCTTCAAGGAATGCAGCTGACTGCTCACCAATTACCTGCAATAGAAACGAAATTTGTTGTGTCTGAAGAACAGTTGTGTTTTCACTTTTTTATTCCTAGTGATGATAACTTGAAAGAAAATGATAAAAATTATTTGAATGAGAATGAAATTGTAAAAGACTTTCTCACACGCACTTTCTCATATGTATTATTACATTATGACCAATAAAGACAGCAAGACTGAGATACAGCCAATTCCAACACAGATTTACAGAAAAAAAAAAAATAATCTATGTAGAAAACAGGAAGTATTACTGCATTTTACAGAACTCTTCAGTGAAATTCTACTGTGAAGCCAGAGGAAAAAAGTAGGTGACGTAATCAGAGAAGCCACTGAGACAACGCTCCAATAGAATCTTTGACATTTCATAATTCAAATATGATTGGTAAATACAATTTTAAAAACAGATATCCATGATACAGTTATGCACAAACCCCCTATTTTTAATTCAGGAGAGGGAACATCACAGAATAATAGGATAATTCAGGCTAAAGAGAAATACAGGAAGTCTTTAGTCCAAACTCCTACTCACAGCAGGACCAGCTTTAAGTTCCTGAGAACTACACCCAGTTTGGTCTTGAAAAACTTCTACACCTTCTGCTATTATGAAGAACTATAAATGAAGATAAAGGTGGAATTTCCTTTTCATGTAGTTGTGAGGAAAGTTAAACAAATTGTACGCTAGCACAGCAAGAACCTCCTTTTCTGGTATGGCATTTCCCAGGCTCCTGCTAACAGACGTAGAGCTGATGAGCCATTCACATCTGGGTAAGAGCAGAGCTACTACATCTTGCTACTGGAGTTAATTGCTGTTTAATACATTATTATTACTGCTGTACTGAATCAATTATTATTGTGTTCTGTCATACAATTTAAACTGTAGAAGAATCAGCATGTAATCCCAAGAGAGAATAAATGAGGCCATGTAGCTTGGTGAGGAAGGAAAGAAAACTGGTGCTACCCAAAAATTACATGAAGAACAGGCCCTCAGTTACCCTCTAGGCCCTTCACCATCTTCATTGCCCTCTTGGCTGCCAGGGCACTGCTGACATGTTCAACTTGCCTTTGACCAGGACCTGCAGGCCCATTTCCAGCCTCTCATTTCCCAGCCTGTATGTACATCCAAGGTTGTTCAGTCCCAGGTTCAGAATCCAGCACTTGTCTTTGTTTAATGTCATGTGATCTAATTTGTCTAGGTCTCTCTGCAGGGCCTCTCTGCCTTCCAGGGAGTCAGCAGCTTCTTCCAATTTAATGTTCTGTTGATGCTTTTAAGAATTTAAATAAATCTCTTCTCATGCAGAGCTTTTTCACAGAATCTCATTCCCCACTGGATTCTACACTTGCATTGGATAACAACCACTGAGATAAAGCACCACTTAAACTTTGTTACTGGAAAGGACAATTACCAGATTGTTTTTAATAAAAGTTGGCTAAAAAACTGTATTTTGGGACACAGAGTGGATGCCTTTATTAAAATTGGGACGCAATCCTAGATTACATTCCACCTCGCAATAAAAACCAGAAATCTACCTACACAGAACAATTACTACCTCCACAAAAGAAGTAGATATGATCTGTATGCAACTCCCCTATTCAGTCTGTTGTGGTGTAGCCCCTCTTTTGTGAGTCTTCTGAGCCAATTTTGCTTTACGTTTTTTGTTTTAGTGTTGTTCAATCAGAGCCGGAGGATAGGTGGTTTGCCAAAAGGCTCAGAGTTGCAGGATAGGTGATTTGCCAAAGGGCTCTGCTTCCTGCTTATTAGAAATATAATTCTTATAGGAAAAATTCTTTCCTCAGTTATGTTAGTAGAGCTGTGTGGGTTTGATGAGAACAGGATTAGATCCAAGGAATTTATCTGGAAGGCTCTGTTATATACCACACACTAAGAAGCATGTATACAGGAAAATGTACACTTTTCTTGTTTGGGTTTTTTTGTTGTGTTTTGTTTGTTTGTTTTGGTTTGGTTTTTCTTTGAATAAGACACATTTTTCTTACATTGTGGCCTTGGCTAAAGTGTGTTAGCATTTTGTATTCTCAAGACAATCACATATGCAAATCAAAAGACTGGCTGTAAGGAGACCTGAGTTCAACTGATGAATTAGACTTGATTCACTATAGACCTTCTAACAATTTTCTTAACTTTCTTCTTTTTACTGAGAAGCACCTATCTGTGCAGGTACTTGACACAGACCAGTTGTCAGCATTTAGGAAGTAGGAGTTCCACAGTTTGGAATACATTAGCCATTTCTCACAGAGTTGGTGTGTCAGGAGAAATGAAACAACTCAGAAGTATCTTTACAGCCTCAATATTATCTAACTCTCTTTGGTCATTTTGCAATGAATACATATTGCACTACCCAGGATAGGCAATTACACAGCATGTCACAAAGCCAATGTCAAACCTGTATCCTACATAATCACAATCCAGCAGTTTAATTAGGAAATTTCACTTGGCATTCAGCATCTGGTATGTCTGTGCTGTGAGATGTGCTTTTTTCTGAGCTTTGTTCAGGATTACCTCTGTTTTTCAGCCCTCTTCTTACGTTACTCTATGTGGTCAGCAAACTATTTAGTGAGTGGGCTAACTTGTAATCAAGTAATACATGGTACATGTTCCCATGGCTTAAAAGCCAAAAATCGGAGAAACCTTCTACAAAACCTGACTCCAGAATCTGTGCATAATTCAAAACCTCCTGCTTGATCTGCTGCCATACCAGTTGAAAACAGAAATCTGCTCCCACACAAAAAATCCACAATAATATCTGCAAAACTTAAGATGCAGAATGGTCTAGGGAAACGTGGGAAGAATCAAGATAAGCCAAAGTATTACATATGCTACCCAGAACAAACAATAGACCAGACCATATCCCCTTCTCAGCAAGAATCTGGGGGGCTATGAATTATACTTAAGACACACTTCTGAATCTGTAAAATATTTAAGATATATGTTTAGGAAAGCAGAGCTTGGCCAGGTCAAAAATAATTGTCTTTTCAATCTGTACATGCCCTGAGTTATTTCCTGGCATACTCGTAAGTATGGGACACCAATAGAAAGGCTAGAAAAAGCCAGAGCATTCCCAAAGACTGTCTCTTCTAGCAGGAGCAGCTCTCTTGGAAGCTAAGCTGGATGAATCAAACTTCATGCAGCACAGTTATATTCATATAAACCAGAGTAAGAATCGCAGTTAATTACATTAGGATAATCATAACCCATGGCCTGGGAGCTTTTCATACAGTTTTCAGGAACTGAACAGTCTCTCTCCACATACACCATGGAAAACCATAAAGGAATAAAGGTTATGAGGTAAGACTCAGAAATTAATTAACAGTGACAGAAAATGAATGTGCATTACTTTGTGTAAAAAGATCTTGAGAAGACAAATTAATCAAAGAAATTTTAGCATGCAAAGGTTGGATTTGGACACTTCTACAAATAGGAAAAATTCAAAAGATGAAGAAAAACAAAGAAGGAATGAAGCTTTAGTACTGTGTATATATATGTAAACTCTGAAAATAGTGAAAAAAAGAGTCTTCCAGTCCACAGCAGGTGCCTCACACAAATTCTGCTACACCAACTTGACTAACCAACCTGCTTCTGACATCTTCCTAAAGCCAATTATTCAAGTGCTCTGGTTGTTTGGAGCACTCTGCAGCTGGTAAAAGCTTTGTTTGCCTGAGCAAACAAATCTTTGTTTGCCTGAAGATCCCTGTATGAGTCTCCAGATCACGAGGAAACAGGATGGCAGCAGCTGTTACACTTTCACTCGTCTCTTTGATGTGTCTATAAGGCTTGGTTCAGGTATCCTGTTTTCCAGTTGTTAAGGCTTTCATAGCAGATTCTTTAGGTGTAAAAGTGTTAAAACAGCTCTGATTTGTACCGAAAAATAAATTGGTCCCATGACCATTTCAAGGATAACTAAACCATAGCACAAAATCCTCTTTGTGAACCCAGTTCCAAGCACTGTCAAACATTTCCCACCAATGTAGATCTGAAGTTTTTTCAACTACCCTTTCTTTAGTGAGGTTCCTTCTGGTTATAGCAAGGTTTATCCACCTTACATCATCACAGTCTCTTGACTGAGTGACACAGTATAAGTTAACTTCTGCAACTCATTGATATAGAAACTTTTTGCAGCACTTCTCTCTTTCTGCACCTTTTTTACTACAAAGAGGTGCATATGGCTCATTAATTTCACAACTATAAATCATCCTGTTGGTGAAATTAGGTTTATATATTAAAGTAAAACCTGCAACAAATTTCTCTGTAAGGGAGAAGATCCCAAGCAGCTGGGGCATAGTGACTTCTAAAGATCTGTGCCACTTTATACAAGGTGCAGACTTGACTCAAGCCTCAGCAAATATTGCTGATTACAGCACTGGCAATATTTAGCTCTGAGCTTTTGCCAACCTGTATAATATAACTTAGTGTTACTGAATACTGAAGTCAAACTGTGGTATAAAAGTGTGAAATGCGTTAACTCTTACAGAATTAGCACTGTACTCATTAGCCTGATAATAAAAAGAGAACTGAGACTAAATGAAATAAATTCTTAAAAAAAAAAAAAAACAAACCAAACCCAACCTTATTTCAGAAAACCTAGAACAAAAAAATTACTTCAGTTCTTTCCTTTCACTTTTTTATTTCTTCCCCAAAAGTGTCTCAGCCACTGAATTGTCAGCCTATGCAATTTGAGAACGTATTCATCTTGGAGGATCTTAGAAGGAAACTGCTGGAATGAAATGGAAAAAAAAAAAAAGAAAAGATAATTCTCCTTTTGTTTTTATTGTGTGAGGGAGTGGGGGTGAGAGTTCTCATTCTCCTGTATTCTGGGCTGTCTTTACAAAAGATTGATGTCTGGTGTCACCGTTAGGAAGTGCAAACTGTTCAGCTTCATTGCAATCTATGTCCTCATCCTCTTGCTCTGCAGGATACCACATACTTTGGCAGGCAATATTCAGATGGGAAGCACTTTAATGGCAAGAATGGATACCAGTGAAACCTTTTCCCACAATGTTCAAAAACTCTGAATGTGCATACATTAAAGCAACATAAAGCTGTAGGATATGAGGAAGAAAACAATAACTGATACTAACTCATACACATTAATCTTACTATTTTGCCCCTCAGAACAATACATTCAAAGAATGCTGGGGAAATATATACACAGGGGAGAGGGGGAAAAAAAAAGAAGAAAAAAGGCTGACTGGAATGAATTACAGTCTTCCAACCTGAAAGCATCAACATATTCTTTCAAAGGAAATATCCATGGCCCCTTCATGTAACTCTTTTCTCTTTTAGGTTGAATTCCTTCATTCATTTCTTTGATTGATCCTTTTTCCAAACTAGATACAGTAAGAATTAGCACTGAAAAGTCAAAGGAATTATTGTGATATAAAAGAGAAATTAGCTCTCCTCTCTTCCAGTGTGTTTTAGGTGATTTATTAAGCCAAGTTCTTGAATCATAGATGTGTGGAAATGCACACTATATTTGCTAACAAATCTATTGAAATTTACAGATATATCAAGAAAGGCTGAGGGAGATCAAGGCACACCCACCTCCCTTAAATAAACTTTTAAAATATTTTAGAAAAAATAAACATTTGCATCCAACTTTTGTCCCAATCATTTATCGATTTGCAAATCACAGAAAAGATAGGCACACACTTTAGGCAATGCACATGAATTTTGTACTTTCTATGGACTGATCCAAAACTTAGAGAATTGACTTGAAAAATATCTGTTATACTTAAACAGATTTTGAAACAACATCATTACATAGTGTTCAACTCAAAACAAAGGACATTTAACCCTTTGAAGTCAATTTCAGGTATTTAGTGAGATTAGCCACCCATATTTATTTATACATTTTTTTTTTACAAGTGTCAAATTATTTCTCGGAGAAATGAAAAGAACCAATACAGTAATGGATACCATATGCTTATTAAACAGTGATAGCTCCATAGTACTTGGTAGCCATCCAGTTTATTTATTGCGTATCTGATGTGTAGAAAAAGAAACTTGCACTTCCACAAACTAAATTTGGACCAGTGTTGTCAGTACTCACACTACATTCTCATTCCTAAAAGCACATAGTTGTCCATCAAGTAATTACCTATTGCTGCATTTGTCATACAACAGATTGGCTCTGGACACTATTAAGCATGCTGAAACTTTAACAGCTTTTTCCATTTATCATTCTAACAAGAAGGACATAGAAACCATTTAGACAGATAGATTAGATAAAGAGAGCAGAACACAGGCAACTGTCAAAGCAGGAAGCCTCAATTTAAATGTGAAGAAGAAAGGGGGCATATGAGCTTGCCACCACACCCCACCAAGCTGGGATCTATCTTGGTAGAGCTCTTGGTAGAGCCTACCCTTAAGTGTGCCAGCTAGGATTATCTAGAGGATCCCTTTAGCATCAAAATGCTATCTTGAGGGTTTTCTGTCCCACCACTCCCTACCCTGTCTCTTCAGCAAGGAACAGACATATGCCTAAACTAGGACTACACAATTAGGTATTTACATTGGAACCATCCATGGGGAAACAGGTATCAGCAGCATGATTGCATTTAGCCAAAAGGCATGAAACAGCTTTTAAGAAAGCCTTTTACTTGAGTGCCCATTGCTACCAGTGCTAACTTTTGATCTTTAACCATCAGTTGGAGGAGTTACTTTATATTCTATTTCCTCTTTCCACAAAATAGTAATAAATGATTACTAGCTGAAGACAGGTGAAGCCACACACAATACAGTTTCAGATGCAAAGCTCATTTCAATGTGTGCCGCAAGTTCCAGTAGTGATGTTTGGGAGGAAAAGGTCCTCCAGTACTACCAGCAAACAGTGAAACAGATTGCAGGTCTGGAAGTGCAAAATGATGACTGGCAACACCAGCAGCTAACAGTTGAAGCCAGAGGTGCAGGCAATCGGGAATACTAAGAGGTGTCTTTGATGCTAATTCAGACTGATTTGTCAAAGAGCAGCTATAGCACTTGACCTGTAAAGGCACTCCTCCTACATGCTCACTGGGTTTTGCAGACACATGTCTCCTGAATGATGTTGCATTTTCTGCCTTTAAAGGCCAACAGCTAGTGGCTGGATAATTAGTACCAGAGCTAACAGAAAGGAAAGGATTTCAGAGACAGAAAATAACAAGTACAGAAAAGAATGATTTTTGACTGATTCATTACAACATTTTAACATATCCCACTTAAATTAACTATTTTTTTATCCCTTATCTGTTTGCTCTAAGCTATAAAACAAGTTAGAAAGCTCAATGCAGGATGCATCTGTTGTACTTTGTACTTTCCAAACACACAAAAATCATCATTAAAGCTATGAAGGAAAGGATAGTAGACTGCAGACTTACCTCAACCACTAAAATTGTATATAAGAAACAGATCTGCTAAGAAAAATAGGCTCCTCTGTTTTATAAAGTGTCATTACTATCTGGCAAGGGTAGGGTATTTTATTTTCAATAAAAAAACAGGAGAGGTTTTTGCTGCTCTGAGATTTCTGGTCAAAATCCATTGCTAGACAAAAGAACTGACCCAAAATGAGTGTGCTGTTGGCTTCTTTAGGCAGATTGTGCCAAATGTAACTCTAGTCCACCAAAAAGATCCTGTTACTCTACAGCCAATCTCCTCCTACTATTAGCAGGGGAGGAGAGGGAAACAGAGACTCTTCCTCTTTATCTGAAAAGTGTTGATTTTTTTATGGAAAACATACTTGTACACACTAAGTTTTACAGTGTGTTAAGACATACTGAACAGTAAGCATTTATGTATAATTTCATAGGATATTTCATATGCATGCCAGCACCCATTATCTCTATACCTAGCACGGGAGCTTTCAAAACTTGAAGTTAAACAACTATCCCATATTCATCCCAGCACCCAGACTTGCAGTCTTTGGTAGAAGGCCCCAGCCACGGATGAAGTGGGCTTTTTTAGCTTCCCAAACAAGAAACATTCAGTGCCAGGAAAACAATGGCCAGAGGGAGGCAGAGCACAACTGTGCAAGTCCAGGCTAAGAATATTCTTTAGCCAAAGCCCAAGAGGAATTGCTAGGAGCTTATGGTAGAGAATCAGGACCTAGATAATCAAAGTATAACCTACAGGTTCCAGTATCACAACATCAAAGAGAGTGGCTATAGCATGGAGAAGCAGGGAAAAGACTGGTGGAAACGGGGAGGGGGGCAGTTAGGATGGTGAGGAGGATTATAGAAACACAAGCAAACCTTAGATCTAGTTGCTAAAATACATCAGGACAGTAAAATCACATATATTTATAAAGACCTTGAAGGATATAAAAATTGACATGATTTCGCAGAAACAGATCAAACCTTTATTTAAGTGACTGTTTAGATCACTTTAATACAATTTAAATCACATTCCCACTTATTTAAAAACTGCCATAGAGAAACTGTGTATTTGATAAAGCAAGTGGGAATTGAAAGACATGGGCAGAATAGTATATTTCTTTGTTCTTTAGTTTATAGAACAAAAATCTTATTTCACGGATTGTTGTTCACTTGCCTATGCTACTACCAAAAGAACTGTAGTTTAAGAGTAATAAATACTCTCCTTATCCCTCGCCTCCCCCCAGAAGAAAACTACAAGACAGTAGTGCCTTAATAAAACTTGGATGAACTAATAAAAAATGTTTTAGCAGGATGTCAGTACAGATTATAAATAGCATAGGTGTCTTTTTTCAAATCTAAAACCAAGACAAACATCTGCATTTTGTAAGTGGCAGAGGCAATTATATCACCATATAGATGTTCATCTAATTCTATCACAACACTCTTTAATCATCCACATATCTTCTCTGATGTAAGATTAAAAATCCTTAGATCAGGAACTCTTCTTTCCGTGCTTTTGTTGAACACAGAGAACCTACCAGCATTGATGTCTTCTGAGACTCTGTGTATCTCCTATGCCGTAAGACCACATAAGGTCTGAATATTGAAAGTTATAAGGAAAGATTTATAAAGGTGTACAAGAGACAGATACATTTGTTTCTGGAATAGGATAGGGCTGGTGAAGCAGAGCTCAGTGGAAAAGCAGGTGGTTAAAATTATGATCAACCAGTCAAACAAACTCAGGCAAGCTGGACCAGATGGCCTTTTTTCTGTTACTAATATTACTTATGTTCCTATTCAGCTGTAAGAAGTTACAAATAGTTTACCTGTTCAGATTTTTCTGACTCAAATTACATAAGATCAATGCTCTCACTTCACTGTCACATTAAAACTTATCATGACACTGTCTGTAGTTCTATTTAATAATTTACAATGCTGCCTACCCAGAGGAGAAGTGGGTAGGTGTAACAGAAGTTGTTTTGCCTTTTAAAACACCAATTATATAGCAAGTCATATAAAAAGGGAAAGAAAACAATCAAGCAAAACCCTAAAAACATAATCTACAAGATTAAGTGCTACTAGATACAAACAAAATCTAAAGTCAAACCATATTTCCTGCATTAAAAGGTGAAATTTTGGGGGAAAACTAATGGGCATGACTAACCTATAGTCATACAGATTGCATAACACATTACTCTACAACTGCATCAAACATGTCTAAATCTCTCCCTCATCTACCATGGGTCATAGTTCAGAGTCTATAAATTTAAATTCAGAAAGGTATTTCACAAGTACAAGAAAAAAATTAACATCTCTAAGATCCCAAATTGCACTAACTTATTTCAAAACTACACAAGCAATTTTCACATGTGAGCTACAACTTAATTTGAAATTTGAACTAATATAAGAGTGGCTTTTGCATGACAGCAGATCTAAATTACTGTTAGCAATGCAAACAATACCAGTTGTGGAGTGTTCTCTGATGCTGTAAAGATTATAATAATGGAGTGAAAAAGTTCAGAGAGTGACTAGATTTACAGTATTATGACTAGACTTCAGAACAATCCACTCAACACTTACCTATACTTTTCAAAATAGCACTCTCTCCTCTGTAAATTGTTATCATACATAATATTCAAGACAAAGTGTGCCTATCATACGCTTTATAAAAGTTCAGAAATTATTCTGCATTTATGTCAATTTACATTTTAAATGTCTTCTTGGTCAATTAGAGTCTGAGCTCTTTGTGCACTCCAGGTGCAGGAGCATGAAGCTACATGAAGAACTGCTAAATTCCAGTTCAGATCTACCAGAAGCCTTAGGAAAAACTACAAAAATGTATAAACTATCTATACTTGTTCTTCATATATCTTTATTAAAGGAGGCATAGAACATGGTACAACCCTCAGTTACTGATATTCATAGTTATTGGCTGCTTCATTTCCTTGTAGCTATTTCAGATGAATGCTGGAGGAAGAGTTTGAAACTCAAAATATACTATGGCTCCCAGTACAGATCATATTTCAGGAATAGCTATAACAGCATACTTCACAAATTTCCTTGATCCTGATCCTGCAGACATGCAAACATTTTCATTTACATGTGATACAGGGTTTTGGCTGGTTTGTTTACTATTTTTAGTGACAGCACATAGCAGATTTTCTTTAACCATACTAGGCTGGCCTGTCAATGGAAGGACAAGCAGAGTGAGCATAGCTAAAGGAAGTGGAAAGAAGGACACTTTCCAAGTAGCACAGAAAAAAAACCCCATGAGTGGTACTACTCAAATCAGGATTTCACTATCAGTTTCTCAGAGTTGCACCGCTCTCTGTAATGACACAGTAGGCAGGCAATACATGTTTTTTGACAAATTTCAGAGTTTTAGGGTATCTGTATTCAAAGGTTTTTCTTCTAGTTTACATATGTACCCAGTGTTGCTGTAAGGAAAAACTTCAGAGACTGGAAGCCTTCATTATATTCCAGCATTCTCACATTTCAAGGAAAGTCAGATGAGCAGCTGTATCTCATGGGTCTCATTAATTTGGAACCTGATCACATGGAGATGCAACTATTTGTGTGTTTTATGTTCCGTCAGAACCACAGAGATTTTAAAATGCTGTTTTTATTTTGCACCACATACAGTCTTGATTGCCTTTCTGTAAGTAACTGAACTGAAACAACTTAGTATTTATCCATGTATTAAATCACTTTATGTCAGCCTCATTACTTCAGCACAATATAATAAGCATTAATGCAAGAAATTCAGCTGAAAGAGCATACTATGCAGCAAAATATACTGAGAAGTAGTTTTGGGGAGTTGCTCCCGCAGGCCACAGTCATAATCTCTGTGTGATCATCTGACTAAATGTTATGTTAGTGTACTGTATATACAGATGTTCAGTTATGCAGATGTTATTCTGCCTTTGCATAATTTAATGAATATATTTATTCTAGACTAATTAATCCCTCCCTGTTTTAATGCAGTAGAGAAGAGCAGAGTGCTTGTACACTGTCAGTCTGAATATTGGAAGGACACTTAAAAATTGAATCAGAATCAAAGACAAAATCATTACACTCTATGCCAGTCACATCAGTCTTTTCTATGACTCTTCGAGCATATTTTCATATTCTACTTGACTCTTGGATAAACAGATGAACATGCCAAAGTTGGAAGCATAGCAAGCAAACTTCTCAGAGAATTCTCAAAAACACTAAACAAAGAGCATGGTTACAACTTTCTGTTCACATTTAATTAACTCTCTTCTCTTACACGGGAGAAATCAAGTGAAAATATGAAGTCATACCCCACAGTTTCATGCACCTAACCAGGGAAAAATATCTGTTTAAAGAAAATCTGTGAGTGGTTTTCCTGTGAACACTGGCATTTTTTTAAATGTTTAAAGATTTTTGGGCAGTCCCTTTCTATTAAAATTACTTAGAAGCTTTTATTTTAATCCACTTTAATGATAAAAAGGAATTATTCTTTCTATAATTATGGTTTTTATAAAAAATACAAAAACTCAGAAAGTGATCTGATTTACTATTATATGAAGTATTCCTTTATTTTGCCTTTCATTACTTCAGTAGCTTGGAGATATTTTAAGTATTATCATAATCTGTTCTATTAAACTACAGCAGACAAACAGCTTTCCAGACACGGCTTAATCCTGCAAGGTGCTGAGGCCTCAGCACTGTGTACGTACTGCATGTAGGCTGTGACAATCCACTTCAGTCCTAGACTTGACCAACAAGAGAGAATAAAGCCTGTGAAACCATGGGACTCTCTAGAGACCATAAGTAAACATTCTTGGACTAAAAGTCCAGAAAAATTTTACATCTTTGGTGTTCTATGGATATTAGGAGCTTATACATAAATTGCCAACCTCATGACCCAAGCAGCACACAGTTATGACCTCATGCACCACAAAATCTACAGTTGGGGTGGTTTTCTTGCATCTTGAAGAGTGAACCACAAATGACAAACATCTGCATTACATTCTCAGATAAATCAGGATTATCACCAACAATATAAATCCAGAAGATCATTCATAGTCATTTTCAGAAACATACTACATGAATTTTGTATTTCTGGACAGAAAAAAAAATGCTGATGGCAGAGTACTAACAAAAAAAAAATTGTTTTCTTTTCCTCATAACTTTTTGCTGTATGCCAAAATATCAGAGGAAGTCTTGACAAGAAAAATTAAACTACTCACTAATCTCCATTTGTACTAGAAAAGATGAATGAGATTATTATTGAGAAATATATCTGCTCTGCCCTGAAATTTCTGGCTTTTGTTTCCCCTGAGACCCTTATACTGGATCAATACAAGTTAATGCTTTCAGTGTGATGCCTAATGGTTTGATCGCTAGGTGTCAAACAGGTTTTTGAACTGGCCAAACTACAGATCCAGGGTCTGTGAGAACAAATCACTAGCTTCGGTTTATACATTGCTGTTGATTTTCCCAGATTTTCCCTCAACAACATCCTCATGGGAAACTGGTTTAGAATTAAGCCGGTTGCTATGACCCCAAGTGATGCTTATGGTAGTTACAGCATGGTTAAAAAGAATCACCTTGTATTCATGGACATGTTTTACTGACTAGTAAAACTCTTCACAAAGAACAAGAATGCTCCTCTGCCCATCATCTATTCACTCTATTACTTTGCATGTCAAGATGGATTCTCTGCTTCTTCAGCCCAGAAGATCAGTACAAAATCACTTAAAATACAGAATAAACAGTTGGCTACAAAAATCTCACAATAATATTGCAATTTTGAGCTCTTAATAGGATGGCTTATTTGATGGTAAAATTATACAAATGTAAACTCAAGAAATCTGAGCAATGTGCTTATAAGATTTTGCATTCACAAACATGCCATACTCTGTGCACTTCCAAAAAAGTATGTTGCTATATACTACCTAATGACATCCCCTCTGCAGTACAATCACCTACTGATACACAGACAGAGGTGCTGGCTGTGAACATAGATCCTACTCAGAGCCTATTTTACAAGGTCAGTTTTCATCACAACTGAACTTTAAAACTTGAAGTGTGCATGTAGGGATTTGCCTGTGGCCACTATTTTGGATTAATGAATGAGCCCCAGAACACACTGCACATCTGATGAGATCTCCAGCTGCAGTCCAGAATCACAATTTATCATAGGCAAGATCTGCTGGGTTCTATTAGGAAATGGGTTTAGAAGTAAAGGAGTGAAGATGTCATAGGTCACAGCCAGGGGATAGCTGATGAAGCCAGTTGTGATTGAGGCAGCCTTACATAACTGCCATGAAACATTCTCAGATCAGAATACATCTGTGCAACCAAATCTACCATAGCGATTGTGAAGACAATGATCAAAAAACAAGGAAAATGATACTACATTCTCTCCTAAAAAGTACCTCCCACACAAACAGAATTTTATAGGACTTGACTGAGTGAAATGTTGAGGTCCTAAGTGAGACATTTCAAGGGGCAAGCAGAAGGGATAGGTCAAATTCTTTATAACTAAGCATCAGCTATGTATTTGCTCTATCTGGTCTCAATACTGCTGAGGGAGCCAGGAAGGAAAGAGGCTAGGGAATGTAACTTATGAACAAAGAAATCATTAAAAATAAAGAGCACTTATAAACTGATTAACCACATATATATTAACAAGCTATACTGGTAACTAAACTGATCAACCATGTTTGCCCATGGACAGCAGGATTAAGTGTAAATTCTCTTGCTAACATGAATCACTCCAGTGAATAGTATTCTGCAGGATTATGCAGATGTATAATAATTACTAAGGCATACATAAGGGCCCCAAATTTTTAACATTGTATATATAAAGATTAAATGGTCATTTATCACTTTAAAAAAGTGTTAATGCTTCTTCAGTAAAAATGAAATTTATCATAGGCATGTTGTGACTTTGTTCTAGTTAGTAATCCCCAACTGAAATCTTGTTTCCTGTTCTTTTCATACAAAAGATAATACAATGCAATGGATACAAAAATTAAAGTAAAAAAATCTTTATTTCCTACAAGAGTGTTGAAGGTTATTACATGTACAGTTTTAGCTAGATGAGATGATTCAGAGATATTAATAAAGGTAACGAAAAGTTTTCCTGTATCTCTGCATCTTAGCCCTATGAAAAAATCAAAAATATCGCTTTCCGTGGCAGTATAGCAGATTAGTAAATTGGATCAGCTTAAGGCTGATGCACATCTGAGCAACACAGGAGTCAGGGAGAGATTGTAGCTGGACTTAAAAGGGAAGAAAACACCACGGGAGGATGGGAAAGTGGGAGAATGCTGGCATGGCAACACTGTGCTTCTGGATTTGTGTAGTTCCACTGGCGGCTTGCACAGTGGACAAAGCTATGGGTGCATGTTGACAGGAAGGAGAGTATCAGGGCTGTCCCTTCAGAGACAGCGCTCAGCGAGTGGGGCTTGAAGTGATCAGAAGAGTGAAGCAATAACAGAGACAGTCCCTCTCTTCCAGAAACTGAATGTAATCGCCTGACCTCATACCCCATCAGTATTGATGGCATGAATCATTCAGGTTGCAAAAGACCTTTAAGACTAAACACAAACGTGTACCTAAGCCATGGCAGTACAAAAGTTTGCACAGGCAAGAAGAGTAACTTTCTGGTCTATTCTTCAGCCAGCCTTAACATGTTTAGAGACATCACTTTGCTGCACTTATGCTGGAGATTCAACATCCGCTTTTATTGCTATTATAAAAGTCTCGCTTCACTGTACTCTACTGAACCCAATTTCAATTTCAGAGATCAAACTGATGTCCACATGCACTGATCTATTTAAAGATGCATGGAAAAAGGGACTTCATTTTCTGCCTTCCATTTAGATTTCTTTCCAGAGATAACAACAACAAATTAAGCCTTACACAGCTGCAGTCTTTCTCCTAATGACTGATAGCCATCTTTCACGTTTTATAAGAAACTAGCTGATTGCGTCAGTTTCATTTTCATAGCTAATTTTGATATTTAAATTTGGGAAAAAAAATCCCCTCTATTTGAAACATAGGGTTTTTTGGAAAAAAATCTATATATTGAAATGCGTTTGTGGAAAAACTCTACGGTTTAAGGACCTTTAGTATTAAGCTTCTGGGATTGCTAAGACTAGAATTTTGTTTGGTTTTTGAGGATAAGAAAAATTGGAAGGAAACATATTCTTCAAAACCAACATCAAAACACTTTTATTTTATGTGTCTTCCATTGCACATTTTGCCTTTGTCCAAGAACTCTGATTCTTTGATAACCACATAAACAACTGTTAGGAGTCAATAACAGACTTGCAGATAACTACATGAACAATCATACTCTTAAGTTTCATGTCACTCTGACACATCAGAAAAAAAGCATAGCTATCTTGATTTTATAAGTATTTTTTTTAATAATCCAAAAATTAAAACAATTCCTGGCAGCAAAGTTCTACTAACTTAATGAAGTTCAGTATTTACTAGAGCTTGGTAGAAGCAAAATTTGCTGTAAAAAATTAAAACCTTATGTTAAACATTTCCAGTGTCTTTGTAACCACAGGAATTACCCCCAAAAGACAGAACTGCCCTCAGCACGACATTGTCATTGTGTATACTAAACTCAAAATCAAGATCAACCAAAAAAGAGGAAACATCGTTGTTGCTAAAATAATAATAATTTTTTAATAGCAAGCAATACTGAACAAATGGCTATATTTCCAAATAGAATCCAGTAGCAGATTTTGGGCAGTGGTTTTCAGGGTGTTTCTGTAATTTTAATATAAGCCAAAGCTGTAACTGCTGCAGAAAAGATGAGCTTTTTTTTTTATTATTTTCTGTTCATGGGGCTTTCAACCAGCATGTAAATTTTCCAAAAACTCTCCCAAAGGGATTATTGCTAAGTGAGGCAAAATTTTCCTTTCGAAATTTTAAACATTATCAACACAAACTTGCAAACTTGCATAACAGATAATAAAAGACTAAAAACCCCACCAAAACTAAATTTTAAAAACATAATTAAAAATACATAGACGAAACTTTTCAAGTTTTGATTTTTATCCATCATCACAAGGTAGCTCTTTAGACATTTTAACCCACCCTTCCAGATCAGTCCCTAAGAAATCAGGAAAATAGTTCTGGGAAGGCCCACAAACATTGCACTAAATCAGTGAGATTAAAAAGCAACAGCAGGTTTGCAGTTCTGACAATGTTACTTTGGACTTCATAATGTTCATAATGTACTTGAATCACACCTGCTAAAATTTTATTATTCTAATTGCAATCATAGTCTAAACACTTACTATTTTAAAATATTTCTATTGAAACTGAAGATTTTCCTTCAGTATTCAGTAGGACCAAATGGTAAGTCTTAAGTAAAACTATCAGTATTGCGTCAGCTATAATAAAATTATGCAATTTAGTAGTAGAAAAATATAAGAATAGCACAATCTGCCTTCTGTGTCACAACACAGTGCTGCTGCTACACCAGCAGTTGCCTCCGAGCAATACTGCTCCAAGAATATCTCAGTGTATTGGCTCCACACCCGAATTCAAACTCAGGGCACACAAACCTAAATTAACGTTAAAAAAGGTTAACAGAAAATGTAGTCAGCTCTTTAATTTGACAAAAGCCCAAAGAAATAAAGAAAGAAAAGCTTTAATGGAACCAATTTTTTAAGGTTCAATGACATATATTTAATGTCATCCATTCAAGTGGAAACTAATTTATATTTCCTGCAATCAGCCAACTTGTATGAGCTAAATAAACAAAATTAAAAGTAAAAACAATCTAACAATGCTACATTCTAAATACTGATCTAAACCTTTTGAAGTTTTTTGAAGGAAGTAGGTAACTAATAAAATTCTAACAATACTTATACATTACATGCATGAGACATACAGGTCAGGAACTGTTCCTGTAAATCTTATGATCCTTATAATGCATGAAGCATAACATGAAAATGGAACACAGAAAATGGAAGCTCTTATGAAGTTTTACGTAACCATTTTGGACATTTTATTTGCTTTTATGTGATAAGGTACTATATTTGGTAATAAACATTTATATTCAAATAACAGCACAGGTCATCTGTATCACATCATCTATGTATGTATATTTAAAACCAACAATCACCAATATATTTGTAATATGATCAACTATAATTTTGTAAAATGGAAACCAATCTATAAGTATTAGTTGGGGGGCTGTTTGTTGGGTTTTTTGAGGGAGGTTGATTTGGGTTTTTTGTTTTGTCGGGTTTTTTGTAAAGCAGCTCATTTCTGTCCCAAGGAAAGGGATGTTAAATATATAGACAGTACCAAGTATTTCAGAATACTTTGGATTTTTTACTTCCCGATTATTGGGCCATACTGCAAAAGCATTATAAAGTGGTAAAGGTGATGCTTCAGCTCCAACATCACATGCCCATACTGAGCTGGGAAAGCTGAGCCTCTGTACAACTCAGACGTTTGACTCCTTGTCTGTAGTACAGAAGGAAGGTAAACATACCCAATAATATTAATGGCTTTCTACCTTTTTGTCAGCACAAACCAGTTTCAGATTTCTAAAAGACAATCACTCTGACTTGAAGTAGTGAAGAGGAAAGCTGGTGAAAAGAGAAATGCCTTAATTTCACCATCTTGCTTATAGTTACCACAGATATGTTTGGATATCAAGTGTCAGATTCAGTACCTGGAAATCAAATAACTTGAATTTTTTATCATTCACAGATGCCTACTTTGCAGACAACCATTTTAGGCATCCACAGGTGCACTGACATTCATTTTGGCCAAGTTTATTGCACAGCCAATACTATCTGTTAATTATTTAGCTGCCTCTGTGCAGTTAAACTGGATTAAAAAGGAAAAAAACAAAACAAAACAAAACCACACCAAACAAAAAAATTAGTGAATTTGTATGAAATGAAAAAAATCTGGAAACTGAGCTACTGAAAGGAAGTGACAGACAGGTTAATATAATGCACTGCACATCTTTAGGAGGCTGCTGTGAGTTCAACTTATTTTGAAAAAGACACTGTTTCTCATGAACAGCAGTAATTTGCTGTGAAAATCTTTATCCTAAACACCCGATGTTTTGAACTTCACATGATGAGAAAATTCCAGTGTGCATTTGATATGCTAATCACATGTCCACCCATATTTTACAGCGTTCTTTTACAGACAGGCAACAGGAGCACAGAGGGAGAAGGGTTCAATCATTCTTCATACTTATCTGATCACTTTGGGAGTGGTAGGATTTAAGCTCTCAAGATAACATACTCTTGTTTGGGAGTTATTCCATGAATGATGCTTTCATTGCACACATTTGAAAGACTTGTGCTTAACACATGTTCTACATCTAGCTATAGTAGTCAGGAATCTATCCAATTTTTAACAAAATAACTCATTCAAATTCATCAGCAGTAAATAGAAAGATTATTCTGTAGCTATGGAGATCTTATCTGCAATAATTTACTTATTGCTAATAATTGATTCAACTTCAGAATTAGTGAGGTCATAAAGCTCTGCCTCTATATCCCTCAGTGATCAATGTGCCTTAATACTGATCCATGTCTTCTTTTTCTTGATTCTATTTCTTGCTTATAATCACCATTGTTATGTTAATGTGATCAAACTTTCAGTTAATGCCTCCCCAGGTGCTATTATTTAGAAATGCAGTAGGTCTTTGTGCGTTCATTTACTGCTGCTGAGAAGCTTTCCTTTTATGTTAGCTTCCATTTCTTTACTCACGCAGGATGGAGTGTACCTTTGGCAATACTCAAATCTCTGCTTGGCAGTATCAGCCTTGAAAACATGTAACTTGGTGGTTTTATCTCATGGAATTTTTGTGTAATTTTCCATCCATAACTTGGACCATGGAAATTGGATCAATTTAATCTTTTTTTTTCCTTTTTTTTTTTTTTACAAAGACTGTAAGATTGTTGGATCAGACCCAGGTCATCCTGTAATGGATTCTACATCACACAGTTTAGTTATTAAAGTAAGTTAAAAAATATTTAAAAATTACTGTTCAACTGTAGATTCACACTTTTTATACATTCTTGCATAGCTCATGGACACATGAACTCACTTGATACACCTGTAATGAACTACATTTTGTCAATTTGCACAAAATCTACAAACAGGATTTCAGACCTATCAGGTTTTCAAAGGTTTCCACAGGTATAATCATTCTTAACTGTCCAATTAAAAATTATGAAAAGAGAATCACAGAATGACAAAATACACCAAGTTTGAAGGCCCACAAGGATCATCAAGCCCTGCACGGGATCAGAAAATCATCTAAGCACTACATGTACTGAATTCAGCTGAGTTTCCTCAGGAATAAATTAAACTAATTTTTTATGCTACTGATTTTAGCATACTTTGAAATATATAATTATTTTAGGTGAGTTATATTATTTTTATTTTGGTCTTGTTTTACTCCATCCAAGTATTAGTACAGAAATTCTGAATTATGTCTAATGGAAGATAAAAGTCAAATTCTCCAGTCCAAAAACCCCTTTTTCAACTCACCCTTCTCTATGGTATTCACTACATATGAGCTATGAACTGAAAAAATCACTATGTTCCAGCTGCAACATATTGTTGATTGTTTAAAAGAAGAAGAAAAAAACCTGGATATATGTGCAAGACAATGTGGAGTACAGTCAGTCATTATTACAAGCCAGCTGTGTGAGCTTGAGCTCTCGTTAGCAGGGCTTAACTTCCTGGGTTAGGTTAAAACCTAGCACATCTTTTTCTTTAAGAAAAAAGATATAGCTTCATATAAAGAAAAAAGTCCTTATCAGGGTCAACTTAATTCCTTTCTTCTAGCAAATGCAAACTTTTTACTTGCCCAATAATTCTTGTTATGGTTGGGTTTGCAAGTTAAACATTCCAGATGTGAGGCAATAGGAAAATTGCAGCGTGGGGGTTGGCTTTGGGATCTGTGTGTGTGTCTGCCACATTCTTCTCCCACTAGAAACTCTTCCCACATTTATAAAAATAAAATTGTGAATAATGGAAAAAAAAAGATCCTAAACACACAGGTCAACATTTTCAAATTATAAAGAAGAATATAGTATGTCTTCTTATGATTCATCTATTAATTCTGGAAACTAGTAACTAAAAGTCACACCAGTTATTTCAGAATTCAGAGGCAAAAGCTGGCTGATGACTTCATTTATTAGAAATAATCTGAATCTTTGGAAATGCAGCCAGCAGGAATTTAGGATGCAATGGAGTTCAAAGTTTGTGTGGGTGTATGTTGCACTGAAGTAAAGAATAGCAATCCAGGCTGCTTTAACTTGCCAGATACAATTTCCTTTCTCAACATTTTTTCTATGGGCTTGCCTAAAAAACTGGAAAAATTTACTTTTTACTTGCAAAATTGGCCACAGCTGAATTCAATCAAGCAGTACTATCAAAATTTTAAGTCTCGTGTAAGAGAAAAATAGTGACATTGGCTCGGTGTTTTCTTTCTTATGCTGAATTAGATACCTGCAATTCACAGAAATTGTACATATTATACATAGACAGGTAACATGAATGTGTGTGTGTGTGTACATATATACAGTGTGGATACATACAGAAATATATACACATAGAGTGTGGATACATACAGAAATTATATCTATGTAACCCAAGGTCAAGACCAAGATTTTCCGATGTGATCAGTCTCTAAATCCACACATTGGCAAATAAATTCATCCTGTTCCTGTACAATACTGTGCTCCTGGGGCTTCTCTAGAAAGTACTTGGTGTGGCTGGAAACACCCTGGAAACAGGGCTGGGCATGCACTGTCCTCCCCAAAGTCACAGATAATCCTCTACATATGAAATGAAGCCTGAATTTCTTTTTTTCATCTCCTGCTGTAGCCTTTCCCCTCATCAGGCAACAGATAAACAGTTTATAGCCCAGTTCAAGTGGGAAGACACTTTGGAAGATGGACTTTTCCAAACAGGTACCCTGAGCTATGGGAAAAGCCCTCTGAGCCCAGAGGGGCCCAATGCTGCCATTCCCCAGAGACCCTCCTTGTCCTCACAGCCTGTTCCTCCAGAACCTTTTCACAATGATGTGATTTCTAGCCAAGTCCTCCACCCCTTCTGTGAGGACACATATGCAAATCCAGAGACTCCCAGGAAAATGAAAAGTGATGGACCTTTTTAGCTTTCTGTCTCAGCAGATTGTGCAGTACAGACTTCCTTCTGCCAAAACAAAAGGTGTTTCATAGGCTGGCGAAAATAGCCAGGATATCTGTCACGGAAGAGTAAAACTAGTCTGGATTAGCTATTAAACACTTGGTCATTTTGCTGGGAGTACAAACATGACAAACTGAAATTTCATGTAGCTACAGACACTTCCGTTGTGTATCATCTGTATGGTCACAGTTCTGGAGATGGGACAAACCAGCTCCGTTGTCTGATACACAAAAAACATAGTGTCAGCTTTCTTCTAAAATCTGAATGATTCAAACAGCTTTTTGCAAGATTTGCTCCAGTCTGACCCCTCATTATGTCTTCTAAGGATCATAGCATTCTGTCTGTCTCCAAAACCCACCAGTCAGCACTAAACAACATTCATTACTTTGTGACTTTAGCAGTAGAGATTGGAGCGATATAAAAGCAAGCAGAGGCTTGAAAAAGAAAACCTTTCCATTCTTACAAATGGCTATACCAGAGATCCTATCTTCCTAGGAAGGATAATTCCTCACATCTCTTCTTTTGGACTACTCAGAAATAACAAATACCTGGTTGTAAAGGAAAGGTTTTTATTATGTTCTGTATAAATAATATTTTATGATGTATTATGTTTTGGAAAAGTTATTGCATACAAAATTGGAAGATCAGTGCAAAAGAATCTGTGTGTCTTTCTAGGAAATCTGAATTTATTATAGACAGAAGAAGCTGTACTTTTCAACTTTAAATTAGAAAAAAAACAGATAAAATATTTATTTCCCTTCTGAGTGTCTTTATATTACAATTTTTTCAAACAGCTAGTAGATACACTGCTAACAAAAACCAGATATATTTATTCTACCCTGCTGGACCACTAGAAATACATATATGTTTATGAGGAGGCTTTTCTTGTATGCTGTGGGAATGAACATAGTAACAGCACCAACTAGAAATCTAAAGTTAAATTCTTATTGTGCTAAAATGATTTGAGGTTTTCTAACCAAAATCTGCTTGGAAAAAGGGTTATTTCACAATTCTTTTATAATATATTTTAAATGTGAAATAATTATGGCTACTTACACATCTTTTGAGTACTATTTGAGGTTACTTTCTGCATTCTGCTAAATTTAATTTTACATGAAGCATTTTAAATACAAATATCCATCAAACAAACTAAATGCTTCTGTTCCATTGAAAGGTAAAGCAGAAAATAATTTTAGATAATGAAATGGTAACAATGTGTAAGGGTACCAGTATCTTCTGATGTTTCCTTGACCTGGCCAGAGGTTATTCCTTACACTCTTAAAATTTTACATTGACAAGTCAAGATTCTGTCCCCATTACAATGATTTGTTTGTGAGTTATGTTGACACTGGCTGCATGGCAGATGCTCACCAAAGCCACTCTGTCACTCCCCTCTTCAGCTAGACAAGGAAGAGAATATATAACAAAAGGCTCATGAGTCGAGACGTGAACAGGGAAAGATCACTCACTAATTACTGTCATGGGCAAACCAGACTCAACTTAGGCAACTTATTTTAATTTTATTATGAATCAAAATGAGAGTAGGATAATGAGAAATAAAAACAATCTTAAAACAATTTCCCTCACACCTATTTTGCCCTCTTCTTAAATCGTTTATGCCAGAGGCACTACCACTGTCACTGACTGGGTCATCCTTGGACAGCAGTGGGTTCATCTTGGAGTTGGATGGCATTGGCTCTGTCAGATATGGGGGAAGCTTCTAGCATCTTCTCACACAAGACAACCCTATAGCCACACTCCACATCCCCCCTTTGTTGTCTAGGACAAACTGTCATTCCAGGGTATCATGCTCTGTAATTTAATTTCAGATTCACATAGACTCCTAAAAAAAGTATTGGAACAGAGTAGCATAGACTGGTTTTAAGCTAGAAATGACTGGAAGCCAGCACAGAAAAACAACTGTAACAAATTTTATGTAGCTGATGTATTAAAAATCATCTTGCCCAAAAGTTTTACATGAACATAAAGTCAAACATCATTAAAACTGCTGACTGCAGCAGCATACTAAGGATAAGAGAAAATGGCAACACACTATCAGAGTTGCCACGTATCGATGGAGCTTTTATTCTGAATTCATCTCTCTTCCCCTCTAGTAGGATGCCAGGGAATTAAACCTCCAGTGGCACATTTTTGATGGTGTAACAGGACAATCACTGAAGCTTTTTTATGAGAGAAAACAAACAGGGAAAAAACCAAAACCAACCAAACAAAAAAACCCGAAAAAAACTAAATACTCAACCCATCCCCTTCTTCCTCCCTCAAAAGCAAAGTAACATAAAAATCACAATGAAATTCTGTGGAAAATGTTTAGCAATCAGTGAAACTGTCTGTAAGAAGAAATGGGAAACAGGAGAAAAACAGAAAGACATTTGGGTATCTGGAACTCTCCTACAGCTCCTGCCAGCCCCTACTTTCATCCTCTCTTCATACCAGCCCTGTGAATTAGCAGCTGTTTCTCCTCAATCAGAAGCTTTGGTTCAGCTACAGACTTGTACCTCTGAAAAGCCTGAGACAGATTTTCTTCTAACCTTGCCTCCTCCAAAGCCCCCAGAGGAGGTGGCAATGCTTCATCTCTGCCAGTGGTACCTGGGGCTAGCACTCGCCTGTTGCAGCAATGGGAAGCCAAGAGCTCTTTCTGCAGACTTGGTGATTCTCCTGGCAGTGCTGAATAGTGTGAGTCCATCAAAAATAATGGAAATATAAGTATTTACAGAAGGACATGCAATTCTGCCAATTCCAGCCCCACAGGGATTCTCCTTGTGCCACCCTGGCTGTGCTGGATTAACCCCAAGTGGAAAGTCCTGCTTCAGCTTGCATCTGGAGGCAAGCAAAGGAAATGTTTTCTGTGGGAAGGGGGGAGCAGAGCTCCAGGGAGAAGTCAGACCACACGGCAAAGCCCATCTGGTTGTTTGCTCTAAGAAAAGCGATGATCTGAAGTCCCTCTTCGTCTGCTCTTCCCCTCTGTCCTCCTGTACACCCACACGCCTTCTCACTCTGGCACTCATGACAACACTCAGCAGGGTAATTCAGCTCACTGGGTTAGTTTTTGGCTGGGATTGTAAAACAAAAGAAGTGGACTGTCATCCTTGGCTCTGTCATTTGTTTAGGTTTCCTTTTAACTCCTGCTTTTCCCAGCATGGATAGCATTTAGACAAATATAGTCCTAACAACCGTGAATACAAAACCACTTAACAGTCAGGCATGAAGTTCAGAGAGTGCTTTTATCCATCAGCATATTCAGAGGGAAAGGTGTGGATGCCCAGAAGGGTAGGCAGTGTGAACTGCAAGTATATGTCAGACAAGCTATTCTATGCTTTACCATTTCCCTGCAGTCCCCCTGTTCCTTAGATGGGAAAGCAGGATGCCTCACCTGAAAGCTGGTGCTTAAAGTACTTCAGTCATTCTGTTGGATACAACTGACCTGCTCTTCTGTAGTGTGATAGCGAGAGGTGTTAGTTACAGAGCAAACAGTAACAGTAGGAGCAGGGATCTCTGGACTGCGAATCTGATGCAGTCTTGGATTGGACTGTGAATCCAGACTTCCTCCAAAATGCAACTCAAGACTTCCATTGCTTGGCTTTGTAGAAGAGCTAATAGTTACACCATTTTGCACACTTAGAGACCAACCAAAAAATAATAGAATAACCTCTTGAAACTTTCCACAGAAATACACTCAAGGATCTTGTACAAAGGAGAAAGGAAGATAGATAGTTTAACTGAAAAAATGGTAAAAACGGTTTGAGAGATGCATATATATATTCACAGTAAAGGTACTCTGCTCTTTGGCATACTTAAATTATCTTTTTTTAAATTCCTTGAACATATTTGTTTATGCACATATCTGTCCTTTGGTGACCAGTATCAGCTCATTTAGCATCTGTAAAAAGTTTCAGACATTTAGAAATCAACTCAGACACCTAAAAAATCTGCATGTAAATATACACTTCTTCCTTTGAATATTACTATGGGCTTACTCATAGCCAAGTGTTCCTTATAAAGAAATCAACTATGAGTAATAGTAATACATGTTCTTACAAAATATTCGTATGTTGAGTCAGTAGGAGAGGGGATAAAAGAAATCATACAATCATCATAGAATGGTTTATGTAGGAAGGGACCTTAAAGATCATCTAAGTTCCAACACCCCTGTCACGTGCAATGACACTTTCTACTAGATGAGGTTACTCACAGTCCATCCAACCTCACTTTCAACACTTTCAGGGATGGGGCACACACAACTTCTCTGGACAACCTGTTCCAGAGGCTTACCACCCTCACAGTAAAGAATTTCTTCTATCTATCTAATCTAAACTCTCTTTCAATTTGAAGTCGTTCCCCCATTGTCCTATCACTATGTGCCCTTGGACACAATCCCTCTCCATCTTTTTTGTAGGCCCCCTTTAGATACTGAAAGGTTGCTATAGGTCACCTCAGAGCCTTCTCTTCTCCAGGATGGACAACCCCAATTGCCTCAGCCTTTCCCTGCAGCAGAGGTGCTTCATCACTAATCAACTTGGTGTTTCTTCCAGACTCAATCAAACAGGTCCATGTCCTTCTCGTGCTGAGGGCCCCAGAGCTGGATGCAGCATTCCAGGAGGTGTCTCACCAGAGCAGAGTGTAGCGAGAGAATCAGGTTCCTTGACCTGCTGGCAATGGATGGGCTTACATGGATGTGGTTGTTGGAGAAGAGATGAATGGGAGGAGTAGATTAACTCCCAGTACTTGTTTGCTGCTTCCTACCACGGACAGTAAAGATGTTTCGAGAAAAGGCATCTTTCTTTAGCTACAAAATACACACGGTGCATCAAAACATGCAACACAAAAACAATGCCTGGGCTTTTCACGGTAAGAAAAATCTTGACATGCTTTATCACTGCAAACTTAAAATTGCTCATTTTAACAGGCATTCATGAATTACTGCTTACTAAAAACCACCAAATTTGATCTATCTGGTATATACATGCCCTCTCTTGACAGCATCTTTTTACACATACATTAAAATAACGATCAGTACAATAGAGACCATGAAATAGTCATCCATGAAATGGTACTTCATAATGCTTCTCAGTTTCCTAGAAGC
>JAOXXN010000395.1:28042430-28059283 GCA_026770055.1 Myrmophylax atrothorax
ATGGCAGTGAAGTCCTCAAGATTAGAACCTACAGCCCCCGGTATTGCCAGGAGGTCTCACGTCCAAGTACGAACTGGGGCTGACCCTGTTTGGCTTCTGAGATCTGATGGGATCAGGTGTCAGGGTGGCATTTAACTGCCTTATTATATTTTCTAATGTTTGCACAATGGCAGAATGGGAACACATAAGTTTACATAAGCATTAAACAAAAACTGTTCAAGGCAGTTTGCATTTAAAATTACAGGCACTATAATTTAAAGGAGTTGGCAATGCTAGAACATGCTGCAACATGCTGCAACACTGCCTGCCCAGGAGAAGGATAATCCTGTTTAAAAGCTGTGTTTGTTTTTTGCAGTGCATTTTGGGTTTCAGGGGCTTTGCTTTGCTTTTTTTTCTTTAAAAAAAAAATAAAATTTCACTCTTGACATACTTGTTTTGGAGCTCCTAAAGGAGTTCACATAAATGAGTTCATCACCTCCCATGCACTGGAGCAAGATCTAGCCCTCGCCTGCCTCTCCAGGGCACTGTAGACCATGGGAGATCTTCAGCCCAAGGAAGGAAAGATCTGGCCAGCAACATCTATGCCTGCAAGGGGCCTCCTCTGTCTGACTGCTAGTATGGTGGCAAGACCCTCTTATCCCTCATCATCAGAGGAAAATCCCTTCCACATTAAGTACAATTATAGGCGAAAATTGGCTGCCAATTTTTGAAAATCTGTCATTTTACTTTTAAGGGGAACTGTTTCCTTTTCAATTTTAAATATATCTCACCCATATGGGAATAATACACAATCAAATCCAATATTTTTCCTACTGCCTAGCAGCTAGGTTATTTACTTGACTTTAACAAGACTTTTCTTTCCTCTTCCCAAGTTTGAGAGCAAGCCACAAGCTGAGATGAACTGTGCTGCTGTATGAGAGCAGGCAGCCGCTTCCAACTATTTATTTGAAAAGAAGCAGATCTGTATGTTAGGTGGAAAGGGAGAGATGTAGCGTAGGCGGGGGAAGAGGGGAAAAAGTCAAGATTTAAATTTTTTGTTGTCTTAAATAAGCAATTTGAAACATGGGAACAGAAAATAGGAAACTTTCAACAACTTGACACACCTATTTCCTATTGCTGGAAAATTAAGACAGTTCCATAAGCTGCATCTCCCCTGAACTAAAAACAATGCACAAAGGGTGCTAAGTTAGCCATGCAGACATAATGGCCATTAAAAAAAACCCCACTTGTATGCAGTGCAAATCTGCATGTTCAACCTGCATCTGTTCTAAAGATATTAGATTGAAGGCAAAACAAAGTTTTACTTTGAACCCATTTTTCCCCCTCAAACTGTAGAAATAAAAATCTAGCATGTTTACTATTTACAACTTCCTTCTCAGAAGACACAGGTAAAGCATTCATGTTTTCCAAAATGTAACCTTACACATCTGGCCAGCAAACATCTGGATATTTATCTTCACTCATCATTTCCTTCAGTAAGTCCAAAAACTGTCCGTTATTTCAGCTGAGATTCAGCCCAAGGGAGTACAAAAAAAAGTTACATCCTTCTTTTGTCCAGGTTTTATAAACTTCTTTTTACCTTTTCCCTGGGATATCAGTAAGTATAAAAATAAGCAGCCTGGATTCCTTTGACTTTGGTTTTTATTCTCTGAATATGTACTTCTGTAGTCACAGAGAGCATACATATGCAATTGAATTAATTACACAGTTGTATTTGCAACGCCTGCGAAATATCCTACACCTTTAAACAGTCTTTATATATATACATAGATATATATCCATCATTCTTTCAGAAGAAACTACTCGGATCACAAGGAAGAATACAGACTGATTTGTGGGTCAGCTATATAGCAAAACATGCCAATTAAACTTCAGATAGTCACAACACAGGAAATGTATCATTCACTTAAAAAAACCTCACTTGCAGAATTGTAATGGAAGCACTGCCTTTGTACTGAAGGTCCCAGCCTGAGGCACTCACCCCAGAGTTTGTTCCTTCCTCTACCACTGTGCTAGGAAAGTCTTACCATCTGCCTGTGCTGTCCTTCCCCTATTTTAGAGTGGAATAATGACACTCATCTCCATTGCAAAACACCTTGCAGTTTAACCATGAAAAAAGAACCCTAAGAGACTCAATTATTATTACCAAAGACACATATTGAAGAAAGGAAAATGTGAACAATTTCTGAATCTAACTATGAGTTTAATTTTTCTTACTGTTCAGTAATTTAAAGCTAATGCTGACTTTAGATACCAGGAAGGAGATGTGGAAAATTTAATCTGAAATTGCTTAGTAACAATTTTTAGACAAGAAAGACAAAACTTAAAATAATGCCAAGGTCATGGGTTCAATCCCCTATGTGGGCCACTGCCTTAAGAGTTGGACTCTATGGTCCTTGTGGGTCCCTTCCAACTCAGAATAGTCTGTGATTCTGATTCTGTGAAACCTTACCTTTTTGTCTCAATTTAATAGGCCAGTTTCCAGGTGACAGAAGGCATGGACATGATATAATTGATTTCTGAAATTATTCCTTGTGAAAATATGTCATATACCATAGTGTTATTACAGGCTGAGAGTCCGTACTTCCCTTTTTATACTTAGTAATAGCTTTGCCACTCCTGAACTTAGAAAAATAGAACCACAGTGATATTTATATGTTCATTAAATAGAAAGGAATTCTTCTAATTTTATTGAAGTTAACAAAAAAATACCCTTTTCAAATTAAAAATAATTATGTAGTATTATTTGCAAGGAGGCATGAACATCAATCAATAAAACTGAGAGTGCAATTAGAAATGGACAAGCTTTTTCCTTTTTTTTAATTTTAGCAAGTTCTGAATATTTCAGTCAGTCACATAACCTGATAACAAATATAATAAAAAAATTTCTATGTATACATGCAAACAATATACATATATTCATGGATACACATTGGAAAATTACAGAACAAATTGCATGAAGAGTATGGAAGAAATGGAAATAGCAATGATAGGGCCTGTAGTGATAGGACAAGGCGGAATGATTTTAAAGGTTGATTTAAATACAAGAAAGAGGTTTTTTACAGTAAGGTTGGTAAAACAATGAAACAGGTTGCCCAGAGAGGTGGTGGATGCCCCATTCCTGGAAACATTAAAGGTCAGGTTGGGTGGGGCTCTAAACAACCGGATCAAGTTGAAGATGTCTCTACTTATTGCGTGGGGGTTGGACTAGATGACGTTTAAAAGTCCCTTCCAACTCAAACTGTTCTATAGTATTTCTGACACAGCCTTGATCCTAGCATTGCAGAAATGGGTCAGCAATGCCCTGCTGAGGAACAGAAATGAGTCCAAGCCTTTCAGAGCTGCACATCTCCCCACAAGGGGAGCTGGGTCCATGTCCCCACTCCACATCCCCCAGACACACAACCACACATACATGCCACAGCAAACACTGTGCCTTTCCCTGCAGATAGACTGTCAAGGGGCTCCAAAACTAAATTCTGCACAGCTTGGAAAAAATTTCAAAAGAGCCGTTTGAAATGGCAAAGTACCATAGGTCTTCACAGTGTGTGTTAGCTAAAGTGCTGCTTCAGAGTAGGGGTATGGAGAGATAGCGTTCAGTTCACTTTTTTCTCCATGCTAAAACTACACAGACTGACAAACAGAGCAATAATGACGAGGCAATTTTTACTAGCACAGGAGGAGAAAAACAACTTTTCGTAGCAGAGAAAGCACAAGCATCTCAATGGGCCATCTGTTTTAACAATGCCTTTTATTTCTCTAGGCCTCTGCTTCTACTTTAAAACTTAGTGACAAAAAATTGTTACCACTGCTGCTGTTTGATGAATTATATGCTATGTGCTTTTACTCTAAATCTGATTCCTTACAACCACAGTTTCATATCATGGACTGAAAACAGTTGTTGCCTTTGGTATTATTTATTGCTGATCTGCTGATTTCAACAGATTGGTAAAAGATGGAAGTGACAAAAAAATGAACCTTGCCCATCTTCAAACACATTGCCAGTCCAAACAGTCCTGTAGCAAGACAGTGAGCAAAGCTGCTGTATCACAAAGTGAGGCAGCATCTCCAAAGTTACCACAATTGGTTTTGGGGAAAAAAAAGTATTTAAAATGAGCCTAGTTGAAGTGATTTTTGTGCAACTTATTCAGGAAGCAGATATTAGTGAGCATTTTTACATTTTTCTCTAATTTAGTAAGAAGCCTTGAGCTGAAGTAACATGGCTTAAAATCACATCAAGGAAAACAGGAATATATACTCTCACATGAGTTTTCACTTACTCAAAATACAAGTTTCTAGCAAAAGATACGTACTCAAAAGATTAAAAAGAAAAAAGACAAAAGACAGACACAGCTGGACTGCTTTCCTTGAGTAGTTGAATTTCTAAACCTACAGTTCCCTCTCTTCAACTTATGAAGTCACCTAATTGAAGGTGGTTCTGTAACATTTAGGGAGCCAAATACTGTACAACTATTTCAAAGATTTTTTTTTCAGGTAGAAACTCCATAAAAATAAAATCTTCAAACTATTTCAAAAGAACTAGTTTCTCCTCTTCCATACTCGCTACTTTTGATAATTTGCATTTTACTTCATGTTCTATAACACCTCAAAAATACAAGTGTTACGCACTATTGCATTGGTTTTCAGCAGTACACAAGAAAAGCATGCCAAATGACCTGTTTCTGCACACAGTGAGTGGGATCCTTTCATACTCGGGTCTCCACTCAGACTTAAAAGGGATTATTTTCTTCTCCATTTAAAATGCAGGTGCATACTAGGGGGCAGCAATAGGCAAAGATATGAAGGTGTGAAGACAGCTGACTTTTTGAATGGTCAACCCTTGCTAATTTATACAAAAAACTTTCTTCTCCCACTTCATTACATTTTCTAACGTTTTACTGAATAAGCAGGTTGCAAGCTTGCTTTTGTACAAGCAGATCCAGAGCTTTTTCCCTAATCTGAGCACTCAGGAAAAACCTAGACACTGCAGTTAGGAAAAAAGATGAAATTCCACCCTCCAGACACACATGGGTACCTCTAATGCCAATGTGTTATGCAAATCCTCAAAGCAGGATAATAAGTAATACTTAAAAGGAGTATTAACCTTGTGCTAGACACTTTCCCAACCATAAGATGACAAACAAGGAAAATGGAGGAATAGTTTATTTTTTCATTTTGTACTGGGAAGTATGCCAGATCTGTTCATGGTGGGAGCTTGGGAAAAGATAAACAGTGCTGAAGGAAGATGAAATTACCACCTGAATTTTGGCATAACAATTGGGCCACAAGAGCGTCAGCTCACACTTCCATGAATATGTATTTCAGGATATTTAAAAGATACATTGGCATAATAAAAACAAAAAATAGATTGCTTTTATACTCGTATCAAGGCCTAATTCATAACAGTCAGAGAACTCTCTCTCCCAGCATCCTGTGGAAAGGAAAGAAACTACCGATATTTACAGAGAAGCCACAAGAATCACAAGCGTATAGTGCTGAACCCAGACCATGGAGTTTAATTCCTCACCTACAGCAATAAGTCATGTCCTACTCTCCACTACATTATATTCCCACTCCAGAGCACACATCCTACAGCAGTTCTAGAGAGCCAAAAATTCACAGCCAATCACTGTCTAACCTTCAACCTCTTGGTGGATTTGTTATTATCATTATTTTTAATTACCTCTGACATTTCACCTATTCACCCATAAATATCTTTTGGATATTCAGAAATTAAAATTAAGTAAAAATTCTCAAGTGGATTCCCTCATTTCCATCTTCTGAGCTCTTCAGGTTAAGAAGATTTTTCAGAAGGTCAATTATTATCTCACCACATCTAAAGTAAAACAGGAAGGGGCTTATGCTATTTGCATGTGCCACAATAAAATTAACAGACTAAATGAGTCAACCTCACCTCATATCAGGACATTATTCTTGCCAGTATACAAGAAATCAGTCTTTCAAACAACAGGAACTTATTATGAACAATAACAAACTGAAAACAATACAAGCAGGCTCCTATAATTTTATGGGACCCTAGACATTCCATATCAGGAAGCTTCATTGCTGATGTTGTTTTCAGGTGAATTTTGTCAACAAAATATATATTTGAGTATGAGAAGGAATGGCAACATCTTGATTTGTTAGGATTGACTTGATCTTCTACAAATTCAGTGTCCCTCAGAAAATTGAAAGACACAAAGTAAAGGAGCACCTCTTACTGCTAAAAAGTAAGATAAAAGTAAAAGATAGTATTATAAAAAAAACATATAGAAATAACAAATGATCTAGTTTATTTACAGACAACTTGGAAGGCAAGGAATGAGTCATAATCACATGAACTATCTATTTTCAATTTGTGTTATGTTGTCTGCAGGTATTAGACTAGAATCAACCAGAAGATGGAACAGAAAATATGACAAAAGCACTTGCTTTTGCTATTTTTGTAAGGCAAGTAAAGGCAGCATTTTAATATCCTGCTCTCCCAACCCTGTTTAAAAAAAAGAAAAAACAACAGACAGAATGGCAAAAAATGTTTTCCATAAAATTCACAAGAAGAGAATATTTTTCCCTTAATCGCTGGGTACCAATTCCCTTTGCAATCAACACAAGCTGTGACAAGAAAAAGAGCAGAGCCTCATCCAGTCATTTGACAGTTCCTAACATTTTCTACTTTTCACTAGGGTGAAATGAAATTTGTTTCATGCTGGATAATCAATATGGTACTGAATTTCTAGTCAGGTAAACAATGACATTTTCCCACAAGCAAGAACAAGCCTAGAAAACCCCACCACCACCCAAACCTCTCCCCCTGACTCCCTTGGCATATAAAAGAACATTGCAATTTACTGTATTTCTATGGGAATACAGATTTTCCTGCAAAGAAAACCTTGTGTCTCCAACCACGTTCCTAATAACAAAAGTCAGACATCACCTTATTATAATGAATTTCCCATAAATCTGAAACACTTTAAACATAAAATTATTTCCATATACTTTCAATTGTTAATATAAAATCTACTTAACAAGTCCATTCCAATATACTGAGTTCAGACAAGTACATTATAAAATGCAGATGAAAGCAGCACTTCAAAGGTAGGAAAGGGTCAGATAAATAAAGACAGTACAATCATATGATTTCAATACACCCTCCAAAAGTGATCAACAAATGTAGATGATGAAGAGATGATGAGACCTGCTGTCTTTTCTTCTAACAAGTTTAAATTCATCTTCTTGTGCAACAGTAAAGACAGTAGTGCACTGGTGTCCAAAGTGATAACATATTAGGATTATTATTACACAATACACATAGAATTATCAGAAAGAATAGGACTGGGGTTTACTTTTGCACATTGCAATAATTTTAATAGCATGAATCTTGAGACATCTGTCCCAATTTATCCACCCTGGTTCCAAAGTAGTGAATTACCTGTCTACGCACTGCTGTCTCAGAAAATTCTGTCTGTTCTCTTGCAAGTCTTCACTTATCCCATAGATTCTCTGCTAGCAAGTCTGGCTGATGTCCTGCCCCATGGCTAAGCTGACCCCTATGACTACCAAACTGAGCGGAATTGTTAAAAAAGAAATGCAGCACAGCCTTGTTTGCTAACGTCCACTATTTCCGTGATATTATGCACAGTATTTTTTTCAGGACTGAGTAGGCTGTGAACTGCAGCATGGTATAGAAAAGAGAAGACAGAAGCTTGTGAAGTCAGCTCTGCTGCTGAAGAAACTAAGAAAAGATGCTCACTGAGAGAAGAGGCAGAAGCAATATCAGTCACAGCTAAGAGAAACCTCCTTTTCAAAAGAATTCTATAAAACAGGAGATGAAAAGTTCATAGAACTTCTAATTATTAGAAGTCTTACAAAGAAAAAATCCTCAACATCCTCAGCTGAGACACTTTGCCACAGTCTGAGGAATGGTCTTTTGAAGGACAATGCTGAAGTGAGTTTTCAGGGTTCCTTTCTTTATCCTCTGACCCTGCAGAATCTGGCCTTGGCCAAAACATCAGTCCTGTGGGGTGGGAGAATCTGAGAAGCTTGGAGTCTATTGCTCTAGAATACACCTGGTGCAGAAGGATCATTCCTCATCCACCATAAACTCTGAATTACTATGAGACATACTATTAACTCAAAATTTTATGTAGCATCTGGGGAATCTTCTGAGAATATACTCATTAGTCAAGGTCTACTTAATGACCTCTGATGTAACTCGAATCATCAGTTCATATTGGCTCAGCCTTTCGCTGACAGGGACCATGTCACGTATCCCGCAGGGCGGCTGGAAGCCACCAGTGGACAATGGAGTGATCGGCTGACACCGGCCATCAGGGCCCAGGCAGAACAATGCAGCTGCTGCGGAGGTTGGCCCTGCTGAAGGAAACACACTTTGCCCAGGTTGTCTAAGGGGAGGGACACTGAAGCAATGGAAATTCCCCAGCAGTAAAGGAGAACAAAAGAAGAGGTGCTGGAAGCTGCTGTTAAAAGGAGATAGGCTCTCCCTCTAAAACCGCCAGCTGCCAGACTTGCACAGCTTCTTCCAGGACCTGAAAGAAGAGAGGAGGGTCCCTTGGCTGACAGAAACCAACTCTGCTCTGCGGGACGTGATCACTCAGGAAGCATAGTTAAAAACTACTCCCTTACAGAGGACCAGAGCTTTACAGCTCCCCACTATTCCCTGCTGGGGGGCACTGGGTTGAGTGCACAGCTGTTGCCAAGGGACCTGCTCAGGACAGGGGTGCCCCAGGAGCCAGCAGAGCCCCCCACACCAGCAACAGCCACAAGTCACCCCACTGCCCTGCAGTCGGGACCTGGGCTCCACACCAGCACCATCTCCCTTGTTTTTGCATGGATCTGGAATTCTCTAGATTTCCTCCCCTGATTAAAAGGTGGGGCTGCTGAAGAAATTAGTTTACAGAGCTTCCAAATTCCTTACAGCCGTTGTCATTTGTCTGCAACAGGAGTATGTGCGAGGCCAGGGCGTGGGGAAGGGTGTGCTGCGCCACGGCTGGGGCTCGGCACTGCTCTGGGACCACCAAAGCCCCCTTACTAGCAGGAATAACTGCAAGGACACTGCACCTGGAGAGGAAACTTGGGGAGTAATCCACATATGCTGGATTAAAATATCTGGTAAAAATCCTTCAAACCCACACATATCCTTCCCTAAAAGAATGTTTAAAATAAAACCTGTGATTTTACAGCTTACTTTTTTTAGTAGTACAACTTGAAAAAGGGTGGTTTTACTGAAACAAAGGGAAAAGTTACATTGAGTTATAAATTCATTAAAATGCCACAAAAAAAGAGCAGTGGCTAAGTAGTCCTGTTGACTGTCATGGCTTTTGGATCAGACCCAGAAGAATGCTGGAATAACTGCTGAAACATTTTATTTTCTAACCTTTTAGTAGCTACTGCAAACAATGGAAAATACAAGCACATACTTAGAATAACTCTATCCTTTGCAAAATGAGATCACACCTAAAAATACTTCCTTTTGTTGCTGCAAAACTTCAGTTTATGATAATAGCTATTACACACAGAGACAAGAGGAAAAAATATCTCCCCAAATCCTGAGTAAAAATTTGATATTGCATAGCAGAGTTTCTTCTACAGAAAAAAATCTAGAATCTGTAATGATTCAGACTATGAAACAGTAGAATGAAAAATCCAATTATTGCAGGAAATAACATGAAATAGGGTAGTAAAAAGGCCAGGGGGTAGAGTTACCAAATTATTGCCCACACCCAGGAAAAGCTACATGATGATCATAATTCTTTGTATCAAAATTATATCAAGTATGAAGAAACAACAGAAAATTTTATCCGAATTTTAGTTCTTCAGTTTGAAACAGTAAGTGCTCTTATTTACATCCCCACACATAAACCCACGCAGCTTAAATTTCCTGCAGTGTAGATGGGCTATTAATTTTTAACTTTGATCTAAGCTTAAATCACCAGGCCCTTTTCTAGCACAAAGGTTTTGTCTGCTTGTACCAGCAGCTTTTACAGTGCCCTTACATCTCAACATGCAAAGGTATTTTTCAGGACTCTTTAAAACCACCTCCTACACTTAAATTTCCTCAGTAACTTCCAATGCAGCTGACTTTCGCAGCTGTGTTGCTGTGCTATAGATTTCATCAGTTTTTGAACAGAGAAAAAGAGTTTTGGTTAAACTAAAATCTCCATTTAGAATGACTTTCTACAATGTTATATCAGTTCCCTACTAACCAGCAGAGATCTAACAGCAAACGATACTCTTCCGAAGAAGAGAAAATTAACATTTATAGAAAACCTTCTTAAGAGAAGAGCAGCATTTTCTTACAGTTTCCTCAACTCCATTACATATAGAATTGGTTTGTATTTTAATACTAAAACCCACTGAGACGCATTTCA
Organism: Myrmophylax atrothorax; assembly: GCA_026770055.1. Taxonomy (NCBI): domain Eukaryota; kingdom Metazoa; phylum Chordata; class Aves; order Passeriformes; family Thamnophilidae; genus Myrmophylax; species Myrmophylax atrothorax. Next base: position 28,052,819 of record JAOXXN010000395.1, read on the forward strand.
AAGTGTGCAGTCCCCTCAGAACACAGAAAAACAGAGAAGAGTAAATACAAAGTTGCTGCAAGAACAGAAATACGTCCAACTGCTTTAGGGAGTCCAGAGATGACCCTGTCCCCTTGTCTGCCAGTGGGAATGTTACCACTGACTCCAGTAAAGGCACAGCCAAGCTAGTGATTTTTCTAACACTTGAAGGCAATTATTTTAAAATGCAGGAATAGCCTCCTGCTCTGGTCCAGTTCTCAGTCTGAGGCTGTAGCCCTGCCAGCACTGTTAATGTCATTGTTTGTCAAGCATATTCCCAGTCTCGCATACACCCACGCAGGGCTCCCAACTCCCAGCCATGATGTCCCCCTGATCCATTGTTCCAGCTCCCCCTGCTTCCTCGCCTCCCACCCCGTCTCCCACCATTGTTGTTCCCCTACACCCACCCTGCATTGTTCTCACGCCTGCCTGCCATCTTCACCTGGGAGGGACTCTTCCTCCCTCTCACTCCTCACAGCAGCTCAGGCTCCTTCCCTACCTACTTCCATATATTCTGCTGACCTATTGGCATCAAAGCATTTTCCCTTTCTGAAAGCACATTACATAAAGTACCATTACTAGATCTCACAGCTTCTGTGAGCAGTGGGCACTCATGTTTGAGAAACCCAGTCCAAAGTTTCTCAAAGAATAAGAAGATTATTTCATTGCTATCAACTTTAGATCCGTCAGACCCACAATTAAGACTGATAAAAAGTGTTATTGCATTTTCAGATAGGGTATAAAAAGCTAGAGCAAAAATATGTTGTCACTACAGAACAGAAACACGTAGTAAGACAGACACATAGATATCAATACTATTACATCATCACCATATATGTACAGAAACAACTGGCATGATTTACATGGGCTCTATTCTTTTGGCCATTTTGCTTTTGACAGTTCTCTGTTTTAATTTTTATTTACTTACTATTTTTTTCTTGTCACTTCACTTTCTCTGTGATACTGCTTTCAAAACGATACTCCTTCCCTTCAAAATAATGTTTACTATCTAGAGTATGAAGTATAAACTGTTTTCCATGCTCAAAGTAAAAGTGTGTCATTGCTAACCCTTGGGAAGAAGAGCAGCTATAAATGTTTAAAGTAAAATAAGTATAGAAACAAAAACAAATATTTAACTTTATTAATAGACAATTAATCAATTTTGTATTTTAAAACACGAAAATCTGGTGAAATCTTACCATGGCTTATACGATGAAAGCAGTAGTATGCAAAGTCCACTCCCAAAAGTGTCAAATACCATGTCCATGGCGAGTCCCAGGGAAGTTCAAAGAGTCTGTAGTTATTCCACACGTAGATGTAACTAATTAAGTCAACACTTCTGAATAAAACACTGAAATAGAGATCCAAAAAGTTTTATTGATATTTTTGTCAACTTTAATTTCAGAACCTTTTTACTATGAATTTATCAGCTGGGAGTCTTCTCGTAATACATAAAACCAGTGTCCACATTCTGCAACCTTGTCAAGTAATACTACTGTTGACTTCAGTGGAACCTTTGCTTAACACCTACAAGGTTTCTAAAACTAACTTTTACCCATTCATCACCCTTTAGGCATACTTAAGGGCTGAAGCACTCCTGTGCTCTCCAAGTGCTATGGCGTTCCCATTTTCCCAAACCTGGAAGAAACCCATCCTTGCTAACTCACAAGTCACTGAAGCGTAGCACCAATGATGCTCAAACACTAATGTACAACATTAAAATACCTTGACTACTTCCATTATAAGGAAGGACATGGAAGGGGACAGGAATTTGGGAGCAGGGAAATATTCAATCTGCTCAGCATATCACTTCACTTTAAAAGAGGATAAATGCAGCAGGAGAAGCCAAAGCCCAGTGCCTTTAAAAAGAAGATTGAAACAGCAGGGTTACCAGAAAGGGGTAGAAGAAATCATCAACTCACAAAGACACAAAAGCCATCAGACAGCAGCTTTTACTGCTGCTGAGGTCCTGGACTACAGGGACTGAGTAGCTACCCCTGACCTAATATAGGTCAGCAGTGAGACCAGGAGGAGGAGAAAGAAAGTAGCCCTGGGATGGGCAGGTCAAACCCAGAGGTAACTCTCCACAGCTGTTTGGGTTAACACAAATTTGGGTTGCCAAAGTTACACCCTCCCGTCAGTATCCCACCACCTTATTTCACTAATTGGGATCTTGACCCATCTCAACAAATTGCTTTGATTTTGCTGAGTTTTTGGATGGATGAGGAAGCTTTAAACACAGCAAATGAGAGCTGAGAGGCTGGAGGCACTGGGTGACAATTGCCTTAGGTAGCTGTGAAATGGTGCCTCAGCTGCAGATTGACATATATTTAAACTGGCATTTTCATAGAAGAAACTAGTCCACAGCAGGATTTGCAGCAGCTTCCTCACCTCCTCCTGATACTCTCCTTTGCGGTGTTGCTGAAAATGTAGTGAAACAATGGTGAACTAAACTGCACCAGCCTCTCAAAAGCAGAGAGCAGAAAAAAAAAAGTAGGGAAAAGATACTAATTGTAGGAAAGAACACATATCCTTTTCTATATATCAATTAATTAAATGCACCTCAGTTTAGGGCCTAAGAGTCAGAAATAAGATAATCATTAGCACCATCCTCTACACACACAAAAAAATTCAGTTCTCAGATGTTTTGCTGCTGGCATTTTTCGGGGGGGGGAAGTAGACAAATTATTAGCAACACCTTTGTACAAAGTTATGCAAGACTTTGAAAATCTGTAATATATATTCATGGTTGAAGATTGAGGGATTCAAATTCAGGTGCTTCCAAAGGACAGTTCAGATGGCATACTGCAAGACAGTACTTGAATAGAGGTGGTAACAAATTGCACGTAGGGGTCACAGCCTTGCAAAATCTCTGCTGAAAGACAGACCAATACCTCTCTTTTGCTTTAGTCTCATCTGGAATTTCTCCTTACATTGAAATCAGCTAAGAGATACTCCACGCATCTCTGTCCATGTCTGCTCATTCTTGTCTCAGTACAAATTCTCAATGCTATTTCTTCCAACACCCTGCCTATTTTTGGTTTTGTTTTTTTTTTTTCTGGCTAGATTACTTTTCATATAGTTTACAGCATAGCCACAAAAATACTTGAATCTGCAAAAACAAAAAAGGATGTATGCTCCTTCACCTCTAAAGCCTTGTTTCACACATCTGGAAAAGATCCCTGAAAACAGTCTGCCCATGGCCTGTCCTTTTGGGTAGCTGCACTGAAACACAAGGGAACCTCAGCAAATACAGTTGTTTCAATTTGCAAGCCATCCCCCCTGCCATAACTGAACTTTGTGGTCGCCTCCATCTTTTTGCACACACATCAATTCAGAGCTTTTATACTTCTGGCATTAGCATCTCTTCCCATAAGTGTTTTGAATAAGGCTAGAAGAAAACACCTTGACTTCTGTGGTGCTAGTTTCTCTATTAATGAGGAACAAAGTCATCTGAAAATCCCAAGCTCCCAATTCTAGCCTGCAAGCATAATAACATCACATCCACCACTTTATCCTGAGAGCTGAAGCATTACAAGCTGTTGTTGCTCAGGAAGAAGAGAAATAGTATCTTTTCCACAGCCAGGTGCACCTCTTACCTGCAACTCATTCCTACCTTTACTGTAATCGTACTGGGTTTTCATTTGGACAAATACAAGACACAACAAAAAATAGTGAAATTTCATTTCAGCAGCTCACCCATGAAGAACTTCTCTTGACTAGCAAGGACAGGTGTATCTGCAATTTCAAAACCAAATTGGCTATGCCCAGAAGGTGGACCATACACACCTGGAACATGTTTAATTTTCATAAGAGCTATGTTCTATAAATACTTTTAAAGATTATATGTGTCCAACCAGATTTTTGCCATTCACCTCATGAGGAATCTGTGAAGTTCAGTATAAATTCTCAGTCCATTTCACAACAGGTCAGAAGGGAGCTGATATTATTCAAACACAAAGAAATGGGCATTTCTTAACATCTTTTCAATGACCAGGAAATTTAAAACACCTCTTGCAACATACCATATCAGTTATTATTAGGTACTGTTTTCTTACTTTATTCTTTTGCTTTTATTAACACGTAATGCTTTTGCAGTACATCCAAAGATATGTGACCTGGAACATTTCCTCCATTTTTGATCAGCTTTCAGTATTTCACCCTCAAGTTCTTTTTTTTTTCTTTTCCACAGGCTGAGGCCAAGGTGCAAAATTTGAGCTAAGCCTGCAACCCATTTTTTATACGTGTCATTTGCTGTACCTTCTTTCCTTCATGCTTGAATCACAACTCTACAGCACATAACACTAGCTGATTACTGTAATTAATTTAGAGTAATCCATCATATTATTATGCAATGCTGGAGAAAGAAGAGTTGCTTAGCTAGGTATTTTTAAAAATGTACAGTGTTATAGATAGGAAAGGCCAGAGCTTACATTCAGTTACAAGTCTGCGAGTACACTAGGGAATTCTAAAGGTTTAAATTCCCCCTTTTTTCTCCCTCAAGTTTCTTTTTCACTTCTTGAAAATACTGAAGAGAACTTAAGAAAACTTTATCCTTATTTACATGTTGTAACCATAAATGTGACAGAAGTGGATAGGTAAGACTTTTTTCATCTAGTCCAACCCTCTGCATAAGGAGTAATAAATCCTAAAACAGACTGCATAGAAAACTTTATTATATACATTCCATGGATTTATTTTTTTGGATTTTGAACATTGCTGCTGAAAATTTTCTTTTTACATGCAATGCGCACTTGGGCAACTGTTTGTCTTTGAGAGAGAGTTCTTGTCTTCTTGTTTCTAAAGTTCATACATACTTTACTCAATAGGCGATAATATTTGTTTTTAAAAAATCATTTCCCCCTTCACCTTCCACTGGGTCAGATTATCACATCCTCTAATTAAAAAAGTCCAAGAAGGAAATTCTAGGAGATGAACTCTCCATATGAAAATGAAGATCTACTTATGGTAAATCCCTGTGGGATAATGAAGGAGCAAAAAGGTGGAGGAAATTCAATCAGAAGAAAAGGTGGCTGCCCATTTCAAAGTATACAAGTCCCATTTTGCTTCCTCCAACTCACAGATCAGCCACAGAGCCTGAAATCACACCTTTAGAAAAATTCTTCCATGGTGCCCAGGAGAGTCACCAAAAAAGGAAAAGTGTCAGAAACAGAAGCTGTTGTCTCTCTTTCAAGAATGGAGGAAGATCTCTGTACCAAAAGTGAACACCCCAAGGAAACTACCTCAGCTCTTACCACTATTGCAGTCATCACTTCACATCACACTGGGAACTGACCTGGTGCCCCTCAGCTAAAAACACAACCCTACAGCTGGACCTACAAAAGCTCTGCTCTCAAGGGCTTGCATCCTTGGAGGTCAGACATAGAGGGAAACATGTTAAGACACCCTGGTCACAAGGTTATATTATCATTAAAAATAGTGAGATATTACTAATACAGTTTCCCCGGGTTAAATAAATTCTGTTTTCCTAACCTGATTCAAACTATATGAACGTAAAGTTTCAAAATGCTGAACAAAGGCAGTTTCTCAATAATTTGAAATTATTCAGACCATTTATGTAACAGTGGGATACATGAATAATTAAATGCTCTGTAAGGCTTTGTTTCAGACTAGAAGGCATAAGGATTTCCATTTCCAGAGCTTTCTTTTCCAGATGAAAAACTGGCTCCAATCACAATTGAAATAAACATTTTGATAACACAATTTCAGTAAAGACAAGAAGGGTGGAAGGAGGTAGAGGAGCCTTGAGAAAAGGTCCATTTGCAAAACAAAGCAAACCTGCTGCAACTGAAATCCCCTTTTATTTCCTGTACAGGTGCCAGGTCTTGAACTGACACCCAATTTATTACTTTGTCAGATGACTTATTAGGGTTGACACAAATCGAGCTGAAATATGCCTGACACACTGCAGTCAAGGCTTTTTTCACACTTTAGCACAAAGCCAAACTTTCCACAAGGTGGAGGGAAAGGGAAGGGGAGCTGTGGGAGTTCTATTCCCTGTTTTCTATCATCAAGATGAATATGATCTCTTCTCCCATTCTTAATATGCAAAACCAGTCATGAAATAACCCAAGGCTAAAAAATAATTCACCAAAATGATACAGCTGGGAAATTATTATCAGGCTCTGGAAAGCCCTTGATTACAGGAAATAGCACCTACATTTTGAGAAAATGTTCCCACCAGACACAAAAGCTGAATCAAAGCCCCTCCTCTTCCTCAGTATGGCCTTCTTCTCCAGCATTTTAGCCTAAACAATACCAACCTTCAGTTCTCCTCAAAGAGAAAATATCAACTGCAAAATTAAGTCAAATGCAGGTGACTCGGGTATCCCTCCTAGTTCTATTGTACACAGTATCGCATAGTATTTTGCCTGACTGACCCTTTATTCACCAAACCTATTCCTGTTGCACTTCACTTTTTATCCT
>JAOXXN010000395.1:28059423-28085989 GCA_026770055.1 Myrmophylax atrothorax
GTAGTAGGTGGAATAAAACAGGAGATGACAGGTTTTGGAAGAAAAAGAACAGAATCAGTGGTACATTTTTTATTACTAAGCCTAGTACCTGCTACATAATTTAAGTCACTTGTTTATCTTTGTTCGTTCATACATAAATAAGCAATCAAACATACAGGAAACTTAAGTATTTTATGAGAAGTTCCACTGCCTTCAGTAATACAATCCACAGTAGTAACACATTATGCCCCAAGGTTATGGAAGAACTTCAGGTACTTTTAATTACATTTTATCTTTACAAGATTAAAAAGCCTAGTTTAAAACCTTTGGTACATCTGAGCTTCTGGCATTGCAGCTTACTCCTCCTCTTTTACGGGAATGGAAGTTTTATTTTTTTATAGCTATTTATACCTGCCCAGCACACTGGTCAGTAAACTCTATTCCAGTAACTTCAGCATACACAATGGTGAAAGATGGTTAGAATTTCTTTCCAATCTGGGGTCTGATTTTGGTCTGTCCTACTTGGTTGTTCCACTGAAGTAAGCAAATCTGCATTACAGTTTATGTGAGATTGGGAAGAAGCCTGTAATATTCTCAAAGGTCACCTACAAGTAAGTAATGACCAAAGACAAAAGGGTATTTTGTTGAACTCAAATTGTTCCAGATGGATTCAGAAGAACTAAAGGAACCAGTAACATTTTCTATAGTCTATAAAAGTACAGTGAAATAGGTTCAGTGAGACATCATAGCATATCAAATGATGAAACGAGGAAAAATATTTACACGAGAATTTATATTGAACTCCCTTGGTCATACTTCTGAACATTTAAAAAGACTGGTTTTCTCCATGATACACAGTGGTGAAAAAAGTCTATTCTTTTCAGACCTGTAACACTGATTTACAGAATCACTGGCACATTTTTCCCCAATCACCATAACTTCTAAGCATTGACCCAAGAAACTAGGTTGGCCAGCTCTAAAAATGCTACCCCTGTGCTCCATCTAGTGGAATTCTGATTTAAGATTAATTCGTCTTTTAACAGAGACATACTTCAGTCAGAAAGATACTCTATGCAGAAGCAGTTTCTTAGAGTTTTTTCAAAATGTGTGAAAACTGACACAATTTATCTTAAATCAAAATACAGAAATATGGAATAAAAAATACTTATGGGACTTGAGAAATTGGTGTCATTTGTGAGCTACAGAGACTACTGAACTTAATTGATAACATTTTCCATAGGGCAAACTCAGTTCACAGTATGTACTTTCACAGAAGAGCACAAATGTATTTGAAAATGAACTCAGACAGCATCTCTTTGCTTCTAAAGATAGGGCAGGGGAAAAGCTGGGCTCTGACATAAAGGGCAGCCACCAAGCCATTTACTGGCCCCACTGTACAGAAAAAGGCAATAATGCAATACTAAGGATGTAGACAAACATGCATTCCATGTAAGAGGTTACAACCTAAAAGAGTAATTGGAGCCCAGATTTTTGTGAAATACAGCAGTCTCTCAAACATTATGGCAGGTATGCACTATTAGCTGTTTCAGTTAATTAGTTTGACAGTGTCTCAACTCTTCCCAATCCTTCCTTTTAATGTGAGGTAGTTTATATGCCATTTTATTAGAAACTTCAGAGTTTTAAATTCTGGCTCAGAGCTTCCCTTAGTCATCACAGAAAAGCAACACTGTCTAGAGCTGCTCACTAGTACTCCTGTGCTGTGCCAGCACCACATTTGTGCTCTCCAGCTTTCTTCAAACAAATGGAACCAAAGTATCAAAATTTTACAGTTTAAATCTTTGAGGATAATGCTACTGATGTGCCTGGGAAGGATTCACCACTGAAGTTCAATTGGTAAAAGGGGATTAGGGAGGTGGTGATGGGCACCCGACAGCAGGGAGGATGCACCAGCATCTTCACTGGGTACAGCTGGGTTTGGACTTGCTGGAGGACACAGCATGATCTACACTAAATTTATAAAACTGTTAAACTTATGCAATAAGAAGATACTTTATCCACACAGCAATTACTAACTTAACTGATTTAGTCCTACTCAATTCATCAATGCAAACCAGATTAAAAAAAAAAACAAGCAATAACTAATTACATCAAACAAAAACTGTTCAGGTAAGGCAGTTACTGTCATGAGCTTAACTGAACCAATTTTAAAAGTCTCCTTCCAGGGTCAGGTTCACTCACTGAAAATCCTACCAGATCCTGCTGCACAGCACTACCACCTTACTGAAATTGTTTGTCCTACTCTGACTGCTTTACCTACAGAAGATTACTGAGTTATTTCAAAACCTGCTCCTCTAACAAAGCTGTGAGGGCTGTGACCTTTGGAAAAATATGGGAACAATTAACACTCTATATGGGACAGTGAAGCCAGGAGAGCGCTCTCATGAAATAATGTAACAACACAGAGCTACTTGCAAAGTAGGAGGAATGGGGAGGTGAGTAGATTCTGCCTCTTCAGGCTTATTATCTAAAAAAAATATATTTTTTGGAAACATCTATTGACAGTGTATTAAATTGCCATAGCTAGCAGCTACAGGCGTGATCATGACTGCAGGTTCCGTAGAGACTGAACCTAGAGCCTGACAGCTCTTGGATGCCCCATTCGCACTCCCAGACAATTTGCTTGTCTGTCTTAAGCAAATACATTTTTGCTCATAGAATGAACCAAAATAACTCCACTTGGGATCAGATGAGCACCTGAACCAACACAAGAGAAAGGGAGGACTACGTAAGTAAGCACAGGAAAGACAAAAGTGCAGTAGCCAGAAGTTCGGTTGGTTTAAGGGCATGGCATGGCACAGCAGCTTTACTCCCTGTTTAACTAGGTTAAGTGATCACCTTTCCAGTTTGGCCCCATCTGCTCATCACTGCCCGAAGTATGGTGGTTACCAGCCCTCAGACCTGCCATCATGATTGTGTGCATAGCTGCTCCCTGACCTGGCTCTGTCAAAATGAATGCAGCTGAGCTTAAACACCTCTTTTATAGTTCTTGGGGGGCTTTTGTTTCTGCTTTTAGCATGTCAGGACCAGGTTAGGGAGCAATTAAATGTGCAGCTATGTTGGCAGATCTGAGGGGGCAGCTGGATCAGAAGCAACACATCTGATCGTGCTCTAAACAAACATCTGTTGAAAGCCTTAGTCAAACAGATGTGGGAAAAAAAATGTACCTAATAAGTCTGGAAGTGAAAATATAATTTATGGGAAACTGCATGTATCAAATTTTCTTCTAAGAAATGCAATCACTAATTTATGAGATTATAATTGTCAATTGTCACACATGAAGTATCTAGTAGATACTTCAGGAACCAGCACATACTTCAAATCGGTAAATCCATGCAGGCAATTACTTTGTGTTCTGTCAGGACACAACCAGCTCCACAGGGTTGTGCACAGCTTGCACCAACCCAGACTGAGTGTATTCTAATAACCACTGCATATTGCTACCACGAAAATTTTAAAGCCTTTGGTTTCAAATTGAAATATTACATATACTTTAAGGCAGATAACTCAGCAATGCTACAAAAGCATTGACTCTTTCTTGTCCTGTAATGCTGGCTGCATTTTCCCAAGGCCATTTCTTGTAATAGCACAAAATTTTGCATAGATGTTGGAAGAACTGATGCAGGTTACTGTAATGGGAGGATGCTGGACCTGCTTCCTGAGCCACTCCACCACAGGGCAACACAAATGCTGATGGGAGCAAAGGTACAGAGGAAGGAACAAGCAACTAGAAGTATCAGCCAGTCAGAGATGGTTCATTTGGCAGCATTGCTGGTCTAAAATCTACATGAAACTGACTCTTCAAACCAGCTTCTGAAAAAAAAAAAGATTATTTAAAAATCAGTCTCCAGCAGAAACAGGATTTGTACTCCTTTGAGTCAATTATTGCTGATGGGTAGATATCTTAAGATACATAATAGTACCAACCAATCAAAAAGCATTTTCTCATTCCCTTCTCAGTTCAACACTTCAGAGAGCTCTGATTCAAAAAGCAAAGCAAATAATGTATACAGATTGTAATGTTCTCTTTAGAAATGAAGAAATTCATTGTGGACTTGACTGACTGAACTGTGTTAGGCCTTATACATGTGTACACTCATACACTGTAGAATTGTGTCGTGGAGCTGAACACTAAAAATTGGCAACTGAGCATAACCATAAAGAATGGAGACTTTCCCACCTAGTTTGAAAATGTACCTACCTCAGTTATCCCCCAAACACTTTTTTTGATTTATGTTCTACTTCTTTAAAAGAAGAAAAGGGTCAATATGAAATAATGCACATACTTGTATAGTGGATATTTATACCCAAAATAAACTTTCTCTTGGGAGAATATTTTTACAACAGCATTTAAAATCTCCTGGCAATGGTTAGCTAGAAAAGTTATTTATTTATTTAGAGTAAAAGTTCTCAGAAATTTTTTACCACCAACATTTAGGATGCTGCGAGTAAGCTTAGTAATTCAAGTTTCTCACTTTCCTCCAAATTACTTTCCATTGCATGTAACATTTAGTACTCATACATGCAGAGGAATGCATGGTATGCATTAAGGCAGGGAAAAACATATTTAAGAAATGCATGGGCTATTTTACTAGGGACAATGTGTACACAGAAAATAATTCAACTTACTACATGCTGTTGATTCTAATAAGCCTGAAAACAAAACCCATTACCTTGTCTGATTAGACTTATCCTCTTACACCTACATTTTTAATATTTGGCATACAAATATCAACAATTTATGATTTGCAATTTCTCAACAATGAGGTATGAAACACTAAATAAATACTGTTTTCCCTCAAGACATGCAATACTTCTGTTATACAGACTGTGAAATGGAAAAAATACTTAAAAGCTGAATCTGATTTGTGACTCCTAATTTTGTCATTAAATGTAAAGACCTCTTAGCCATGACACATTTGAAGCTTCATTTTAACTAATAGACTGAAGCCCACCATTTTAAACTCAACCACAGATTTTTTTAAGGAAGTGGCAAACCATTGCTGCTAGTTGAGAAAATGAAAATTAGTCCCTGGGAGAGGATACAATCAATGGTGTGTTAATCTAACCTTCAGCTGTTAATGATTTGCACTACTATTTCCCCTGATGCTGTGGGTTTTGCTGAAATATTGTTTTAGCAGTTTCTGTCAGCTTTCCCTACCTTTTTTCTGCCTGAAAGGGAAAGACTGAAGTGAAAGTCTTAGCAACAGATTTTGCCTGTGCTATTTTTTCCCTTTTTTTTTTCTGACCCAGTTCTTTCACACCATGGAAGCAGAAGACAGAATGGTAAACTGTTCTGGTTTTTCAGTTCAAGTCTTTTTAGCCAGTCAGTTATTCACAACTTCTCTTACTTACAAAAGAGGTGTAACATGAAGTAGTCACCATTAGAATTGTAATATTAACATGAGACTAAATAATTTAGGAAGTTTGTATTTTGCCTGCTTCTTTCACATTGAGTCAAAAAGCTAAAAGTTTTACAGGTCTCTTTTTTGGAAAGAACTGCTGAGGAAGGTCTTGTATATATATGCAGACATGAGAGCTGCACAAGCAATGTGGAAGAGACTTCTTCTGCTGGTGTAGCAATAAATAAGTGTACTGATCTTGCAGGTTTGTCTGATCCTGCAAACTGAGTCCTTAAGGACCATTCCGTTCACTCAGTTGAAACAACTGTGCAAAAGAAAACTGCATAGCCTGCAAGCCAAATTCTGCAGCAAAGTACTGAGTGCCAAAACAATAAAAGTACTCAGCACCTTGCAAAACTGCATTCCACACACACAACACTAGTTTTCTTAGCAAGCGTTTCTTCCAGGAAAGAGTGTATCTGAACTGTTTTAGTATTCTTAAAATAAAGCAGAGAGGCCTTGCAAAACCATTCAAACTTACTTTATGAGTATCTTTGTCCCTTTGTTTAACTTAATCAGTTCTGAATATTTCAGAAAAATGGCAAGTATTTAGCATGGTAAATCCGTCAAGTGTAGAAAATTTGGGTTAAGCTGAAATTTCAATAGTAGCTTTATGCACAATAGAAGAAGCTGTTATCAAGGTCGTGTGTTGGTTCCCAAAAATCTAATGTATTGACAAGCATTTATCACAGCTTAAAGCATAATGAAAAGCTGAATGTTGCTCCTTCCTGATCATGCTCACAAGTCATTAAGAGCAACAAAATGGTTTGAATATAGGTTGCACACTAGCTGCAAAAATAGTTACAGAAAATTCTCAAAAAACTTAGACATTACTTTATGTTTGAATACTTTCCATGTTGAAAGCTCATGCCTCTTATTTTCAAAGATTTGACAAGTTTTGGAGAGTGTCCTTAAAAGGCTTCATCCATGATATTTGCTACTGATAACTAACATAATCCATCAGAAATTGTACCTAATGGACCTTGTCAAAATTTTTATTGACTAGAAAGCTTAAAAAAATTTACCTAATGTGAAACATTCAATAGATTACAAACCGGGTGATTTACACATTTCAGCAAATGTGTGCTACTAGCCACCAGGGCTTCCCCCCCCCCGCCCTTCTTTTGTTGTTGTGCTCTTTTAATGTATTCTATCAAGAAGATGGATTGAAGGAAAAAATTTCTAGTAAAATTTGCAATGACAAAAATGAGATATTTCTAAGTAACAAAGACAAAATGTTATGGATTCAGGCTATTTCAGAAGTAGCAAATGTACAATCCATGTATTTCTATATGGCCAAATATAAGAACATAGTGCCTATGAATGAGGAATGTAAGCCACAGAATCCAAAAAAGTATTCAGGGATGAAGGATGGCTTAAAGGATCTGGGATATATAAAGGGAGAAACAACAAGTAGAAATGGAGAACAAATGACTTCATTATTTGGCACTGATGTAGCTATTTCTGAAATATGGAGTGCACTTGAGACATCAACACTAAGAAGGCTGAAAAACTGCATCGAAATCAGAAAATGAACTGTGGGAATAATTAAAAGACTTGCAAATACACCCTATAGCCAAACTCAAATAATAAAAACTTTTCTTCATATAATGAAGAGATTGTGTACAATTTGATGGTCACTTGCAAATTCATACATAGGGAATAGAAATGCAATCCCATCCAAAAAGATGCAATAAAATCTATCATCTGGAAGCTCACATTATGCAAAGGCAGGTCTAAAACATGTTATTCCTTAAAAGTAATTAGAGCTTCTGAAAAACACTTGGAACTATTTATATAAAGAATTTTCTAGACTCCCTGTTACTGGAATCCACAGTTAATTCACAGTGTCTCTTTCTTTAAAATTTAACTCTTTTCACTGTGAACTAATGAAGGTAAATCTTATAGCATTTACGTCAGAGAGCAGATGAGATGGTCATGTTTGTAACAATTCTCACAGGAATTAAAATCCATTGAAGTCAAACACAAGACTATGACTGCATTCAAAGAACTTTGGATCACACGCATATTCGCAATTCTATCAATCTGGTTATATGCACACAAGGCTAATGAAAATAATAGATGTGGTTTGTTGGTTTTGTTTTGTTACCTTCTTTCTGTATTTTAATGAAAGGAAACTCAGATTTTAACATATAGTCTAACATAAGATATGGTCAAGTCAGCTGAAATCCCAAAACTGGCTGAAGGTGACAGCCGAGATCAAATATAGATGAACAGAACGGGAGCTGAACAATATCCTGCAAGTAACGTATTTAGCCTTACAGATTAGAAAGCCTTTACACACTTTGCTGAAATTAAGTTGCATAAAGAAAGATCCAGATGCCTTGTTTAATCATTTTGGGTGAGTAGTAAGAACTTTAATATATAATTCTCTTTTCTTCCTTCTTAGTGATTAAAAAATAATCTAAGATTGTATACATATACTTACTCTGGCAGGCGAGACAGGATACCTAAGGAAAGAGAACTTATGCCATCATTGATCCGACCTGACAGTTTATGCTTCTGAAACCAGCTGACAGCAAATTCCAGCCCAATGAAAGTAATGAAAAATGGAATACTCTGGAAAAAAAAAAAAAACACACAAAAAAACACAGTTTGAAAAAAAGAAGTCACAACAACAAATAAAATTAGATACACCTTTCCTAACAGCAGTTTATGCAGCCAGATGCTTCTCAGATTGGCTGGCACCTTACTAGCTACTACTGTGATAAAGCTCCACACGGACCTTACAAATCAGAACAACCAAGCCTACCATTTAATCCACAACACCAGCAGAAATCCATTGCAGTAACCTCCAACCACATACTTGGGGGTTTTTTGTTTGTTTTTGGTTTTGTGTATTCTGCATATGAACTGTTAAAAGGTAACATAACAAAACACAAAAGTCGTTCCAAACCCATTATTTCTCATACTCAAGTAAATCAGTGAGAGTAGCAATGTTTGTGGATTTCTCTAACCACAAGGTAGAACAGAATCTCTTTTTTATTCGATACGTACAAAGTTCTTTTGAATGTGTTCAGCCACTGAATTTGGCACCCAACATTATTCTCTGAAAGACATGGTAAAGTGAGTTTCTTTCTACTCGGCATTTCTGTTGCCATGCTTTTTGCTGCAGACAGCAACAGCTTTTCTGTATGCATTTTCATCAGAGAACCCAGTAACTATGCAGCCCATTCTAACCTGTGCAATACAACACATCTTTCCAGACCTAGTAGCAATAATAAAATGTTCCCCTTTTCTTTTGGATTGTACTGACTAGAAAATAATTTTCAGCCTTTCTGAAACAAAGTATAACAATGAACAAGACTGAAACATTTCTCACTCAACACTGCTTTAGTCCAGGATTAAATTCTCACTGTCCATCTTGCATTCCCAATCAACTGGCAAGTTGAAAATCCACAACAGCACCCAATAGTGAAGTGTGGCTGTGACTAGTAGTAGGACTTGTAACATTTTATTGACAATATAATTTTTCACTAGCAGAGAAAGACTGTTAGACCTGTTCTCAAATTTTCATCATCACATGTAGGTTTTTTTACTAACACTGGAGTCCTAAAAGCCCTTGTACTTCATGTGTGGAAGGAATGACAAGGCAGCGGCCACATATTAGCCACTGCCACCAAAAACTAGAAGGCCTGTGGCAAGGAAAATGTGAAGGAGCGATCAGAGTGTTCCTTCACCTGCCTCCCTCGCTCTGTAGAAAACTTTTAGGTGACCTTTGAGACATTCAGACAACTACTTTTTGATTATATTAAGGCATAAAATTTGCACCGTGTTTTGAAATACAAGACCAGTGAGACATTCTGCATCATTATGGGAGGCACCACACTGCCAAAATTGACCTGTTAGTCCTCTGCTGCTTGTGGCCCCTTGGAATAACCCGCAAACACATACAGCTACACTGACTGAAACCCTCCAAACTGCTGTAGGAGAGAGACTGCTCCTGCCTATACAACATTTTAATGGAAGAAGCATGTTGTCTGTGCAAATGCCATTGCATTTTGGAGGATGCTCATTTTTTGTTGCCAAGTGAGATATGATCTGGGAATTCCTACCAGGCTGGGACACTAAAGAGACTAAGATGGATATAGACCAGATTGCTCAGCTGAAGAAGAATTGGATGATTCAAACCATGCAAGCAGCAAGAGATTTATAGAGTCTAGGAAATGTGAAAGTTCATAAACTTCAGCAGCACAGGGTTAGGTTACAATAACAGATGAACAGAGATTAATACCAACGTGACACTTTTTAATTTAGGTGCCTAGCTTGCTCTGTAACAGCATTTTAGGCATCTAACAGCCTGTCTGTGGCATTTATTAACTGATGATATAAAAAATTTAGAAAGCAAAGGAAGACCTATACCTAAAGCCTAAACAGCACCCAAAAATCCAATGTGGTAAATCTCTCAATATCTGAAATCAAAAATAAAGAAATAAATTAAAAACAAACTCCACAACTTTCCATTTGAAATCAATGAAGCATACTAGGAAAATATAAATATTCCTTATTTTGCTCTATCTAGCTGCTTCATTTCTAAGTAGAAAATACTTTTAATATACTTTTCTTAATTATTACAATCAAAGAACAGATTCCTAATCTATCAAACAAAGACTGATGACCACAGCTGTACATTCCATCAGAGAAAAAAAGAGTTTTAGCAAGAAAAACTAAGAAATACTTGACCACAATATTAGGAGCTAGGTCTAGCACAGACTACAGTTCAAAGGTATGAAACAGGAGAAGCTGCATAGCAAATGGAATGGGCTCAGGATAGAAAAAGTGAGATGCTTTTTTCATTAAATGAAAACAGTTAATGGGAGATGTAGAACGTCTGTACTCTACGTGATGATTCACTTTACCCAGCAACCTCTGAAATAGTTAAGACACTTGACTTTATACTAAGACACACTATAACTGCTTTGTCACTGACTTCATTAATTATTTTCTTCTCACTGTAAAGCCGTGAAACAGCCACACATATGACAGCACTTTATGACTCACAAATAGGTAGTGTCATAGCAAGGAGGATAAAGACACATTCAGTCAGCCTTAACCTCCTGCCCACCAAGGAGCTTGCAAAAGGAAAGATCTATGGCATACACCTTACTATCTAAGAAATTACTACCTTTCTACCACAGACCAAAGGGATAAACTATGTCAAGACTAGTATGTATTATTTATGTGACCATAACATCTACTGTCATGGAGCAGGATTGCACTGTTAGATGCAGCACAAACAATGCAAAGGCATTCCCTGTCCCAAAGAGCCTACAGGGTAAGGATGAGATGTAGCACAAAAGAAGGATAGAGCAAATAATTCAGGAAAAAAGGAGACAGTAAGAGAGAAAATGGTCTCACCAGCCTAATCACTACAGGTTCTTTTCTTTCTTTAAATTAAAATGGCAGTGAAGACATTTAAGAACCCACTTAGGATGGGTAGCTCTGCAACAATTTTCCAGGGTTGCCCCTACAAACAAAATGGCACAAAGTTAAGAAATAGCCACTGTTGGCATCACAGGTTAGAGACAGAAGTCAGATACTTCTGGCAGGTTCTGGTCTTTGTTTTACCCTCTCTCTGCTTCCAGGTGTTCTCTTTCCCCCTCACCCATCACTAGGAATACTCAATGGAGATTTGCATTAGCTTGTGGTTTACTTGAATAACTGATACATAACTTGAAAGCCTTACTCTAAGCACAGAGTACAGGGGGTTCCATTATAAGTAACCAATTCTACACAATGCAAAGGAGCATTTTAAATCAGTTTCTGCTTTATACTGTGGGAAAAATATTATAAATTGAAACTCAGCATACATTCATAATTTTATTGTTTTACTTGAAACAGTTTCTATTTGCTTAAAGTCCCAGATTCTTATAAGATTCTCAACTTTCAAATTAAACTAAATATGAAAGTTCTGTGCCTCATTATTTAGAAGCCAATCCTAAAATGTGAATTGAGTTTAAATGTGAACTTATTCTTTAGGTTCTCAAGAGAGTAAATAGAAAAGAAAAATAGTTTTTATTAAATTTAAAGCTTTCATTTTGGGGTTCTCAGCAGAAGGAACAGCGTTGCCTCTTCCAAAGTCTGACTCATGGAAGTCTATACTGACCACAAGTGATAGTTTCAGACCATGGCAAGGTGCAAAATGAGTTTATGGTTCATGAAAACTACATCTGGCAAAGAAAAAGCAGCATTCCATCTACCCATCTGCAAATTATGAGACAATTAGAAAACAAACAAACAAAAACGCCAACAAAAACCCAAACAAACAAAAAACCCAAACAACCAGAGCATGCAGAGCCTAATCTTATAGCAAAGAGGATGCTTTTAAAAGGAAAGGGCAAGCATCAGTAGAGATTTTAAAAGTCAGGATGACTTTTAAAAGGAAGCCTGGAGAAAGAAAATCATTATACCTTCTCTTTCCAGAAATAAGGCAAAATCAAGGGGTTTGAATTCTACATTCACATTTTGTCACATTTATCCAACAAAAACTCACATAAAAATAAATTCTATGATGATTATCCAAGGTTCAGACTCCTTTTCCCAGAATTTTAAAGATTAGTTGAAAGGGTAACTTTTCCCTGGGCACTGCTGCAGAGCTTTTCTACTTGTGGCTGGTAGCAGCTGATCAGCTCGTCTTTTAAACAGGACTTGGGGCCTTCACGTACAGTTCTGGCAACATATATAGCACAACATGCAGGGACCAGGAGCTGTCCTGCCTCTGAAAATGGAAGTAATATAACCACAGCCAGAAAGCACACTGCACAAGTTAAGCTAACTAAGCTATTCTGTTCTTAAAATCAAAGCTGCTTCACCCACTGTTGTCATTTCCTGCCTAGTAATACCAGCTCAGACAACACTTAGTAGCCACTCCTATGAAGTGCTTATATTTCAAAAACCACCCAAGTGTTCAGTTTTGCAGATCACTAAACATGAATATTTGAGTGAACTAGGATGTTCTGCCACCTGTCTAATTTTGGAAGGTGCATATCCCCACAACTGTAGCCATGTGATCTAATGCACTAGAAATACTCTCATCTGTCTGATATATGATAGATTGGAGATCCAAGATGTAAATCACACTTCTATACAGCATCTCGGAAAAAAAAACCCAACAAACAAAAATATCCCCAAAACAAAAAACCACAAAACCCCAAACCAAGAAAAAACCCCACCACATCACATTGTTTCAGAGACATTAATGTAAGCAACAGTTTGTTTCACACATGCAGCATCATTATTGTATTTTAGTGAATTATTTGAGATGAGGCCTTCGTTTATTATCAGCTGTACACTAGAAATTTGGTTTTTTAGTCTGTGTTGCGTTGAGCTCAAACACTCATTTGTACCAACATCCATCTGTACCAACTCAAGGGATTACCACTCCAAGCCGTGCTTGAAAGGCTCCTCAGGTCACCATTAAATCTGTTCCTGATGAATCCAAAGGATATGCTGCTCCTGCAAATGTTTCCTACACAGTCCAAGAAAACAGCAGCAGAGGAACTGTCTTTAACTACCTTCTGATCAAAAACATGGCCAGAAGAGGAAGGATGAACACTGCCTAAATTCAGACCAAAGCCATAGAGTTAAAACAGTTATACCACTATGAGACTTTCATACACCCACATAGCCAAGCATCAAAATATCTGTTTTAGCAACAAACATGCTGGCAGGAGGGAAATTCAGTACAGATAACACAAGACAGGAAAGTATAACTGTAATGGGAACCCCTTTTCTAGTGTAGTTTTCTGTGTGATATTCCTTTACAAACTTATCACAATAACAACAACAGCAGAAGTCTGCATATACTTTTAAACTCCAAAGAGGTATTAAGAATCCTTACATGAATGTACAGCTGTGTGCCCAGTAAATGAAATTCCATGTTTGGCCAAGGTCTGAGCTCAGTATTTCACATGGGAGAAGAAAGCCCAGGGATATTAAGGAATGCTGCTGACAAGAAAGTGAACGATACTCAGTTGGAAATGTGGGAACAGTGAAAGGGACTGAGATAGTACAGAGAGCTGGATGGAGAGATCAGGTGACAAGGCAAAACCATCAAGCTCTAGACAGTCTTCCTTGATCAGGGTGCCATAGTTTAGTTGCAAAACACCTCTGAGGACAGCAGTCCATTGGTCAGATGCTGCATGCGCTGGCTGGGCTTGCAGCAGCTGTCTGCTTACCCTGTCCAAAAGGGCAACCTTTGCTGATAACATCCATCAATGAGGGGCGGTTGCACACTACAATTCCAAGAAAGCAGCTGGCACTGTTGCACTGCCCAACCCATGACACTCCCGCTGCAGTTTGACAGCAGCTTCTGCACAGCAGTCCAAGGTATACCTGGCAGAGAAGCTAGTCAGAACTACCAAGTCCCACGTAAAACGTTCAGATCTTCAGTGAAACTGGGCTAAATTTACTTTGTCAAGGGCAAAAGAGTGTTTATCTGCTTTGTGAACAGCTGACATTGATTGGGTTCAGCAGGAGCTGACTGTCAAGATACGTGCAATAGGCAGGACAGACGGGAGCAAAGGTACCTTCTTGGAAGTGGATAAACTGGCAGGGCAGAAGAGGGAGGGATATGCTGCTGCCTGCTGACAAGGGAGTTCTCACCCCTGACCTCTGTACTCTTGCATTGGAGCTTTAGGACACAGCACTGTCCCAGCACAAATATTTGTTCTAAATTCTCTTAAACAATCTCTATTTTTTTTATTTGAAATAGAAACGTTTTTGTTTTTCTTTCTTTTTCTTGTAGCACTTGCCTTAAAGGCACAGAGAGGCCTGACCTTTTCCTTGAAGAACCGTAACAGCCAAACATAGTATCATGTTTTCTGGTTTACTCAGTTCAGTTTGCTGTCACTGTTCAGCTTGTCAGTACTGTTGGATATAACACTAGTATCAACCCTCAGATATTTGGGGTGCTTCTCTGGAAACTTCAGCTCCTGATATCAGGAGAAAGCATCTGAGCCTTCATTTAAAAAACATGAAAACAGAGGGCACAGTTACACTGGCAGCTTACAGGCAGAAAGCCCAGGAGTGAAAGCTGCCAGAGAAAGACCAGGTATTTAACGTTAATTTAGGTGGCCTTTCAAGGACATCATTTCCTTGGGCCGACTGTGGCTTTTGGAAGGGACGGAGGTGGGAGGAAGGGACGAGGGCGAGGGATGCTGCCGCGGGTGGGAGAGGAGGGGACTCTCACCTTCTCCACGTAGTCGGGCACCTCCTCTACCGTGCGGAAGGAGCTCTCGCCGGGCGGCAGCGCGTAGAAGAGGGCGCGGAGCTGCTGCCCCGGCGCGGTGCCCCGCGGCCCGCCCGCCTCGCTGCCCATGGTCCGGCCGCGCTGCCCCCGCTCCGCTCCGTGCGCGCAGCGCGGACCGACCGCAGCGCCCGCCCGCCCCCGGCACCGCAGCGCCCGGCCCGGTGGCCTCGCCTCCCTACCCCGTCCAGCTGCGGGCTTAAGGGCTTCTGTGGGGAAACCGGGCAGTTTCTGGTTTCTCTGCATCGCGCTGGTTTGGAGGTTTGCTTGGGTTCGGGGGTTCTTTTTTTGTACGTGTCACCACTGCCTGGTCCGCTTCTGGAAGTTGAGAGAAAGCTCCCCTTGCACACCTGCCCTACCCACCGCACATCCCAGCTCCCTTCCCACCCTCAGAAATACCAGAACCTCAAAAAACAGCAGAGCTCAAGCTTTCCTTTCTCACTTTTAGAAAGATTTCCACACAAAAATAAAAATTATTGCTCAGGTTTTGACTTCTGCAGAAAAATAAAAATTTTAAGGTTTTGAGAAATAAGCCACAGTGTGCTTTGTTGACTCCTTTGTTCAACTGCATGGGTTAGTCTAGCATTCTTTATAAGATTTTATTTTTGATAAGGCTTATCACGGCTCAGTAAATATGACTACGCTGAAGGTAGCCTCTGGAAGCCATCTATTTATGCTCTTATTTACAAAAGAATGAAAGCTAGAGAAATACAAAGACACAGTGAAAACAAAGGAATAAGGACAGCATTTTACATTCAAGGCCCTCAGTCTGAAGCTGAGAATGTCAAATGTTTGTCAATCATACTTGATGTTTGGTGTTAGTACAAATAATAAGCTTTGTGATAGAATAGTCAGCCATAGAAACAGAGTTCCAATAATGCCTTCATCTCAAGTAATCAGTTCTATTTACAGTCTTTGCAGAAGAAATGGACTGTAAATCCTGTTGTTAAGGATTTACCACAATTTAAATTCTGTCAGTAATTAAATTAAGAAAAACATTTTACTTTGAATCAACCCTTAGTTTTGGAAAGGAAATATGCCAGATAATTTCAGCTGAAGTTTCTGTTTAGGAAAAGTAAAATACGTAGAAATTGACATCAAAGAAATTGAAGTATTATACATTTGTGATGTTTGTATTAAATATGTTGCCATTTAAACAACAGCATGGAAGGTAGACCTAAACAATATTCTGGAGTTTGAATAATGTAACAATGTGGAGCATGGATGTCAGAAAATTACTGGACATACCAAAAAAATATTTTACTTTAAGCTGAACAAAGCACAAGTATTGTAAAATGGCATTGGTGATGAAATAAAGTTGGGCACTGTCTTCATATGTATAGTTTTTAATAGTATTATAAGGAAAATATTAATAAACTTTAAATGCTTTAAAATTGCATCCTAATGTTCTCCACTTCATTGATGATTTATGATAATCTGAGGTTTTTCTAGAACTCTAGTTATTAACTTCTAAAATCTCAATTAATTGAAATGAAATTTCCAGATTTACTCAGAATCACATAAATTAACAGTATTCTGACTAGATCTTCAATGCAGGCAACGACAGAAAATATTGCTTGCTCATTTAGATTACCATCAATATTTCTATGGCATTACTCTCACATTCAAGCTCCTTTAACACACCCTCTCAGCAGATCACCCTGAGCCCTTCATTGCTCTAGTGCTGATGTTCTGCTCCACCAGCAGCTTACAAAGGTAAAAATGGCCTAAACTTATCCCCATAAAAATTGTTAGCAGTGAACTGTATCTGGGGATCTCTCTGGGGTAAGAATAATTAGCAGGTCAAGGGAGCCCGTGGCCACACAAGCTGAGATACATTTCAGGTGCCATGGAACCACTACATCATATCTCACCATTCTGGGAAAGAAGATAATCAAGTTTTTAGTACTCTCTACTTTCTTTAAAATTATTATTTTGGACTTTCATTTCATTGTAAATTGTCACCCAGATATCACTGTACTGAAGCTCTTGCTTTCAAAACCAAAGGAATTTGGACTTGATCATGCTTCACAGGGCAAAAAGATGGGCTGTGTTTTCCAGCTTCTATGTCCACAGAAAAATAGGTGATAGCACTACTATAGCTATACCTCTGGTGAGGAGAATTTTAAACCTTATCTGGAGCATCTGTGAGTGTTGACAAACTTCAGTAGTCTGTTCTATAAATGTTGCTTGTCTGCTTATGCCTTGAAACTTACCATGCAGTTTTCAGTGCTCCTCCTTTTTTTTTTTTTTTTTTGTTAAGAAAGAAATAGAAAATAAAGCATCCAGGGATGTTCCTTTATTGGGGGCACTAACCCTCTTCCAGATAATGCTCCTTCCATTCAGTGACCTTGCAGAACTTTTTTGCAAGAGTTGATTTTTTCCTTATTTTATTTTCTGCAAAGAGTTAAATAATCTACTTTTTTGCCTCTTCACAACAACACAAATATAGAGAAGTTGATACTTCCCATCCTGTACTGCCATCAAAAATGCAGAAGTGTGTTCTGTTTGGAGACTGGGATTCTGCTGTTGACTAGTAGATCATTGCAGTAACTAAGGCAACAAAGGCCTCTGTTCTACTTAGAGGAAGTTGAGGAGCTGGCCTAACATGATCTGTAGGTGGATCATATTTTGTTTTCTCTAAAGAGCTCCATCCCACCCACTTCATGAACTGAGAACGCCCAGAGTCTTCCTGTTTGGGTCTCTCTAAGCATGAAAGCAGCACTAAATAATGAAGTCATAAAGGGAATTAGGGCAGGTTGAAATTAGGATGGGCCCTACAGTCTGCCTTGGCAGTCATTCACAGCAAACTGAATCATGTCCAGAACCAAGCTGGGCTTAGTATGCTCTGTTTATGTGGTAATATCTTGGAATATAGAAATACTTCATATGAGTACTCTGTGGCAAGGAAATGTCAAAATTATTTTGTATCACCATTCCAGGTGTACAGCACCTATATTCATGCTTGGCAGTGGATGACAATAGGGAAGCACTAAATGCATCAGCATTATTATAAAACTGGTATTACAAAATATTTTCAGTGTTATCTTTGCCAGTGATAAAACCTACATCATATAGTACCACATAAGAAAAAAACAGTAAAGTGGTTATTTGTTCTTATTATAAGCAATATGTATTAATACACAGTTCTTAATAACAGCATAATACTGACTCCAAAGACCCAGAGAGAGGGATGGTTTGCATTTCAATCAACATCATGCACTTTGCCACTTACTGCTAACTTTCCATTTCCTCTACACAGGACTGGTAACCATATAACAGTTTTCCTATATGATTATTCTAAATTATTTAATTCAGTGCAATTTGTGAGCAAAATCAATTTATTCAAGGGTTGCCAAGACATCCAGAGAAAATAGTATACCCTTTAGAAAGTCTGTTGGGCAAAACCTTACTGTGATAAATGTAGATACCAGTCTCAGAACTTTATTCCCTTACATTTTTTTGTCCTGATCCTATGGAAGGTTATCATTCGTTTGTTAGTTTTGGTTGGGTATTTTGGATTAGGTTTGGGGTTTGGATGTTTTTTTTGGTGTGTTTGAGGGGCTTGGCTTGTTTGGTTTTTGTTTTTTCTCAACATAGTAATAGATCTGCTATTTTTCTTCTTATGGAGAAAATATTTTTCATTTTTTTATTTATAAAACTCCTTTTCTTCTTTCTTCTGTCATCTACTGTATTGACCTTGGGAATCATCTGCACCTTAGACTCCGGTCCCCTACTTACCTGAGCTGGATGCTGACTTTCTCCTAGAAAACATGTGGGCAGCACTGCTCTCTCTAACAGGCTTCCTCCATCGTTTACTTTGCCCTGGCATTGAGACTGACAGGATTGCTCTATAAGTTTATTTCACAAACTCACATAGCAAGAAATCAAGCCAGAAAATAGTTTTACATTTTTCTACTACTCTAGTGAGCTAAGTGTCTTAAGAGAGTGTCCACAGAGTGCAGGAGTTGACATGAAAGCCGAGGAGAAAGTGCAAGACCACACAGCTACGAACCAGACATGGGAGAATGAACTGGAACCAAGGCTTCTTCATTTCAGCAGCAGCAAGTTATTAGAGCAACTGAATAACTTATAGAGTCACTGCCTCCTGTGCATTTGTCAAATATATGGCTTTGGCAGGCTATCATGTGTCAGCAGGGAACTACATCCAAAGTTGACACTCCCTTCACATCAGCACTTCAGTACCTTTGTTACAAAGTTTGCTTTTTTTTTCCCTGGAAGGTCAGTCCTTATCAGGATGGAATCTCTCTTTTGTTTGTCTGTGCTATATACTGCACTTTATGGATTGGTTTTGGCTGGACAGGAAAGTTCCCTGATACTTCATGTTCTACCTTCCACTCATGGATGGGGTCATGCGACATCTTCTGGAAGGACAGGAGAAGGGTGCTTTCCATGAGACCCACAAGGGACTGTCAGGCTGCAGGGAAGCCAGGAAAGGATAGTTTAAGAGGTGTAGCAGATGAAAGATGTACAGAGGCAGAGACCTGATCAAGAAGAGGACAAGAGTGGCCTAGAGCTGCAGGAGGAAGGTTCTCCTGGAGACAGAGGAGCTTTGCAGAGGTTGCTGCAGAAAAGCAGCTGAGATTGCAAGCTGAGACATACACACACTGAAAGTATTAGGATACAGTGAGCAGCAGGAACTGGTATTCATGCTCTATATTTTTATTAGTCCTCAAACAGCAAAAGACCTCAGTGCTCTCTATCAGGAGCTACCTTGGTTTAAATTTTTCTATTGCAATAAAACAATGTTAGAAAATCCTTTTGGTGAGATTGCTCTGCTGACTGGTAAGAAGACAAGGAGGTACATCCTGAAGCTCTGACTGATTTTGGAGAACCAATCACAACACAAAGTCCTATAACACGTTTCATGTTAGCCTTCTTGAACAGTGTTGTAATGACAAGAAGTTCACAAGAGAGCTTAAGCAGTGCTTTCTGCCCACCCCTGTGGGAAACAAACGGGACTGTGAAATATGGAAAAGAGCAAGCTCTGATACAGACCCACACAGAGAACAGCGCCGGCAAAGAGCCCGTACCCGAGCAGCCACACAATATGAAAGACTTTGGTGGTGGGAGTTTGAAAGTTACACGTTTTACTTGTATGGGTTTGAGCTCAAAAGCTTTTATTGCACCATCACCACCCCTTGCATGGTTGCCACTCCTCCCGTATGTTCCCCCTGAGGCTTTGTTCCCTATGAGTCACCACGCTGATCAGGCGCGGCATTCACGGGTCGGGACAGCTCTGCTTGGGGGACGTCCCTTCCCCTCACTCCCAATGCAGCTGCTGGTGCAGCCGGGACCTGCCGATGCGATCCCGCCGGGCCGGGCCGGGCCGGTCCCCCTTCCGAATCAGCTTTGCCTCGAGGAGCCGATGCGGCTGTCAGCAGCACGCCCGCCCCTCTTATCGGTTTCCGCCTCTATCCTAACCCCATTGGTTATCTCACCCCTCTATCTCCAATCCCTGGGTTTCTGTTGGGTTTGATCCTCCCGTTTTCCCTATTCGCTAGGCAAGCACGGAAGTCACTTCCCCTTCCGAAGCCCTTACCCAATCCTGTCCCTCGTGATGTCGCAAGAGGTTCTCGCTACGCGTCCCTCTGACTGATCAGACGCTTCTCTCGGGCGTCCATCTCCTACGCCCCAACGCTGCATACACCCCCACTTCCAGCTGCATGTTGTGCACTCTTGGTGCTTCCCTTGTGCCACCCCTGCGGGTCATTACGCACTGTGCTGAGCCATTTTAACATGCTCTGCCAAGAGAAAAAAGGGTCCAACAAAGCACTAAAACTGGCTTGAGTGTTTCTGAAGACAAGACAGAGATTCACAATAGGAGGAACAGAACAACATGCTAGTCAGGACTCTACCCCCTGCTAAGGAAAGTTTGGGAATTTCAGAACTTGCAACTTAACCATCTTATGCCTGAGCTCTGTAGAAGACTTCAGTAAACCAGCAAGCAGTCTGACTAAATCATTGTTCATACTTGGTCTGCATGACTCATCACCTGGGCTGTCAGCTGCCACGTCTGTGCTCCTTGTCTGCCCCATCAATTGGGTCTTCAACTATCAATCTGATACAGAGGTCCACCCTTAATCAGGGCAGTTATTGGCACTGCTTGAAGTTGTCTTACCTCTGCACAACCTGAAACAGCTTCAAGAAATTGCTTTTAAGCCATGAGCAGCCCTACACCAGCTGACTTGTCATGCCCAGCTCTGATGCAGACAACTCAGCCTAATAGGTCAGGGAGCAGTCATCAGAGTACTCAGGCAGGCTGAAGAATAAGGCAGACACTATTTCGGGGTATTTTTGTAACATTTTCCAGCATTTTTATGTATTTGAAATACTTTAACCTTTTGTACTTATCAAGGAAAAATGTTTTTTTGTGAGAGAGGGGATGACATGGGAGTTACTGGAAAATAAAGTCCATCTTCAAGGCAGACCTATCAAAGTAACTTTAGAACAGCCTGCCTACCTGTTTCAGTATTTCCAAATTTTATTTGGCATGCTCTGCTGTGTAATTACTTGCACTTCTATTTCTGAAAATCTTACTTTAATTTATAAAGAACACCAGGGTTCAGGTTGCTGCATGGGGTAGCCTGCATGACAGGTCAGCATTATATAGTTTACAACCTCAGATACAGTATAGATAGATTATGCGTCAAGATCATTTGATCGGACATACTATAACACCTATTTAATAGGTCTTTGTGCTATCTGACCACTGATTATAACTATTTGTTATCACCAGAACAGTCTCTCATGTTTTTTAATAAGGAGCAGACTTATATCAACAAATATGCAAATCACAGAATCATAGAATCGATGGAGTTGGAAAAGACCTCTGAGATCATCAAGTCCAACCCTTGGTCCAACTCCAGTCCATTAACTAGATCATGGCACTCAGTGCCACGTCCAATCTCAGTTTAAAAATCTCCAGGGACGGTGAATCCACCACCTCTCTGGGCAGGCCATTCCAATGCCTGATTATGCTCTCTGTAAAGAATTTTTTCCTGATATCCAACTTAAATGGATGAGTATCTAAAATTCTGAAACATCTCATGATATGAGATGCACACATGGTGATAGCACATGCCTTACCACTTTAGTCCATGTGCACAAGCAGGAATCATTTGAGTAATTTCTGAGTGGAAGGATGTGAAATACAATGTTTCAACCAAGACTAATCAAAACACTGATTTTTTTTTTAATCATACAGAATAGTCAGAGAATTACAAAGATTATGCCCATATATGTGAACTTCAACATAAATGACTGTTGTTGTAAGTTAACACTGAACATCTTTTTAGAGATACATTCTCATTCCAGCAGCAGATGTGCTTGATAAAAATCACCAATAATATTTTAAAGCTCGATATCTTGAAGAATCATTTGGCCTTAAATCAGCTATTTTTCTTTATCGTGAGAACCAGGGAGTAACAAGCCTCCTGCGCCAGTAAGGCTGTGAGGAGATGGACACTGCCAGCTCCCTGCCACCCAAAGAGAGTCTACAACCACTGTCCCGTAGCACTGCAGAGTGAGTGCTCACTTCTGCTCCAGCTGCCTCTATATTCCCTCTTTGCAGAGTTTGTTCCCCTTCCTTGCCTGTAAGCCAGTGCATTAATACTGAAATTCAGGTCTGAGGGAAAGAAACAGCGTTTCTTCTGCTGCCCAGTCACAAGTTGCAGCCTCCTCCACCCAGGGAGTCTGCATCCACCACTCATCCACAAGGAGCCTCTCACTTTCCTTTGTTTGTTACATCCTGCAGCTGATGCTCATGCTGCTCCGGAGGCTCTTTGTAAACACTGATAACAGCCCATTACCTGCCTGTTATCCCTGAAGTTACACAGTCACACACCTCCTCTCACTACTTCCTTAACCCCGTGCCTAAGAATCTCTGCCAAAGAACACCTCCTACTGTGAGACCACCCCAGAGAGAAGTGCCAAGTGTTCCCTGCTGCCGAAATCTGCATAAGGGCACCCTTCATTGCTCCAGCTCTTTTGATACGCTCCAGGTAATTTGTCATATGCTGAGAACCAAACCTTACAATATTGTGCAATCCCATCCTACCTAGAGACATTCCAGCTTGCTCTTCACACCTCAGCTGGCTCCTTAATTGCCAAAATATTTACTAGCTGAAGTCCTACTGACCTAAATACATTGTTTCCTAATCAGCAATTAGTTAAAAACAGAAGTTGCAGGCCTATTTTATAATCAACTGCATTCTTTTCAGAACGTAACTAGATGAAGCTGTAGCTCCAGAAGGCCGTGAAAGCTTATAGAAATGACTAAATGCTGAAATGTAAACTAAAGAAAAACTAAAACCAGAGCAAAAACTAATTAGTAAATGCAACAAAATATGCAAATAACATTAGGGGGAAAAGAAGGTAGGGGAAAAAAAACTTAAAGGAAAGCAAGCAAGTGAAAATTCATAGAAACCCCGAGGTTTCTGGACTATTAAAAATCTAGAGCAGTAATCTAGTTACCAGCATCAGGTAGCATATGATGAGGTAATTCAAGACTACTGTAATCCGTAAGTGCTTGAAATGTCTGTTAAAGTTAAGGATAAGTGTTTTCAATGTTTGAGTGCATTTCATTTTGCAAGCCTGAAGTTCATTACAAGCTGCACACTTTTTAATATAATATGAAAAGCAAGAATAAAAGTTACTGGATAAAACAAATTATTGAAATGAGTATGATCAATCAAATTACAGGTAATATATATGTCACATTTTTACCATAGCAAAAGCTTTTATTTTTATTTTTTCTGTCCTCTTTTTTACATGATGAATGTAAGTGAAAAGCAATATGAAAATTCATTTATGCATGCACATCATTTTGACAGAAAAAAAGACTATCCACTACAAAATTCACTTAGGAAATGCCTACTTTTTCGTCCTTCATTCTAGTTCCCCATATATCCATGAATGTTTCTAATCTCTTTTTATGTTCGGGGAATGAAATAGGCTTTAAATTTGTATGTCATAAGTATGGAATGTGTTCCCTGAAATTTAGTGGTGGGGAATCCTTCCAGTGTTACAGAGTAGCTTATACAGCAGCTGTGATCAAGATGTCTGTAAGGTTTTCTCTGCTGTGCTGTTTACCTGTTCTGAACACTTACTGTTTTAATATGTGAGCCAAAGCCCAATCAGAATAGTTAGATTTGTGTGTGTAGTGTTTTGGGGAATGCTTAGGGGCTTGTGGTTTTTTTGTGGCAATTTTTCAAGATACTGGAAGACAAAATAGTGGAAAATTAGACAAAGGTTTGCAAGAGTCCAGATGTAACTCTCAAGGTCAGTTCTGTCTACTTAGAGTAGGTTTGCAATTAATCAACTGCATAATTTTGACATGAACCATCTCTCTGGCTTTTAAGAGACTGATGAGCTACCTGGGGAATGTGTGTTCATTGTTAAAGGACCATGAAATCTGTCACAACCTAAATATTCAAACTGAATCAATCAAGTTTTAAAATACATTATTTTTGCATTTTTTCAATTTAAAAAAAAAATTACATTGATCTGAAAACTCAACTTGTTACTTGTAAATTGGTGAAGATTTTAGACCATGGCTGTCAGTCAGTAAAGTGGCTGTTGGCATATTTAAGCCACTTATGTAACATTGTTAGCCCTTTCCTTAGGGCCATGGACAGGTGAATCTTTGAATTTGGAATGCAGTGAGCAGAAGTGATGGGATGGGAAATGGGAAAACAAGAATTGACACAGGCTTACCTCTATCAACTCTTCAGAATTCAGAAAAGAAAGTTAATATTAACATAAGATTCATCTTGAAAGTTCACTGAATATGGGTATACCTTTGGAGTCCAGGTGTTGTCACAAAGCTAAAGGCATTTGAAATATGTGGATCTATATCTCTGATTTTGCTCCCCATATACTTTTTTGCTTTTATAATTTTTTAGCTCTTTTAACTGAACATACGCAGTGTTTTACTCTAATGTAGTGAACAAACAAAACTGTCAATGTAAAGTCTTCTTAAAGAAATCATTCCCTTTTTTCTGTGATTTTTCTTTTTTTTTTCTCTGCTAGACATACACACACAAGAAAAGTCTTTAATATCCTCGGAAATAAGATATCTATTTTCTTAAGCATCACAGCATTGCTTGTAAAATGCAGTTTGATGTTTTATGCCAGGCCAGGTTCAGACACACTTCTACTTGAATTGGAGAAGATCCACATGGGAACTTAGCTGACATTTTTTTTTTGCCATATATTGCCATCCTTTCTTTGCATTTTAGAGATATTATGCCCAGACATGATTTCATTGATGCACGTAGTCTGGGGACTTTGCCATTACATAGTTGGTATCTATGACATATCTGCCAATTCAGTTACTAAAAGTCACAAATTGTATTTTATATAAATAATTGCTGCAATCATATTTGGTTTCCTCAATTCACATGTTAATAAAATAAAAAGTAAAAAAAAAAATCACACATTGTTTTCTTTCCAGATAGGAGAAATTATAAATCAGAGGAGTGAAATCAAGAGTCTCAGTCAGAATCCAGGATGTGTAATTGCAGTAATCAAAG
This sequence comes from Myrmophylax atrothorax, assembly GCA_026770055.1. NCBI lineage: Eukaryota > Metazoa > Chordata > Aves > Passeriformes > Thamnophilidae > Myrmophylax > Myrmophylax atrothorax. The sequence continues at coordinate 28,084,647 of JAOXXN010000395.1, forward strand.
CAGTGCTATGTAAGCAAACTGCAATTGTGGATGGATATATCATTGTTCATATCCACTTCTTCTGTTGCCATTCTCTGGATTGTTGTGCAGCTGTGAAGTTTCACCTCAGAAAGACAGCTGCACAGCAGTGATAGGCAAAAATAGGGATAGTAGGAGCTTGTAGTTTGCTTAAAGCTGTGTATACCTTTCAGCATGATTCTTTAGATGCCAATTTAAATATCAGGATGATGATATAATCTTTTGCTGACAGAATTTCTAAGAAACTGCTGTCTTCATTGGTCTCAGAGTCTTATCAGACTCATCAAAGTTGACTCCATAAGGAGCATTCAGTGAAGAAGCCTTTTTTTAAACTGTTGTGATTTTATGCTATTCTGAGACAGTGGAAGAGGTTTGCACATATTTGCAAATGTCTTAGAAGATTATAGTCTCTGCTAGAATGAAAATAAGTCTCTGTATTGAACCGTCAAATGCTCTATTCACAAAGCCATTTAAAATGCCATTGTAGAATGGACTTGATCACAAGTCTTAGGGCTTCATCCTCATTTAATCCATAGTGTGAGCAGGTATGGAGTGGGTTTTAGGCATTAAAGAATTACGGCACAAAACCAATTATGGTGCAAATTTCAGTTTTGTTACCCTTTTCTTTCTAATCACAATGTGTTTATCCAAGCCTCTATTCTACAAGTTAATGAAGAACCCGCTCTACAAAGTAAATACTGGGATTTTGATAGGCATTCAGCCTGGGCCAAAAAAGGGGTTTAGGGTTTTGTGATTTTGTTGTGTAATGAAATTACAATGGTATATTTCATAAATGTATTCATCCGAAATCTGCTTTTAATTTCAGGAAAGCCTAACTCCAGCTTCATCAGCTTATCTTCGTGCCATAGCTGGATCTTTAATTCTTCTTTTGTTAGTCTCTAAAGAGTCTGTATAACTTTTAACAGGAATCTGGCTGAGCCAAAAAGGAAATCATCTCAATAATGCTGCACGCCAGTGCTTTGTGTACATCTCATTATCACAATATGCTAAGGCTGTTAGAAGCTAAGCATGATATTGAAAACACGAGAGGAAGTCCTTATGAAAATAAAACTATTCTTCACAGTAGAAGACTGGTAGTTCAAAATCATCCAGATGTCTCAGGGTTGATCAAAAATGTAAGAGCACTAAATGCTGCTCAGTTACTTACAGGACTGCTCCTTATCTCAATGTCATATCAATTCACTGTAAATATTTTGTGAAGGGTCTGCTTAAGACTGGAGAGAAAGGTGGATTACTTTCACCACTGATAAAGCAAACAGTGCAGTCTTACTGTAAAAAGGACTAAATGTGCCTGTGCTTTCCTC
>JAOXXN010000395.1:28086214-28104450 GCA_026770055.1 Myrmophylax atrothorax
CGGAGGTCATGTAAGGAACAGAGCAGCAGCACACTAACTGCTGTAAATGAGAGGCAGCAGCAGTGCCTGTCCTGGGAGCTGGGGCTCCTGGATCAGCTGAATGGTTGCCTGCAGTCCTCATGTGTTGATTCTGGCCCATTAACTGTCCTATTAATCTTCTAAAAGCTTTAAGGCATGAGTAGTTTGGAGAGTGAATATAGTTGAGAATTTCCAGGTGTCATTCACACTCTTTTCAACAAACAGCTTTCCCAGTATTTCAAAGCACAGAAGGAAATTCTTTCCATCACCTTTTATGCTGTCTGAAATTTCTGAGAGCACCAGGATCTTTAACATTTTGAAAGATGGCAGTGCAAACATAAAGGAACTGAAAGTCAGTTTGTAAGAATCAGAAGGATATTTTGAATATTTTGGAATATTTATACTTTATTCAACTCATATCCTAGAACTCTCAGGTTTTGAGTGTCACCACAATATGTACTGCTGCATGAGCCATCTCGATCAACCAACATTTCCATTCTTTCTAGTATTCTGTTGTATTCTTTTGGGAAAGAACAGCATAAAAGAACAGAGAAATTTTAGTCAATTTGACATTTATGCTGTGCTTGACACCTGACTTCACTTTAGTAACACCTGCCTAAAGAATAATTAGCAGGCCACTTTTAAAGAAAGAACTTCCATACACCACAGATGGCATTTTTCATACCAGACAGGCAACGATGTATGTTGGAAGTGAGCCAAACTGTCTGCAAAAACTGTGAGAAATTCAAGACAGACATCTGAGTGGAAGGAAAGATTTTGCCTTCCTTGACACCCCTACCCCCCTGCAACATTCAGCAACATCTGTTCAAACCTACGTCTCTATATAATGCATTTTATTTTTCTTATCTACTAATTCCACAAATTGCAGAAAAAAACCCGGCATACCAAGTTTCTTTCATATTGGCTACAAAACCTATGATTTAATAACATAATGTGATGGTTTGCCAGCTATACAGATCCTGCCTGTATTATAAGATTCCTGTCAGAACAAAACTTTCATAACCCCATAATATGAGATTCTCAACTCACATTTCTATAAAGTGGCCTTAATTTTCACTGCGTACTCAAAACTTTGTTGAAATCAGGATACCATGTGTCATAGCAGAGGCAGAAAGTCAACAGTCACTTTGGAAATTATTGGCTAATGTCTTAATCTTGGACTGTTCACTGATTTGTATGAAATTTTGTGCTTACTTTGGGCTAAATCCAAATCCTTGTGAAATCAATTGTAATCTTTCCATTGCCATCTATAGGCTTTAGGTGAAGTCCTTTGCTGTCTTAGAAGAATCTTTACATTTTTCTTGAAAAATATTCTATATAAAAGGAATCCCAAGGTCTCGTCATATTGTCTTCAGAGCCAAATGTCTTACACAAATATGCTAAAATTAGAGAAGTGACAGCTCTATGTTGTATTTAGTATTGCTTACAAAAGAAAAGGTTGTGTATTGTATTTCCATAGTTCTAATGAATTGGTATACACATGAGAATTACAGAAATATATATACAAAATTATTTACAATGTGTTGTAACTCCAAATTTGGGGCCTTTTTTTCTTCCCTGGTAGTTTGTACTCTTTTAAATGTATTTCATTAATTTTTTTCTAAGCACACATTTCAAGATACATTTTTAATTTGGGCAAATGTCCATTTCAGTATTTTCTCAGCTGTGCATGTGACTTTTAATGGCAAATAATGTGGTAAGCATTCAGAGTAGACGTATTTCTAAAAACCCTGAAGTCCATAAGCAAACATAAGTGACATATTCAGTGTCTATGTGTTCATGGGGACACTAAGGATGAGAATCTGTCCCTAAATAGTAAACCACTTATACAGTTATTTGTCATGTTCATTGCTTCATATAGTTTTGGAGCATACTTTTGTAGTACAAGTCTCATTCTATTATCATATGGTTATAAAACAGGAAAGTCCCTGCAGAAATCAATTAATTTTATGTTTACTTAAAGGATGAATGAATCTCAAAGTTGTTTGTCACTAATGTAAAATAACATTTTACAAGTTTTCTCTTAATGGATGCTAAATTTTCAAAATTTACAAAAAACATCTGAACGTTAGCAGAAAAGTACTTAGTCCAAATTTTGTCTCTCTCTTGAGAGAGAGAAGTCATTCTGTGAACTCGTGAAGTTATTTTGTTAGACATCAAAACTGAATATTTAAATTCAAGTATATCATCTGAATAGATAAAAACATAATATATAAAAATGGCTAAATTTTTTTAGTTCACAAATTACAAGCAAATACAAAATCATTTATGGAAAGCAGAGGAATGTTGCAGTACACTTTATTACAGTCAAGTAGTTCTCTGAACTAGTGTCATTTTAATTATTATTTAATGTCCTGGATCACATTCTTAAAACTTATTTAGAAAAATTCTAAAAACTGTATTTTTCAATTCTTCTTTGAAGAACCACATATTTTTTCAGGGGAAGAAATCAGGATCATGAAGATTGGAAGAATTTGTCATAGAAGGCATTCAAGGAATGAATAATATAAGAAAAATAACAAAACCAGGTTGTCACAGCAGATTTACTTGTGCACCCAAACCTAATTGCAAAGGCTTACTGGGGCCATGATACAAAGTGGCCAGTACAAATTTCTTGAGTGCCCTATTTAAAAATTTTCCTCTCTTTTAAAATCTTTGGAGTTTGTCTACAAAAAAGCACTGCAAAAAAAAAAAAAGGGAACTATGATTGTTTCCTACTTCAGCTACTATTTAACGAACTGTTCACTTGGGGTCTTCTTTGTTTCTGTATCCTAACCAAGTCTACTGTCCAGGTAATAGTCTTCAACTGAATGAAAGTAAACTTTCACCAAACTCTGCAGATAGGAGTCATACAGTTCAGATGGCAGAGAAGGGACCATGGCTAGCAGATCTGCATGCACAACTTGGACAGAAGTAATAAAGGTCTGAGAAACTACTAATACACTTGCAGTTTATACAGATGACTGTGATAACCTCTTTTTATGCCATATGGAGGCCCTGACTAACAGCCAGGGGCCTAAATTACAATGAAATTGATTCCTACAGTGCAGCTTTCAGCTGTAAATGATGCCAGAAGACTATGGGCTTAAAATTAAAATGGAAAGAAGTATATAAAAGCAAATGAGTTCCAGTGAGTCATTATTAGCCTGAGGTAACAGTGCCCATCACCACTGAAGCCCTATGCCAGTTACTGCTGGTTACCTGCTACACTGCCATTTTTAAATGAATATAGATATCAGATTGTGTACAGAATTTTCTCTTTCAATCCACACACATTACATAATGATATTAAAATACGGTACATAATTGGTTAAACGTTACTCTCTAAAATTTCTTGAATCTTCTAGCCGATCTTAAATACTGCATGTACTCTATTAAATACAAGCTCACCCAAGAGACAACTGACTGAAGCCAGGAAATTCTAAATGAAGGCTCAAACTGACATCTTGTCCCTAACTTACATAACTGTTTCCTCATAGTTACAGACCACATGTCCTAATGGTTCTTCTTTCTTTATTTGTACAAATAATATTATTGCAGCAGTCAGATCCTTTATTTAAGAAAGAAGGATACATAAACTACCTTGAAACTTTGCCTGTGGTGAAAAGATACAAGTATAAAGTCTCTTATTGTGCTCCTTTTTTTGATGACTTCTGGATCTGAGAAAAAGTTAAGTAAAGGTAAGCATTTAATTAAATTCCCAAACTACTTCCAGTGCGTGGTTTAATAAATTCAGACATCTTTCAATGGTCTTATTTTTACCATACCACTTGAACTGCTATTGTCAAAATAAATCTGAAAACAATATCTGAAGCCATAGTAAATAAAAACATAAAACAATCATAAAGAAAAAGAAACCTTGCAAATAATCTATACCCTTGCACTTGAAAGAGCAGAAACAAGAATTCCTATCATTCATCCTATTGAAAATTAAACTGTTAAATATTACTGTCTTTTTACAGTCCCATTATATTTTCTGTGTATATTTTCTGAGTACATGTATGCATCTGGCTCAGCAACACACCAACAAAGAACATCAAAGAAATCTTGACTCTGGACATGTACAATATCAAAATTATGGTAACTCAAAAAATTATATCATTACTCATGAGAAGCAGGATTCATTGACAACAAGTCATGAAAAGTGATTAGCCACTATTTAATAACAGGAACTAATAAAGATAAATAAACATGATTAGGTTTCTTCACATTTCACTCTACCACGAAGTGCCTACACAACTTTGGGTAAATCACAATCTTAGGACTTGATTTTGTCCATCTGTTAAATGGTACAGTCTTAGCTATACCATATAGCTTGACTGGTAGAAGTCTTAACAGTCTGCAGACAGATATAAACCAATGATGATAAAACAAAACCTCAAGTTATAGTTCAAAAGCCTTTGTCCATAGCTGTTTTCAGCAACAAAATTTTGCTAAAACTTTGATACAAAGCCATAATATGTTACCGCATGTGATTGATTCCTGGAGCTTCCATAAGACAGTTTTTTGGTAATTCGAGTATTTCAGAACAGGATGAGACATCATCTGCATTGATGAGTCCAGAGCACACCTGGTAACCCACAGAGTGGTGTTAAAGTGTGGGGCATTCACCACTGCTATGTGTGGCTTGAATATGAACTAGCTGAAATCTGGAAGAAATATGTCTGTGTCTCTGCAGGGCTGTGCTTGCAAGGAAATTCCTTCAAGACCATGGTAGGAAGTTCACTGTGCGGAGACTTCATAGCTTCAACTACTACCAGTGTGTTCCCTGCACCATATTGCACACACCAATGGTGTACCCACAAACAACAGTTTAAAGCCATCAAAAGTCTTTAAGTAATCTGAGAAGTTATTACATAAGAGTTAGCACCTTACAGTCAATTTCAAACTCTGAGCTGCTTTTAAAACATGGGAGATGTTCAATTTTTCTGTAACATAAAGTCACATCATTTGGTCCTTTGTTTGAAGGTTCGTTCAATTATCTAAACAAAAAATCTCCTAACACTGCAAATCCATTTGCACATTTCTCTCTCTTCAACCTGTGCTTTAAGTCTCAGCAGATTCAGTTAAAACTAGGAAAATGGAAAAATACTATCTTTCTCAAAAAATCTTTCTTTTAATGAGTTTATTATGGCTCACAAATTGCCATCATCACACATCCTGGCTGCTTCTCCACTGCAAGTATCCCAGTCCAATCCCGGTGCTGCTAAGAGAGTAATACACCTCTCAAAATGCCTTGGGCTAGAAATACATTTTTGGTGCATTTCAGATAATGGGAATAAGCACTTCCATTTATTTTTTGAAATATCAGCTCAAGCTTGGTTGATCTCTTTTCAGATTCAGTCATAATTTTTTAATGAATGACATCAAAAGACAATTCTGTAAACCTAAAAAGGCATTTTTGTCAGAGTAGTTGAAGGACAATAATCTTCTCTTCCCTCTTTACCAGCAAAACAAGTCACATCATATTTGACTAAATGTCTGTGGTTACAAAAGGTTATTTGAAAATTAAAGATATTTATTTTCAACTTTCCATTCTAATTGTTAATTTTGCAATGTAGTTATATTTCATTTAAGAGGGAAGAAAAACCAGCCAAGAATAAAAAGTTTTATTTTGAATCACTGTATTTTCTTGTTTTGATAATCCCTAACAACACCCAAAAACCCCTTTCCCATCCAGACACGAGGTTAAAGAGATCAAGCATTCACAAGTAGTTCGGATACTTCTCTTTCTATTCCCATTCTCAGCACTTTTATATGATAAAGGCATTTGAAAATGTACTGAGAAAAAAATGCAAAGCCCCTTTACTGCTGGAATCAATTAATGCTCTGAAGTCTTTAAAGAAATTAATTGCCCATTGCTTGGATATTTTAAACTAAAATGGTCATGACAACAATTAATGTGCAAGAAAGATCAAACTTGCATTGGAAAAGATTTCTAAAATAGACACAACATTCTTGATCACATTTAACCTTTACGATGCCCTGACTGCTCCACATAGCAAAGCTTCAGTGAATGCTCGCAGGCATTTACTCGGATACACATGGTTTTTGCTCCCTCTTTCTTTCACTCATCTTCTTCTATCACATTACCCAGTCTAATTAATATCTGAAAATTTTTGGAAGATACTTTGGTTTTTATTCTCCTGAACAGAATTATTGAACAAAGGCATGATAATGTAAGTATCTATCCCTTCTGGATATTTATTTCCTTTCATCCATTTCAACAAGCTTCAACAAAGTAACACTTTACATTTGCTCTAAATATGGGAAAATGGTTGAACGGACCCTGGTTAGTTTTGGCTGAAGACATCATTAACTGCCACTTAAATTTTTCCTGCAAAAGGAAAAAGTTTCCCAAGTGGATCAAGGTAGAGGGTTTATCAAAGATTAAAAGCCTAACTTTGAAAACAGCTTTGTGTTGTCCCCAGACAAAGTTCCAAAAAACATAAAAAACCCAGCACTGCTTAGGCAAAAAATCACTTTTAGAATCCTAAGAAATCACTGTAGAAAGACCAGAATTATTTAAAAATGATTATTTATTAAACATATTTCTTTACAAAGTACAATCAATGTTTTGCATTAAATTTTGGGGTTTGGTATTTGCCTGTATGTACACAAAAGCTTATAACAGAAAATGTGTCTTGATTTTACACATAGGATACAATATAGATACCTTCATATTTTGATTTCTACCAACACAAGCAGTTGATAATAACTTTCAGTTTATCTGCTGGTTTTTTAAACTGAATATGAAGCAACAAAATTTCTGCAAAATGTCAGTATTTATCAATATACTCAATTATGACAAAGTAGAAATTGATAATCCTTTGGAAAGTTTCCACTGAGCATGAGTGGAACATGACGTTTTTGGCAGGTTACTGGACTATCCTTATGATCCTAAAAATCACTTTTTGCAGTTACAAGATAGGAAGAATTGAAGAGCTAGGTAAGTTTAATAATACCCTATTAGCAGCAGTTGATAGTAAATGCAACATAAGGCTTGTTTTGTCTGTCATACAAGGATGTGTCTGAGCAGACACTATTGTATTGTTCTCTACTGGAACAAAAGTATCTGCATGTATTGTATGTCTTTGAAAAAACAAAACAAAGATAAAGAGACAAAAAGCCATTTATTGTCATGAGTGACTATTGCCATCAGCTAATATGAATGCATTGCTAAAAATTAGTGAAGACAGGAAAATGCTGTAAGGTAAATATATACAAAGTTAAAATACATTTCTTATCCACTAGATAGTGATTTTGTGGCACTGTGGTTTTCAGAATATAACATCTGTTGAGAGCAATGTAATTTTCAGTGCAAGCTAAAGCAAAAATACCTGCCCGCTGTCATAAACATGACAAACAAATCTGGAATGTTCAAAGTAAGTTTGTCTTTCACTTCTCCACTTTTGAGGCACCTTTAAGACATGGCACTTACTGTAAACCATCTAAAAATCGAGAAAAGCAGACACAATAAGCCTGAATTTTCCATAACAACTTTGAAAATCACCGTCAGAGTCACTTGCATAAGTAAACGATGCCTGTGTAAGGCTTGCCAGCAAAGCATCTTTCCTGAGAATGGAGCTGGGACACTCTCTATGTATCATAAGTGTGCGTGCTCAGAGCTGTGGTCGCTGTCGTGGCTGTCATCGTTCGCTAGTGAGTCCCCCGTGTGCTGGAGACCAGCTGCACCGATGCCAGAGAGCTCGGAGGGGAGCAGCGTGCCCTTTTTCACATTCACCAGTTCTTTCTCCCGGGCCGCTGCTCCTTGCTGGCCCCCTTTTACCCGCTTCCACTTCATCCGTCTGTTCTGGAACCAAACTTTTACCTTCACAGAAGAAAGACAAAACAAGAAAATAAAGATGGGGTCTTTGAAGGTAGTAGTGAGCTTCCTATCTTTAGTGCAACACTTGGATATTTTTTCTTATTTTTTTTTAATGTGCCTTCCTGTCTGTGTGGTAAAAAGCTTAGCAAGCCTTCCTTGGAGTTCAGGCAATCCACTTTTGAATAGGATGCAAACACTGCAGATATGATGATAATGACTGCAAAGGAGGAAAAGGGGTTATACTGTAAGAAGACAGCTGGGCTGTCTGCAGACAGCTCTATAGGAAGATCTCAGAGCCATTTAGAAAACATTAAAAAGTTCAACCACTCTTGAAAAACATACTAATGACATTTCTCAGGCAGACAAAGGCAAAGAATTCCCATCAAGAGACTGTGCAAAAGAACGTGCATTTGGAGTAACAGAGAACCTTTCATAAGAGGGTAGTTACTTTTGAAAGGAATTTGTGCTGAAATGTTGGCATTGTTTTCTGCTTTGTTTCTGTAAACTACTGGTGAGCTTCAGGTTCAGCAGTTTAGAAGCTCTTTTTGGTTTTGCTTTTTTTTTTTAACTTGCTGGAGTATCTGCAAGAGCAATTCTTACCACTGAAACTTAAGATTTCCCTGCCTATTTCACAAAGGTAGTTAAATTATTCTAGTCAACTGATCCTTGATTCTGCAATGTTTAGTCATAGACTCTGGTCAAGTTTTTGAGAAAACAAGTACCCCAAAGTCGGAGGCCATGGCATTAAAAAATTTACGTCAAAATTACCAAATAATTTCAGATAAGAATGGCAAAGAAATTCATAGCATGGAAGATTAAAAGTGTATTTGTGTTTAAGTCACATTAAACCCCGAGATTTTACTCCAGCTGAAACTCATTTCCCCTCCTCCCCTTCTCTGTATGGAAATATATGAGGGAGAAGTAAACCTAAATTATTTGCACTGCAAACCACAAGGACTTCTTCTTCTCAATAGCCAAAAGAAAAATAAAGAAAAACAGAAGATGTGCATAGCATCTGTCAAATATATTGGACTGGGTTAAAGACTGATTTCAGATCAACTTAAAGTATTGTCACTGAAAACAGTATAGATAGAATATTGTTCGGTTTGATTCATTTAAAGTTAATGTTGCTGAAAAATCTCTTGCATTTGTCTGTGCAGCTTTTCAGAAGGTTCCACGGAAAAAAATATCTGCAACATTTCACTTGGAAAGGAAGCAAGAAAGCTTGCAATGTTGGTATATCCTCTGCTGTGTTTAGCAGAATGTGTTTCAGAGTTCTGAAAGAAACAGCAAGGAACAGGCACAGCAGGACATATTGTACAACATGAGTAATAGAGCCACAAAAATGCTGTTTTGCTGAATCTGTCTTACACATCCAGGAAGCATCACAGTGTTTAACCTTTACTATCACTTTGAATTTTACATTAAATTTTTACTGCAATTGAACTGATAGATAACGTCACTATCTTTGTGTATGGATGTGGGAAGGAAGTGAGGTATATTTATTTTTTTAATACTCTATGTTCCTGCTAAAGCCAAAGTGAGCTGTTAAAGCAAATCACTTGGGAACAGAGCAAAGAGATTCCAGGTTAGTTAAGAGCCTTAAAGCACAGCACATCCTTTCCTCTAGTCAACCCATCAGAGCCAAAGAATATGGCTTGTAAAATGAAATGAGTGTAAATATTTCTGGCTGCTGTGATGTTGGAAATTATCACACTCAGGACTGCTATCAGAATTGTCCACGGAAACAGTGTCTTCAAAAGGGTACAGCATTGGCAGCCTTCTGTGGGCAGTTACGATGTTGTTTTGTTTAGGTTTTCTTGGTTTGTTTTTTGGTTTTGTTTATTTTAAACAGTGAAGTTTCCCTTGCAAAAGGCACTACTCTACTGCTGCCAGCTAGTGCAGCAGATGCAATGGCAGTTGTAATCTAAACATCAAAATAATACATTTTAGATTCAACTCAGTAACATAGGATATTATCACACTTATGAAATAAGGGCCAAGAGAATTTGATTTGCTAAGAAGAAATTATAAGATTGATATAATTGTTAAAATACCTAAGAAAATATGTGGATATTTTTATGTCACTGAACATTCACAGAGTAAACTGACAGCACTGAAAACCTAAAAAACATAATAATAATAATATACAAAATGTGGTTTCAAGAAAAATGGCGATACAGTTGAAGCAAAAATTTCAGTGCACAGCCTAGATGCAACCTACTTTAGCTTACTGTAATAGGAGACATCCAGACAAACAGCCTTCCAGATGCAGCCACTTCATTTTGGGATACTTGAGAAACTGAAGCTAATACTCCTATAACCGCTGTCAGAAACTGTCCTGGACGGGACAAGGGTGAGCAGGATGATTACTGCCTGGCTTCTGATGCATGTGCTTATTTCTTTTCTCTCACAGACAAAGCTAAACTCTCACATCTGTTGAGCTGACAATTTTTGACCATTTTCTACTCCAATTTAATAAATTATTATTGTTTGTTTGTTTTCCATTTTTTATTACAACATATTTTGCTTCTGCTTTTTTTAATTCCAGTCACTTCACAACAGCAGAGTTGAGAGGGGTCTGTCTCCTTGAGCATTAAACCCAAGAGAACTGATTGATACCATCTGCCAGGTAATGAGTAGCCAGGGCCAGTCTGGGGAGAACTTCTTTGCTCAGATCACCTGCCCTCAGACTAGCTCATAGGATAATGCCTCAAAGTGCCACCACCAGGAATGGGTTGAGGTGTAGGGTCTGCATATAAGTTGATATAAATCAATTAAAGGATGATGACTTTCCTCTTCAAGAATAAGCACAAAATACATTTATATATTCCTCAGAGTATCCAGCATGCAATGCTATGTCTGCACATGATCCACTGTCTGGGAAACATGGTGTTTGAGGAAAACTGGGATAAAAGGATTCCAGCTACCTTTGCGTGCACTGTCTTGAGTGTAGAAGGAAGGTAGTAACACTGACAATCCCATATGAGAAAATAAACTACTGACTGGTATATAGCCTTCCCATAAACAGAAAATGATAACAATGTTGAAAGGAAAAAAGGTAATAAAAAGGCCTTTTTTTGTTAATAACTTTAAATAAAGTGCATCTTGTTTACTTAGAGAATATAAAATAAGAAACTTCTTTATTTGGTACATCAAAGGTTGCTTTACAAAGCTAGAAATCAGTTATAGTGAAGCTTATTGCTGAAAATATTATGAATTTATTTTGATGTAGTTTGCTGCATTAATGTACAGCAGGACTCTTATATGAGGGAATACATTAGGTATTTTTCATATATATTTCTTTACGTCCTCCATTATAAAGTACTGAAGTCCACTTTTGACCTGATCCAAAGTACACAAATATCAATGTGAGTTTTTCCATGCAGCTCAACAGACTCTAGATGAAGACTTTAATGCTCATGTGCTAATAGCATGAGACAGCTACTTCACTTATTTCCTCTAGAGATCAAATTTAGATCTTGGAATTCTGAACTTCCTTTGGAGCTGAAGAGTCAGTTATGGAGGGTATAGCTGTTACTGATATGTGATCCATCTATATTTTAGTAATGGGAAGGAAGTGAAGCAAATTTTGTGTGAAGTAACTCAGAGCACCAATTTTTCTGGATTCATGGAAAGCCATGCTTTTTAAACATACTACTCATTCTTACAGGTGTTGCACAAAATATGAATCAGAAAAAAAAACCCCTGAGAAACAAAAAGGAAAGAGGATAAAGAAAGAGGAGAGAGAATAAAAGACATTGGAATGGAATGGAATGGAATGGAATGGAATGGAGGAATAGAATAGAATAGAATAGAATAGAATAGAATAGAATAGAATAGAATAGACTGGACATACCAAGAGCTATAGAAAAGAGAGTAATTGAATGACTGAAAGAAAAGTGAAGAAAAATAAAAGAGAGAAAAAAAATTCTTGAGCTTTTTCCCAGTGAAAGAACCAGCTGGTGCCATTTACAACTTTTGCAAAAAATTATATCCTCTTAAAGTAGTTTAAAGATCTACTGTGGCAAAATTAATACCCAAGCATTTATGAACCTTTTAATGCTATTTTTCAAGTCTGTTAGCTCCAACAGGATCTGAGAGTGCTCAGCACCTCCCAGAATCAGGTCCTGATTGTCTACTATGTATTAAAATGCACTCCCCCTTCTCCACCCTATGACTAGCACAACTTGACTGTACAGAGCAAGCATATGTATGTACAGAAAACAAAGGAAGTGGAGGGAAATGAACTATATTAAAGATGATGGTAGCATTAACAGCTGTTTCTAAATCAGCACTTATGAACCAGTCTATTGAGCACATCTGCTTACTGGCACGAAAGCCCTGTTTCTTTTCTCTTAGTCAACAAGTTGTTTATGCATCTGCATCTCCACATCTGATGATCAGAATGTTACTTAAAATACGAGTAAATTATTTCACATTGCATTTCTCCTGAAGTACAAGATAAATGTTTTTTATGTGACATTTATTTTAGGGCTTGCTCTGTAGTAATAATAGGAGAGTCAAAACAAGGAGGTTGACACTGTTAAGGTATACTTGCCAAAGTAACTATTATATAATTATGATATATAGGTCCTTGGTAGTCTTAAGGGCCACATGATGTGTTGTCTTTCATGTAGATCTTTAATATAACTTCCTGATGTGGACATCAACACATAATTCTGGTTCAAAATGACCATATTTCTTAAACTTCTGATTTAATGCTCCTTCTTAAGGAGACGTCTTAAATAATATTAACTTTAAGAATAACTGACTTAAAAATTAAAGCATGACTGAATTCAAACTGTCTTAGTTGCATTGTCTGCTTTGTTCTTTTAAGAAAAGAGACTTTATATTTAAAAAACTCTTTTCTGAAATGAAAGACTCATTTCTAAACTTAGGTTTTCTCTTCCAGGTTTTAGTGGCAAGACTCCCACACAAGATTAAAACTTGAGACCTGATATCTTGAAAATATTAAAAATTAGAAAGCAGAATGTGTGCCAGTTGAAACTACTATTTTTCTTTAAGGGATGCATATTTCTAAGTAAGAGTCTTTCAAGTCAATATCCTAAATTCCATGTTTTATTATAACTAAATAATATGTCATGAAGGCATCAAGCCTTTTAAGCATTCTGTCCTGGTCAACCATTGTCCATTTTCTTTTCCTTTTATTATTTTTAAATCTGTCAATTTGCTTTCCTCTAATATAGACAAACATATGAATAGCAGAAAAGAACGAGTTTTCAAAATTTTAAAAAATTAGGTTTGTTTCTCAACTTTCTTTAGCTTTGAAAACATTCCTGTTATTTTTAGATTGGACACTTATGCTGCCGAGTTTTAAGGAAAATCAAACTCCTTAACTTTACAGAAATCACTGGTGTTAAACAGCCAAACTTTTTTTTTTACATTTATAGAGATAGTGTTTTCATCATAGTTTATTCAGCAAACTTATAAAAGCAAATAGAAATATACAACCAGAGGTTTCTTTTCCTATGAATACATATAAGTATTGGAAGAATTAAATACATTGATTTAAAATGTCTACAGAAATGGTAGTCATAGATATCAGTTCAGTTCAATAAAGACACCATGAGATTTTAAATGGTTCCTGTATTTCAGTCATGCTGGATACATGACAGAGTAAGTAAAGGTAGTTTTACTCACACTTGATTTTATTCTTACACAATTTAAAGGAATTCAAATTTTGATTCCAAGAAAAAAACTCTTCAAAATCTTAAATATAGAGATTAAAGTCAGTTTAAATAAATCCGAGTATAATATTTGTAGTTATAAAATATTACCAAAATGCATCACTTGAAGAACATTAACTTCACTTTGGAAATTAATGAGAGGTACCATAACCTTCTGATTAAAATTACTTAAGTCACCTGCTCTCTAGTTTAAAGTGATCTGCTTCATGTTACATTATAGGACTTTGCACTGAGTGTGTACAAGTACTTTGCAGCAGCTGTTGAAAAAAAAGGGGAGGTTTTGGCAGGTGTACAAAGGACAGCTGGAGCTTTTGGCACCCAGGAAGGTGTAGGAGTGAGTTCTGGTTTATCATTACACAGAAGTCAGTTGAGGTTTGGGTACTGCTTAGGTGATACATTCTCCTTTCTACCTCCCACATGTAGACAGGGATGGAATAGACATTATATTTCAGAGGACAGCAGCGACAGGATTCCAGATTCAGAAGTCTTTGTGAGTACTCAGTTTACCTCCATCTACTCTGTCCAAAGAACTGCCACCTTCTCCACCAACGATCTTCAAAACTGATTTCATGATCAAACAGCTAACCCATCCTATTTAAAACCTCTCTAAACTAGGTTTCACAGTTAACATACCTTAAGCAGAAAGAAGCATACTATTTCAGGTTCCTTCCTCCTACTGACTTGTTTTACATAATCTAAGGAATTATTTTTTCTAAAGTTAGTCTTTCTCCTTTCGGTCAAAGACAAAGAAAAGCAATCTGTGGGGCTGCTGCTAGAACTCCCTCTACCTTATTCTCCTGTAATATATCTTTTTAGAGTCTCCTTTCATCCAATTTTTTACATGTGTATAGTAACTAAAGGGGGCTTACAAGAAGGACGGAGAGGGACTTTTGATAAGGGCATGTAATGGTAGGACAAGGGAGAATTGTCTTAAGCTGAAGGTAGTTTTAGATTAGATATTAGGAGGAAATTCTTTACTGTGAGGGTGATGAGGCACTGGAGCAGGTTGTCCAGAGATGTTGTGAACTCCCCATCCCTGGAGATATTCAAGGCCAGAATGGATGGAGATCTGAGCAACCTGATCTAGTGAAATGTTCACTGCCCATGGCAGGGGTGTTCGAATCAGGTGATCTTTAAGGTCTTTTCCAACCCAAACAATTCCATGATTCTATGATTCTGTAATTCTAAATCTACAAAAGAAACAAATGGTGGAAAACTGGTTTATGGGGCAGAACACCTTTAGCTAAACTTTCCTCTCCTTTGTATAGGCTTTTACCTCCATGAATTACTCACATGTAGAGTATTTTATTCCATGATAAAAAAAAAATCCTAACATGCATCACTCTGCACCCATTTTGCACAAGTCAACTGAATGCGAAGTCAAAAAATGGTAGGTAATCAAGACTGGCTTTTGGATGATCCTTCTGATGCTTCTTTCTGTTTCTACTTTAGTACAAAGAAAGGCAAATTACTTGAGGAGTAGAAACCAGTGAAATCAGAAAGAGATTCTACATTTTTCAATGGCCTACATAAAAAATAGTTCCTGTATTCTACATGCTCATTTTTAAGTGTCCCATGGCATTTGTTCCCCACTGATTTCTTCCACTTCTTAAAGTGAGCACAAATGGCAAACTTTGAAAGCTCCTCTCTCCTTAAACAGGTGACAGAAGAAGCTACACTTGATTCTAAGAAAGGGCAGGGGCAGGTGATGGCAGAGCCTCTCACGCTTTATAGAAGCAGCCATATGAGCTGCTAGTATTTCTGTCTATATCACGTGCTGCTTGGCACAGAGGTTTCTCTCCACCCACAACCTCACAGGGTTTCCCTGAAGGTGAAGGGTACCTTCACAGCTAATAGCTTGGTGCACTTGGATCTTTGCATATGGAAATGCTTGTTTCAATTAAATAAATACTGCAAAAGTAAATATGCTGATTGAAGTTTTGCCATTTAATTTTAGAAAAGAATTATCATGCAAATCAAAATTACGCACAAGTGATAATGAAGTTGTCTAGGTGCATTCTTTCCTAAGAAAGGACAGAGTTAGCAGAGTAACTCTTACTGCTGGTATTTCTATTGCTCAAGAGAAATATCAAAGTTTTATTTTATTAAGAGTGTCACTGTAAATAAATGAAAAATCCAAAGAATTTCAAGCCACATAGGCTCATTATTAGTGTGTATAGAGAGTGCTTAACACATGGAAGTGTCAAATGAGCAGCTGCCTTTCAGAGAAGATGTGACAGCATGACAAATCAGACAGATATGTAAAGCCCATCCTATCAATCCTGTCTGATTTTCTTTGAAAGTATACCATGGAATAATTCCACCTCCTAACCTCAGAAAGCTAGCTTCCTAAAGTAGGAAACTAGTCATGGCCTGTGATGCATGGGGAGAAATTTTCACGTTCAGAGGTTGTGCACGACAGACAGAAGATCAAGCAATATTGAACTCCCTGGCTTCTCACCTATGTGGCTAACAGAAGATACTCTTACCTTATCAGTCAAGTCTAAAAAATACAGTGATTAGATTCCCTGGGGCTCTGCACTGCTGAAAAGGATTTTAATGAAGTCACTTGTGATGAAACATTCACATAAACAAGGTCTGAAAAAAAACTTTTCTTATGATAAACTTCATTTAGTATTTGTATGGTCATAAAAATACCTTGCTTCAGTGTAGGTTATGGTACTCTACCAAAGTGTAACTTAAATATTAGTGCTGCTTGCTTCCATTTCTGGTGGAGAAAGGCATCACAAAGCTTCTTCCTTTGTCACTCATCCTGTTTTGGTACCACACACATGGAATCCAAACACAGATGCAAAAACACTCTTCATTTAGACAAAATTTTGTCTATGTAAAATCAATGGCTTTAGGCCTGCCATAAATGATTGGTGGCCTCTGGGCAGGTATTGGAAATGAAAGTTGAGAAGAAACAAACCTTCTCACTGCCATCAGCAGAATTTAATCTCACTAGGTGGGATTTTCTGTTTATGTTGGCAAACAGAAGCATATTTGGATTGTTTATTCCGGTAACCTTAGCTAGCCTTCAGAAGTGCAACATTACTCTTTTGATTAGCTCCATGCAAAAAGATCTTGTGAGGTGGAAAGACCTCCTACTCTTTCTATATTTGGCAGGATCAACTCCATAAAAATGTCCATTTTGCCACGCCTCTGATACCCCACTGCAGCTGCTTCCTCTCCTCATCCCACAGTGAGATATTAAAAAGTCTGCATGGAACTTTCTCCAAGTTTATCTGGATACACAAAAAAAGCCAGGAATGTGCTTGTCAAGGTTACAAATATCTAGGGAGCTAAGATAGTTTTTAGTCTAACTATCTCTTCAAAATATAGTAGAGGCCTGCCAGCTGAAAATTATTAACTGCTGGCTGAGCTGGGATTGTGAGTGCACTCTATAGGAGATGGAACAGGAATTATATGTACCTATATTTCTGGAATGCTTACAGTACCATAATAGAGCCATCCTACCACCAGATGTGCTTATAATACTCTCAAAATGCAGTCTTAATATCTAGGCAATTGAAGCACTTACTTCATTTCATCTTCCTGTCTTGTAACTCAGGTTTTCTTTTAAGGGAGTTATAGGATTACTTCCTTCTCCTGATCCATATGTTAGAATATTTTTTCACTATTATTTTTGTGAAATGGCCTTCCATGAGTCATTTATGTTTGAACTGCTCTTGTAAGTTATTTCAAAAGTCAAATGGAGCCTTACTTTGATGCCTGTAGAAAACTTTAATACCCTTATACAGCTTTTTAAATTTGGTCAGACACATGTTTTTTTCTACAGCCTGTTTAAATGCCAGAAAGGTAATTACGAAGTGTTAGTTGGTCAGTGGCTCTTTTTAGCTGCAGCGTATGGTTGAAATTGTCACTATAGTCAAGTGACGACAGAGCTTCCTTAAGATAACAGGCTCCATGATTTATCTCACATCTTGGGAAATAACTGAAAGTTGTAACTTTATGATGACCTGACGATACTTTCCCCAGATTATTTTTTGTTTTTCTATCTCTGAATAATATGCTTGTCATTTTTTAAAATCCTATGCAAAACAATAATCCTAAACAGATAATTCCATTAGGTCTGCTCACAAACCTACTTTCTGAGCAGATATCCTAGTTCACCCAATACCCACTGCTAGTTTTTTGTCATCATATTATCTGAAGCAAGGTTCAGTTCTCTTTGTGTAAATTCAGTGTTTCATGACAGATCAAGAAAGCTTCCAACACAAATAAGTCTATAGCCTGTGATGAGATCAAGGCTATCACTTGTGTGTTCATTTGTTTCATGAAAGGAACTACTACTACTTTCAAACAAAGGAACTATCAAGTACCATTTTCTGCAATGCAGCATTGGGTGAAAAATAGTAAAGGAAAAGTGTTCCACAAAAATTTTCAATTTTCTAAAGATGCTACCTCACTGGACAGGTGGGGGATGAGGGGTGGGGAAGGGGAAAGGGCTTTAATTCCATCAATATATTTTAATTCATATTGTTGCACCTGTTTAAGGTAGGTATCAAATATGATCTATTTTGTTGGGACAGCCAGTTAAACAAAGTAGTAACAGTAGTAAATATGGAAATAAGTGCTGTTGTCTCACTCAAGAATAATAATTCATTCTGCTAACAATGGAAAGAAAGGTCCTG
>JAOXXN010000395.1:28117779-28127791 GCA_026770055.1 Myrmophylax atrothorax
GAGTAGCGTTGTGCCAAAATAGCTCAAGACTGTGCACTTTGAATAGCAAAGAGAGGAAAAGTGTAAAATCTAAGAAATTGCCTCATTCTGACCATCCAGCCATAAGCATAGAAAACAACTTAGTAATCTGAAGGAGAGCTGTGTATATGATGGGACAGTGTGGGTGAAGGACTATGAAGTTTCCATCAGCCTTTGAGTCAAGTGATGAGGAAGGCTTGTGTCATCTCTGCTCACGCTAGCACGGAACGAGAAAGGTCAAGGATTTCTTTGCTCTTCTTCCCATCCATATAACCTAGAGCTGGATCTCTGCAGCAAGAGTAGACTCAATAGTTGAGATTATCAGACCGCAGAAACAGGGGACAAAAGATCAGTAAAACTATTAGCATACAGACTGAAGGATGTAGAGCACACTCTAAAAAGCAGAGGCTCGAAGCAACAATGAAATCCCAGCATGTATACTGATAACCAGCAATTCCAAGGCTGGACTTCATATGATAGCAATGAATGCTGCATTTACCAGCGCTAATGGGGGAAGGAGGGGAAGTAGATAAATTCCCCTCCAGACCTCAAAAATTACCTCCTGAACTTTGCTCTGGCAGCTCTGAAAAAGAGTGTGTAGCACCTTTCAAATCCAAGAGGTATATAAAGATGGGGAATAAAACTCTGCAACTTTAAAAAAAAAATTATAGCAGTCAGGCATGAGCTCTGGGGCATTACTTTTTTCAATATAAGACTTTAGTCCATCTACTTTTAAACTGCTCAGTCAATGAGTTTCCACCCAATTAAGTAAAAATGCTAGGACATTATACTATTTTTATCAAGGGTATCTTATTTTAAAATTGCACAGCTTTGGAAAACGTTTGCCAGTCCTTTTTACCCATTGATAGCCAAGCCACCCTGAATATGGGCCTCTCTCTTGGCTGCTCAGACTCTGGAGGCAAAGGGGACTCCTTCAAACAAGGGACTGTTTGCTGAGCGTAACCATCCCTGCAGTATACTGGGTGATAGTTTCTATTGAAGCAAAACAAAACCTGAGCCATCCCATCTCAATTGTCCATTGCATGACAAAGTGTCAAGAGGCAGATGCAAAGTGTTGCACAACTTCATTCCCTCTCCTACCCCCTGTTCTTTCAAGAGCTCCATAGCAGACAGCACTTGTAGGATTCTACCAGCATGACTGCCATCAACCTCCCTTCCTTTCTGCAGTCCCTCGTGACTCCCGTCAGTAGAACAATTGTCATCAAGGCTTGGGTTTATTATAGAGGCTGGACTGAGCATGGTCTGGTACTGCACAGCCCTATAAAAATGGTTCTTGTTGGATAACTGCACTGGGTTCTTTTACATTGTTGCAATGTTTTCCAGGGTATTTATAGGCATCTGTGGCACTGAAAACATGGAACAACATCGTCTTTCACAAATGTAAATGTGGGTTTCAGTAAACAGTTAATTTATGCTCTTGTTAGAGCATTTGTCAAATCTTCCTAGTCATAAACAAGCTACCTCCATCTTTCAAAGCAAACCCAAAAACTGGATATGGACTTTCTTTATTATCCAAAAACCCTGCTTGCTGCTTAAGCAAAATTGGACCCAGTTCATTTCACCAATCTGAGACAAATATTAAAAGGAAAGGAGGTTAAAATGTTTTTCTGTTATGGTTATAACTATGCTGAACTCCTCTGAAAAATAAGAGACCATACCATGCTGATACAGCTGATGTTTTTATGCAGGACTGCCTTATTTTCATTAAACAGCAAAAAGACAGCTACTGTTTAACTGAAGAAACTGATGGAAAATCCTCATTACTATATAAACAGTGGTTTAGGCATAAATAGTGTTTAGTTTATGCATCTGTGCATTTAGCTGAGTATTAAGCTTTTTCTAAACACAATTTGATGCCTTCCTACCCCCATATATTTTCACTTTCTTTTTGAAAGCAGGAAGTCTGTGTCTTTTCATGCCCTGAAATGTAAACCAAAAAAATAATTCATGATTTTTGTACTGTGCATCATTTTATATCAGCTAACCCACCAGAAAAACCTAGTGCTTTGCTTCTAGAATTGGAGTTTTACTTTAAAGTCTTCTTTTCTTTTGTTGTTTTTTTGTTTGTTTATTTTTTCTTTTTTTATTTCTAAGGGAGAATTTGGTCTACTGTCACTATAAAAGACCTTTTTGGTTACATCACCTACTTTATTTTCAGGTTTAGACTGCTTGCTTATTTGCTGTTCTGTCATTCAAAAATGTATAAATAAGCCCATTTTTCAATGATGGCTTCCATTCCTGGTTCTACAAATTTCACTTCTTCCAAGCTGATCTTAGTCCCTATAAAAAATATCAGTATTAACCCCATTCTTTCTTCACTCACTTTCATGATGTCAGCCCAACAAACCCTTGATGCAATAAATGTTCTCTTGAATAACTGCTGTGTGAGTTAATCTTCAGTTTTGTGGACACAGTGAGAAGACATTTGTAAGACAAGGAAGAGACCATAAAAAAATCACCAGTCATTCCATCTTAAATTGCATCAATAATAATTACCAAATAAGTTTAAGTTAAATGTACTTCAATGTATTAATGAGTATTAATTCATCCATATATTAACATGCAAGTCAAATACAATTATTTGTCTAGATAGTGTCTTGTTTTTAAATAAGACCTGCCCCTCTAAAGCTACTGAATAGATCCCCACTTTCTTCTGTGTATCTTAATATGTTAAAAGTGACTTTTAATCAGTTCAAAACCAATTCTGGTTTGATTTTAGTTGATTTACTTTAATTTGTACTGACAGGTAACAGGAGCTCATTTCAGACAGTTTGTTACTATTTGAAAATATTCATCATTATTTCTCAGAGAAGGGACACTATCATGTATGACCCTAGTAAGACTTAAAGAGAAGTAAATACATAAATACATTTTTATAATACTACTTGAAAAAGCCTGCAATTCAATCAAAGACTGAATACCTGCTGTAGCTAGAAAAGCTAGTTCCCTAGCTAGGAGGACGCTTGTTTAATTAAAAAACTATAGAAAGAGCTCAGAAACTCTTTCTTTGAATGAAGACATGTATGCACAGATAGAGTGAGACAAAGTCCCAGAGATATTATTCTTTTGTATTAGTGTAGCAATGCTGCTTAAAGGGCCTCCACTTTATACTGGATACTATCAAATGAAAGCCCATGCTCCCGAGAGCTGATAATGCATTTATTGTATGCTGCTCCTCCCTTCCTCGTGGTGGTAACAAACAAGTAATAATGTTGATCACTGCATCCCAGCTATCGTCCTCCTGGGCATTATATCAGAGCAGGTTTTAAGGAAAGACAGGGAAAACATGACAGTTTTGACCTCCTTCAACTTAGTCTCCCAATTCATCTAACTGAAAACAACAGTTCCTATCTTGGACAAGACTTTGATCCTTGTTTGAGTAACATGTGGCAAGAACTGGTCAAACTTGTATAATTACAGATTGTCTTGCACATAAGTAGCATCAGACAAAATTCACATTTTAAATAAAAGGTGAAAAAAAGGGCAAGAGGGATTCAGATTGTGTATGATCTAGTCAAAGATCTATAGACAGCGCATAGAATGGTGTTCTTGTCATGTCTCACTGAGGTACAACTGCAGAACCAACGGCAACACAGTCTGTTTCTCCAAGTCAAAATAGTCTTCCTAAGTAGTCCAATTCTGAAACTTCTTATGGTATCCTTATGACCAAAAGAAAGTATATTTTTTTTCTCAAAGGTTGAGGGAAATTAAAGAGTCATAGGAAAAAGGTCAAGATACGTAGTATTCTCAGACTTAGGTTCATCCAAAGCCTAAGGAAAAAATATGCTGGGATCTAAACCAAGAATGAAAGGACAAAAGCAACATGAAAATTATATGTAGTTCTTATCAAACCTTTGTACACATCTCTGAGAAGGTGGCCAAACCTTTTGTGAGAGCTGTGTCAATAGACACTCAGATCTCCTGAGCTACATAGTAATGCAGATACCTTTTTAACAGCTGAAAGCACCAGTTTTGTGGGTATAATCCAGAATACCTTCTACATGACAAATTGGTAAAATGCAATGTTGTTATGATTTTTTCCTTTTATAAATTAAGAATTCAGATAGAATAAGAAACTGTTATAGATCAAAATCGGACTTAAAATTTTAGAAATACATTTTGGAAGCAGAAATACAAACCACAATTCCCCAAAAGTGGTTCCAGAGTGAAAGTAATTTCTGAAATTATATAGGTGTCATTGCAAATGCAAGATAACCATTTGTCAACAAGAAAACTATGAAAATCAGTCATTTATTTTTAGGCAACTCATATGTCAGGTTGCCGGGGAGTAAAATCATGTATCAATTTTTAGACTTTCATTTTTCTAAGCATATTTAAAAGACATTTTGAAAATCCCTTTGTGCACAGCAGATGTTTAGGGGAATAAAAACAATTTTTAAAACTTAGTAAAAGAACACACATAGTGTATGAAAGTCATTAGCTCAAATGCAGTTCTCAAAACCTGTTTACAAATCACATTCCTGCAGAGTACTCATACAGGATATGAACAATAAGTTGTTTCACAACTTCCAGCGATGAGTGTGAGAAAAGTACAAAGTGGTAGAAAGTGCTCAGAAAAGTACATTGCCTTTTTAACCCATTTTTCTAAGGAATATGATCTTCAATGACCACCAATGTTGTTCCATTTTAGTAATTTCTCTGTATCTTCTGATGCTATTGATCATCAAATGTACCTATCCCATTTTTAACTAGTTATTACACACAGAATTTTCTCTCAGATCCAGAACCTTGTGAATCATTATGAGTACAGTGTCTTAGGCTATCTGTACCATTCCTTTCTCAAAGCATTCAATACTCCTCAAAAAACAGTAAAAAAGCAGTAAAGCAATAATGTTGAACTGCCAAAAATTATGTTCAGCTCCTCATTTACTCTAAATAAATATAAAGAAAAATGTAGGAAATGGCAACGTTCTATCTGGTACAAATCATCACTTGAACAAAGCATAGCTGACTCTAGACAAGACCAATGTCCTTGTCTGAAATGCATCCTTCTCTCTGAATGCCTTCCGCCTCACTCCCCCTCCTCCTGATGTTAAGATGTGCATGCAGATGCCCTTGTCACTGCCTAGTCCCTGTGTATTGCTTGGATTGATGCTCACCACACTTAACTCGCACTCCAGATGATGAAGATTATGCCTTGTCCTACCCGAAACAAAGCAGGCATCAATGAGCAGAATTTACTGACTGATGTAATGCATATGCAGGTACTAAGTCACGCGTCCTCAAAAAAAAGTTTGAGTTGCTACATAAACACTGAAGTAGTCTGCTTAGCATGAAGACTCACGTGACCACTTTCCTTTCCTTCTCAGTGCACTGGCTTCCCTTTGAAGTAAGGAGTTTGCCTCAAGGTCTCTCTCCAGCTGTTTAAAGCCCTCCACAGAAACAGCCTGGGCAACCTGGCAGGTTTTTTCCCCAAGACAAGACTTTTCCAAGACAACTGTGCTCTATTGAAACAATTCTAAAACTTAGGAGTGTGAGAGGCTCATAACACAAAGCCAGATCTTTTTTCTCAACAAGACTGAATCTCCAATTTCATAAAAGTGTGGCTCCAGAACTCATGGTTTACAGGAACAGATAAAAAGCTCTCAACTCTGATTAACTAAGTAATGCACATATACACAACACAAAGAAAAGCTATGTTGTATACACAGGAAGAAGTTAATTCTTTTCTGCCACATTAATATACAGAATTAAAGGCCATGACACCTTTGGATTCTCGTAAAAGTATATTAAAAACATTTATTATTTCAGTTCATCTCATACTAAAAGTACTCAACCAGCATAAATAAAAACAGTGAGCCGGCCTTGAAAAAATGATTCTAGTTTTTGCTCTGAACACCTAAATTTCTTTGATGTTTACATGGAGCTTTCCCAATCGTTCCAAACTTAGGTTTATGTGACTGGAATAATTCTTAGAAAAGAATCACAGAATACTCTGAGTTGGAAGGCACCCACAAGGATAATCGAGTCAAACTCTTAAGTGAATGTGTCTTTCTGACTGGATTTATGCTGTCTGCATGATACTTCTTTTGGGATCAATTTTTTTTGGAAGACAAAATAAACAGGAAGCTCACAAGCATTTAACTGTTACAAAACTGGCTATCAAACTGAGGACAGAAGTTTCAAGATTTTGATCACAGTATTATTTAAAATGGCTTGAAGATCCCATTTTAGCACTATCTCATCCAACTATTTTTGATCTGGAAAAAAATTTGCTTCTTCACTGAATTGTTTACAACTTCAGAGATATTAAATGAATCAACAGGGAAAGTGATCCCTTATTTGCTCAGTAAAATGCAAAAACATTTTGACACTTATAAGTGCAAGCAGCATAGAGCGAGGTGTTTGGTAGTCCTCAAATTTTCTTTCTTCCCATAACTAGGTGCTTTAGCAGTTACACAAATAAATCATCTAAGGACATAATCCAATAACCCTTGTGCAATTTTTATTCACACATCCTTTAGGAATACCAGTGTTTATTTAATGGATTTTATTTTATTTTATTTTATTTTATTTTATTTTATTTTATTTATTTTATTTTATTTTATTTTATGGGGTTTTTTCTCCTTTTTTATAGACCAGCTTGAAAGTGACAAAACCAGGATTCTTGTTCATGTAGAAGGGTACATGCTGCCTGACTGATATAAAGACACAGGTGTGTAGATGTTTCTTCATGGGAACAACCATCAGCTTTATTGTTAATGACGGGCTATAAACCTCTGGGAAACAAATAGAAAAGCATCTAGGTTTGAAATATAGTATTTTCAGCAGTCACATTCTGTAGTCTCTCCTGTTCTCTTTGATTGTTCCCACCATTTCATTATTTGCTCCTATTGATCACACATTTTTTCTGTGATATGTAAGGCCTAAGTAGTTGTGTAGCTTCAACAAATGTGTGTTTTCAGGACTTGAAGCTACCAAAATAATTTTTGAAAAATCATCTCTAAGCACATTTTCAGTTTGCACATGGATTCATTTCAGAATATTTTGGCAAATGTAATTTGGAAACTAATCCCATCTTTTAAACAAGGAGTGTGTTTTTTATAGGAATTGAACTGTCATATATATGTATGGCAGACAGATACATGCCTTTCTTTTCCTCGCTTTTTTCTGTTATTGACAAAAAAAACCACTTATGTGGGATTACACATTCTCCAGGAAATATATATGTTGTCAGCTGGAGCCCCAAGTTTTTTCCAGGAGTTTTCAAAATCAGATCTAGTATCTGGCACCACATCCAGTGTCATAGTCCTTCTGGTTTAGCTTCACAGTATTTTACTATGGGTCTGTTTTACATCTCCCCATCACTAGTGCAATCCCTTATAAATACAGAGAAGGAAAAGAGGAAGGGAAGCCTCATCCCACCCTTGCATGAGATCTTGTGATGGGGTAAGCTCCTGGGTCAGGACAGGGTGTGGTTACACACATCTCACTGGCTCCACACAGCACTTTCTCTCCAGTTCTTTCAGCCCTCCAGTATCTTCCCACCAAGCCAGTTAAGACACATTTCAGCACTGTTCTGGGAACATGCAAACACTCATTCCATGGCAGAAAAGGGACAGATACAGGAATACCCACTTAAATCACTACCATTGAAAAATATTAAATTTTTTTAGAAGTCTGAATTACAAAAATTACTATATACTCAAAAGTTCAGAAAGCAATCCAAACACATGGATTAGAATAAAAAATGGAGTGGAATGTCAGCAGGAGTCAGAAAGTAAGTCACTTAAAAGGATCTGGCTAAGAACAAATTAAATATTTTATTTATGATACTGAAGGCAAAAAAACATACTACTGGCTGTGAATACAAATCCAAGATAGAACTTTTACTGGGCATATAATAATACTGTTTTCCAACAAAGGAAAAAAACATTGGAAATACTGATGTTAAAACTCTTAACAAGCATCAATTACTTAGAAACAAGCATAAAAATGGAATGGATATAGAAATACAAAAGGTTTTTCAACACTATTTACAAACTATGTTGTAAAGCTCTCCCATTTAAAAATTCTCATTAGCTCTGGCTAGGCCAGGGGTCTGCCCCTAACAAAAATTCATTAGATTTTTCTAAAAAATGTTGTGTTTCTTCTATTATTGATGTTCCTGTAATGAACTCACCTTCCATTAGCAGTTTCTTGTATTTTTCATATTCCCGGACATTTTTAGAAGTCAAAAGTCAGATTTTTATTGGGTAGAAAACTTAAAGCTACTTTGCTGAAAATAACTGCAAATTTTCAACAGGAACATTTTCCCTCAATTTTATAAAAAAGTAAGTGCTAGTTAACCTAAAAATTAGTTACAGAAGCTAAAACCAATACTTTTTTCCTCTCAAATGACTATGTTCTTCTGTCAGAACCTTAACTTCCACCACCTATTTCAGCAACAGATCAGCAGAGAACAACCAGAATGAACTAAGGACGTTACTACCTTTCCCAAACTAATTTTTCACATTAAAAAGAGGTAAAAGACAACACTTAAGCCATAGTTTGTTGGTAGAAAGAGACCACAATGAAATAAATCCCTGCTCAAGAGTAAAGAAGAAGCAGATGCAAACCTACACATGAGAACATTTGGCACTCAAGGTAGTCAAAGCCCAGAGAGGTGACCTGTGGAATGAAACACGAAGTGCAGCAAGCAGAAGACTATCTTGTTGAAAAATGGAGCCTGAGAAGTGCACAGGTCAGAAATAAGGCACCAGGCAAACAAAAGCTGATGCAATGGATGTCACAGACCTAGAAGAGTTTCCTGGACTTTTTTCAAATTTCCTCTGTCCATGTGAAACCAGCTTGCTTTAAGTAGTTTCCAAGGGCCTGCAAGTAATTTTTTGCCTAGGCAAGCTCACTTTCACTGAACACAGTGATCTGAGGTTTGTTTAAATTCCTGCTCTGTGGAAATCTACTGTACTTTCTAGCAGGTGTGAGAACACTGAGGTTCCTTCAGTTGCAGCTCATTTCCACTTACTAACTACTTTATCTCTGTGGATGAAGCAAAAGTGACTTTTGCGTTTCCTGGCAGTCTGCTGCTTCAAAGAACCTAATAGTGATTTGTTTATTTCAGAGGAAATGGAGACCAGTCAGTGATGACAGATTTATTGGTTAAATGGACATCACAAAAAAAAATTTCATGAAGTACAGGCTGGCTCTAATCACACTATGAGAACTCATAGTAAGGGATGATGTGCATTCCAGAAGTCCAGTCCTATTTATTTAATCCACTCCACTCTACTCTCTACATTTATATAGCACCTTTCACACTATTTCCGAGAGCTCTGTAGAGAAATGTAATAAGCACTGTTCTGAAAAATGCCCAGGTATATTGATGGCCTACATTTAGATTTGAAAATACATCAAAAGGAACCAGACTGTTAAATATCTCCTGGCAATGAGACAGCCAGTGGCAGGCAATTAAAAATGGGCATTCAGTCTCTTCCAATTAAATCTCAGTATAGAAGAGAATTTCTTAGTTCTGGAGAGACAATTCACAATATGGCAATTCACAACAACTCCTAGTGAATAAGAAATTTGGATTGGAAGAATAAAACTTGAAAATTGGTGTGAAACTTACTGAGACTCAATATAAATTGTACAATACAGTTCATTGAACTCAGTCCAACAAGAGGAAAAGACACGGAGTTTCCAGCAGTTGGTAGGTTTGCAATGCATGAAGACTTATTCTGAGAATTCCATAGTGTCAACGTGAAAAATAAATAAATGAAAACATTGTAGAGAAGGATACTACCAGATTTATGTTGCTATAGTCTTCCACTGCTAACTGGATGTGATAATTGCATCTGTCAAAGAAGGCAAAATAGATTCATGAATAACATAACCAGACAACCGCTCATTCTCTGTAAGGGTAAAGAAAGTTGAGAGTATTAATGAGGATGTAGTTGTTGATGATGAGGACAACAAAAATGAAAAGATTGAAGATGGAAATAATGAAATTAGT
>JAOXXN010000395.1:28147838-28160345 GCA_026770055.1 Myrmophylax atrothorax
GAGAAGTGAGAAATTGTTCCTTGTTGCTTTTAACTTGTGTGAGTGTGTATTTGTACTTTCTTCTAGTTGTCTCTTTCCTCCTGTGAAATATATGTAGTTTTAGCTTAAACGTGTTTTTTGAGAAGTTTTTTTTTCCCCTTTCCCTCTCTTTTCCTTGGTGTTGGGGGGGAAGGGGGAGCTCTGATTCCCTGTCTTGGAGGGTTGGCCGTTTGCTAGCTCAAACCAAGACACCTGCTTTTCACACAGACAAGTCATTCATGTCAGAAATTGAAATTGGTTGTTTTTTTCTAGACAATGATGCAATGTTTAACCAAACTTTTATGCCACAGTTTTTATCCGTTGATTCCAAGAAATTTACAAAAGCAGATGAACACATGTACTGTTTTAGAAACCAAGACCACAAGTGGCACAAGCAATAGTCATTCAAAAATTCTGTCAGAGACATGGGACAACTCCCAAAGCCCTGGATTTTGTCACTGAATATTGTCATTATTCAGCTGACTCATTGTAACAAGGAAAACTAAGCAACACTTTACAGTGTTGACTGCTTTAGAGGAAATTACATTTCAAATATAATTAGGGATAGATGTATGATCTGTGCCACTAACACCAGTCACATGAAAACCCAGAGGAGATTCTGCTGTGTGATGAATTTCTTTCCCTTCATTTTCATACTACATTCCTGATATCTAAGAGCAGTAATTACAGATAAGTGTTCTGGATTGATGAGAACCTACAGATTTATGGAACAAAGTTTTGAAATACTAAAAATATATCAAAAATTGCATAAGACAATCTCTTAAAATCAACTAAATTTCAATTAGATCATGAAATCAAACAAATGTGAATTGAAAACCAGAAGAAAAAATTTATATATGCATGTGCAAAAACCATTGCTCAGTAGGAAATTTACAGAAAATCAAAGTTGTCCTTTCCATATCAGACATGCACATAACAAAATAATGCCTCATTTTATACCCACCAGAGCTTTGTTCAAGAATTCAGTAGCGGATGGAGTGTCGGAGCTGAAGACCTAAATAGGCGAGAAGGAGGGAAGAGTGCAGCAATAAAACCTTTCTTTCCATCAGTTGCTTGTCAGTGTTATGCTGCTGTAACAATGACCAGTGATGGCTTTCAAACTTTCACCCACTGCTCTTATAATGTTCTACACTAAATCACAATGTAGGAACTGAAGAACTGCAGAGAAGGTACAAAGCGATAGCACCGATACCATATATTAACTTCTGAAATAGCACATAACTCTAGTCTTCTCAGGATTTGCATATTTTGCTGTTGGAAAGTTATTGTCATAAACACAAAGTCCTGAAAAGTTTCCTGAATTGTTTTTCTTTCTTGTCTTCCTACCCTTTCCCAGCCTGGACGTATGGATAGGCATATTGAATCCCAAGTCTCTCAGGTGCTCTTTCCATGGCAGGACAGCTTGAAAAATTGGCTAACAACTGGGAGCATTTTCTTTTCCCTGCTGTTAACCTCCAGCACTGTATTGAAGAAAGCTTTTGGGAGAAGGTCCCATCCTCTGTGCTTGCTAGTAAGACAAATGAAAACCACTGACCTTGAAAACTGAACCCAGCACAATTGCCACATAGTAGACAGGTCTGATGGTCACTTTGTGTTCCTTACATACACCCCTCAGTGTAGCTCATGGCCTTCTGCATCTGTCAAATACCATCACAGAGGTCTACATGGATTATAGACACTATGTACTTGCACATTATATCCAAGAACCTGTCCTTTCCTCACAAAATTTTGACTGATGTGCCTTCATGCAGTAAAAGCTCCTGTTGCAGAAACAGCTCTGTAGGAGAGGACCCATTCAATTAGCTTGGAGGTAGAAAGGAGAAAACCTTAGTCTGAATGAGAACTGTTGAGATCTCACTGCAATCTATACCCTGAATGCTGGGAAGGTTGTGAGGGAAATTGGCCTGAGCCTCATATGCACAGCACACGACCCGGGAGCTGACAGGCAACCAAGGTCACCCTGACCTTGAGGCAGGCAAGGAGCAGGTAAACAACTTAAGACCCCAGTCTCCCTGGCACCAAAGGGGTCGTGCCAGGTGCGTGGACACCAGTCGCCCACCAATCAGAGCAGACTGCTAGTGCGTGAACAGAACCTCTGGCCCAATCCCAAGTGGTACCGTCCACGTGTTCACCCCCAGAAAGTTATATCAACCCATAACATCCACGTGCTCGGGGAAGAACAGGAAGAACAGGGAAGAACAGAGAACAGGGAACGGAGAACAGAGAGAACAGAGAGTAGAACACAGAGGACAGAGACACAAGTAGGGAAAGAGCATGCCAGAATAAAGTTGCAACCTGTTGATACCAGAATGCCTCTGCTGTTATTATTTCCTACAAGGTTGGAGGTACCTTTAGAGCTAGGAAGCCTGGACTTTAGTGCAGAAATTCATGGCTTAAAAAGTAGAGAACTATAGGCTTACTTTTTACTAATTGTCAGGCATCTTTTGACCACTCTGCTGGGAAGAGAGGTGTTTCTAGCTTCTCTCTACTTTAAAATCTCTGTGAGTGTCAATGACTGTACGAGGACCCCATCAGAGAAAACAACTGAAGTGTGTACTTCAGGTCAGGACAGGCTTGAATTAAGTGACTGCATCTCCACAAAAAATTTTTCTTTCTTACTGTAGTCCCATATGACCAACATGTCCCCTAAGACCTGAATAATATGCCACAGGTTTTCAGAATACTGGAATATTTTATGGCACTTATTGAGCACAATGTGTTACTGTGTGAGAGTAACAGTATAAAGTAGTAAAACATCATAAAAAAATTCTGGAGAAAAAAGCAATACTCATTATTATTCTCAAGGGGTTTTTTCCATATTATGGTATGTCACTGGCATCTGAATCACAAAGCTGCACTGCTCTTATCCACCAGTACTTGATAAAGGATAGGTTATTCCCACTTATGCTTGCTACTTTTCCACTAAGCCAAAAGAAAATCTTCACCACTAACCCTGACATACCTCTAACCACAGTTCTGTATACTAATTTGCTGAATTTTTTTCCACGGTGAGCATAGCTGTCAGAGATTGGAAGCACACTAGCTCCATCTGCTGAAACTGCTTCACAGAGCTTTACACAGATACCAGTGCTGAATAAGAGATTTATTTGCATAATCCAGTTGATACTGAGATATGAGTACTGAAAGTAGATAAAATTGCAATGAAAGTCCCTTTGTGGAAGCTGACTCAATAAAAACATGTATATTAACAATATTATCTCAAAATCCACTTTGTAGAAATGCACTGTCCTTTACAGTAAGAATAAATATCTTCATTTAAAAAATTAATCATTAGTCTTTCAATTTCCTGGTTTTGCTCTCCTTCATTTATTTCAAAACTCCTATAACTACTAAGCAATTTTTTAACGAGATTTAGAAGATTTTAATAACAAAAATTACGTTTACATTGTGATCATGTAGGGGCAGTTAAGAAATGTTGAATGAAACTATAATTCAGAAGATTGCGTCTTTCCTAAGCAAAATAGATTTTATGTAAAAATTAATATTTCTCTCAATACTCATGAAAAATTTGTGAATCAACCATAAAGGAAAGGTAAGTGACAATTTTTCATCTCCTATCCCCACCAGAGAAACCATCTGTTGTACTGTTAGGATGAGAATTCTGCAAAGAAATCACTAAAATCTGTATTTTTACAGCTTATATCAAGAAATATAAGAAGTAAACACAACATAATAAAGAATTACTTTTAAGGAGACCTCAGGTTTCTAAGTAGCCACTAACTCATCTGATACTGAATCCAGTTCACGAGCAAGAACACTAGAAGTGAGGCAAGTAGTTTTCTGACTGATAGGTCCTGACAGTTTGCAGAAATGTTAAACAATGTTAGTTACTTGACTCATAAACTTTAAGCTATCAAACTGACAACCAGAATAGTTTAAATCCTAAAGCAAGACTTCCAAGTACCTCTAAATCACAATATGAATCAACTGGAAAATACCTCAGCCAGGTAAAACAACCCTACTAACATATTGTTCTCACATGCAATTGTTAATGAAACAAGATTTGTGACAGTCTTTCTATGGAGTTTAACAGAAGACCCCAAGTTCTCTTTCAGGTGTGAAAAAACTTAGAGTTGTCCAGACCAGGAGGTTACTGGTCAATGCAAATCAGTCCTAGTCCTTGCTGTGGGTATTCTGTACCCAAGTCCTGACTGGGTGCTGCCCCCAAGGACAGCAAGAAAAATCAAAAGGGGTGTGGACCTACAGTATTAAAAAAGAAAGAAAGAAAGAAAGAAAGAAAGAAAGAAAGAAAGAAAGAAAGAAAGAAAGACAGAAAGAAAGAAAGAAAGAAAGAAAGAAAAAGAAAAGAAAGAAAAGAAAGAATTTAAGTCTAAATTCTTGGGTCGATGTGCAAAAGATGAAATGAATTTCAATTGCTAGTGGAAAAAAATCAGCAATTGTATGAGATTTGCAAGAGCTAGTTTCTTAAACGGAAATTGAGTCCTATTTTGTGGGAAATTAGTTTTGCAGACTTTCTAAAAAAAAATCTAAAACTTTTGTTCAGCAGCTGCTCCACTTTTCCCTGCAGTTTCAGACTGAGCTGGAACCTGCAGCAGTCTTTCGACGGTAAGATTCCCCCCTTTTCTGACATCTAACGCTTTTTAAAAACTGTCTTTAGATTTAACTGTAACAACGCGGTCTTTACAAAGAGAGCAGCGTCCAAAGCAGAAGTTGCTGCCTCTGTGCACCGTTCAAAACTTGATATTTCTTCAGAATAAAGGAAATATACAGTTACAACACTGATGAAATATTTCGTGCTTTTCATTGTGTTTATCGTTTCAATATGTGCTCTAATATTAGAAGAGAGGAGTACAAAGAAATCTCAGTGGCTTAACTCCTCTTGGGTTTGGGAACTCGCCGGGCTGCCAGCACAGGGGTGCTGCTGTCCCTCACAAAGCAGGCGCTACCATGAAGCAATAACTGCGAGACAGCGACCGACGCGGTGCATCGCGCCCTCAGCGGCCCCGCCGGCGGCGGCCCGAGGGCTGCGGGGGCTGGCGGGCGGCGAGGCCGGGGCGGGCGGCCCCAGGTGGGAGAGCGGGAAGCGGCGGCGCGACCTCCCAAACCGCGCCGCACCGCTGCCCTCCGCGGCTCTCCAACCTGCTGCTGTCCGTCTGTCCGCCCGTTCCGGCCACGGGGGCGAGACCCCGTCGGGGGGGCCGGGAACGGAGGGGCAGGAATGCCCGGACCCCTCCTTCAAGGGCCGCCGCTGCTGAAGCCCTGAGACCGCCACAGCTGCGTAGGGGTCGGGGAAGACCCGAACCCAAGCCGGTGTAAAAATGTCTTTTCTTAATTCTAGGGGATGGCCACGCAGGATTTCTCACATGCGGTAAAAAAGTGAAATAAGTGAAACACAATGAAGAAAGTGAGAGAGTGGGAGGGGGAGGGAAAAAGATTACGTTTCCAAGAGAAATAAGAAAAGGAGCCAAATAGGACTTTTTAGAGAGAGGTTAGGAGAGAGTCCAAAAGGTGAAGAAGGAGAAGAAAAAGAAGACTGCAATAGCAAAGCTGTAATGGCACAGCTTAGTGTTTGCCATTAGCTTCATAATCAAATACGAATATTCGGAACTGTGCTTCCCAAAGCTTCTGAGTCCCCTAATAAGTCTTACATCAAGTGTTCTTATTACTTCTTTAATAAGAGGTTTTAAACACCAAGAACTGGAAATGCAATTCTCTACAGAGCTTTATGCTTTCATTTTATGTGTATGTCTTGGGTTGAGCGCTAACCCCATAAAAATATGTAACTATAATAGCAAAATACAAATATAGGCAACTAATGTTCAGGCAAATATGCAGCTTCAAACACTTATTGAAATGATTCAAAAAGTTTCTGTGAAGAGTTATCGAGTACCTATGGCTATATGATACCATTCTTTATCAAAAAAATACAACTTTTTAGTTAAAACTTCAGTGCAAAGCTTCACAGTGAAACAATTACTGAAGAAAGTGTAAGCAGTTATACCTCTCAATATTAATGATTGAATTCTTGTTCATATTGGGGTTTTTTCAGAATGTGTGTTTGACCTACATGTGGTACAAAAGCATAACCTAAATCAGTGCCAGCAAGTTTTCCCAAAGCTTATAAACATCAAGTGAAAAAATAGAATGTTTTAAATATGTGAAAACAGTAAACTGTTTAACTCATAAAAACATCTGGAGCCAATGCAGTTTGGAACATCATTTATATTTTCATGTATGGGCTACTACTTGCATTCGCTTTGTGTATTTTAGTTTTGGTAGTGGGTTGTTTGGGTGTTTTTTAGCTTAAAAATTATAGGGAAAGAAATCATCTAAAACTGACCTGAAAGAACCAGTGTACAATTGCTCTTCTTCAGAGCTTTTGTAGTCTTGCTCATTTTCTATGTTGGAGACTGAAAGGATCACCTTGCTGAATATTTATCAGAATGTAAGTAGGATTCTTGATCAGTTCTTTCTAGTGTGCGGTTTGTGTATTTGCAGTATGCGTATTACAGTAAAATCAGATATTCATACTTGAGGGACCACCATTTGAATGGTATAAATTGTCGTAACCTTGCTGAAGTCAGCAAAAGGATGGCAATTTACACCATTTAAGAATATTTTTCTGACTTAAGAGAATGCTAACAAATATGAATTCAGTTTATTTTAACCAGTTTTTATTGTACTCAAGAGCCTACCAAAGCAAGAGGACAAGCTTTTATTCTACTGTAATCATGATCAGTTCATATTTTTCCATGGCAATTTGTGAAGGCAGGCATCATTTAACCTTAGAGTCAATCCAGATTCACAACAGATGTATGTTTATTTTCAACCTTTTCTTTTCTCCCCTAATTTTTCCGTGCTTAACTCTCATAGAAGCAATATAATTCGTTTCTCTTGATACCTGTGCTGCAATGGAAACCCACCAATATAAGCAATAATAAAGCCTGGGGATCATGCATCATTTCAGAGATGCTTGAATGCATTAACTGAAAATCCTTGCACAGAAAATGAATAATTTGTTGACTGGGTAGTCAAAAACACTGAATCTTTGACTAGTTAAAATAGATAATAGTCACATTTACCATTCATAAACCTATGGTATCTTTACAATACTTCTCCATAAAACAATTTTTTTCTGAGAAATTACACTACCACAATGCATACCACATAATTTGAATGTTGCATTTCTGTGGTATACTTCCATTTCACTCTCTATAGCACTTAACACGCGCCATGGTTTAACACTTATCAGACACAATTTTTGCTGTAGAGACTACAACAGTTCTGTAAAAACTTCAAACCAGAATCCGTATTTTCAGCTACTTCTCCTACATACATAAGGCTTCTGTTCTAATTTTCATGATCTCCAAGCATCACGTATTTTACAGTTATGCCAGCAATTTAGTATATTACAGAAAAGTTGTGCCTAGCTATGAGGCCCTCATTGAAAATTATGTACAAATTTGCATTGCATCAATGAAAGTTATTTGAATTGCCAGCCCACTGTAAGTAGTAAAATGTCTTTTACTTCCTATTTAATGTAAATAAACTAATGAAATATTAAAATTGTTAATGTCCTTGAGGCTTCATACCTGAACCATGATGTTTCAGGAATGTTTTTAGAATTTAGGCTAGGGGAAACTTGCATTAAATACTCAAATGTCCCAGAACAAGTTATATTCAAAATTTTGGGGTGTGTTTGTTCCAATAAATAATTTATTTGCAAACTGAACCATCTTGCACAATACTATTTGTTTCCCAATCTACATGTTATATTGCAATTTAACAATTGTTTTTTTCTTTCTAGTATTATCTCCACTTAAGAATGCTTGAACTAGAAAACAGCTATGATAAGATTTGTAGGGCACTTTAATAACACGTATCTTTCATTTGTATTTAGAAATGTATTCAAAGTGCGTATGCAGGCAAGTCAATGATGCCTGAAAAGTATGTTTTCCATTTTTTTGTCTCCAGATCCGTAGAATTACTCACTACCCTCAGTCCATTCTCCTATTTAAATTACTAATCACAGTGGGGAAAAAAAGGCTTCTATTTTTACAAGTTAATAATTTTATTTTTTGATACAATTCAAATTGTGGATTTTGATCTGTATATGAATTGAAAAGGCATTTTACCAGAGTCTCCATTGAAAATGCAGAC
Organism: Myrmophylax atrothorax; assembly: GCA_026770055.1. Classification (NCBI taxonomy): domain Eukaryota; kingdom Metazoa; phylum Chordata; class Aves; order Passeriformes; family Thamnophilidae; genus Myrmophylax; species Myrmophylax atrothorax. Next base: position 28,156,020 of record JAOXXN010000395.1, read on the forward strand.
ACGTCATTCTTGGAAGAAAGGCAAAGTGTATTCTCATCACTCCATAGTTTTGACAACCTTGCTTCATACTATGCTGAAAAGTTAATATTTTGTTGATTATACTTCAAGTCTGAGTTACCCAGAATAAAAAATACAGATTATAGAAAACTTTGTGCATCAAAAGATTTCCACTATGGCTTACACCCATTTACTGGGTAAATATACGGTATGCTTACATTACAAAGACTGAAATAGAGAAAAAAACCCTACCCCTACCTGAAATATTCATATTCCCCTGGATGACATTTCCAAGCCCTTGCAAGGCCAGCAGCAGAAGGCATATTTCATAATTCTGCCTCCATCAGGGCACATTAGGAGAGTGATAAGTCATTAATTTTTGTCATCTCTTTTGCACGTTAATGAGTAAAATACTACTCTTAGAGTGTGTATTTGTAGTAATTTCTCATTTTCTCTGCTTTGGAAGGAGAAAAAGACATGTATGCATATATGTATGCACCAAGAATAAATAATTACACATATCTAGGTTTTTATAGCTGCTGGATTATGTTATTCACCTTGCAGGTGTGTATGCTATGATTTATAGTGTGATGAGCTTTAGACTCGGAGCAGAACCCCCTAACTACCTAGTATTTAGAACAGAAAGATATTCACTGCCCTGCAGTGCTCAGGCTCTATTCATTTCACCAGTTTCACATGGGAGTAATCCTGTGTTTTTACAGAGTCCTGTTTGCGTTCATGGTGATTTGCCTGACTAGAAACATTTTCAGGATTTCAACCTAAATTAATAATAGCTGTAGAAAACAAAGAGCTAAAAATGGCATACACCTTTTAATTCAAAGCTGCATCATGCACCCCAAAACCTATTATCAGATAATGCTAACAACACACAGGACAAATTAAATATGAAGTAACAATTGTTTAAAATCTTCTTTTTAGACTAAACCGAGGGAGTTTTTAGATGCAGATATTTTGGCTTGTGAAAGAATGAGAAAAATTAAAAACAAGAAAGAAACAAACAAAAAACAAAGGAAGAAAAACCAAATAAGCTAGATTTCCCGTAAAAGTACATGCCAAAAGTGCTTAATTTGCAGCTAAAGTCCAAAGGTTCTGATTCAGGAAATTATTTTAGGTGTGCAGGCATCAATGACACTAAAAAAATAGGTAAATTCTTAACTGTCATGAAGAGTGACATCCCTTGAGAGTGACACCTTCCAAAACCATGTTTGCATAAACTCATTTTATATTTTATTTTCCCAAAACGGAATGCAGCTTTACAGATGAGCTGTGAATATTGTATTGCTTCTTGAAATAAATGTTTCCAATGTATTTTTACTTGTCATGCTTTATTAAGCATCACACTTGTATGTCCTTTGATGGAATGTGATAGGTCTGAAGTTGGGTTCAATAAACGTCCAGCAAGGGACTATCTTTGAGGCACTTTCACATCATCCAAGTTTATGGACTTTGGTGCACAGAATCACTGTAGCCACCTTTTTCTCATATTTGATGATGCATGTCTTATATATTTAATTTAAATTAGATGCCCACAATAAAAGTGTGCAGACCTTTTATTTCTATCCCTTCTCTTTCAAATGCCTAGCACTGCAGCCTTGGTGAAGCTCAGCTGTAAGAAAAGGTGTATTGTTTGGAATATTTTTCAGCTGACTGAGATAAATGCAAAGTACGGCATGTGGGGACACTGTCTGGATTTGTGTAATTCCCTCATAGGTAATTTGTCCATGAACTTTAAGCATTTGTGCATTTGAGCTGCAGAATGTATCACTCAGGGATTTAGATTTTATTTAATAATCCAAGTATATTTTAATACAAGATGGTAAACTAAAAATATTTTCCATTTAACTGTTTCAAAAGCACCATGTGCAAGAGAACACAACTAAATGGAATTAACTCGTAACATATGCAACTCTTATTTGTGCAAGAGCAGTATATGCCCCTAAATCCAGACTGCAGCATCTGGAGGCATAGCATGTCTCTAATGGAAGAGAAAGGCACGAGACATATCAGCTTCTTGGCTATGTTATGCTGAAAGCCATGTTTTTTCCTTCACAATACCCAATACAACTCTGATTAAAACTAATAAAAGAGACATTGTCCAGGTAAACTGCCTACGTAGCATTTTGTGTTTTTCAGTTTGCTGGTTGTAGGCAATAGATTTAAGCTGAGAGAGATTTTTACCACATAAAAGTAAAAAATTCTTAAATACTGCTCTTTTTTTGAAACTGAAATTCTAATGAAAACTAACATCCCACGGTATGAATCGTGTTCATAGTGCATCCAAACCTACACGTTCCTATTTGTAGAAACAAGTTTTGCTGTTACCAAGATCACTTGTACTGTCGCTTTCTTACTACCACTTTCTCCTCCTAGTATTATTACAAACAATGTATTCATCATATACTTTTACTACTGTGATCAGCTTACTAGGCACTCTGAAAACATTTTAGAGAAACAATCCACCCTTTAACTGTTTTACAAGAACTATCTTCATACTTGACCTTGAGAAGTGCTAGGTTTTTTCCCCAGTGACCTCACAGGATCATCATTGTTAGACTGTAATGGCAATTTTAAAAAGTGCAGCTAAACATAAATACTGTTCCCTGTGACTACCAAAAAGAAAAAAAAAACAACACCACTGCAAATTGCATTTTGAACCAAATCTGGAGGGTGAAATATTTTACTAATTTTTATTGCACTAAAGTTGATTAACAATCTGCTATAGAAGTTGAGATGCCTAATTTTAAATTTTGTTCCATTCTTTTTTTTATCGGCTAATCTCCTCTGTTATAGTCATAGGAAGTAAGAGACAAATTATGCCTGTCTACTGTAGTTATTCTTCTTTGCAGAAAATACAAGTAGAAACTGACAAACTGCATTGTTACAAAGATACTAAACCTGAAAATCCCATCGTGAACTGCATGCTGGATGTATAAATACACATATGTGTATGCTAAAAGAGGGTGTTCAGCCGTGCAAAAATACGACCTTACCTCCAGGCTCAAACCCTTAATGTAGAATTAAAACAAATTGGTTTAGTGCCCACTTTCTATTAATAACAGGGAGAGTTCGTAGATGCATTATATGAAAATAGAAGCCTCACATGAAGTCAAATGAAGAAGCCGAAAAAAGCTCTTTGCACAGACTACCAGACAAAGTTTTGACTTCTCTTCCTAGCAGAGTAAAATGTTTGGGAGTGTATCTAATCTAACACACCCTATAAAACTGTACAGTAGTTCCTGGTACAATAGTGAGCTGTATAGAAGACAGAGTCACATCCCAGAGCAAAATGCCAGGATTTCAGCCTGTGATACAAAACTGCCTGTTTAATTTCTAAATTATGAAACTGTGTCCGTTTTGTGAAGTTGGTAGGTAGCCTTCTCACATATACGTACAGTAATTTCATTATCCCCTGCAGTGGTAATGGGGCTTTGTAAAAAACATACTTTGACTTGATGATGAGAACATTTCGTTCTAAAAATAAGTCATCAGTTTAATTTCTAGTATGGCAAGCATGGCACGTATCCAGGAGTGCAGGCAGTAAGTTTACCCTGTACAATTTGTAGTCAATCAGACTTTTCCAAATGAAGCCCCATAAATATGAACGTACATTGCTTGTTTGTTTTCTTGCCCTTTTTCCTATTTTTTTTTTATTTTTTATGTTGTCTTTATTGGTATCATAATAGTATGACTGAAATGTAAGGAAATAACCATACCATATTAAACACAGGAATACGCTTTCACAGTCATTTATTGTGCATAGCTAGTAAACATTTCCTGGCAAACAATTTAGAGAGTCCATAAATTCCATCCTAACGCTACTTCCGTAGCTAGATGCAGTGCACCGTACACGAGGGTATTAGCTCAGTCTCTCTCATCCGGAATGGGGGGGATTGGAATTGAAAAATCCCCACCCCCCCATTATAGCACCATATGTCTCGAAAGTCTATCCTCTCTCAGGGCAAACGGCTCCTCTCAGATCCGGCTGATGGATCACGACTAAAACACTGCTGTCCCTCGCTATTTCATCTAACAGCATTTCTGAAGTAGCTATCGAGAGAGTGCAACGAGCCAAGCATCCCTTTGGCGTTAGTGGCAGTTCCCCACACAGAGAATATCAAGGATATGGAATAACAGAGGGAAAATCTACCACACCATGCCAATTTGTATGGAAAATTTGATTTTCAGGCAAGGGGTAGTGAAAGAAGAAAACCTCTCGTTCCAGCACATTGAGCAGTGCTTATGATTCTTGGGTTCCTTTTGTAAGTAGTTAACCAGTGTTAGTAGACCAGCTTTGCAGCATTTTCAGAG
>JAOXXN010000395.1:28168699-28185168 GCA_026770055.1 Myrmophylax atrothorax
AAATTCTTTTAGTTATTTAGGCTCTCTTCAAGGTAGAATGCTGAAGACTATCAGAAAGGCCTGCAGAACAAGACCAAGCCAACAGAATAAGCCAACAACCTTGAGTCCAAGAACACTGGAAAAACGCCAGGAGCCCAAGGAAGAGGAGCTGATGATGAAGACAGGGTCTCGCCGACCCCAGACCCAAATTCCTGGGGGTGGGACTGGGGCTGGACTGAGAGATGTGTAAAGTAATGATTGGAGGAGCAACATTATAAAACCATGGAAATCGGTGTTCGGGGGGGGTGCACGGGCATGTCATCATGTATTCCTGTGGGCACGTAGCCTGGACATTAAAGAATCTACCTTTTTATCTTATCCCACAATATCATGGCTCGATGTCCTGTTTTTAGGTTCTCTCACAGCATCGCTATGGATTATGAATAATAACACCCATGAAAAAAAAATGTCAGTGCTGTTTCCTTCTTCAGAGGATTAAAGTACTGAAATAAGGAGAATTTAGCTTTCAGAACACAAAGAAGAAAATTAAAGAAATAGGTGGTGAAATATATAAATAAATAAGTAGTTTTTCTGTCATGGATTTCCTCATAGAATTTCTGAATCGAAAGTTGACTTAAAGTATTGATTGTTGAAGGGATGAGAAGAAAAGAAAGAATAAAATAATCTTTTTGTTAGTAAACCGCAAATCCAATAAAGCAATTGACAAAAATTCCCCAAGAAAACTAACTGTGCAATCCTAAAATGCCATTGTTACAGTCACTGACAGCATGAACAGGTTTCTTCTTAAAATATATAAGCCCCAAAAAGCATCTTACTAAAATGACAGATCTCTGTATCTTACTATTAATAATTTTAAAATTAAATAATAACAATAAATAAAAAAAAGACAAAGCCAACAGTAAATATCTCAATTACACTAGCTTTTAAAATCATACAAACTGCAAAGGCAGCTGCATAGTGTTCTGAGTCCAGTAACGCTATGCCATGGTTTAGCAATGGTACTCCCCAATTTGTTGCTCAAACTGAGAATCTCCACACCATGTGCCACTCCCTATCCCTAACTCTCCCTTTGTCCCTCCTTTTGCAGCAGAATGGAGAGAAGAATTAGATGCACAAAAGGTAAAGATAAGGGGTTGAGATACAAACAATTTACTGGAAACAGCAATGAGAAAAGAAAACTAACAGTATCATCAACAACAGTAATGACAGGGTACAAGAAAGGATTGAACCATTCACACAGAAACAATATCTGACTGCTCTGCCATGCCACACCATTCTGGGAGAGAGCCCTTCCTTTGTGCCTGGATGATGAGTTGGTATAGAATAACATTCAGGTCACAGTCATGCTGCCTCCTGGCTACTGCAAAAATTAATCCTGTCCTGGCTGGACCTGGGACACGGTAGAAATTAATTGTACATGTAATTTCCATGATGCAGTTCATGACAAACATGATGTCATTGCAAATTAATTCTATAGAGATGTTCTGAGAAGGCTAGAAAAGAAATGAGCTCCAAATTACTTTATATCTCATTAAAACTGTTTTCTGTTTTTAGCTGGGTGATTTTTAGTCTGTTCCCTGTATTACCTCTCAGTCATGAAAGAGTAAAAAGCAAAATTGGTACAACATCACCAGCAGAAAGTTCTCAAAGACACAAACAATTTCCTTGAAGACTGGCAAAACAACCCACAGATCATCATCAATAAATAAATATGTGACAATGCACCAAAAGTGGGGAAAAACTTAAAAACTACCAGGAAAGAGAGAGTAAAAGAGAAAAAGAAACCCAAAGAAAACACTGGAAATTGAATACAAACAGATATTTCCAAAAGAAATGTTGAAAAATAGGGAACCATCCACAGTCATTTACCAAAAAAATCTATTATGATGGAAAAATTCAGCCAGAATAGGCAAAAAGGTATAATGAAAGCACACCATTAAAGCTACCAGGTGTCCTCCTAACTGCCAAAGTCCCTGTAAGTTGTCTTTATTTGCTGAAGTGTTGCCTACCAGCTGGATAATAGGTTTTCCCACAGTATCTGAATGGGAGCCATCTGCAGAACATCTGCAGCTACAAACATTTACAAGCTGAAGAAAAATAGGCATTGTTTCATGTTGCCATCACAAAAACAGAACTAAACAATGAAATCTGATTTTAATTAAGTAGGTTAATGCTTCAAAGTGTACCATTTTCAAAAGAATGAAGAAGTAAGTGACTTTTTCTCTTTTTCTGTTTTCTACTAGCCTCAAGTCCAAACAGGCTGCTGAGATTTTGAGCAGCACATTTTTCTTCAGTAGAGAATATTTTGATAATCACAATTCTCCTGTGTTATATAGCTGTGATACAAAATCAGATAATGAGTTTCATTTCCCTGGATGTCAGATTGCCTGTTATCTATACAGGAGTTTGACTCATATGTCAGCTAATTCACTGACACTAAATGTCTGAAGACAGAGCAAACTGGATGGAAAACCTGAAGACAGAATGGAATTAAAGTGGCTTGGAAAATAAAAGTTTTGCAACTGTTGCACTCCAGCTCAGAATCAATGGTGCTTCTTTTTCTATGTTGGCAGGAATAATTTCTGAATAATTACTTTAAAAAAACACTTTCAGGAAGGGGACAATCTTGACATTGTTCCTGCTGGACAAATTTCTGTGACATTCTCTGCTTGGTATCCATAGGAAATCTTATTTGTCAGCAGGTCTCCTCTGTTTCACTCTGTGGTATCTCCAAGAGACTTCAGATTGCTGTGGGTCAAGCTGCATGGACCCAAGTCACAGTTTGTTCCCTCTTCTTTTAGAGAAAGAATTTTGCCCCTACTCTTTCCATACAGAGCCTTGATCTAACAAAAAGGAAAAGGACATCCTTGAGCTAGTGTGGTAGGTTTGTCTTTAGTTTTAGCTAGGCCTTAGCTGGCCCAAAGGATGTGACATAGATTAGAAGGGACAAGTATCACCTGACTTAAGCAACCAAAGAGGTATTTCATGTCATCTGTCATCATCAAGAAGTATAAAAAGAGAGGGAGGTGTAGCTTCTGCCTCTTTTGGTCTTTGTCTTAGTCTCCAAAGGATGCACTGTGCTGTCCCAGGAGGGACGGGAAGCTCAGGCCTGGCACTGGCTCACCACCATGTTATCTTAGGGAAGTAAAATGTTTGTTCTCAGTCGTTCTTTCTGCTTCGGTTTGTCTCTGGTGAATTGAATTCTCCAGAGTGATTTGTAGTTAGAATGGTAGGATTTGTGTTTGACTGGGAATGGGGAGTTATTTTTTGTTATTTCTAACTTGTGTAAGTGTGTATTATATTGTAGCTTTCTTTTTAATTTTCTCTTTTCTGTATAAATATGTATAGTTAGTTTAAGTATAAACCTAGTTTGAGTTTCCAGGGTTTTTTTTTTCTTTCTCCCTTTTCTCAGTGGGAGGGGGAGGGAGGCTGACACTCTGTTGGGCAGTTGGTATTTTGCCAGCTCAACCGAAGACAGCCAGCCTAACACAAAGGAAATCACATGTCAGTGAATAAACAGCTCCTTCATTAAATGTAAGAAGATTTTGTCACAGAAAAATCTGAACTACAATATTTCATATAGCAAATATTTTTCTAATGTTGGAGCATTCTAAATATGATGTTAACAGTATTCCCCAAGTTCAATTTGGAGCAGAGTGTGCAAGAAGGAGAATTTAATCAGTTATTTCATACTGAAAAAACCTTTTTTTATCTATGGACATTCCCACTAAAAGAAATGCTAAAGTGGCTCTTTGGATACTGACATTTTCATATCTTTTTGGCTTTCAGAACAGATAATAACCCCAGTCTTAGCAGGTCTTGGAGACCATGTATCTGAATTTTCATCAAGACCACTATCACTTTTTAACAACCTACTTTCAAAGTATTTTGTACCTACTTCTGTCTTACTACTGAATAGGCTAGAGGTTCAATGCTGTACAAGTCTTTCCATGATTCATCTGTTATCAGCTAGAGGCACAACATAGATATTACCTGCAAATGGAATGGGCAGAAAAGAATAACTAAAAAAATCTGCAATTGCTGTTCTGCAGTATTAGTGCAGACAAATAAAATTATGTTTCTGATTAGCTTCAACAACCTTAGAGAAGATGGGAGATGAGAATAAAAAGACAGAATAGGTAGTCTCCTAGAAGGTAATATTTCACTTGGTTTTCCCCTAATTTATCTTTCTGCAGGAAAATATATATTATATATATATTATTTTTTCCTTGTTTGAATAAAAGAACTAGCTCTAATGGTCTGGCCTTTTTCAAAGTAATTTTAAAGCACAATCTTCAAGATTTTAAGAGCTTGTAGAAACAGCTCGTAGTGTCCACAGTACTTTTGAATAATTTTACATAATGAGTGATTAGAATATTTATGGAGAAAAAATACTTTCTTAGTTTAGTTTCATTTTCAGATGAAGTACTTGGCCACTCATTGCTCTATTGCCCATCATTTTCTGCACAATTTTCACTAAAAATATATGGTAATATTAGCAACTAATTTTAAGTGATTTTTTCAACCAGTGCAGTATCAGAAGTAAATAAAAATATTTTATTATCATTTAGTCTTTTATTTTGCTCTTCGCAAGGAACTGAACTGAAAATGCTTCAAACACAGATAATATAAGTAACAGAAGAACAGAGGCAAGTGTTTATTTTTAAGTACAGTCCTTCTCATTTAGGATCTTCTTGCCACTAGAAAAACCCACTAAAATTTCTATGACAAGATGATTTTGAAGTGCTCTAAATAAATATTTTTTGTATTTATTTAAATCATGCTTACCTAGATGTACATGTGAAAATATGATGAAAAAGGTACCATCATGTTATGGGAGCTGAAGTTGATGCAAAATAAAGTTAATACATCTATTATGTAATTATTCTATTAATAACATAAAATATGATGTGTATCACAAACAATATTAATGTACCTACAACTGTAGGTACATCAGCTCATATGTGCTCTTTTCACTTCATCTTTATTTTTTGTTTATTTCCTCAATGTCATTTCCTCACTAGAGGGGAAAAAAACCCACTGAGTTGTCTCCTCTGTTAGTAGATTTGCATTTGCTACATGGTTTTGCTTCCATGTTATCCTAATCCAGAAGTACAATTTACAGGCTTTCATCAGTGGAGTAGATAGTAAATGGTCAGAGAAAGAAAGTCAACATTTCTGATTGATCTAGACAATTCTAATAAATGTGGTTCAGTAACACTGTAATTATGGATATCCACTTCCAGCACAGAGTTGAAACAAAATTACTTTAGTTGTACAGCTAATAAGTAAAAGTCTTAGTTGGCTTTAGCAAAAGAATTATTCCAACAGATAAGTGAGCATTTGAATATCATTAATTATAGAATATCTTCAATATTATATTGAAGATTTAATCAGTAGGTTCATATTTAAAATGTATATTTTAGCCCATTTTACTCCACAGAAGGAGAAATGATGTTATGAAAGTGCAAAGTGACAAAGTAACAGGATGAAGGCTCTATTAGAATAGTGAGCAAAAACCAACAACAAAAAATCCTGCAGTGAAAGCTGTAACAGATTCAGGAATAAGAGCAATCTGCAAAAAATCCTGACAAGCTATGTGAAAGAATAGAAAATCCTTGCTGACACTGAAAAATCCAAACTATTTTTTCAGTTACTAGCTCAAAAGTTCTCAGGCAGTTGTCACATGTATTCATTTAGTATACAAATACATGGAAGAAATCCTTATAAATATCCACACATCCTATTGAAATAGAATTATAAAAAATATTTTCCATTAGATTTCTTTAAGAGCCTTTACCAGAAAAAGACAAGAGTACAATAAGTTCATAGGATTTATAGCAGAACATGGATATTCATACTAATTTAAGTTTTTATATTCACTGTAGACACCAGGATGAATCCTCTCTGGATCTTATTGTCACCATCAATTAATGAGTTAGTAAAGGTCACAACATGGTAAGCAATTATTAGGAAATAACTTGGCCAATTACCTTAGCCATTGCTGCTGCTTTTCTTCTTTTTTTTTTATTTTTCCTTTTTATCCTTAATTAATGAAGAATCTATGAATCCCTTATGATTTGCAGATTTAAGTCATTCTATTTTTACTCTTGAGGGTTGAAAACAGTAGAATTGGAATGCCAAGGTGGCCCTGTGTTATGGGTTTAGCTAGGTGGGCCTAAATTTAAGGCTTTGGATTTCAGGTAGGCCTGGGACTGTCAGCTGACTTGAGCTGGGCTGAGCTGGCTGACAGCTGACTGCTTCTAGCCAATGGTGTTTCATACTATATTCCGACATCATCTCAAAGTGTAGGAGCCGGTGTGAGAGTGGCTTGGTCAGTTCCCTCATGTCTGTGGTCCCAGCAAGGCACACTGTGCCGTCCCAGGAGGCCCAGGCCCATCACCGGCTTACCACCATGTTATCTTAGGGAAGTAAAATGTTTGTTCTTAGTCTTTCTCTCTGCTTGAGTCTGTCCCTCTAGGGATTGAGTTCTCTGGAGTGATTTGTAGCTAAAGTAGTGATATTTGAGTTTGATGGGGACTGGGGAGTTATTTTTTGTTATATCTAACGTCTAAGTGTATGTTATATTGTAGCTTTCTTTTAATTTTCTCTTTTCTGTATAAATATATATAGTTAGTTTGGGTTAAACCTGTTCTGAGTTTCTAGGTTTTTTTTCCTTTCTCCCTTTTCTCAGTGGGGGAAGGAAGGCTTTGACTCTGTATTGGGCACCTGGCATTTTGCCAGCTCAACCCAAGACAGATAATTGGTGGAGAATGCGAGCACTGACCAAGGACATTGGCAAGTGTCCCATGCGTTTGGCAGGTTTCCCGGAAATTGTTTTGTAAACTATGAGGAGTGTATCTCATTGTTTTAGTACATGTAGAATATAAACAATGGTTTTTTGCTGCTGGATGCTTAACTGTTTTACTGACTGTCTTTGTGAGTTCAGACAGCTCCAATTGTACCTGCTGTGAATGTAGCCACTCCAGGGAGAAGCCTTACAGTCCAAGAGACCAGGCTTTTGCTCCTGCCCCACCTTGATGGAGAGCAAACCCCAAGTGTGAGTCTCGTGGTGAACTGTGGTCTTTCTTACGTGACCGGGGGAAAGACATGAGAAGGTGCAACAGTGAATCTACTTCTACGCTTGAGGCCCAGGAATGAAAATCAAAATGGAAGAAAACTGGTAAAAAAGCTGTCCACATAATTGAAGCAGAGATCCCAGAACAGAGTCAAGAACACCAATAAGGCTGCCCGGCTTCCAGCCAGGAGGAAGAGGAGGATGACAACCAAGTCTACTGGACGTTGCTGAACCAGAGGGGTGGCCAAAGCTTTACCTCTACACTGACTTGTGGATGATAGCCAGTGACCTGTAGGGGTGGCTAAACCAATGGAAGAACACTAATTGAAAGCATGGAGAGGCCCATGTGGGCTGTTGATGTGTTTTGGGACACTGCCGCTTGAGCAGAATCTGTGGAGATTCATCATGTGGATGCTCATTTGCCCAAAAGCTGAGCTAATAAGGAACATCACACCTGGACTATCATAAGGGAGAGTTGTTCCTGGCTCGATGGGCCCATGATACCTGAGGCCACCTATAGGTGGGTGAGGCCAAATGGTAGATTTAACATGGACACTATTTCTAAGGTTACCCACAATTGTGAAACATGTGCTTGCTAAGTGACCCCAGAGGAGGGGATGGTGACCCCAGTGTGGTGATAGAGGCCCCTGAGGAGGGGAGAGTGACCCCAGTGTGGGGATGAAGACCCCTGAGAAGAGTATAGTGACCCCTGAGAAGGGGATGGGATGATCCCAGTATGTGCCTCAAGGACATTCAACGTTGAGAAGACAAAATAACTTGCATTTTGAGTTCTGTGTTGCAGGACATGAACCATTGGGTGAAGAAGACCTGAGCTGAACCAGTGTTGGTGTCCAATGAAGAACTGTTTCTTCCTTGCCTGAAATACCCCATCCTAATGGACTAATGCCTACAATATGAAGGGGTGTAAAATGGCTCTGAAAAGAACAAAGACTGTTTAAGCATGGGAATAGATAGATATAAACTTAAAAGATATGAGTTTTGACATCATTTGGTGTAAAATAAGGGGTAGAAGTTGTGGTAGTTTTAGCTAGGCCTCAAATTAGCAGGCTCAGAGAATCCATGTAGATTAAGAGACAGATGTCACCTGACTTAAGCAACCAAAGAAATATTTCATACCAGATGACGCAAGCGGAAATATAAATACAGTAGAGTAGGAGGTGTTCAGTCAGTTCCCATCATGGCCAAGGTAGAGGCAAGAAATACAGCTGCTGCCTTGCTGAAGTGAGCCTTGGCTGCGGCCCACTGCTACTTTGCATTTTGTTTGAGTTCAGGGAAGTAAACATTTTATTGTTATTTCTGTTTCTTGCTGGGTGTCTTTTGGAGTGCTTTATGGATCTGGAGTGATGGGATCTGTTTTCTGTGTGAGGCAGAGGATTGTATTTATATTTAACTTGTGTAAGTGTGTGTGTTAAATTGTAGTTTTATTTTAATTTTCTCCTTTCTGTATAAATATATATTATTAGTTTAAGTTTAAATCTTGGAGGAGTTTTTTCTCCTCCCTTTTCTCAACAGTGCAGGGGAGAGAGACTGACTCTGTATTGGGCAGTTGGCATTTTGCCAGCGCAACCTGACACCCAGTTAGGGTCAACCTGAGCCCTGTGGGAGCTCTGCTGTTGTGTCACTCAGTAGAAAGGGCTGAAACAGGGATCACTCTTCAACAGGTAAAGTCTGCAGCTGCCACCTGCATCTCTGCCTGCTTGTCTGGCTGTAGATTGGGAGGCACATCTGGAGCAGTACAAGGAATTTACAGTGGTAAAAAGCATTGTAGGATAGAAGGATAATTTATTAAGCAAGGCCTAGAGATTGAAAAACCACCCTTTCTGCTGGAAAACTTACACAAGCACAAGGTATTATACTATCTCCTTCATACAGCATAATATATGACCCCCAGTGCAAAGAAGCCTGTTATCTACAGATGTCTTCATACATGGATATTCTTGATGTGTCATTCTTGATATTATGTGGGAGTGATGTCCAGTGGTGTTTGAAAGTGAGACACTGCAAACAAGTTGGATGGACTGGCTTTTGCTGCCTGTCCTCTCCTGATAACTGCTGTTACAGCAGACAGATACAAAACAGAGCATGCCAACTTCTTCAGTCTTAAAACTAATGAAAACAATATTACAGAAGCTAGACAAACTATGAATAAAGCTTTATTAATTTTACCCTGAAATATTTCTTCTTTCAGAAGTGGAACTGAGGACTGTTGTCATGGCTCAGAATCACATTCCAAGCTGGAAAGGACCCACAAGAATCATCAAGTCCAGCTCTTAAGAGAATAGCCCATATAGGGTTCAAACCGATGACTTTGGTGTTACTAGCACCAAGCTCTAACCAACTGAGCTAATCTCAGAGTGCTAAGCAATGCAGCAGCATTAGTAGCAAAAAGATTCAGCATCCTGAACTAAGATTTACCCATGTAGCTTAAACTAATTAGCTGAAAAACAAAATGAAAACAGAGTTGGAAGAAGCAGATACGTTTATCCACAACTCATTTGATTTGTTGCAGATACCTACTTTGTATAAAATTGAGCCATTCTCTAGGCTCCTATGACTCAATCTCCAAACAGCTCCTGGTAGCCAGTTAAGACACTGTTCTCTCCACTACATTAGAGGAGTCACCAGAGTCCCAGAAAAGATAACACTTCTCTCATTGTTACACTACCATAAACCAAATCTATAAATACATGGATTGTCATTATGTCCTATTGATAATCTAGCTAAGGGACTGAGGTGTATTATTATCTGTATGTATTTAAAAAACACATGGATTGTAGAATAATAGGCTGTCAGCAGTACATGCCAATCTATTTAGCACGAGTTGAGGCAGAGATATATTACAGAGAGAAAACTGACACCAGTAAAGTTTCTATTTCCCCTATGACACTGAGCACGAACCTTGCCTCCAGACCCTTTGTCTTCACACTTCTCTGACACTATTCTTTTCCCTGTGTTCGTTTTGTCTCTCTGCTTGTCAAACTGTTGCTCAGACACCTGGGTTTTTTATAGATTTCCTACCAAGTGCTTTGGAACTGTGCATTTTTGATCTCACAGATGTATGAACTGAGATATTATATTGAGTTCACAGAAAAAAAAAAGTTAAAAATTAGTACATATTCAGAGCAAAATCAAATATCGTAATCTGTTTCCTGGAAAGCATTTAGTCAGTGCAAACAGAAATTTTATTTTTTCAAGACAAAGCAGAAAAGAAAAAACCCACCTGAAAAATACAATTAATTCTAATTGAATCAGAATACTTGAAAAAATTTCTCTTGCCCAATGCAAAGCAAAATAGTATATTTTCATGGATATGTAAAAGAAAGCTGAAGAAATAAGGGATGTGATTCAGAGAACTGAAGTGGGACACAGAATCAGGGCTGCCATTCATGGCAGGTGAAAAGTGTGTTCAATTCCCTTTTCTTCATGTTAACAAGACATAAACCCATATTAACCCTGTTCAGTGCCTCCTCTTAAAAATTCTTTTGTACTGATGGAAAAGAAGGAAGCTAAAGTGATACTAAATACCTAGAAATAAGAGATCTATAGAAGTGCAGGTCAGTAAATTGATTCTGTAGAAAATGAGTAAAAGCTATAATAAACAGTAAAATTAGTGGATAAGTAATCTGAAATAATAGAGGGAATTGATTGAATAAATACATGGCAAAAAGATAGAGTTTACTTTTTTCTTTACAAGATCTTTCACTAAAACCTCTTAAAAACCCCTCAATAGCTTGTGATAAGAAACAAGTCCTTCAGATCCCAATTGATGAGAGACACACAACAGAATTAAATGGTTAATTTTACCATTAGAAGGAGGTCCCAGACCAAAGCAGTTCAATAGGTGCCTATGGAATCATGAGTGGTATGAAAAGGGTAAATAAGGAATGACATTTTCTCCTACAGTTTAGAAATTAGGGGGAATCAAATAACAGGAGTAGGGACCAACTCCAGAATGATCTGAGAGTGATAACTGTTCATACAAATGAAAAAACGGAAGCTGTGGATGGCTAGAAATTTTCCACAGTCACCAGCTAGACTCATGTCTATAACCAGCAACTATTAAACACAAGACAATACTGTGGATGAAAATGTTCCTGAGCCACAAACTGTCAAGAGTCTGATCAGTTTTCTGAAATATCAAATATGTGCTTGATCATTTGGTGTATTTTTCCTTCCCTTCTCCTTTAACTTCTGTCTGTTGCTGTCTGTTTTCAGTGGTGTGTTATTGACCTGCAGAATCTCTGATAGGATCCAGTGCTATTTCTCTCAAGGCAGAAGTGATGCTGGATCTCTCTTACGCAGAGTTAGGATGGGTTTGGTTTTCCTGTTTGCATATGTCCAAAGTGTCCGTAGTAGTACACCACTATATTCAGGCACTTAGTATCCCTGCCACAGACACAGACAGAGAAGGGCTTTCATGTTTGGAGGAGTAATTAGTTCAGGTACATCACAGGTGAACACTACAGTGTTAGACTAGTGGTTAGCTCAGTTGGTTAGAACATGGTGTTAATAATGCCGAGGTCAGGAGTTTGAACCCTGTGTGGCTATCCACTTAAGAGTTGGACCTGATGATCCTTGTGGGTCCCTTCCAACTCAGAATATTCTGTGATCAGTCTTAGTTGTATGGCTACTTCAAATCCAGAAGCAATTTGAGCTCGTTTCCATAATGCTGCACCCCCAGGGCTGCTCTGACTGAATTCAGATGGCCCAGAGGCACATTTCTTTTCTGGGTAATACTCACACACTATAATAAAAAAGTGTATATGCACACTGGGTGTAGCTGCCACTGCAGTGGAGACAACAGTGCTGTAATAACAGAAGGCCTTGAAAGGCACACCTTCCAAACACTATCACTGCACACAGCAAGTACTACGCCGTGGCTGGTGCTGCACCCCAGAGTAAGGAGCCCCACAGCAGTGCAGAATGCTGGAGACCATCGGACTGGAAGCACCTCAGTCTCAGGCTTTATTATCATGACTCAGAGCTGATTAAGCTGTGTTTGGGCTGTTTTTACAGCTATTCACTCAGTCTTGGTCATTACATGATTGGCAATAGCTATCTATGTATTTGTGATTATTCCCCCCCTTTTAAACACAGATTATAGGAATTTGTTGGTTTAGACTTCTCATTCTTCCCAGTGTCATTTACCTTTGAATACTGTTAATCCAAAAGTTTTTACAACACTTCAGAAGTAATTTTATACGTGGGAGAAAGGGACAAACTCTTTCCACACAGGTATTTCTAAGAGGAGTTGAGACAGGTTTGTTGGGTTTTTTTAAATTTGCAAACCCAGCAGTTCTGCTTGACTGACCAGCATAGCTGATTCTAAGCTCACATGTGGGCAAAGAGCAGAGTGACACAAGCAGCACATTTTATGCTATGTAAATGCTCCCAAAATGGAGGAGGTGGAAGTGATGAATTAAGTGAGAAGCTTTTGTTATGATTCTTTTAGGTTTTAAGGGTAACAAATTGAGAATGGATCTCCTTGGAGAGGAAGGAGAGAGAATGGTACATCTAAAGAATGCAATCTATCATCCTAAACATTGGTAAGTGACATTTCCTTAGGCAGCTGATGGCTAAATATGTCTGGGTTTTTCAACTTGTGCTGGTAGAAGAAAGAGGGAGTCTTATGCCCTCATTTTTTAAAAGATACCCACAATTCAGTGAGCATAATTTAGTCCCTAAGTTACTGGTAGAATTGCATTAGCATACTTAGCTACATAGCATTTTCCTGTATGGATATTTTGAGAGGAAAGGATTTTTTGTTTGTTTTTTTCATGTATGTTTTTGATGGATTTTATTGAAGATGCCTGTGATGCATTAGAAAGCATCATGTGCGTAAAGGAACTGCAGCCTTTCCTGTAAATTCAACAAACTGGTATACAGTGAAAGCAATCCCTGAATGATTTACCTTTTTCAAAGGGAGGTGAAGAGTAGGAGACGGGTGGGAAAACAACAGATTTTTTAAATTATATTAACACTCACTACCTGCAAAAGCATTTGTAGAGAATTACCCAAATCTCCTGTGGGCATTTCAGCACAAGTCCAATGCAGAAATACACCAGAAAGGAATGACTAGTTGATTGGGCTACAGGCCAATCTCAGCTACAACTGTATGGTATCATAAAACACCTTGGCCTCTTCCACAAGAAGAAATAATCAAGTCCCCATGATACTGTGTTCCTGAGGAATGTGTTTTTTCCAGATAATTTTCATTTTCTGAGTCACTGTTAATTTTCTTCAGGCCTACGTACAGTTCACATTCCTGTTACAAAGGGCAACACCTTAAGAAAATATTGAGATGGTCAGAAAGCAATAGGAAAAGAATGCTAAAAGCAATTACTTCCTCCAAAAGACACCCACAGTTGCTTGGGTATTTGAAAAATATGACTGGTTCAATTCGTCCAGAAGACTCAGGGAGCCAACCAACACTCTTCTTGGTTTCCTCTCCAGAGTAGAGCCAGAAGATCCCTTGACAAGTTCAGCCAGCAGCTTGCACCACTCCCCCACTCTGTCCTCTTCAAGACTGTCCAACTGGGAATGAATAAAGTGTCTTGTTACTAGTTATTGCTTTAAGATTCACCACCACTGACAAGTCAGTAGGAAATCCCTCCCCATTACTTATTCTAACACAGATTTATAAAAAAAAAACCACCACCAAACCCCACAACTATATATTGCCATATAAAGTTGTTCCAGCAATTATTTTAATTAAGTGATTAAGAATGGGCAGTATTATCTTCCATAGGTTACTAGAATGCACAGCAGTAGTCTAATGTTTATAAAGATTTACATTTGTGTTGGAATAATATTCATGACTTGGGAATTAAAGATCTCACTCAAACGTGCCTTCACACAGTTGGCCAAATAAAGCAAAGTTTTTCAACAAGGGACTTCTGTGCTAGAGACCTTGAAAATAATGACTTAACAGTATGCTAACTTGTTGAAAAGAATCTCATCAGAGGTCTGTCCAGCTATGACATGTTATGGATTTACTTTGGACTGAACCAATGGGCTGAGGTATGCCATTGAGATGAAGGAATACAACTTGAAAGATATATTTGCCTGTTTTAAGCTGGAATGTTCATTCATTAGCTCACTGCTTCATTCAGTAAGCTGAGTGCAAACTGCTGCACAAATGAATGATTCAATACAGATGCCTTTAATACACCACGTAGCAGTAACAAGCAAGGTACTTGCCATCATGACTCTCCTGGTGAAACAAGGAAGCAATTTCTTCATGGCTGTACTGGGAACCTTGAAATTGAATAATACAGGCTATATACTAGGAAAAGTAATCTTTAACCAAAAGTAATCTATACATTAATATACTGACAATCCTCCCTCATGTCTTCAATGTTATGAGTTTATTTGGGGAGAGCAAGGGGTAGAAGAGATGAGTCATTTTGAGGACCAGGGTGAGCAAAACTGTCTGGAACAGCAGCTCCAGGGGCCACTGAAATAATATACAAGCTTTCAAAGTGCAAAGTATGCTGAAGTGGGTCATACAGTTTATTTCCAGATGTTCTCACCCTCTGAGTATTTTCTAATGCTACAGATGAAATCTGTAAAGAGGCTAAAACTGTGCAGAAATGACCAAAACATGTGCAGAATAATTTTTTGAGATGTAAAAACAGAGCAAGTAAACAAACAAACAAAATCACATAATCCCTGTATTTAGAACAGAAAGTGGCAAATTTGCACTATTAATAAAATCATCTATCAAAGTTCACAGAAAACCTTTCTTTTCACCTGGAAACTTTCCAAGCTCAAGAAATAGTCTAAGTAGATGAGACAGTTAAACAAATACCAAACACTGGCAGAAGAAGCATAGGAGGAAGCAGAGAAAGGACCAGCCAATGTAAATGATAAAAGATCTCGGGTAAAGTATTGTGAAGTAGCTGCCTACTTGAAGAAGCTTTCAGTTTTAATACTGTCTTCTTGTTGAAGTCGTAAAGTTCCTGTAACAAAGATCGATAACCAGTTACAGAATCACCGAATCATAGAATATGTTGTTAGAAGGGATCCACAAGGATCATCAAAGTCCAACTCTTAGCCCAGCACAGGACCACCCTAAGAGTTACACAATGTGCCTGAAAGTATTGCCCACATGCTTCTTGAACTCTGTCAGGCTTGGTGCTGTGACCACTTCCCTGGGGAGCCTGTTCCAGTGCCCAAACATCCTCTGTGTGAAAAACGTTATTCTAATACCTAACCTAAAGTTCCCCTGACAGAACTTCAGGCCATTCCCTCGGGTTCTGTTGCTGGTCACCACAGAGAAGAGATCAGTGCCTTCCCCTCCTCCTCCCCTCATAAGAAAGTTGTAGGTTTCCCTTCAGTCTCCTCTTTTCCAGGCTGAAGAGACCAAGGGACCTCAGCTGCTCCTCATACAGCTGCCCCTCAAGGCCCTTCACCATCTTTGTTGCCTTCCTTTGGGCACTCTCGAAGAGCTTTATGTCCTTCCTGTACAGCAGTGACCAAAACCGCACACAGTATTCAAGGTGAGGCTGCACCTGCTCAGAACATAGTGGGACAATCACATCCCTCAATCAGCTGGTGATGCTTTGCCTGATGACTCCCAGGAGATTTTTGTAAAGTCTTTTTGGTAATCAGTCCAGGAAAGGTATATGTGTTTTAATAAGAGGGCTTGAAATATAAACAGAGACATTTTCTTAAAATGAAGCAAAGCATAAAACCATATAAGGTTTTGGTCACTAAAGAGAAGTCTGCCTGTTACAGTAGAGATGAAGGCAGTGCATTAGATAACACTGTATATAGATTTGAGCCAACAGAGTTGCATTTTGGCCCATATATATAGAACACAAAATATAGTGCACGTTTGAATCTATGAGTCTTCCTAAAGATTACTTGATGACATCAGAGGACTCATGTTTCCTAAATGAATACAAGTGCATTGCCACTATAAAGCACTTCCTCATCAAAGACTTTCTTGTTGAGAAAAAACAAACAAAACCCAAAAATGAAACAACAACAACAAAAGACAAACAAAACAACAACCAAAAATAAAAACCAAACCCCACAACCATCCAAAATAAAAAAAAACCACAACCCCCAAAGTCTTAGTACTTGTAGTCTTCCCTTGCAAAATATTGTAGCTGTTAATATATCCCTTTAACAATGGAGTGGAATGAAGTGCCAGTGGAGAACCTGATTTAAGAAGGACAGAAGACCATAAACACACATGATATATTTGTATACTTTTTTCAGTCTAGACCCATCTGCACTCCAGCTCTTTTTAGAAT
Source organism: Myrmophylax atrothorax (assembly GCA_026770055.1). Classification (NCBI taxonomy): domain Eukaryota; kingdom Metazoa; phylum Chordata; class Aves; order Passeriformes; family Thamnophilidae; genus Myrmophylax; species Myrmophylax atrothorax. Next base: position 28,185,062 of record JAOXXN010000395.1, read on the forward strand.
AGCTAAAGAGTAATTCTCTGTGCCTTTTTGGTGCATACAACAACTGTATATCAAATCCAGTATTTTTTGTAGTGGTCACTGTGTTTGATTTGCATGCTTTAAACTTA